>CM056723.1:5704979-6954979 GCA_029844215.1 Przewalskia tangutica | reverse complement strand
TCAATTAGATTTGTAAGCGTTGATGAGAGGCTTAACAACCCTAATTTTGCGCATTGTGCGTGTGATCAACTAGGTTTTGTGCTTAATCCTCCTATAGAGTTACCCTTATCAGCGAAAGTTAGGTAAGGAACAATACTGGGGTTGAGTGTTTATATAACCCTAACGGGAGTATAAAACGATTTCGTAAACCTGCTTTCTCCAAAAGAAGAACACCATAAGTAATGCATTAGTAAGTAACATAAGCGGATAGTAAGGATACATAGAAGCCCTATTCTCATCATCACTGAAGTAAATCTTTATAGTTAAAATAGCTTTAATAATTCTTAGTTATAAACAACCAATCAAGTATTAATTCGCCAAATAGATACTAGAAAATAGATAACTGGTACTTGAACCCTAATCCTAGAGGACGATATTCGGTCTTATCTAAGACTATACTACTTGATACGATAACGTGCACTTGCGTTTAAAAAGTGTGTGCATCTAATCGCGCATCACAAAGCTCTGGATCAAAGGAGCTTTCCAAACAGCTGAGCAGGAACCTAGACCGGAGGATCACCAAACTGAGCACCTGTACCTGCGGGCATGAACGCAGCCAGAAATGGGTCGATCTGAAATAATGTACTGAGTATGTAAAATATGAAATACTGTAAGAAAGATCATAAGTGGCCAATAGATAACAGGAGACATGTATAATAATCAGAATCCAAATCCAACTGTGCCATATACAAATGAGAGTCAACTGTGCCTTATAAAAATGAGAGTCATATACATATATAAACCGTACTCGACCCCCCAGTGAGGGTCTCGGTGTGAATGAAATCATATACACATATATACCGTACTCGGCCCATTATGAGACTCAGTGTGAAATCATATACATACCGTACCCGACCCATTATGGGACTCGGTGTGAAATCATATACATGTCGTACCCGACCCCATTGTGGGACTCGATGTGAACTCATCATTCGACTAATAAAATCATTAAACCGAATTTTTTACTGAAAATCTAAGGCACTTCTCATAACTCATATTACTAGGAATTAGACTATATAGAAACCATGTACGTCCGTCGTACGTTTTATTTAATAATAATCATGCCAAAAGAAAGAAGGAAGAGTTTCACATACCTCTTAGTCGAACTAATCAACTCAATATTAAGATATGTCTCGTCTAGTACGTCAACCTCAAACGAAGGCAAAACAGTCCCTAACCAATCAGTCACTGTTCCATCGTTTTTTGCCCAATTTTATCAATTCTTCAACTCCAAATTGTCATGCATAAAATCTATAATGTTAATCCCTCTTCTTAGCATATTTTTCTTCCTAAAATTCCATCTTAAATTTCGAATTTTTGGGGCAATTTCATCGGCTAGCAATGGGCAGTTTTTGTCACTGTTTTGGTGCAACTCTTGGCTTATAATTTAGATGAAGAATGTAGTCTAGGATGAGAAAATAAAAGCTTGATTTTTTTTGGCTATGGGGAAGGTGATTTTCGGCTGATGTGAGGGGAGAGGGAGGAGAATTTGTGTATTATTTGGAGTTAAAATGAAGAAGATGAAGAGCATAAGTTTAAGAAAAATCTGGATTTTTATTACACATATGTCCTCAAGTCTCCCAATTAATAAATCTTAAACCCACTTCTTTTAAATCTTAACTCCCGCTTCCTTTAATTTCTGAGAATTTTATAAAGCCTCGTATTCTCAATGTCATAATTTTTATAATACGTTGTCAATCCATAACGGGAATATACAATTATTACTATAAGTTTCCAACATCTTTCCGGAATCACATCCTCTTGCATAATATAAACATATTTAATAACCAATATTCACATCCTATTTCCTTAATTACGTTCTTAATTATCGCCTTAATCTTACGGGGCGTAACAATTGTGACTTTCCAATTTGAGTCGGACAAGGCATTATTCGAATAACGAGGAACAGGGGAAGGGAAAACTGAAACGGATAGGTAAAACAACCATTTTGGTTTGGAAATTCTATGCATGGCACGAGTTTCCATTGTTCGAGAGCGTGCCTCGGGATGTGGGATGGGAGGTGGGGGTGTCGCGGAACTGCCGGGAAGAGAAGTAAGGACATTGGTGGCAGGATCGGCTAGCCCAGAATCGGTTTGCCGAGAGGTGGCTACGGTATCACCCCGATACGAGCTGTTCTGAGCAACCGTCGGTGAAACTAGGTGGACACCATGTCCCGGACTGATCGTGGAGTGTTCGGGTGTCGGGGACTGAGACGTCGAATTATGTAAATAATGAATTAGAATGGGTTCAGACCTTCATTTAGGAACTCGTAGGAATGTCGAGGTGGCGAGTTTAGTGAGGCAAATGGAATTGTGACTCATCAAATAGGACATGACGTAAAATAATTATTTTACGGCTTGATAAGTCATAGTAAGAGTAACCACGATGATTGGTGGGGTAACCCAGAAACACACTAGGAGAAGATCAGAGTTGGAGTTTGTGAGTGGTCGGATGGAGAGTATAGAAGAGACATCCGAAAATACGCAAGTGTTGGTAGGAGAGGTTCCTAAGAAACATAACTTGAGTGGACGACCGTAGAGCTAGAGAATTCTTTGGGAAATCATCCTGATGAACGTCCTTGAACTGATTTTTAAGGTATAACGCACGTTGAGTTTTGTTGAAGAGTTCTGCCCACGAGGATTATTGAGCTTTTTCCATCTCAAGAGTCACATGAATGAAATTTTTAATGTTGTTGACTGCAAGTGCGGGATGAAATTTAGTTTTGTCAACCATGGAGGATGAAATTTAGGAGGAGAAGGGAGAGAGAGTGACCGGAAAATTAGGGTTCCGTCGTGGATTGGGGGGTTGGCGGCGGCGTGGTGGGTATTTCTGTGTAGGGTTTGACTACTGATACAATAAAGAAATATGTTTCTTGATTTTATTTATCAATAATGTACAATATATATAGTAATACAAGAATATCTAAACTAGGTAACTAATCAATCTAATTACAATAGGAAATATAATTCTACCTAAAATAGAAGACCTAATTATAACAGGAATACAATTCTACCTAAAATAAGAGATATACAATTTATGTAAAAATATTTGGTGAATATTCTATTAGTTGGTACAACTATATAATTTAATGGATATTTTGAGATGATTGAAATAGTTTATTACATAATCTATTAAAGAACAGTGTGCCATTATCTGGCCTCATTAGTATCATTACCTGAACATGAGTAATATCAAATTGTTTTTGGTCGTACACAATTAAAATTTCAACACAATTACTTAGAGGCTAAAATTTGCTTTACGATCGACTATGGAACGAGCCACGAGGCCTAAAACGATAAACAATATTGAAATGGAAAAGAAAATAAAGTAGAGAAAGAAAGATAGCGTGTTAATATTATTATCGTCCAACTCTACGTAGTACAAAGCAATCTCGAAAAATGGTAGGCCCAAGAACATTTATGTAATAATTATTTTATTTTTGATAATCCGCGCAAGGGTGGCGCAAATGCGCATATCGCTAAATCTTGCAAGATCTTTGTCTTATCTTCTGGAGGCGAATGAAACCGTTTTTAGCCGTCGCGCCAGTAAATCGCGGGATGCGCCCACATTCGATGTCGATCGCCACCGGATCAATCTACTGGTCACTCTCCGCGTGATTGTGCGAGGAGTATCAAACCCACACGCAACATGGCGCGCGGTTAAATTCGGCTCTACATATGCCTTGAGAACGTATCCGCCGAGAATCGAACTTGTGACCCTAAGGCCACAAATTTGACTAATGACCATTGGGCCACTATCTTTGGATAACATTTATGTAATAATTGAAATGTAATTTGCAATAACTATAAATATTTTTAATTTGAAATAAGATCTCTCTTTTTAGTAACAAGGCAACAACAGACTAGCTTTCCAGACCGTTGTGGAACACACAACCCAATCGAATGCTCAACATCTTGACACGGTCCATTACAATCGGACCTGGTCTTGCAATTGCTTGTGAAAACGCAATCCGAATAAGGATCATCGATGATTTTAACATCACCTAACAAAAAGATGTAAAAGAAAACTCAAATTTAAGTAAAAAAATAGAAGGGTCATGAAATAAAACAACTTTTTTTTTAATATAGAAAAAACTAGATGATAAATTACCAGTGGATTGAGAAGGAACAAGGAGATACAAGATTAAGAGAGTGAAAAATAGAAACGTGAAAGAATCCATGTGGGTTTCTTGAAATGTTTATGTATGATGAAGGTTATAATTTTGAAATTATACCATTCTTTTATACTATCAATTTTGAGACATTAATTGTCACTAGTCCATGAATATATCTTTATTTTCGATTCTTGAAATTATGCGTTAAACACTTACCTAATTAAAAATAGAGATATTCAGATACACCTCATTATTTTCCTTTTCCTTAAATGGATTACATTATATTAACTTTTTTTTATAGGAAAAGGAGAAGAACTTCAGATACATACATGAAAGAGAGCATGCAATGTAATTTTTTTAGAAAGAGCTAAATAGGATTTTATAATTTTCTTAATAAAATAATTATCCATAAGGATTTGGTTTTACGTTTTATGATCTTGATGATTCAAAGCTTAACCTTTTGACTACTAAAATGTTTTCTTAGAACGATTAGGTTGCCAATATTTTAACCATTCGCATACTTCAAGAGCAAATTTGACTATTTTCTTTGTAAAAATGACTAAGGTGTTGAAAAGTGATAAGAGTCACATCAGATATGAAATGAAAATATGGACTTGGACAATCTTCATCATACAAGCTAGTTTTTGGGGTTGAGTTAGGCTCAATATTCATTCTTTACATGGTATCAGAGCCAGAGTCATTCCAATTCTTTGTTCACCGATGTTGGCCCCTCAAATTATATTATTCACGCACCAGTTAACAAAGTCTGGGCGTGTGGGGGAGTAATAAGAGTCCCACATCAGATATGGAATGGAAACATGAACTCCTTATATGGACTTGGACAATCCTCACCCTACAAGCTAGTTTTTGGGGTTGAGTTAGACCCAAGATTCATTCTTTACATGATATCAGAGTCAGAGTCATTCAAATTCTTTGTTCACCGATGTTGGGCCCCCAAATTATATTATCCACGTTCCAGTTAACAAGGTCTGAACGTGCGGGGGAGTGATAAGAGTTTCACATCAGATATGGAATAGAAACATGAGCTTCTTATATGGATTTGAACAATCTTTACCCTACAAGTTAACTTTTGAGGTTGAGTTAGACCCAAGATTCATTCTTTACAAAAAAAATTACACCGTTAATCAACAAGAACAAACTAGCCACTTTTGTAACGACAACAATAGATTTTCCAACTATCAACAAAGAGATAATTTGGATCAGTTGGCAAAGTTAAGGGGCAAATTTGAACTTCTTCTCTATAAAATGGAAAGTGAATTCTTTTACACTAGGCAATCCAAAAGGTAACTATAAGTACAACAGGAGACTTCACAAATATAAATGTCGATTATTTGTGTAACATTTTTAACATAATAAATTAAATTAATAAACTGAAAAATAAAATAGATAATTTACTATGGTATATTAAAATTCACTTAATATAAAAAAACTTACGCTCCAAACATAATCAAGTTAAATCTTAACTATTTTTGTCGCTAAAAAGACATTAACAAGCATGTTAGTATCATATTGAGACCATCAAACAGGAACCAAATGCTCAAGGGATAATTTCATCTAAAAGTTATTCCAATTGTTGCATAATTGCAGTAAACTTATTAAATTTATTTTTCTAATCACAAAATTATAAAACTTTCACTTTAGTTCATGCAATACTGATATCATACTAACATGCTTTTCTACTTTTAAAATAATAGGTTATGAACTAAAGTGAATGTTGGGTGATTTTGTAATTTAACAGTATTACCAATATCTTTGTCGCAAATTCGCAATTATGCTATACTCTTGAGTGACTTTCTTGTGAAATTAACCCAAAAAAAAAAATCAATGCTCAAAGCCTCAAACTACCAATAACACTTTAAATTACGTATGGTGTCAACATGTGTAAATCACAAGTGTTTAATATCGGATCTTATTAGGTAACTCAATCGCTTGCTTCTAAGAGGTGTTACAGAAGAGTAATGTCAAATCGAGTGATCCTCTCCATCTCATCTCTTCTCCTTCTCTTCATCAACCTATCACTCGCTGCATCCTCCAACGACGACGACGACTTCCTCAGCTTCCTCGAAGACTACGAGGATTCAGCCGAACCAGACATCGAGTACCATGACGGTCCTAAGTTCCCTTCAGCGCCATTTGATCGCACCGAACAGGACGAGGATATTAAGGTTGATGACAAGGATATTGTAGTATTGAACGATAGGAATTTCAACGAGTTCGTGGAAGATAACAAGTATGTGATGGTGCAATTTTACACTCCCTGGAATGGACATTGCAAGGCTTTGGCTCCGGAGTACGCGGATGCTGCAACGGAGCTGATGAAGGAAAATGTGGCGCTGGCGAAGATCAATGCGGTTAAGGAGGTTGAGGTGGCTGATAACTACGATGTCCGAAGCTTCCCTACCATTTTCTTCTTCGTTGATGGTGATCCTGAAATTTACAATGGCCGAAGAACCAAGTATATTTTTTTTATATCACTATCTCTGCTCTGAATTCCCAGACCCCACTTGTGGGTATGTTAATTCTGTATATACACACATTCTATTTACATGCACGAACACCACAGATAGATATATGTATGTATTTGTATCTATTTGATAACAATGTCTTAAGTCAATTTGACATACAGTAATTAACGAATAACATGTTACATTTCACAAGAATAGTTACTAGATATTTACTGGTAGTCTCGTATAAATACAACTGTTAATTTGGTATAAAAACTCACAACTGGTATATATACAACTGTTAATTTGGTATAAAAACTCAAAGCTTTGATTGGTTACATGTATGTTTTAGCTGATTATAAGCTTGGTATCACTATAGTATTAGAGTACCGTGAAGGTGGCAATTTTCCTGCTTGTTACAATTCTTCTCATAAGTTATAACTGACCCTACTTCAAGTTTTTTAAAAGAAAAACCGAGAGGGCTCAAATGCATGCAGGAGGATTATGGCACTCTTTTAACAGATTTTGTGATCATTGAAACCTGTTGTGTCTGAAGCAAATAAATCCCCCTTCATCTTTGCTGCTTCTGGCTTATCAATCTGAGTTGTGTTTGGATGTAAAATTGATGAGAAGTTTTACCTGTAGAAATGCAATTGTAACTTGGATAAAGAAGAAGATAGGACCTGCTATTTACAATTTAACATATTGAACTTTAGTATTATCATGTCTAGAATCACTGTCCAAATCCAGAATCTAAGAGTTCTGGTGAAGGAACGGATGTAGAAGAAGAAGAAAGACTGGAGAGGAAAACTGCCCCTTTCGATATATTCTGAAGTGTTAAAGAATACAATGACCTAATATCTCCTATTTATACACTTGACTAATATACCATCTAAGTCAAAAATATCTACTAATCATCCACAAAATATCTTCTAATAATAAAATATCTACCAACAGAATGTAGACAACTAACAACTAATTACTAATTAACCATTTAACAATAATAGTGTGTAATCCTCCTCATGGAACAGTGGTGCACTTCTCAATATTTCCACACACCCCCTCAAGTTAGGAGATATGAAGATGTTTTTCATTGCTAGCTTGGATAATAGATGTACATGTTGAACATTGCTGAGAGCCTTTGTGAGAATGTTTGTTGGTTGGTCAGCAGATGCCAAGTATGCAATATGTGTAAGACATTCTTGAATCCATTCCCTTATGAAATGGCAATCAATATCAATGTGTTTGGTTCTTTCATGAAAAAGCGAGATTAGGCGCAACGGATTGCAAACTTCTGTCGATAAAAACCGATATCGGAGTCTGAATCGTACACGATCTCCTTATATAATCCAGTGAGCCAAATCACCTCTGCGAAATTTGCCGTGACCACGTATTCGACTCTGCGAGCTCGCCAAAGCGATGGCTTGCTTCTTGGACTTCTAAGAAATGGGAGAATGTCCAAACATTACCAGAAAACCAGTAATGGACCTTGCACATTAATACAGAACCAACCCTCATCACAAACACACAGGTTGAGTGTTGCTAGAGCTGGATAAAAGAATTCCTGAACCTGGTGTCTGCTTAATATATCTGATCAACCTCAGTCCTGCTTCTACATGTGACCTCTTAGGAGCTTGCATAAACTGACTTAAACATTGAACTGCATATGCTATATCATGCCTCGTATTTGTGAGATATAGCAGTCTCCCAATTAGTCTCCTGTAGATAGTAGGATCTGGTAGTGCTAAGTCGGGAACTTGTGAAGTATTTGTGGAATCTGGATCTCCCTGTAAGGCTGTCTGTTGATCATACAGCAGAGTTGTGAGTTTCAGATTTACTTCCATAAGTGAAGATGCACTCTTACCACCAGCCAATCTCATGTCAGATATAAGCTACAAGGCATACTTCCTTTGGTGCATAAGAATCCCTTGAGAACTCCTTGCAAACTCTATCCAAGGAAATACCTAAGCTCAGCCAAATCTTTAATCTTAAAAGCTGACTGAAGTATCTCCTTAGCAGCTTGTGTTGACACCCAATTTTGACCCTCTCGTCCAGTCATTAACTATAAAATTACACTAATTTTTCAAAAATAATTTTACCAATTTTATAATAATAAAATGCAACAATAAAACATTAATACATGCATAAATAAGCGATTTAATAATGACACCGCATTTTACGTAGAGTATTAAGCACTTTGAGTCTCACATTCGCATTTGTTATTTGCCTAAATATCAGTCATAATTTAAGCCCTATTCTATTACCATTTATTCTTATATAATTTAAATAATAATAAATACGTAAATAAATAATTAAATAATGACATCTCAAGCATTAAGCATTCCTTATCATAAGCAATTGAAACCCCTATTAATTTAATTTTAATTTAATATCGCAAAGTATGCATGAGATTTTAATAACGGCCTCACATTATAAAAAATTAAGCACTAATTAAATAGCGCGCCCACATTTATTTTTGTAATAATTTAAACCCAAGCTAAGACTAATAAAGCACCTAAGCTTGTATTAAAATAATTTAATAATTTAAACCACACTTATTTACCACTAATTAATAAAACACTTAAAACTAATAACACACTTAAACTCTACCTAAAACTAACACCTTATCCTAATTCCCTAAACCAACCCCAACCGAAATACCCTTCCTTCATCACAACCCAATTCCCCTCTACTTTTCAGCATTTTCCTGGCCCAAACCGTAGCCCATTAGCCCAAGCCTTTATCTCAGCTTCCCCCTTCTTCAGATACCTAAAGAAAACCTAAAAAACTAAAAAAAGAAAAACGTAAGAGCCCTAGCCATCGCCGCCTTCCCCCAATACCAAGATTCTCGCCTGAGAATCCGGCATAACCAAATCGTTCCCTTACCGAATCGTTACCAAATCCTACCATAATAAGAACGTACAAAAATCACTCCAAATCACCACTAAAAAGATAACAAATCCTTCAACATCAACACCGAAGATCGCGACAAAATCAGTACCAAAATCTTATCAAATTTGGAACTCAAACCATGGCTATAAAAAGGAATCAATTTATACATCCAAAGGCATCCATCAATCAGGAAAAGAGTGAGCCTTTCAACAATAAAAAATCAGTAGAAAAAGCATCTAAAAATCAGTCTCAAGAGAAAGACTCAATCAGTAACCAATCGAGAAACCATAGAAAAGAATCAAGCAAGAATTATCAAGTATGTCTCGAACCTCTCTTTTAAACGCATCACAATGGATTTCGAGTGAATCGACGACTTGATATGCTGCCTCGGTTCGCTGTCCGGAGAAGGTAAACTAAAACTCGCTCTCTTTTTATTATTCAGCTATTTTCGTACCGTGTGTTCTATACGATATGATTATGTATTTGTTATGTCGAATGTATTTGGCTTAATTTAGTCATTGTTTGAATCTGTGAGTTCAGATAAAATACGTTAGTTATGGCTTCTAGTATGTTTGATGTTGATTCTGTCTTGAGCATATATTTATTCTATCTTGGCTTCTGTAGGAGTACTTTCGTTACAAATGGCTAAGCGTATAACCTTTTGTAGAATAGTCCTAGATTTAGTTGTATGGGTGGTCTAGGTATCATGTTAGAATTCCGATTCTATCATATGCACGTCTGTTTAGTATTATACTAGGACCCGAGACATAATCTTGTATTAAGATTTACTGTAATGTGCATCATGTTAGCAATAACTGTCTGAAACTTGTCTATTCTCAGTTTAGCTACACTCTAAAAGAATTGTATCTATTTGGCAATATACTGTATCATATCTGAGACGTTGACTTCTCCAGTTTAAGTTAGATGTGATGTATTTTGATCACGTATACTAGCCTTTCTATGTGGGTTTTCGGCTTGCTTATCTTCCTTTAAGAAATCCGTGTATCTAGAGACGTTATGCCTCAAAGAATATACAGGGTATATAGATCGTTGTACACGCATTCATATATTCAGGTTTCTCAGCTTTTACAGTCGGGTATATATATATATATATATATATATATATATATATATATCGTGAATATACTTAATATATCAACTTTACCTATATGTGAATATGGATTCTTATGTTCGTTAACTGGGCTAGTTGCATGCATTGGGCTAATCAACCTCTTTTTTAAATCTGAAAGAGTCTACATCCTGGGCCCATTAGTCCAGCCCTGCTTTCACTCTTGTATTATCTATCTGGTGTGTGTATGTCTCAGGTTTATTCCATTTTTGCTCCTTCATCGTTATGTTGTCTTTTGGTTTGTGTGCAATCTGGAATCAGTCCTTCGAATCTACTTCCATCATTTTAGTTGTCTGTTGACTTCATAATTTAGTCGTTGCATATATGCTCAGTTGCGAATCATGTGCTAGAATGCAGACTTGTCTCCTTATAATATGTATTGCCATATTTGGGCCTGTTTGTTTCTGATTTTCCTACGGGGTTTGAAGCCCAATATATGCTTTACTCTCGTAATTATTCTCTAGCTATAGAATATGTATCCTTGACTTTGTGTGTACTAGCACAATATGTCGAAATTAATGTTCAATGTGTATATGGATGCTTGTGAATATAAAAATCATATTTGGACTTGAATTGTGAGCCAATATTTGATATATTATGTTGGGTTATCTATCTATTTTTTGGATTGTCATTGTGGAGCAAAATTTGAATCATATCCACGCTAAGCCTTTATTTATTTACTTGTATTATTTGGCAAATTTGAACATATACTAATCCTTTCCTTTTTATATTTTTTTTACATGAAACGCAACGCATCAGAGCCGAATGAAGAGTCTCCTAGAGAGACTCATCACGAGCCACAACAAATGAAGACCTACATTTATGTGCATCCGCATCAGAAATTTCAAGCCACAGGCGGAATGACATCGCCACTCCTTCGAGTCATCTTTATTTATTATTGATTCTGCTATATTTATTTATTGTAGATTAATTGTTTAACGCTACACTAATTAGTAGAATACTTAGGATAATTAAATCTTGAACCAATAGAATAGCAAATAGTTGGATACTAGAAATTTCATTCTCCTTAAGGTAATTATTTTTGTCACGCATTACTCAAATCATGCTAACCCCTTAATAATGTCATTCTCATAATCATGTAGGAAGCTAAGATTTAAAAAGGAGAAACATTTTTTATGAAAGTATTATTAGCATTGACATAACAAAAGTTATTTAGATCCCAAGATCGTTAGGCTTTGCATGAAAGACCTCCGCACATTCTATTTTACAAGCATATATTTTGACATAGTAGATTTGCATTATTACTTCTATACTAAGCTAAGCACTACATATAAAATAATTTCATATGGTCCCTAATTACTTTAGGAATATATTTTCTTTTTAAATCAAAGCTAACTTTGTATACTTTAAATAAATCCTGCATTCTATAAAAATATGTTTTATACTTGCATATATCTTTCACTCAAATATTTTTCAAAACATGCATTCTTTAGCAATAATAATTAACATAGGTTTGACCGGACAACCGCAAGTTAGCGAATCTTAGAGGGTGCCTAATCTCTTCCCTCTAGATTAATAAAGAACCCTTACCCAGAATCTCACACTAGTTTTGCAGACCATTAAGATGGAGTTAATGTTGACTTTAACCTAGTTGATATTTAGGTGTCTTAATTCACCCAAACTAATTAGGTGGCGCACCATCCTTAGCACCTTTTTAGCATTTTTATTTTTATTTTCTAACATTTTTACCAAGCAGGAGTTTTATAATGTCGCAATCGAAAATGAGCGTGACAGCTTGGATAAGAACTGGATCATCTCCCGTAATAAGCAGGTCATCAACATACACAAGCACCACTACCAACTTGTCACCTTGCTTCTTAATGAACAAGGAGTAGTCTCTATGACACTGGACAAAATCAGATGAGACTAATGCTGAAGTCAACTTAATGTTCCACTGTCTGGAGGCTTGTTTCAGTCCATATAAGGATTTTAACAGCCTGCAAACTTCTGAACTACCCCCAGCTGCTTTGAAACCCTCAGGCAGTGTCATGTACACTTCCTCATAAAGATCTCCTTGCAAGAATGCATTGTACACCTCCATTTGATGCACTTTCCACTGTTTGGCTGCTGCAATAGACAGGATTGATCTCACAGTAGTCATTTTGACTACTGGTGAGAATGTTTCTTGATAATCAAGGCCTTCCCTTTGATTATACCCTTTGGCTACCAATCTAGCTTTGAATCTCTCCACTTCTCATGTGGCTTTGTATTTTATTTTGTATACCCATCTGCATCCAATAGGCTTCTTTCCTTTTGGAAGTTGCACTACCTCCCATGTTTTGTTATCCTCCAAAGCTTGAATTTCAGCTTTCATTGCTTCAACCCATCTATGATCTGTTGTAGCTTCTGAATAAATGTTAGGTTCAGTGTCAACTAAACTTTTGCCACAAAGTTTTGATATTTGGATGACAATTCTGTGTAGCTCAATTCATTAGAGATAGTGATGAAAAAATATAAAAAAAATGTGGTGATGATGAGAGCAAAATGATTGGAGAAAAAATTCATGTGATACTTTCAAATCTTTATAAATCTTATGATAAATCTTTTAAAATCCAAACATAAAGAATTTTGATTGTCAAAACTCAAAATAGTCTTTTAAAATCATAACAATCCTAAATAGTCCTTTAAAATCTATAAGACTTAATTATCCAAAACAAAAATAATTTTGTTAAAATCCTAATTGGAATACACCCCTTAAATTATTATTTCTACTCCATCCAAGCAAATGCAAACCGTTATACTGTCAACACAATATTAAATGATTTAAATCCGATGATTCGACCGTTCTGAAGATTCGTGGGTCCCAAAAATGAGTATCCATTATCCAACATGTGAATTGAATTCATGCGTATTTTATGCAGCTTTTATGGTTCACATATTGCAAGGATCTTTTTATTTGTCATATTGGTGAATCAAAACAGTACACGAATCTTGTCCCTCCTCCTTACCAGTACTCCTGAAGATCAAGATCGTCCATTCCTTTTCTCGACATATATAAACTCTTTTTCACCGTTTCTTGGTCACATTATTAAAGTACTGTTTGCAAGCAATTTTGTTTGTTGTGTGTTAAGAGAAATATGGTTGTGGGTGTTCTTGCTTTACAGGGATCTTTCAACGAACACATAGCAGGTCCTATTAATACTCTCTCTTTTCATGTACTGTATGTTCTTTATTTTGTGTTTCTTGGTTCAATTGTTGAGTTTTTTTACTGTGTTTCTTTGCAGCGCTGAAAAGATTGGGAGTGAAGGGTGTTCAGATAAGGAAGCCAGAACAGCTGCAGGATGTTAGTTCTCTTATCATTCCAGGGGGTGAAAGCACCACCATGGCCAAACTAGCCGAGTACCATAACCTGGTATCTTTCTTGTTCGCGCACAATATCTTTACTGTGTGTACACGCTTAATAACTTATGGCATCACCTTATGTTGATATTTATTGGTGAAAATCATGTAAAGAATATTGTTGAAACCCTCAAAATATCCAAGTGATTATTGTTGTTCATTTAAATGTTGAACATTAATTCCGTTGCCTAGCATAGCCGGTCTAAGACGTGGATCTATGAGGAGAATTCAGGTTGGTTGACGATAAGTATTAGGAGTGTCCATGTAAGGACGTGTTACATGGACACCCTGATCAGATTGGAGTGTGGATACATAGGATTTATGGTCAACTTCAATTTTGCATTTATGCATAGTTGATTGATTAATTTGATTGTGGAGTATTCTAAGAAATATTGGGAACAAAACATTTGATTTTGTGTTACTTTTATTACGTAATGGAATGCCGTGTTAAAACCACTCAATGGTAGTATTGGCTTATCGGCAAATGATATCCATATTTTCTTTTTGCTATTACAACACAAATTATCATTCTATTGATCATGGACTATTCTACGGGTACCTGCTACCTCCTACCAATAGAAGTACTAGGTAACGATGTCTATCAAGGCATAAATAGATGGGAAAAAATCACGTATTACTTTTTATCTTTGATGGGATTTGAACCCTAGTCTCCCATGGTCTATTCCAGCATCTTTGACCGCTAGGCCATATCTTTGTGTGCATGTCCTTGTTATTTGTCATGTATTGGATTAAACACTATTATCTTTTGGCTGTAATTAATTTCAATTAGCCTTTGATATTTTGCTTGCTATTAACATATTACCATGTTGCTTATTTTGTTTCTAATTGCAGTTCCCTGCTTTGCGTGTGTTTGTTAAAATGGGGAAGCCAGTGTGGGGTACATGTGCAGGCCTTATCTTCTTGGCAAATAAAGCAACTGGTGAGTAATCAATTCGATCATATTCTTTACAATGAACATATTTTCAGCAAATAGTTTATCACTCTACCCCTCCGTATTTAATTTTCTATTCCCCCCTTGTGGTATTATTCCATATGCGTTGATTCGTGCATGTTTTACTGTATCTAAGGTTAGTGGGTTATAAGCTAGACTTGTAGAACTCAGCATAGTACTTTCCAGAAACCATTGGACTTTAATTAAGCCATGAGTCAAGGATATTTTCACCACGCAGCCGCTACTCTTTCGAGTGCGCACAGGGTAAACCCCGGGCTGACGCAATAGCCTGCAAACCACGTCAGCCGATTAACCACACTTGGCAAGCCATGTGTGACAGACTCAACCAAGAAGGTTTATGCAGGGGATCGAACTCGTGACCTTGCGGTCCCGCTCTCATCTACACCAACTGCTACCACTGCGGATGACCTCATGCTTTTTGCCAAAGGAGATATATCTTGATTGGGATTCTTATGAATTGTGCGGAAGAGTTGGAGGTCGCCTCGGGATTAACTCTTAACCCGGCTAAATCCTCTGTCTACTTAGCGGGAATGCATTCTACGATTCGGGACTTGATATTGTCGAGTGGGTTTCGCCGTTGGAAGCTTTCGATCACGATACTGGGGATCCCTTTGTCCCAATTTCGATCTCGGTGGATCAATTTGCCCGTTCACTAGTGCTATTTGAATTACATTCGAAATGGGGCATCACACCCTTATCTTTGGTAGTGGAACTAATCAGTCGGTTGTCGAGGGTTGAGAGCTTTTGGTTCCGCACTTCCTATCCGACCACTATTATCAACAAGGTGCAGTGCTTGTATTCGGTTCTTATGGGGTGGGAAACCACCAAGAGTTGCTTGGGATATCATTTGCTTGCCTCAATGAAGGTGGCTTGGGTCTTATGAACATCGAGAATGGAATCATGCCTTGCTATCCGGGACGATTTGGCAAACTCACACGGAAGTGATTCTCTTTGGGTCGATGGATCAATAGCCACTATTTGAGAGGTATTACAATTTGGGACTATGAGGTACGTCTGAGGACTCCCTTATTCAAAAGATTTGTGGAATTCGCGACAAATTTGTTTCTATCTTTGGTAGCCATGGTGATCTTATGTGGCTTTACAAAATGTTGTGCGATGGTATATTTGATTCAAGCCTCGTGTATGATATCTTGCGACTCATGCTAAAAAGCCTTGGATGTCACAAATTTGGAAAGGCTTCATTCCTCCCAAATTCTCTTTTACTATGTGGCTAAATTGCGTAAAGCGGTTAGCTACAAAGGATACTCTATCATTTCTCAACTTGGAGGATAAATCTTGCGGGTTCTGCAAGCAAGCTAATGAAACAAGGAACACCTCTTCTTTGCCCCTATACACACATGATTTGGAAGAGCATAAAAAATTGGTTGGGTATTAGAAGAGAGATGACAACTGTTGAAAGCTCCCTTAAATGGATTAAGAAAGAACATCGCGGGACAAGCATCCGAGCCAAAGATATTTTGCTTACTTTTTGCATAATGGTTTATGAGATTTGGAGGGCAAGAAACACAATGCTCTTTGAAGGCACAAGCTTTCCGGCAGAAGAGGTCATTGCAAGAATCAAAACAACATCTTATAGAGTTTTCTATGATTTTATCCCCTCTTGTAATGACACCTTTTGAGTGACCACCCCTCCCCTCTATCACTTCTTGTTTGCATTACGTTGAGGCTTGAGATACCTCAACGACTGATTGCATCCACTTCCTTTTCGTTATTAGTAATAATATTTGCATTTACCTAAAAAAAAAAAAAAAAAGGATATTTTCACCCCTCACTTGACATCCATGTTTACAACCTTCTTATTTTCAACACTCCTAAAGCTTTCTATTTTATTTTCATTGCCAAAATTCTTGATATATGCTGTGTTTTCAAGATTACCACTTCTACAAATTCTCAATCACGTTTGTGGCATCTTGTATTCCAATGTACTTGTAGAGTAGCATGCCACTCCCTTCCTCTCAAAATAGAGTTAAAAACAAAAAATATTTCCTGGTTTGGACTAGTAATCCTGTTTTCCTAATGATGAGGATTTTGAAATGATGCACAACCTTCTTCATTTTATTGATCTCCAGAGAAGGAACTGCCTAACTGGATAAGCATACATTTCTAATTACTTTGATCTTTTTGAGTGTTCGTCTTGTGTATAAGAACCCGTAAACGATAGGGTTTCAGTAGTAGGTCGTTTCCCCTCTTAGTTTTGACTAGGCAGATCCATTTGTTTTGTTTTCTCCATTCTTAGTGTATAATCAATGTTAAGATGAAAGGATCTTCTGACACATTTTGTGGTTTCTCATCTCAGGGCAGAAAACTGGAGGACAGGAACTGATTGGGGGCCTTGATTGTACTGTCCACAGAAACTTCTTTGGGAGCCAGGTAACTGAGTGATTAATAGAGGAAGTTCATGTTTAATGAGAAAACATACATCCTTTTAGCACTTATATTCAATCAGTTAAAAAGATGATAATGGAATACTTGTGATTGATAATTGTGAATTTCAGAGGCATATACAGATATACTACTTAAGTCATCACTGGCCATTCTATAAACAAGAGGTTCTTATAGGACTTCTTAGAGACTTCACTTTATGAGGCTGTCATTTGTTTTAACTTCATTTTGTAATTTTGAGAACCCGTCCTCTGATTTTACTGATGGTGACTTCTGTCTATTTGAATTCAACGGCTCCACCTTGTATGCAGTGAGTATTTTCCAGGAAACTACTTCATTGTTATCAGGTAGTTGTGAAAATACATTACCGAGGGAGTTCAAAGGTCCTCTAAGAAGATTTTTGTCAAGCCCCGACTTTTCTTAAGTCTTTCCTTAAGGCGTGATGGCACCTGGACAACTATCCAGTTTTTAGGCGAACCATTAACTACTTTTCTTCTTAAATTAAATATGTACTTAAGTGCGGAAATAATATATATAATAAATAATTGGAAGTTTACAAAGAACAATTTCATGTGTGACATTTCCGAGATAACGATATTTAGGTCTAAAAACATACTTAGTCTAAAATAACTTTCACCAAATCCGAAGTAATGGATTGGTGGAACAATGAGGCTGCAGAACGGTCGCTAGCCCTGTTACGGAGTTTTTCCTCTATCATGCTCTCCTGTTAAATAAAAGAGTAAGCCCTACCATCCGGGGCTGAGTAAGGATCTCGCCTTACAATTTAAAGTAACCTCACAATATTTCAAATACAATTGTATTACAACACAATAAACATGTTATGAAACAAACTTCAGCACTTTTAATGTATCACAGTTCAATATTCACATAATAACATTCTCTTTAATCTACAACTTTTATTCAGCACATACTTTTTGATTCTTTACGAATTTGTACAGTTTTCACGTTTTACATGCTGCTCTTCCGGATTTCGGTTGATTCGAGGCAGAAATTTTAAACAACCATAACTTTCAAACCGTAAGTCCGTTTTAGCCCCGCTTGGACACAATCTGATCATAAGGGAGAGATGTACAACCTTGCAAATTTTCATCTAATTCTAACACGTATAACTCAGCAAAACAGTCCGCAAATACAAGGCTCAAACTTGTTACAATACAATATTTATTTCAATTAATTCATCACAACTTATGTTCCCCAAAAACATATATTATTTTAACATGAATACTATGTTTAACATGCATCGTAATTCAAAACAAATGATGTTACTAAGAATATGTGAGTAAGAAAAACTCACATTTATTTCTTCACAACTTTTATCACACTGCCACTATTCTCATTCTTGCATACTCGATCTTTTCACTAAAAAAGGTAAATTTTCGTCCAAGAGGTGAGGGGAAATGAGAGGTTTTCCTTTGATGTTTTTGACTTTTGAAGCTATAGTGAAAAGTTGAGTTTGAGTCTTACAAAACCCCTAAGTAAGAAAGACCTAGAGGGATATCAAGGTCTAGTAGAAGTCTAAGTTAAATATAACTCTTCTAGTTCAAATAAGATAGTGTTTTTAATTATTCTTTTTTTCTTCTTTTTTTTTCGTTTTTAAAAGAAAACGTCCGGGACTTTACAATTTTACACCAAATATAATGAAAAGCTTACACGTGTTATCCCATTTATTTGGTTGCTTTTTTACTTGCACAAAGGTCCACCAAAAGTATTTGGTTATCCCACACTTTGAAATTGAGTCTTAATTGATTTATTTATCTTGGTGAAGATAGATATTGTCGTTTATCAAAGCCAGCAGAACATATTGGTGCTTTCTTCCCCTCGTAAAAACAAACTGTATTAGGACATGCAAAAGGAAGCATGTTTTGATATAGTTGTCAGTAACGGCTGGTAGCTCTACCAATTTGGATTGTGGTAGCTTCGATACGTGAAGTTGAAACTTGGACGCAAGTTCTGAGAATCTCAATATGGAATTTTTTTAAAATGTTTTTGCAGAAAAGTAGTTCACTGTATGACAAGTGAGTTGGAAGTTGGAACTTGGTTCTGATAATTGAACCCGTTGTGGGTATTTTTATGGGTAAATCTTTGGGAGGAAGTAGATCTTACGTTTCTTTATTATAAGGCTGTTGCATATCTGTGGCAGTCTATTTATTGCTTTTTGGTATTCAATTGAACCACGTACAAGTAATCACCTGCCTAGTTAGAATTTACATGGTATCAGAAAGGAACAAGGGAAAACTTGGACAGTTGCACCATTATGTCTTATCTGACATACATTCAGTAGAGTTGAAATCCAATCGTCCACTCAATAACTCTAGTAAAAAATTGTATCATTTTTGTCCAAAGAAGAGATACCTGAATGCATGATTCCTCATCTCATCTAAGCAGCACCTTTTTTCAGGCACAAAGAATCAATGCTTTTTCTGGCACTTTTTCTATGCCGTCAATAGTAATGACTTCTGATATTTAAATATTATCAACTATAGTGTTCTAATGTAGCATTTGAATTGTTGGAATCAAACAGATCCAAAGCTTTGAGACAGAACTTCCTATTCCTGAGATTGCAGCTAAAGAAGGTGGTCCTCCTAGTTGTCGTGCTGTTTTTATCCGTGCTCCTGCAATTATTGAAGTAGGACCAGATGTTGAAGTCCTGGCAGACGTTCCTGTCTCATCCGTTGAAACTATTAATTCCAGTCCTTCTATTCCGAATGAAGAGGTTTTCATTTATCCTATCTGTTGATGTCCTGCTATATGGATTTGAGGATTATTGAATCCTTTAAGTGATATATTCGTTCTAAAAGCATTCCTACTCACTCATTCACCTTCGTGATTTATTATTTTGGTTGATTGAAAGCTAAAATTAGTTTGATGATTGTGTTTTTAGTTCTTCCTTTTCTTGCATGTGATATCTTTCACAGCCATGGCTTATTTATGAATGCTTATGATCAATGGTAATCTCATGCGGAAGGTTTTTTCTTCCAAAAAAAAAACACTGGACAGCTTCTAATACCCATATAATTGTTATCAGTGGTGAAGTTTTGTACTTCCATTTAGACTTGGAGTCTTCTTGTTTTGCTGTTTTCTGGCAGTACTATGTGCTAAGATGATAAGCTCAGATTGCATCCTTAGATTAACCTGAATTTCTGCCTGTTCAAAAAAGAATTGTGGTTTCTTCTGATGCTTCATCGTTTAAAAGTTTCTAGTATCATCGTTCTCATAATCTTTGATAGGGTACTTTGTCAATTTGTTTGGAATATTAACTAAGCATGGTTTTCTTCTGTTGCTTCAGGAATCAATCAAGTCTGTAAAGAAAGTAATTGTTGCTGTTAAGCAAGGGAACATGCTAGCTACTGCTTTTCACCCTGAGTTAACTGCAGATACTCGGTGGTAAGTGTTTGCTGCTGCTAAAACAAATGGCGCACATTATGTACTCAGTTATATATTCATCTCTTTTGCAGGCACAGTTACTTCTTGAAAATGGTGCCGGAAATTGAAGATGGGACTTCTGATATCGTCTCCACGTCCTCTGTGGATCAAAGCTTCACCAACCGATCAATGATTGATCTTCCCATATTTCAATAGCGGAAAAAGAGAATTACTACACACATGAATGAAAATCATTACGAAATGTCGAAGGATTCTAGCCATTTTTTCTGATGTTTCTGATTCCTAGAGTTGTTGCATTATTGCTCTCGAATTGTAGAGCTTTCATGCCCTCTTTTGTTAATCGAAAATGCAGCCCATAGGAGTCACTAGATATTGCTGCTTAAATTACTGTACATAATAGCTCAAGTTTGTCTCCTGTTTTTGTTCAGGATCTTGATTCATTGTTTTACATTCAAAAAGCAGTTTATGGGAAGTTTTGCTAGCTGTCTGTTTGGTGCACCTTATTCCTAGGAGGGAAAAGGGTCAAGTTTGCCGTTCTACTATACGAAAAAAATTGATTTTACTCTCCGTTATACTATCTGTACAAAAATACCCCAACCGTTACTCAAATGGTTTAGATATACCCATCCTCCATTAGGGTTGTCCAAGGTGGACACCAAATCTCACGAGGCACTGACATTGACGACGTAAACGCCCCGCCCGCGGCAAGGAATGATTTTGATTCCTTTGTTAGAGGTTGATGAAATACGAGTAACCAATAGAAGAGGATGTACAGTTGCACCATTATGTCTTATCTGGCCGAGTTGGAAGGAACCAGGAACATGCATTCACTAGAATTGAAATCCTTTTTATACACTTAATAAATCTTGTCCAATTTTTTGTTCACTTTATCCAATGAAGAGATACCCCAATGCATGATTCCTCGTCTCATCTAATCAGCACCTTTTTTCGGGCACAGAGAATCAACATTTTTTCTGGCACTTTCTCTATGCCGTCAATTGTAATGACTTCTGATATTCAAATATTATCAACTATAGAGTTCTAATGTAGCAATTGAATTGTTGGAATCAAACAAATCCAAAGCTTTGAGACAGAACTTCCTTTTCCTGAGATTGCAACTAAAGAAGGTGGTCCTCCTAGTTGTCGTGCTGTTTTTATCTGCGCTCCTGCAATTATTGGAGTTGGACCAGATGTTGAAGTGCTAGAAGAGGTTTATGTCATGATTGTGTTTTTAGTTCTTCCTTTCTTGCATGAGATAACTTTTGCAGCCACGGTTGATTATGAATGCTTATGATCAAAGGTATTTTGTGCGAAGTTTTTTTTATTTCTGAAGAAAAAATTAAACATGAAGAGCTTCTAATGTTCATTGTCTTTTCTTTCGAGCCGTGACTCTACCGGGAACAGCCACTCTACCTCAAAAAGGTAGGAATAAGGTCCGCGTACATCTTACCTTCCCCATACCTCACTTATGGGACTACACTGGGCATGTTGTTGTTGTAGCTTCAAATGTTCATATAATTTGTTACACCAGCGAAGTTACAACTGCCATTACGACTTGGGGTCTGCTTGTTTTGCTGGTTGCTGGCAGTACTATGTGCTAAGATGCTAAGCTCAGATTGCATCCTTAGATTAACCTGAATTTCTGCCTGTTAAGAATAGTGATGAAAATACATTAAAAGTTCCTAGTGTAATTGGTGTCATAATCCAACTTTGATCCTGTACTTTGTTAATTTGTTTGGATTATTAATTGAGCATGGTTTTCTTTTGATGCTTCAGGAGTCAACCAAGTCCGATAAGAAAGTAATTGTTGCTGTAAAGCAAGGGAACATGCTAGCTACTGCTTTTCACCCTGAGTTAACTGCAGATACTCGGTGGTATGTGTCTGCTGCTGCTAAAACAAATGGTGCACATAATGTACTCAATTATATATTCATTTCTTTTGCAGGCCCTTAAGGATTTCTTTTATTAAATATAATATATATAGTTGTACAAAGGAGATTTCTATAAGAATAAACTACTTTAAATACATATCAATAATAAATACAATATATACTGTGAATATTTGAAAAATATTCGCTAATACTACCCCTCATACGGAGCGGGAGGAGGCCGAACGCTCAGGCTGGATCTGAAGTCTATGAACAACTGTCTAGGTAGTCCCTTTGTGAAGATATCTACATATTGATCGGAGGAGAGCACATGCAGTATTTTGACTTGACCAAGTGATATCTTCTCACGTACAAAGTGGATATCTATCTCAATATATTTGGTCCGCTGATGCTGGACCGGATTATGAGACATATATATGGCATATATGTTATCACAATAGACGCTTTACTCAGTGGACATCTGAGCTCCAAGAGAAGATTTCAAGGCCAACAGACCTCAGCAACTACATTAGCAACACCCCTATACTCTGCTTCAGCACTGGAGCGGGATAAAGTGGTTTGCCGCTTGGCAGACCAAAAAATAAGGTTATTCCCTAAAAAAACACAATAGTCGAAAGTAGAACGTCGCGTGTACGGGCATCTTGCCCAATCAGCATCTGTGTAAGAGAGCAACGTGGTCGGAGCGGAGGGGTGGAGATGCAACCCATATTCAGGAGTACCCTTAATATATCTGATAATACGCTTAAGAGCAGCAAAATGGGGTTCCATCGGGGCATGCATAAAAAGACACACCTGTTGAACGACATATACAATGTCGGGCCTGGTAAATATGAGGTACTGAAGAGCACTTGCAAGACTCCGATAGAGAGTAGTGGATCACCCTCAGAAGCACTGAGCTTGGATTTCGAATCAACCAGAGTAGGCATAGCTTTGCAATTCGACATCTTAGCCCTGAACACAATTTCTTCTGCATACTTACGCTGACTCAGAAACATAGTATATGCAGATCTAGTAACTGATATACCCAAGAAGTAACTCAGCTTGCCCAAATCAGTCATAACAAATTCAGTTTTGAAAAGAGCAATAATGTCATTTTTCAATTTGTCAGATGAGGCAGTGAAAACAATGTCATCCACATATAATAATAAGTAAGCAATGTCACTACCATGATGAAAAATGAACAGAGATGTGTCACACCTGCTATAAATAAACTCAATCTGCATAATATATATGACAAAGCGGTCATACCAAGCACGAGGTGCCTGATTTAGGCCATAAAGTGACATTTTGAGACGACAGACATACTGAGGAACTGCAGGATGAACAAACCCCGGTGGCTGATGCATATACACAATTTCTTTCTAATCCCCATGAAGAAATGTGTTCTTGACACTCGGCCACTTTTTACCCATAGCAATACTAAGAACAGTACAAATCGTAGCCGTTTTAACAACCGGGATAAAAGTCTCACCACAGTCAATGCCCTGATTAGTATCATTTGCCACAAGTCTTGCCTTGTAGCGCTCCAAGTCACCGTTGTCTCTGAATTTGTGATGAAATAGCCACAAGCATAGGGTCACATTCACCCCATCCGGTCTAGGTACTAGATCCCACGTGTGCTGTTTAGTTAAAGCATTGAATTCCTCAGACATAGCCGAATTCCAATTAGGGTCTTGTTTGGCCAATTTGGGGTTCTTGGGAATTGGAGAAATTGTTTGGGCAGACAAGTTAAACTGGATTTTGGGTTTAAAAATCCCGTGTTTGACACGAGTTTTCATTTGGTGAGGGAGGACAGTGGGTGGCTGCAACGGCTGAGTAGCAGGATCCGAGACAGATGGTATGGTCGGATATGGGGAGGGTGATGGAAAATTCGTCCAAGGCGCCGCGACGCTCGAGGTCCAGTGGCTACTAAAGCTGATGCGCCGCGGCGCCTCATCGATGTGCCGCGGCGCTGACGACGGTGTGGAAGTACTTTGGTCACTGGAGATTAGGCTTCGCGACGCTTCATCTATGGGTCGCGACACTGATGACGGTGTGGAAGCACTTTGTTCACTGAAAGGTTGGCGCCGCGGCGCCTGTCGCGCCCGATTTCGACCGCGACATTTCTCTAAAAAGCGAACCCTGCTTAATAAGAAATGTTAGGAAATAGATAAAAGTGCTAAATAGTTAAAAATGGTTTAAGAGGGTGTTTAAAGGTTAATTTAAAAAATAAAAGGGTTCGGGAGTCGCCACCTAATTAATTTGGGTGAATTAGGACACCTAAATGTTAACTAGTTTAAAGTAAACATTAACTCCATTTAATGGTCTGCTAAACTTAATGAGATTAGTTAAGGTTCTTTATTATCCTAAAGGAAGGGTCAGCACCACTAAAGGATCCGCTAACTCATGTTGTCAGTTCAAACCTAGGTTAATTATTGTATTAGGAAAAATGCATGTTTAGAGATATTTAAGTCAAAAGATATTGCAAGTATATAAAAAAATGTATTTTTGACAAACATAAGGGAGTTGTAAGATTTGTTTATGTAAAGTTTAAAAATACATATCGTATCGCAATAGTGTGAAATGTAACTCAGAAGTCGGGTTTGGACAAAATAAACATAAAGTAGACATGGTTTGTAAAAGTATAAGATTGATTTATTGAAAGCGATTTATATTTGCAAAAATTGATTTTTAACTAATATATATATATGTCACGATATCTAAAGTGTTTATTGATAATAGGAAAATGATAAATTATATAATGTTAATAACGAGTATGAGAAAAATTATTTCTTTTGTTATGGGTTTAGTAAAAATAGTCTTAATCACATGATATGAAATATAAATAAAGAGTGGTTAAATTGTTTTTTAAATCTAGACCTATGTGTTGAACCTAAAACAAATAATAAAATGGATTTATATTTTTGAACTACCCTCCCAATCTATTCGACGACTAATAGAGTCATGTATCATATTAATTACAATATTAAGATAATAAAATTGCAATAACAAATAAAGACATAAAATGAGGCAACGAGATTTAACGAGTAGGAGGAGTTGAGATGGATGACGACGTCATCTTGTACTATTTTGTTTAGGGAATTTCTGGAGCGAGAATGCGGATGAATGTACATAGATGCGGGTTGCCATTTGAAGTAGCTCGTGATGAGTCTCGTCGGGAGACTCTTCGTTTTGCTCCGATGCATTTCATGTAAAATAAAAGAGGATAAGGATTAGTATATGCCCAAAAATATGTCACGTAATAAATAAATATCGGCAAAATCACTGTTCCTGGATAATAGCACGCCAATACAGGCAGGATGAGAGGAAGTTATGCATACACCATAATTTAAAGCTTTCAGGTTTTTCCTCTTCTTTATGGTGTTCCATTATAATAGCAATGCCAAGATACTATCATGCATATTCTAATTAATCAGCAGCAATACATTGCTAGCAGTAATACAGACACAAAGCAGCAACCATGACACCCCATCCAAACAACAAAGAAAGACAACAAAGACCACCGGACTATGCTAATGTAACGATGGCGGCGGCTATTCCATGGCTTAGAGATTTTCTTGATGTACTAGTTTAGAAATCCAAGTGAGACAAACATATACATTCCTAATGCATGATCTAGATAGGGCCATAATTTGTTAAGCAAAGATCCGTGTTCAAGTCATCGCCATGCCTTTCACTTACCATATTATATGATCAGAATCGAGACAAAGATGCAATGAGGATTTAAATTAGTGCAGGTATTTGATACAAGCATCATTTAGGTGCACAATAGATTGACATGGCACACAATGTAGCTTGAAAGCATATTAACATGATCAATTTCTTAACAGAGAATAAATTGTGAGTCAACTTTATTGACTAGTAAGAGTGATGAACCACTACTAGAGACTATTTTGACATGCCTAACTAATTTGACCAAGATAATCTGATTCGTATTCACGATGTTTAATGGAAATGCTTCATAATACGGTAATGTAGCACAAATGAAGCTAAAAGATGGTACCGACCATGCTCCAATACACATTGATCTTTGGGAAAATGGGGCAATAGCCCTAACAATTATTTAGAATTGACAGCCACAACCACAGATATGAACTCTAGTGTAAACAAACTGATTCCGACAAGGAACCTTCACATGCTTTGCCCACAACCAGTCAAACAGGAATCACAATTAATACGTAAAGAAAACTTTTAGGTACATAGATTTCTAGCCGAACTAGTAAACATTTGAAACAGATCTACTAACTCGCGAGTCATGATAGACACATAAAGGAGTTACACGAATACGTATCCAGTTAAGATTATCTTGCTTTTATGTGTCCTTAAATACAACTAAGCTTACAAATGTAGCACTACAGACTTATAGATGAACGCGACATCAGCTACATACGGCATACAAAATTACTTTAACATAAGTTGCACATACAGCACCTCAAAACAAATTTAATATGGTCAAAGTACTTTCAGATAGCCTCCAAACAATAGCCGATTCATTTAATCACGTGCGCATGTACACAACAAATGCTAATACGCACTGACATGTTTTCAATCAAATTCACAAATTTTAGTAGAAATTCATATTAGCAAGCGATTTTCCAATACGCATACCAAACATCGATATCGCTTAGTATCTGCCTAATCAGTCGTACTAAATGCATATCACACATACGAATAACCAAACGAAATCCAAAACAGAAAAGGGTGACGAATTTACCTTCTCCGAACAGCGAACCGGGGCAGCGTATCAAGTCGTCGATTCACTCGGGGTTTATTGCTATGCGAATTAACATGACAGGGCTTTTGCTGATTTCTGGACTTGTATTAAAAGAAAAGAGCTTACATTTTCTTGCTCTTAGGTCGCTAATTTGAGTTGATGTTACAAGGGTTTCTCACGTGAGAAGATATCGTGTCTCTCTTGATTCTCTTTTTCTGGACGAGGGTCCATCTTTATTTTGTGACGCTTTTTTGCCCAAATCCCCCTCTCTTGCATGCGTGTAGACCTGGAGCGTTATAGCCTTGATTTTGGTTTTCCTTTACGAAGATTTTCATACAGGTTCATATTTGGCAGCCTGCGATTTTGGATGGTAAGTTGTTCGATTTGACTCCGAAATTTCGGTTATGGTAAGTTATCGTTTTAGATATGATTCTCTCGCGATTCTTACCAAAACTGAGAGGATTTTAGGGTACGAACTGGGTTGAGGTGTTCGGTTATGGTAAGTTGTACGATTTCTGAAGGATTTGGTTTTGGAGATGGTAAGGGGTGTGCTGGCTGTGTATACATGGGTAAGGAAGAGGGTCGCCGGATTCTCAGGCGAGAATCTCGGCGAGGAAGGCGCGGCGATGGAAACTTTTAGGGTTCTTCTCGTTTCTTTAGGGATGTTGCTGTTAGGGACGATGGGAAGGGCTGTGGGTTAAATGTTTGAGGCTAGAAATTTGGCGGAAAGTTAAAGAGAGCAGGCGTTGGGCCGTGGAAGGCTGGCATGGTGATGAAGAAATGATAAGGCTTGGGGAAATGGAAAAGGTGAGGAGAAATAGGTGAAGGGGAGTGGGGCCCGCGGGCATTGGGCCTGTGCTAGGTCGAAATGGTAGGTAGGTCATGTATTAAATTAAGGGATGGGAATTGGGTTAGTTAAATGGGTATTAGATTTAGGAATTAGTTTTAGGTGTATTAATTAGTGACAAGTTAAATTGTGATTAAATTATTTAAGTGTTTTATTAACCTAATTGTTATATAAAAAATAAGTGCAGGCGTGTTATTTAATTAGTGCTTAATACTCTACGTAAAAATGCGATGTTGTTATTAAATTGCTTATTTAGGCCTGTATTAATGTTTTATCGCTGCATTTTATTATTTAAAAATTATTAAAAATTATTGTTGAAAATTAGTGTAATTTTATGGTTAATGACTGGACGGGAGGGTCAAAATTGGGTGTCAACAGTCTACCCAACTTACAGCATAGTCACAACCTCTTCCTTTCGAAGTTTGATTAGAAATCATATAAATAATGATAATTAGTGATCAATTAATTACCAAGCATTCAAAGCAATTATTGGATAAATCTCAACAATAAGAAGAATAACCATAAACATGCATCAATTCATAACATAAGGTTCAAGTGATTTAACATGGAAAGCCCTATAATGAAATTAGTTCCTAGCCATTGACATGACAAGAACTAATTCAATATCCAACATCAAAACTGAAAGTAAAGTAAAGAAAAGAAAAAGAAAATTACTAAGTAAAGGTCTCCAATCTTCAACTTCAAGAAGTCTTGTGTTTGTGCAAGAAAGGGAACCCTTGAAAACTGCATAGGGTTCTCTTTTTATAGCCTCCAAACCGCCCTTAACTTTTCCCTTCAGTTCGCCCGTAAAAATCGTCTAAAACTCGATTTTCAGCGTCGGCGCATGGCCGCGACCTGCTATCGGCGCGGCCACGAACTCTGTTGCTCGTGATTTGGCGCCGCGACCACGCACTGTTGTCAGAGCCGCGCTACTGCAACTTCGCGACCTTCACGTAATTAGCGCCGCGCACTGCCTGCAGAAGCGCCATGAGCTGCAACTTCTGAGACTTTCTGGATATTGGGCGCCGGGCGCTGGACTGATGACAGAGGCGCCGCGCACCGCCCGTGCCTGGTTCGCCACTTTCTCTGCTTTTAAGCTCTGGACCCTCCACTTTTGCCTTCTTTTAGCTCCTTTTACGCCAAATAGCCATTTTAACCCATTTGACTCAAAAGAAAAAAAATCTATCCTAAGACGACACGTATTTGTACAAAAAGGGACAAAAGACTAACTAAAAATGACTCAAAAAGTGTATATAAAATACACCGATCAGAAGGCTTCCTGTCGAACCATAGGGGCTATCTCAGCTATGACTTGTCCACTCGTCAAATCCACATTTCTCGTCACGTCACGTTCGACGAGACCATATTCCTATTTTCGAATCCTCAGAAATTCAAAATATCGGATTACTCCTTTCTTGACTGCCATCTCTCCCATCATTCTCAGTCAACTCCAGTCATCAACATCGTCAGCGCCGCGACCCATCGGGGAGGCGCTGTTGACACCCAATTTTGACCCTCCCGTCCAGTCATTAACCATAAAATTACACTAATTTTCAACAATAATTTTTAAATAATAAAATGCAGCGATAAAACATTAATACAGACCTAAATAAGCAATTTAATAACAACATCGCATTTTTACGTAGAGTATTAAGCACTAATTAAATAACACGTCCGCACTTATTTTTTATATAACAATTAGGTTAATAAAGCACCTAAATAATTTAATCACAATTTAACTTGTCACTAATTAATACACCTAAAACTAATTCCTAAATCTAATACCCATTTAACTAACCCAATTCCCATCCCTTAATTTAATACCCGCAGCCCACTACCTACCCAAATACGACTATACAGGCCCGATTCCGCGGCCCAACTCCCCTTTCAGCCTATTTCTCCCTCAGCCTTTTCCCATTTCCCCCGCAAGCCTTATCATTTCCTTCATCACCCGCAGCCCAGCTTCCATGGCCCAACGCCCCGTCTGCCCTTTAACTTTCCGCCCAGCCCTAGCCCTCAAACATTTAACCCACAGCCCTTCCCATCGTCCCTAACAGCAACAGCCCTAAAGAAACGAGAAGAACCCTAAAAGTTTCCATCGCCGCGCCTTCCTCGCCGAGATTCTCGCCTGAGAATCCGGCGACCCTCTTCCTTACCCATGTATACACAGCCAGCACACCCCTTACCATCTCCTAAACCAAATCCTTCAGAAATCGTACAACTTACCATAACCGAACACCTCAACCCAGTTCGTACCCTAAAATCCTCTCAGTTTTGGTAAGAATCGCGAGAGAATCATATCTAAAACGATAACTTACCATAATCGAAATTTCGGAGTCAAATCGAACAACTTACCATCCAAAATCGCAGGCTGCCAAATATGAACCCAGAAGGAAAATCTTCCAGAAAGGAAAAAACCAAAATCAAGGCTATAAAGGGAGGTCTACACGCATGCAAGAGAGGGGGATTTGGGCAAAAAAGCGTCACAAAATAAAGATGGACCCTCGTCCAGAAAAAAGAGGGAATCAGTAGAGACACCGATATCTTCTCACAGTAGCAAACCCTTGTAACATCAACCTGAAATTAGCGACCTAAGAGCAAGAACAGAAATTCGAAGCTCTTTTCTTTTAATACAAGTCCAGAAATCAGCAAAAGCCCTGTCCTGTTAATTCGCATAGCAATAAACCCCGAGTGAATCGACGACTTGATACGCTGCCGATTCTGTCAGAGAAGGTAAATTCGTCACCCTTTTCTGTTTTGGATTTCGTTTGGTTATTCGTATGTGTGATATGAATTTAGTACGACTGATTAGGCAGATACTAAGCGATATCGATGTTTGGTATGTGTATTGGGTCGACTGTGAAAACTGCTCGGTTAATATGAATTTCTACTAAAATTTGTGAATTTGACTGAAAACATGTCCAGGTCTGTATTAGCATTTGTTGTGTACATGCGCATGTGATTAAATGAATCGGCTATTGTTTGGAGGCTATCTGAAAGTACTTTGACCATATTAAATTTGTTTTGAGGTGCTGTATGTGCAACTTATGTTAAAGTAATTTCGTATGCCGTATGTAGCTGATGTCGCGTTCATCTATAAGTCTGTAGTGCTACATTTGTAAGCTTAGTTGTATTTAAGGACACATAAAAGCAAGATAATCTTAACTGGATACGTATTCGTGTAACTCCTTTATGTGTCTATCATGACTCGCGAGTTAGTAGATCTGTTTCAAATGTTTACTAGTTCGGCTAGAAATCTATGTACCTAAAAGTTTTCTTTACGTATGACATTGTGATTCCTGTTTGACTGGTTGTGGGCAAAGCATGTGAAGGTTCTTTGTCGGAATCAGTTTGTTTACACTAGAGTTCATATCTGTGGTCATGTCAATTCTAAATAATTGTTAGGGCTATTGCCTGCCCCATTTTCCCAGCATCAATGTATTGGGGCATGGTCGGTACCATCTTTTAGCTTCACTGTGCTACCCATTACCGTATTATGAAGCATTTCCATTAAACATCAGGAATACGAATCTGTACTTATCTTGGTCAAATTAGTTAGGCATGTCAAAATAGTCTCTCTAGTAGTGGTTCATCACTCTTACTAGTCCAATAAAGCTGACTCGGAATTTATTCTCTGTTTAAGAAATTGATCATGTTAATATGCTTTCAAGCTACATTGTGTGCCATGTCAATCTATTGTGCAGCCTAAATGATGCTTGTATCAAATACCTGCACTAATTTAAATCCTCACATTGCATGTTGTCTCGATTCATACCATATAATATGGTAAGTGAAAGGCATGGCGTATGACTTGAACACGGATCTTTGCTTAACAAATTATGGCCCTATCTAGATTGCCTGTTAGGAATGTATATGTTTGTCTCACTTAGACTTCTAAACTAGTACATCAAGAAAATCTCCTAAGCCATAGGAATAGCTGTCGCCATCGGTTCTCATAGCGATCCGGTGGTCTTGTTGTAGTTCTCACTTGTTGTTTGGATGAGGTGTCGTGGTTGCTGATTTGTGTCAGATATCGCTAGCAATGTATTCTTTGATTAATTAGAATATGCATGATGGTATCTTGGCATTGCTATTATAATGGAACACCGTAAAGAAGAGGAAAACACGAAAGCTTTAAATTATGGTGTCTGATAACTTCCTCTCATCATGCTCAGATTGGCGTGCTATTATCGAGAGCAGTGATTTTGCCGATATTTATTTATTACGTGATATATTTTTGGGCATATACTAATCCTTATCCTCTTTTATTTTACATGAAATGCATCGGAGCAAAACGAAGAGTCTCCCAGCGAGACTCATCACGAGCTACTTCAAATGGCAACCCGCATCTATGTACATTCATCCGCATTCTCGCTCCAGAAATTTCCTAAACAAAAATAGTACAAGATGACGTCGTCATCCATCTCAACTCCTCCTACTCGTTAAATCTCGTTGCCTCATTTTATGTCTTTATTTGCTATTGCAATTTTATTATCTTAATATTGTAATTAATATGATACATGACTCTATTAGTCGTCGAATAGATTGGGAGGGTAGTTCAAAAATATAAATCCATTTTATTATTTGTTTTAGGTTCAACACATAGGTCTAGATTTAAAAAACAATTTAACCACTCTTTATTTATATTTCATATCATGTGATTAAGACTATTTTACTAAACCCATAACAAAAGAAATAATTTTTCTCATACTCGTTATTAACATTATATAATTTATCATTTTTCTATTATCAATAAACACTTTAGATATCAGGACATATATATATTAGTTAAAAAAAATCAATTTTTGCAAATATAAGTACTGTTTTCAATAAATCAATCTTATACTTTTACAAACCATGTCTACTTTATGTTTATTTTGTCCAAACCTGACTTTTGAGTTACATTTCACACTATTGCGATACGATATGTATTTTTAAACTTTACATAAACAAATCTTACAACTCCCTTATGTTTGTCAAAAATACATTTTTTATATACTTGCAATATCTTTTGACTTAAATATCTCTAAACATGCATTTTTCTAATACAATAATTAACCTAGGTTTGAACGGACAACCGCGAGTTAGCGGGTCCTTTAGGGTGTCTAACCCCTTCCCTTTAGGATAATAAAGAACCCTTGCCCAGAATCTCATTAAGTTTAGCAGACCATTAAATGGAGTTAATGTTTACTTTAAACTAGTTAACATTTAGGTGTCTTAATTCACCCAAATTAATTAGGTGGCGACTCCACGAACCCTAGCGCCCTTTAGCATCTAGCACCTTTTAACATTTTAGTATTCCTTTTAATACTTAGCATTTTTTTTTAACATTTCTTATTAAGCAGGGTTCGCTTTTAGAAAATAAAGTCGCGGCCGAAAAAGGGTGCGACAGAAATGGCGACTCCGCTGGGGATTTAAGGTTCTTAACCATAACAGACCTAGGGTTATTATTTGGCATTATTTTTTGCATTTAATTTTGTGTGCTATATTTTATTTATTTTAATTGCTACCTGCTTTACTGCTTTCCCTAAACTGGCATTCCGCTCATATTTCTTCCACTCTGGAAAATTCACACAATCACACACTACATGCGAGGTGCGCTGGGTGCATCAGCAAAATTCTTTCTTCAAAACCCAAATTTAGGAGAGTTGGTAACATACGTGGAGTGTCCGGTCTAACCGGTGGCCGCGTAGCCTTCTCACTCGAGTTGTCCGCTCGGGAACCTTGCGTCCAGAAAAGCCAAATCTTAGAAACTTAAGATAGAGCTATACCACCCTTTATTTTAGGGCATGCATGCATTTACCTTAGGTGGGTCGGTCCCTGGCATCGACACCACAATTAGGAAGACACCAAACTTGTCGACGGGTTTCTCAACCCAACGACCAACCAGCATATTATGTGTAGCTTGGCAATGATAGACAAATCCAAACCTAATCATGTCATGCTGAAATTGGAAAAAGTGCACCGTCATTTGGTCGCCATTTCCAACAAAAGCATTACAGTTGGGCGACTTGGACAAATCCATCATAACCTCGCATATGTGACGTTTAGGTCTACCTCTGGCATAAAGAGGTCCCAAACATATTAGAACACGCACTTGATTTGCAATTTGCTTATTATTATATATTGCCTACAACTTTTGCATATTATACTAACTTGGTTTGCTTCATTTGTTAAAGGATTATTTTTGCCTAGCTTATCCCCAAAAGGTTGATTCGCGTTGACTGGTAGAAGCACAATCATCCAATAAATGACTAATCCAGAGGCACCGGAACGAAACAACTTAGGACTCATCCCCGTTCCCGTAGAGGATGCAGAGGCGTTAGAAATGAGGAACACCAATGATCAACACCTCGCCGAACTATTGCAGCAAATGGAAGTCATGCAAGCCGAAATAGAAAGGCCCCGAAATATCACAAACCTTTGGAACTACGTGTGACCCGATTCCTCATGGATACGCAGCGCCACATCGCTTCGGGTCCCACCTTTAGAAAATCCCAATTTCTCATTTGCTTGTAATTGGAACTACGTTCGACTGATTCCTCAGGCGGATCGTAGGCGCCACATCGGCCTCGATCCCACCTTTAGAATTTTACCCAATATTCGTTTGTAATGAACTACGTCATGACCGATTCCTCACGTAGGGATACGTGGCGCCTAAATCGGCTTCGGTCACACCATTAGGAAACTTTTCCTTCGTTCTGAAAATAACAAGAATACACATAACATACAAGCAACTCCATTGAGACCCCCTTAGGCCAAACACCCTTTTCAAAACTGGGACAAGGTAGGAAACCAGGCAGGGGTTATGAGTCCCAAACATGGCAGACGTCCGACATCAAGAGTCAAAACTACAAAGTCAACGCGAATCAACCGCCTCAAACTCACAAATTTTTCTTTGAGCGCAGTCCTTCATATTAGCGAAGTACAACAAAGTTCTATACTAGCGTACGTAAAATATAACAAAATTCTTGAAAGCGTGGCATAAACATCAACAATCGTGAGTTCAAATCCCGCAACAAATTATAAGCGATCGGCTCGGGCCTAGAGTCAAATTGCAACTCATGCAGTGCACAAACGCACAACAAAGACATCATGGCAATCCACATGGTTCACAAATGCATCACAACAAAGGCATCATGGCAATTCGTCAGCGGCAGCATCCAGCATGTCCGCCCAAGGACAACATCTCAGCATTCACAACACCCCACATATCATACAGGGAAGACATCCTTATTCACATAATTGCATTTCTCATATATTCATCATCTTGTTTTACCAGTTATACACTAATTTTTCTCAAGCTTAGCTTGCAGAACATTTATTATCTGCGAGCATCGCGAACACGTCCAAAACGACGCCACGTCCAAAAACGACGCCACGTCCGAAAACGACGTCGAGTCCAAGCGACTCGAGTCCAAACGACTCGCGTCCAAAACGACTCGGCCCGAAAACGACTCCGCGTCCGAAAACGACGCCACGTCCGAAAACGACGTCGAGTCCGAAAACGACTCCGAGTCCGAAAACGACTCGGCCCAAAACGACGCCGCGTCGAAAATGACGCCGGCCCAAAACGACGCCGAAGTCCGAAACGACGCCGTCCAAAACGACGCCGCGTCAAAACGACGCCAAGGCCCAAAACGACGCCGCGTCAAAACGACGCCGGCCCAAAACGACGCCGTCAAAACGACGCCGTCCAAAACGACGCCGGCCCAAAAACGACGCCACCAAGCGACTCGCGTCCAAAACGACGCCAGCGTCAAAACGACGCCGAGTCCAAACGACTCAGTCCAAAACGACGCCATCCAAAACGACGCCGAGTCAAAACGACTCAGTCCGAAACGACTCAGTCCAAAACGACGCCACGTCAAAACGACGCCGGTCAAAACGACGCCGAGTCCAAAACGACGCCGAGTCCGAAACGACTCGCCCGAACGACGCCGCGTCCGAAAACGACGCCAAGTCCGAAAACGACGCCCAGTCCGAAAACGACGTCGAGTCCGAAAATGACTCCGAGTCCGAAAACGACTCCACGTCCGAAAACGACGCCATGTCCGAAAACGACGACAAGTCCGAAAACGACGCCAAGTCCAAAACGACGCCAAGTCCGAAAACGACGCCATCATCAACATATCACATCTACGCAGGGACGATTTTCTCTGTTCTCAAAATTGCATTTTTTCTCATTTTATGTTTTATTATTATTCTGTCTTAGCAGTTATGCACTAACTCTTTCTTGAGCTTTAGTCTACAGGGGCAGCAGCAACACGTCCAGGCAACGACGTCATCAACACAACAAGTCCAAAGGCAACTACGTCATCAACACAACAAGTCCAAAAACGACGACAAGTCCGAAAACGACGCCAATAGCAACATTCCAACACAACAGATTCGCTCACAAAGTCAAACTGCAACAAGTCTACATCAAATACATCTTGCAAAAACCATAGGCTACATCATTTACACTTTAATTATTTCATCTAATTTTGATTACGCATGAATTACGACACAACTCCATATATAAAACAATTTTTTATCTATGCCCTAGGAGGCGTCATTTGCATCTCGTCTATACAACGATTTAACGTTTGCATTTCGTCTATACAACGACGACAACGCCCATACAAGGCGTCATTTGCATTTCGTTTATACAACGACGAACATCTGCATCTCGTCTATACAAGACGGCGTATCATCACATCATTTCATTATATAGTATATACAATCTGACTACAACCACAACACAGAATTCACATTCTTACATTATTTTGTTTTGACAGTTATGCACTAATGCTTCTATCTTAGCTTCAATCTACAGGAACTGCAAAAGATGGAGCACAACGTGGATTTTCTCTTACAGCGAACCGGGGCAATTTGTTGGGGGGCCAACCTTCCCAACAAATGGCAGAAGCGGCCTCAAGCGTCGGTCCACTCGTTCCGCATCTCCATAAAACCCAGCATCATAAGTCAGAACAGTACACCCCTAAGTTCAAGCCAATTATTTTATTTTTATTTTTTACACCATAGCCCAGTGTCGTCATAACTCGACACTGGGACAAATTTTGAGCCCGCGTTAGCCCGCCTTGGTGTTTTGACCATGGTAGCCCAGTGTCGTCATAACTCGACACTGGGACAAATTTTGAGTCCGCGTTAGCCCGCCTTGGTGTTTGACCATGGTAGCCCAGTGTCGTCATAACTCGACACTGGGACAATTTTTTAAAATTTTGCGTCAGCCTTGTCTATTTGCCCAAACCTTTCAATTCTGAGGATCGAGACAAAATTGGCTATGAGTCAACGTCTTTGTCCGAAGATTCTTCCATCATCTCCATACAAAGAGGGACAACTGTTGACACCCAATTTTGACCCTCCCGTCCAGTCATTAACCATAAAATTACACTAATTTTCAACAATAATTTTTAATAATTTTTAAATAATAAAATGCAGCGATAAAACATTAATACAGGCCTAAATAAGCAATTTAATAACAACATCGCATTTTTACGTAGAGTATTAAGCACTAATTAAATAACACGCCCGCACTTATTTTTTATATAACAATTAGGTTAATAAAGCACCTAAATAATTTAATCACAATTTAACTTGTCACTAATTAATACACCTAAAACTAATTCCTAAATCTAATACCCATTTAACTAACCCAATTCCCATCCCTTAATTTAATACCCGCAGCCCACTACCTACCCAGCCCACGACCTAGCACAGGCCCAATGCCCGCGGGCCCAACTCCCCTTTCAGCCTATTTCTCCCTCAGCCTTTTCCCATTTCCCCCGCAAGCCTTATCATTTCCTTCATCACCCGCAGCCCAGCTTCCATGGCCCAACACCCATGGCCCAACGCCCCGTCTGCCCTTTAACTTTCCGCCCAGCCCTAGCCCTCAAACATTTAACCCACAGCCCTTCCCATCGTCCCTAACAAAGAATAATTTCTAAAGAAACGAGAAGAACCCTAAAAGTTTCCATCGCCGCGCCTTCCTCGCCGAGATTCTCGCCTGAGAATCCGGCGACCCTCTTCCTTACCCATGTATACACAGCCAGCACACCCCTTACCATCTCCTAAACCAAATCCTTCAGAAATCGTACAACTTACCATAACCGAACACCTCAACCCAGTTCGTACCCTAAAATCCTTTCAGTTTTGGTAAGAATCGCGAGAGAATCATATCTAAAACGATAACTTACCATAACCGAAATTTCGGAGTCAAATCGAACAACTTACCATCCAAAATCGCAGGCTGCCAAATATGAACCCAGAAGGAAAATCTTCCAGAAAGGAAAAAACCAAAATCAAGGCTATAAAGCTCCAGGTCTACACGCATGCAAGAGAGGGGGATTTGGGCAAAAAAGCGTCACAAAATAAAGATGGACCCTCGCCCGTAAAAAGAGGAATCGAGAGACACCGATATCTTCTCACAGTAGCAAACCCTTGTAACATCAACCTGAAATTAGCGACCTAAGAGCAAGAACAGAAATTCGAAGCTCTTTTCTTTTAATACAAGTCCAGAAATCAGCAAAAGCCCTGTCCTGTTAATTCGCATAGCAATAAACCCCGAGTGAATCGACGACTTGATACGCTGCCCCGGTTCGCTGTCCGGAGAAGGTAAATTCGTCACCCTTTTCTGTTTTGGATTTCGTTTGGTTATTCGTATGTGTGATATGCATTTAGTACGACTGATTAGGCAGATACTAAGCGATATCGATGTTTGGTATGTGTATTGGGTCGACTGTGAAAACTGCTCGGTTAATATGAATTTCTACTAAAATTTGTGAATTTGACTGAAAACATGTTCAGGTCTGTATTAGCATTTGTTGTGTACATGCGCATGTGATTAAATGAATCGGCTATTGTTTGGAGGCTATTTGAAAGTACTTTGACCATATTAAATTTGTTTTGAGGTGCTGTATGTGCAACTTATGTTAAAGTAATTTCGTATGCCGTATGTAGCTGATGTCGCGTTCATCTATAAGTCTGTAGTGCTACATTTGTAAGCTTAGTTGTATTTAAGGACACATAAAAGCAAGATAATCTTAACTGGATACGTATTCGTGTAACTCCTTTATGTGTCTATCATGACTCGCGAGTTAGTAGATCTGTTTCAAATGTTTACTAGTTCGGCTAGAAATCTATGTACCTAAAAGTTTTCTTTATGTATGACATTGTGATTCCTGTTTGACTGGTTGTGGGCAAAGCATGTGAAGGTTCCTTGTCGGAATCAGTTTGTTTACACTAGAGTTCATATCTGTGGTTGTGGCTGTCAATTCTAAATAATTGTTAGGGCTATAGCCTGCCCCATTTTCCCAGCATCAATGTGTATTGGGGCATGGTCGGTACCATCTTTTAGCTTCACTGTGCTACCCATTACCGTATTATGAAGCATTTCCATTAAACATCAGGAATACGAATCTGTACTTATCTTGGTCAAATTAGTTAGGCATGTCAAAATAGTCTCTCTAGTAGTGGTTCATCACTCTTACTAGTCCAATAAAGCTGACTCGGAATTTATTCTCTGTTTAAGAAATTGATCATGTTAATATGCTTTCAAGCTACATTGTGTGCCATGTCAATCTATCATGCACCTAAATGATGCTTGTATCAAATACGCACTAATTTAAATCCTCTACATCTTGCATCTCGATTTACTGATCATATAATATGGTAAGTGAAAGGCACGTATGATGACTTGAACACGGATCTTGCTTAACAAATTATGGCCCTATCTAGATTGCCTGTTAGGAATGTATATGTTTGTCTCACTTAGACTTCTAAACTAGTACATCAAGAAAATCTCCTAAGCCATAGGAATAAATTGCCATCGTTCGTTAGCACATCCGGTGGTCTTTGTTGTGGTTCACTTTCGTTGTTTGGATGAGGTGTCGTGGTTCTTGATTTGTGTTCAGATATCGCTAGCAATGTATTGCTGCTGATTAATTAGAATATGCATGATGGTATCTTGGCATTGCTATTATAATGGAACACCGTAAAGAAGAGGAAAAACCTGAAAGCTTTAAATTATGGTGTCTGCATAACTTCCTCTCATCATGCCTGTATTGGCGTGCTATTATCCAGGAACAGTGATTTTGCCGATATTTATTTATTACGTGATATATTTTTGGGCATATACTAATCCTTATCCTCTTTTATTTTACATGAAATGCATCGGAGCAAAACGAAGAGTCTCCCAGCGAGACTCATCACGAGCTACTTCAAATGACAACCCGCATCTATGTACATTCATCCGCATTCTCGCTCCAGAAATTTCCTAAACAAAAATAGTACAAGATGACGTCGTCATCCATCTCAACTCCTCCTACTCGTTAAATCTCGTTGCCTCATTTTATGTCTTTATTTGCTATTGCAATTTTATTATCTTAATATTGTAATTAATATGATACATGACTCTATTAGTCGTCGAATAGATTGGGAGGGTAGTTCAAAAATATAAATCCATTTTATTATTTGTTTTAGGTTCAACACATAGGTCTAGATTTAAAAAACAATTTAACCACTCTTTATTTATATTTCATATCATGTGATTAAGACTATTTTACTAAACCCATAACAAAAGAAATAATTTTTCTCATACTCGTTATTAACATTATATAATTTATCATTTTTCTATTATCAATAAACACTTTAGATATCAGGACATATATATATTAGTTAAAAAAAATCAATTTTTGCAAATATAAGTACTGTTTTCAATAAATCAATCTTATACTTTTACAAACCATGTCTACTTTATGTTTATTTTGTCCAAACCTGACTTTTGAGTTACATTTCACACTATTGCGATACGATATGTATTTTTAAACTTTACATAAACAAATCTTACAACTCCCTTATGTTTGTCAAAATACATTTTTTATATACTTGCAATATCTTTTGACTTAAATATCTCTAAACATGCATTTTTCTAATACAATAATTAACCTAGGTTTGAACGGACAATCATGAGTTAGCGGTCCTTTAGGGTGCCTAACCCCTTCCCTTTAGGATAATAAAGAACCCTTGCCCAGAATCTCATTAAGTTTAGCAGACCATTAAATGGAGTTAATGTTTACTTTAAACTAGTTAACATTTAGGTGTCTTAATTCACCCAAATTAATTAGGTGGCGACTCCACGAACCCTAGCGCCCTTTAGCATCTAGCACCTTTTAACATTTTAGTATTCCTTTTAATACTTAGCATTTTTTTTTAACATTTCTTATTAAGCAGGGTTCGCTTTTAGAAAATAAAGTCGCGGCCGAAAAAGGGCGCGACAGAAATGACGACTCCGCTGGGGATTTAAGGTTCTTAACCATAACAGACCTAGGGTTATTATTTGGCATTATTTTTTGCATTTAATTTTGTGTGCTATATTTTATTTATTTTAATTGCTACCTGCTTTACTGCTTTCCCTAAACTGACATTCCGCTCATATTTCTTCCACTCTTGAAAATTCACACAATCACACACTACATGCGAGGTGCGCTGGGTGCATCAGCAAATTTCTTTCTTCAAAACCCAAATTTAGGAGAGTTGGTAACATACGTGGAGTGTCCGGTCTAACCGGTGGCCGCGTAGCCTTCACTCGAGTTGTCCGCTCAGAACTCAAGGCCCGTAAAAGCCAAATCTTAGAAACTTAAGATAGAGCTATACCACCCTTTTATTTTAGGGCATGCATGCATTTACCTTAGGTGGGTGGTCCGCGCATCGACACCACAATTAGGAAGACACTAAACTTGTCGACGGTTTCTCAACCCAACGACCAACCAAAGATATTATGTGTAGCTTGGCAATGATAGACAAATCCAAACCTAATCATGTCATGCTGAAATTGGAAAAAGTGCACCGTCATTTGGTCGCCATTTCCAACAAAAGCATTACAGTTGGGCGACTTGGACAAATCCATCATAACCTCGCATATGTGACGTTTAGGTCTACCTCTGGCATAAAGAGGTCCCAAACATATTAGAACACGCACTTGATTTGCAATTTGCTTATTATTATATATTGCCTACAACTTTTGCATATTATACTAACTTGGTTTGCTTCATTTGTTAAAGGATTATTTTTGCCTAGCTTATCCCCAAAAGGTTGATTCGCGTTGACTGGTAGAAGCACAATCATCCAATAAATGACTAATCCAGAGGCACCGGAACGAAATAACTTAGACTCATCCCCGCTCTCGCAGGATGCAGAGGCGTTAGAAATGAGGAACACCAATGATCAACACCTCGCCGAACTATTGCAGCAAATGGAAGTCATGCAAGCCGAAATAGAAAGGCCCCGAAATATCACAAACCTTTGGAACTACGTGTGACCTGATTCCCTTGGCGGATACGTAGGCGGCCACATCGGCTTCGGTCCCACCTTTTAGAAAATCCCAATTTCTCATTTGCTTGTAATTGGAACTACGTTCGACCTGATTCCTCGGCGGATACGTGGCGCCACATCGCCTACCCCACCTTTAGAATTTTACCCAATATTCGCTTGTAATGAACTACGCCATGACTGATTCCCGCTGGATACGTAGGCGGCCTAAATCGGCTTCGGTCACACCATTAGGAAACTTTTCCTTCGTTCTGAAAATAACAAGAATACACATAACATACAAGCAACTCCATTGAGACCCCCTTAGGCCAAACACCCTTTTCAAAACTGGGACAAGGTAGGAAACCAGGCAGGGGTTATGAGTCCCAAACAAGGCAGACGTCCGACATCAAGAGTCAAAACTACAAAGTCAACGCGAATCAACCGCCCCCCCTCAAACTCACAAATTTTTCTTTGAGCGCAGGTCCTTCATATTAGCAGAAGGTACAACAAAGTTCTGCATACTAGCAGAAGCAGAAAATACAACAAAATTCTTCAGAAGCAGACAAACATCAACAATCAGAGTTCAAATCCCGCAACAAATTATAGCAGATCGCCTCAGAGTCAAATCAGAACTCATGCAGTGCACAAACGCACAACAAAGACATCATGGCAATCCACATGGTTCACAAATGCATCACAACAAAGGCATCATGGCAATTCGTCAGCGGCAGCATCCAGCATGTCCGCCCAAGGACAACATCTCAGCATTCACAACACCCCACATATCATACAGGGAAGACATCCTTATTCACATAATTGCATTTCTCATATATTCATCATCTTGTTTTACCAGTTATACACTAATTTTTCTCAAGCTTAGCTTGCAGGAGCATTTATTATACAGGAGCATCAGCAACACGTCCGAAAACGACGCCACGTCCGAAAACGACGCCACGTCCGAAAACGACGTCGAGTCCGAAAACGACTCCGAGTCCGAAAACGACTCCGCGTCCGAAAACGACTCCGCGTCCGAAAACGACTCCGCGTCCGAAAACGACGCCACGTCCGAAAACGACGTCGAGTCCGAAAACGACTCCGAGTCCGAAAACGACTCGCGTCAAAACGACGCCAAGTCAAAATGACGCCATTCAAAACGACGCCGAAGTTCGAAACGACGCCAAGGTCAAAACGACGCCGCGTCAAAACGACGCCGGCCAAAACGACGCCAAGGCCCAAAACGACGCCGCGTCAAAACGACGCCTTCAAAACGACGCCAAGGCCCAAAACGACGCCGCCCAAAACGACGCCAGTCAAAACGACTCGCCCAAAACGACGCCGGTTCAAAACGACGCCGAGTCCAAAACGACTCAGTCCAAAACGACGCCATCCAAAACGACGCCGAGTCCAAAACGACTCAGTCCGAAACGACTCAGTCCAAAACGACGCCACGCCCAAAAACGACGCCGGCAAAACGACGCCGAGTCCAAAACGACGCCGAGTCCGAAACGACTCGCCCGAAAACGACGCCGGCCCAAAACGACGCTAAGTCCAAAACGACGCCATCAAAACGACGTCGAGTCCGAAAATGACTCCGAGTCCGAAAACGACTCCACGTCCGAAAACGACGACAAGTCCGAAAACGACGCCAAGTCCAAAACGACGCCAAGTCCGAAAACGACGCCATCATCAACATATCACATCTACGCAGGGACGATTTTCTCTGTTCTCAAAATTGCATTTTTTCTCATTTTATGTTTTATTATTATTCTGTCTTAGCAGTTATGCACTAACTCTTTCTTGAGCTTTAGTCTACAGGGGCAGCAGCAACACGTCCAGGCAACGACGTCATCAACACAACAAGTCCAAAGGCAACGACGTCATCAACACAACAAGTCCAAAAACGACGACAAGTCCGAAAACGACGCCAATAGCAACATTTCAACACAACAGATTCGCTCACAAAGTCAAACTGCAACAAGTCTACATCAAATACATCTTGCAAAAACCATAGGCTACATCATTTACACTTTAATTATTTCATCTAATTTTGATTACGCATGAATTACGACACAACTCCATATATAAAACAATTTTTTATCTATGCCCTAGGAGGCGTCATTTGCATCTCGTCTATACAACGACGAACGTTTGTATTTCGTCTATACAACGACGACAACGCCCATACAAGGCGTCATTTGCATTTCGTTTATACAATGACGAACATCTGCATCTCGTCTATACAAGACGGCGTATCATCACATCATTTCATTATATAGTATATACAATCTGACTACAACCACAACACAGAATTCACATTCTTACATTATTTTGTTTTGACAGTTATGCACTAATGCTTCTATCTTAGCTTCAATCTACAGGAACTGCAAAAGATGGAGCACAACGTGGATTTTCTTACAATAACCGGCAATTTGGGGCCAACCTTCCCAACAAATGGCGTAAGCCGCCTCGGCGTCGTCCACTGCTCCGCATCTCCATAAAACCCAAAGATCATAAGTCAGAACGTGACACCCCTAAGTTCAAGCCAATTATTTTATTTTTATTTTTTACACCATAGCCCGTGTCGCCATAACTCGACATCGACAAATTTGAGCCCGCGTTAGCGCGCTTGGTGTTTTGACCATGGTAGCCCGGTCGCCATAACTCGACATCGGGACAAATTTTGAGTCCGCGTTAGCCCGCTCGTGTTTGACCATGGTAGCCCAAAGGTCGCCATAACTCGACATCGGGACAATTTTAAAATTTTGCGTACACTTTGTCTATTTGCCCAAACCTTTCAATCGAGGATCGAGACAAAATTGGCATGAGTCAACGTCTTTGTCCAAGATTCTTCCATCATCTCCATACAAAGAGGGACAACTGCTTGACACCCAATTTTGACCCTCCGTCTCCATTAACCATAAAATTACACTAATTTTCAACAATAATTTTTAATAATTTTTAAATAATAAAATGCAGCGATAAAACATTAATACAGGCCTAAATAAGCAATTTAATAACAACATCGCATTTTTACGTAGAGTATTAAGCACTAATTAAATAACACGTCCGCACTTATTTTTTATATAACAATTAGGTTAATAAAGCACCTAAATAATTTAATCACAATTTAACTTGTCACTAATTAATACACCTAAAACTAATTCCTAAATCTAATACCCATTTAACTAACCCAATTCCCATCCCTTAATTTAATACCCACCACTACCTACCCAAATTTACTCCACAGCCCAATGCCCGGGCCCAACTCCCTTTCACTATTTCTCCTCACCTTTTCCCATTTCCCCCGCAAGCCTTATCATTTCCTTCATCACCCGCAGCCCAACACCCATGGCCCAACGCCCCGTCTGCCCTTTAACTTTCCGCCCAGCCCTAGCCCTCAAACATTTAACCCACAGCCCTTCCCATCGTCCCTAACAAAGAATAAACTAAAGAAACGAAGAACCCTAAAAGTTTCCATCGCCGCGCCTTCCTCGCCGAGATTCTCGCCTGAGAATCCGGCGACCCTCTTCCTTACCCATGTATACACAGCCAGCACACCCCTTACCATCTCCTAAACCAAATCCTTCAGAAATCGTACAACATACCATAACCGAACACCTCAACCCAGTTCGTACCCTAAAATCCTCTCAGTTTTGGTAAGAATCGCGAGAGAATCATATCTAAAACGATAACTTACCATAACCGAAATTTCGGAGTCAAATCGAACAACTTACCATCCATCGCAGGCTGCCAAATAAGAACCCAGAAGGAAAATCTTCCATAAAGGAAAAAACCTAAATCAAGGCTATAAAGGGAGGTCTACACGTGCGAGAGGGGATTTGGGCAAAAAGCGTCATGAAATAAAGATGGACCTCGTCCGAGAAAAAGAGGAATCGGTAGAGACACCGATATCTTCTCACGAAGAGCAAACCCTTGTAACATCAACGAAATTAGCGACCTAAGAAGCAAGAAATTCAAGCTCTTTTCTTTTAATACAAGTCCAGAAATCAGCAAAAAGCCCTGTCCTGTTAATTCGCATAGCAATAAACCCCGAGTGAATCGACGACTTGATACGCTGCCCGGTTATTTGTCGGAGAAGGTAAATTCGTCACCCTTTCTCATTTTGGATTTCGTTTGGTTATTCGTATGTGTGATATGCATTTAAATCGATTAAGCGATACTAGCGATATCGATGTTTGGTATGTGTATTGGGTCATCGTGAAATCGCTTTCGGTTAATATGAATTTCTACTAAAATTTGTGAATTTGTCTGAAAACATGTTCAGGTCTGTATTAGCATTTGTTGTGTACATGCGCATGTGATTAAATGAATCGGCTATTGTTTGGAGGCTATTTGAAAGTACTTTGACCATATTAAATTTGTTTTGAGGTGCTGTATGTGCAACTTATGTTAAAGTAATTTCGTATGCCGTATGTAGCTGATGTCGCGTTCATCTATAAGTCTGTAGTGCTACATTTGTAAGCTTAGTTGTATTTAAGGACACATAAAAGCAAGATAATCTTAACTGGATACGTATTCGTGTAACTCCTTTATGTGTCTATCATGACTCGCGAGTTAGTAGATCTGTTTCAAATGTTTACTAGTTCGGCTAGAAATCTATGTACCTAAAAGTTTTCTTTATGTATGACATTGTGATTCCTGTTTGACTGGTTGTGGGCAAAGCATGTGAAGGTTCCTTGTCGGAATCAGTTTGTTTACACTAGAGTTCATATATGTGGTTGTGGCTGTCAATTCTAAATAATTGTTAGGGCTATAGCCTGCCCCATTTTCCCAGCATCAATGTGTATTGGGGCATGGTCGGTACCATCTTTTAGCTTCACTGTGCTACCCATTACCGTATTATGAAGCATTTCCATTAAACATCAGGAATACGAATCTGTACTTATCTTGGTCAAATTAGTTAGGCATGTCAAAATAGTCTCTCTAGTAGTGGTTCATCACTCTTACTAGTCCAATAAAGCTGACTCGGAATTTATTCTCTGTTTAAGAAATTGATCATGTTAATATGCTTTCAAGCTACATTGTGTGCCATGTCAATCTATTGTGCAGCCTAAATGATGCTTGTATCAAATACCCTGCACTAATTTAAATCCCCCTCTGTTGCATGCTGTCTCGATTTACAGTCATATAATATGGTAAGTGAAAGGCATGGCGTATGACTTGAACACGGATCTTTGCTTAACAAATTATGGCCCTATCTAGATTGCCTGTTAGGAATGTATATGTTTGTCTCACTTAGACTTCTAAACTAGTACATCAAGAAAATCTCCTAAGCCATAGGAATAGCCGCCATCGGTTCATAGCACGACCCGTGAGTCTTGTTGTGGTTCTTTTCTTGTTGTTTGGATGAGGTGTCAGGGTTGCTGATTTGTGTCTGTATTACTGCTAGCAATGTATTGCTGCTGATTAATTAGAATATGCATGATGGTATCTTGGCATTGCTATTATAATGGAACACCGTAAAGAAGAGGAAAAACCTGAAAGCTTTAAATTATGGTGTCTGCATAACTTCCTCTCATCATGCCTGTATTGGCGTGCTATTATCCAGGAACAGTGATTTTGCCGATATTTATTTATTACGTGATATATTTTTGGGCATATACTAATCCTTATCCTCTTTTATTTTACATGAAATGCATCGGAGCAAAACGAAGAGTCTCCCAGCGAGACTCATCACGAGCTACTTCAAATGGCAACCCGCATCTATGTACATTCATCCGCATTCTCGCTCCAGAAATTTCCTAAACAAAAATAGTACAAGATGACGTCGTCATCCATCTCAACTCCTCCTACTCGTTAAATCTCGTTGCCTCATTTTATGTCTTTATTTGCTATTGCAATTTTATTATCTTAATATTGTAATTAATATGATACATGACTCTATTAGTCGTCGAATAGATTGGGAGGGTAGTTCAAAAATATAAATCCATTTTATTATTTGTTTTAGGTTCAACACATAGGTCTAGATTTAAAAAACAATTTAACCACTCTTTATTTATATTTCATATCATGTGATTAAGACTATTTTACTAAACCCATAACAAAAGAAATAATTTTTCTCATACTCGTTATTAACATTATATAATTTATCATTTTCCTATTATCAATAAACACTTTAGATATCAGGACATATATATATATTAGTTAAAAAAAATCATTTTTTGCAAATATAAGTACTGTTTTCAATAAATCAATCTTATACTTTTACAAACCATGTCTACTTTATGTTTATTTTGTCCAAACCTGACTTTTGAGTTACATTTCACACTATTGCGATACGATATGTATTTTTAAACTTTACATAAACAAATCTTACAACTCCCTTATGTTTGTCAAAAATACATTTTTTATATACTTGCAATATCTTTTGACTTAAATATCTCTAAACATGCATTTTTCTAATACAATAATTAACCTAGGTTTGAACGGACAACCGCGAGTTAGCGGGTCCTTTAGGGTGCCTAACCCCTTCCCTTTAGGATAATAAAGAACCCTTGCCCAGAATCTCATTAAGTTTAGCAGACCATTAAATGGAGTTAATGTTTACTTTAAACTAGTTAACATTTAGGTGTCCTAATTCACCCAAATTAATTAGGTGGCGACTCCACGAACCCTAGCGCCCTTTAGCATCTAGCACCTTTTAACATTTTAGTATTCCTTTTAATACTTAGCATTTTTTTTTAACATTTCTTATTAAGCAGGGTTCGCTTTTAGAAAATAAAGTCGCGGCCGAAAAAGGGTGCGACATAGACATATTTTGGATTGGGGATGAAAATACATCAATTACTTGTGCAGCATTAATGAGAGGTTTAAACACCTAATTTCACGCATGACGCATGACGATTAACTAGGTTTTTGGTCTTAATCCTCCTATAGAGTCATCCTTATCACCGAAAGGTAGAAAGGAGCGCTACTGGGGTTGAGTGTTTATATAGCCTTAACGGGAGTATAAAACGATTTAGTAAACCTGCTAGCTCCAAAAGAAGAAGAATCATAATTCATTGCATTAATAAGTAATATAAGCGGATAGTTGAGGAGACTTGGAAGCCCTATTTCCATCACTACTGAAGTAAACACATAGTTAATTAGTATTTATAATTGTTAGTTATAATCAACAAAATCAAATATCGGTTACCAAATAGATACCAAAAGATAGATAATTGGTACTTGAACACTAATCCTTGAGGACGATATTCGGTCTTACCAAGACTATATTACTTGTCACGATAACGTGCACTTGCGTTAAAGTGTGTGCATTAAATCGCGCATCACCTTCAAAGACACATGATGTGGTCCGGGGGCTAGTTTGTAAGGGGAGGTGGAGGCAAGGTTAGGATAACAGAGACAACCGAATATCCGTAAGTGATCGTAAGAGGGGACTCTGCGATAGAGGATTTCGGTAGGGGTTCATATTGTGAAGGATACTAGTCGGGAGAATGTTTAGAATGTATTCTGACATTTTAGCGGCATATACCCAAAATGACGGAGGGAGAGATGCATGAATCAACAAAGTACGAATCATATTATTAATGGTACGAATGATTCGTTCAGCTATACCGTTTTGTGGGTAAGTGTGAGGGTAGGAGAACCGAAAAACCATGTCATTATTCGTACAAAAACGGTGAAAGGTGGAGTTGTTAAATTTACGACCATTATCGCACTTAAAAGACTTTATACCTTTTTCAAACTGTGTTTTGATAAAAGTGCGAAACTCTAGAAATTTGGCAAAGACTTCCGATATAAATTTAAGAGGATATATCCAAATGTAGTGAGAAAAATCATCTAGTAATACAAGATAGTATTTATGACCGAGAGAACTAGCAATAGGGGATGTCCATAAATCGGCATGTATAATATCAAATGGTGCAAAAGTAACACTAGTAGATGATTTAAATGGAAGACGAGTATGTTTGTCTAGAGAACAAGAAACACAGTTGTGGGCAAGCTTCCCATTATTACACAGAATAAAACTATTGTCTCTAAGAAAATTGAAAACTGGGGCTCCTGGATGACCAAGTCTATTATGCCGGAGAGATAGCCGCGAGAGAGACGAGAGAGCAAGATCTGGCAGGGGAGGTGGATGAGAATGGATAGAGATCATCCATGCTATTGCATCTCGTAAGAGGTGTCCCCGTATGAAGATCCTTGTGAAACCAAAAGGGTCAAAGTCAATAGAGACATAATTATTACGAGTAAATTTGCGAACAAAAATTAGGTTCTTAATGATGTTTGGGGCATATAGGACATTCTTAATAGAGAATGGTGGATGAGGAGGTGGTGTGTAGGATGTACCATAGCCCTGTATTGGAATGCGGTGGTCATTGCCTACTGAAATATATTGAGGATGCTTTAAACTGAACAGTTTAGGAATATTACCTGCAGACCGGGTGAGGTGAGATGTGGCGCCCGAGTCCATGTACGGTGTTGTCGGTTGTTGCAGTTGAGATTCTTTGAAGCTTGACCCAATCGATGGGGGTCATGTTGTATGCGGGCTGCTGGAACTGGCCTTGCATAAAGTGGGATTGTTGCTGGTACTGGGCTGGAGGAAGGGCTGGAGTTGGGCCCAACAACCCTTGTTGAGCATACGGGTTGAAGGGCTGTTGCGAGTACTGGAACTGTTGGGGCGTCGCGGCGCTGTGCTGGAACTGTTAAGGCGTCGCTGCCCAATTGAATTGGGAATGGGGCAGTGGTTGCTGGTTTTGTTGTCCGCGACTCTTTCCACGACCACATCTCTTCTGCCGCCGCGGCCCTGCCGCGGTTGTGAATTTTCCGACGAGGTTTGGCCGACAGGAATTTGATTTGGGGGTTGCATTTCGACAGCTAAAGCCTTCTGGTTGTGCTCATCCTGCTTAGCACGACGGATTTATTCAAGCAACAACTGCAAGCGGGCTTTGTTAAAACTGGGTAACGGATCCACTTGTTGAATCATGGTGGTCAAAGTATCATACTCGCCTTTTGGAAGACCTGCAATCCATTGTAACACCATTTTAGTTTTCGAGATAGGCGTGCCGACGTTGGAGAGTTGATCCGCCACAAGTTTTAACTGTTTGCAGTACTCAGTCATGTTGGAGAAATTATCAAGATGCGTGTTGTTAAATTGTCACTCCAAATACATAGCACGGGTGTGCTTGTTGTCTTGAAAGATTTCTTCCAACCGAATCCATAACTCACGGGTTGAGGCACCGGACTTCATTATAGTGAGTAGCAAATCCTGAGAGATGGTACCATATATCCATTGCTTAACCGCGTCGTAGACTTCGGGGGGGGGGGGGAAGAGTCATCTATGTGGCCAAGCACGTTGTAGAGACACGCATGAATACGGATTAGTTCGACCCATGGTGTGTACTGACCGTTTTCTTGATCAAGAATGATTGGGACACAGTTCTTGATGTTTGTGACGGTTAGTGCAGGGTGAATAGATAGGGAGAAGGAAGTTTTTGGTGGGGTGGAAGGTGTTGACGGTGGAGGAGGAAGCCTCGTTTGGATTTTGAGCGAAGAATATTCGCTAATACTTCTTGAAAATGGTGCCGGAAATTGAAGATGGGGACTTCTGATATCGTCTCCACGTCCTCTGTGGATCAAAGCTTCACCAACCGATCAATGATTGATCTCCCCATATTTTTTTACAGCAATCTTCCCATATTTCAATAGCAGAAAAAGAGACTTATTACGCAGGAGCAAAAATCACTAAGAAATGTCAGCGCTGGGTCCGGAGAATAGCCGGACCACAAGGGTCTATTGTACGCAGTCTTACCATGTCGAAGGATTCTAGCCATTTTTTCTAATGTTTCTGATTCCTAGCGTTGTTGCATTATTGCTCTCGAATTGTAGAGCTTTCATGCCCTCTTCTGTTAAATGGAAAAATGCAGCCCACAGTGGACACTAGATGTTGCTGCTTAAATTACAATCAAAAAACAGTTTATGGTAAGTTTTTCCAGCAGTCTGTTTGGTGCACCTTATTCCTTGGAGGAAAAAGGGTCAAATTTGCCCTTGTACTATGCGAAAAGGATCAATTTTACTCTCTGTTGTACTATCCGTACAAAAATACACCCACCGTTAGTCCGTTACTCAAATGATTCAGAAATACCCACCCTCCGTTAGGGCTGTCCAAGATGAAGACCAAATCCCACAGGGCACTGACATTTTGACTAGGTAAACTCCATGTGACAAGGAATGATTTTCGTTCCTCTGTAATATCCATTCAATTTAAATCATAAAGTACAATACAAAAGAGGGCCTAGTTAGAGGTTGATGAAATATGAGTAACCAACAGAAGAGGATGGGCACACATGACCAAGAACTATACTGAATTTAAACATAACTTCCTTTTTAAGTTTGTGGCAAGCCAATCATAGTCATGATTAAATATTGCAATGAGTGTAAGCAAAGCAAGCATAAAAAACTTCAATATTTGTACAAATCTACCTTCCAATTTTTCTGTGTTTCCAAGCAAACTGTCAGCTGTAATAGTTCCTCCCAACCCCATATGTTTCTATCTATGATCAATAACAGAAATTTAAACCCGTAAGGGTAGTCAAGTTGGTGGAGTAGGAGAGCGCGAGACTTAAAGGTTACGAGTTCGATCCACCTGCCAACACCTTCTTGGTTGAGTCTGTCACACATGACTTGCCAAGTGTGGTTTACCTGGCTGACGTGGTTTGCAGGCTATTGCGTCAGTCCGAGGGTTTACCCAGTGCGCACTTATAAAAAAAGTAGCGGCTGCGGGTTCCCCGTCATAAAAAAATCCAGAAATTTAAAGATACTAATTACATCTTGTTACTAAATAAATAATATTTTAAATTATATGCCTGACGATGTAAATATTGCCTTGTATTATTGTTGTTGTTTCATCTTTTCTTGAGCTGAGGGCCTATCAGAAACAATCTCTCTACCTTTAGAGGTAAGATTTGAGAACATTTTATCCTTCTCAGACCTCACGTGGTGAGATTTTAATGGATATTTGTTGTTGTAGTTGTTGTATGCCTGACAATGTTAATTTTTTTTATACAATTATGTCATTCGGGGAAGACGAGTTGACTCCACAAAGCAGAAAATGCCTCGGATATTCCATTAACGGTTACCTGAACTCGAACACAAAATAATTATACAATAGAAAAAAACATCTAAAGAGTCCCATGCCTTTCTTGGTCGGACCAACCCAACCAGCGATTTTCGACAAGTCCGGTCTGACCAGGGGCGAGGTTCAAAGGAGGAAAGGCGAACAGGTGGATATCGACAATGAACACTAAATGAAAGAGGCAAATCAATTTTCTCACCCGCCTACGATTGATTGGAGACTTATTCAGTAGGTCCTCCTATAAGATAATTACAAATAAATTTCTACAATAAGCATTGTTGGTAACCTAATGAAAATTGTAACTAACATGTTAAAAGTTCAGTAGAGCATATAAAATATCTTTACACTGTCTGGTATATTATACTTCTAGTTGGTTTTGAGGTTAGTATGACTTCCAATTTTTCATCACTGGCTTTGATAACATGTAAATAAATAAAATCTTAACCTCCCATCAAATTGAGGATACTATACTTCTAATTGGTTTTGCAGTTAGTATGACTTCCAACTTCTCACCTACCATACAAATTTCCTATTTTCCTCTCCATAAAACCCCTCTATTTCTGCCCTATCAGCAACAAGCAACATTCATCTTTCAAAGTCCAATTTCTCTCTATTTTCCTATTATCCATTCTTGAAAAGGAGCAAAAAAAAAAATACTCCTAACAAATATGATGAGTCATCTTATTTTCTCTCTTTCCCTCCTTTTAGTAATTTTCCTCCACTGTTCCTCCCTTACTCTCAGTCAAAATTCTGCCTCCGCTCCTACTCCATCGGGTCCCACCAACATAACAAAAATACTCGAAAAAGCCGGTCAATTCACCACATTTATGAGGCTCTTAAGAACCACTCAAGCAGGTGATCAGATCAACACACAATTAAACAATTCCAACCAAGGAATGACTGTTTTTGCACCTACTGATAATGCATTTACCACCTTAAAAGCTGGTACTCTAAATTCACTAACTTCTCAACAACAAGTTCAATTAGTTCAATATCATGTACTTCCTAGTTTTATTTCAATGTCACAGTTTCAAACTGTTAGTAATCCGTTAAGGACACAAGCTGGTGACACTAGTCCTGGTGATTTTCCGTTAAATGTAACGACTTCTGGTAATCAAGTTAATGTATCTACTGGCATTGTGGATGCTACTGTGGCGAATACGATTTATACTGACGGTGAGCTTGCGGTTTATCAAGTAGATAAAGTGCTTCAGCCTTTGAGTATCTTTGCTTCTCCGTCGCCTGCGATGGCACCGGCGCCGACTCCAGCGACGGTGAATTTGAAAAAGAAGTCTCCGGCGGCGTTGAGTCCGAGATCCGGTAACGATGATGCGCCGGCGGATAACTCGGGCGTTGATAGTGTGAATGACGTGGCGGTGTTGGGAATTGGAGTTTTGTGGTTTTTGTTTTGGTTGTGACGTTAAGAATTCTTTTTGACGGTTGTGATTGCTCCGTGGATCGTATTGTTTGGAAGAGATGATGGTTGAAGATTGGATTCGACGGTTGTGATCGTCTGTTATTTCCCGCAATTTGAATAATGGGGTCTATCTCTTTTTCCCTCCTTTTTTATTTCCTCGTATTTTCAATTTGGATTTCAAGTGTAAGATATGAATCAAATTTTGAAGCGGTGTACATTTATATGTTATTCAATTCTCTTGGATTGTTTTGTTTAAAATTTATTCTATAAGTCTTTATATCACATATATATTATTGTCTATCTACTGTTTAGGTGGCACCAACGAGATCCAGTAATACCACGTTTTGTCATTTGCCCCATTAATTAACTTGGCTCTCATATATATTATGTTCGGATCAAAATAATTTGACGCATACATCATATATTAGCTTGGTTGTTACTTAGATATAGGGATGGTAGGTGAGTACAATTTTGCGGATTCCGCATCCGTCCTAGTTGGGACGGGTATGAGTATAACTTTGGAGGGTAGTATGCAGGTATAGATGTTGAAAATGTACCCGCAACGGGTGGCGGGTAGGTGACGGGTATAAAATCTTCTGGTGGATACGTGTACGGGGAGGGGTACCCGCCCCGCCCAATGTCATCCCTATTATAACTTTATATTTATCTAAAGCCCAAATAATTTTGCACATATAATTTTAGCAGCCCATAAGCCTAATAATAATGAATTTTGAGGATATCCACTTGGATGGTGGAGCAGGTGTGGATTTAGAAATATTCTCGCCTAGACGGGTATGAATGTTGAAAATGTATCTATCACAGATGACGGGTATAAAATTTTCTGGCGGGTACGGGTGCCGCCCCGCCCAATTGCAATCCTACTTAGATATCACTTGTCAACATGTTATAGTTAACGTTGTCAAGAGTTTAAATTTCATGATAAATCTCTTGACCACTGTTTAGTTTGATTAGCTAGATCACTGCTCCCTTCTCAACTTTGTAAAACAAATGGAGTATTGAATATCCCACAAGAAATATAAGAATCAACAAAGGAGTATTTTTCTTACTATGTTGTAGTCATTTTTTCTTTTCATTCGGACTTTCATCATATATTTTACATGAACAAGCAACAAAAAACACAGATAAGTCAGGTCAATAGTGCAACACCAACAATAACATACCCAATGTAATCCTATAAATAGGGTCTGGAAGGGTAGGATGTTGCGGGGTAGAGATATTTTCGATAGACCCTCGACTCAAAAGAAACATAATCAATGCAGGGTTGCATGAAAAATAAGGCAACAAAATATCAATATACAAAACAAATGGTACAACATAGTAATACACACATAAACATAATGAGCAACACTAATAACCCACCGTTTACTATAGTTACCACCAGATCCACCGGATAGGAGTGGAAATGAAATGGAAGAAGACCAAAACATTATTCCATCCTACCGAGATATCCTACTAGAAAAAAATCTGGTCAAGGAAGCCCTCTACAATGAATCCCATGGAAAAAAAAAATCATGCCGGCTGACGAATCCCAGGAAATTAACAATGCTATTACCCTCTATCCGGAGGAAAAAATAGAATTTATTTCCCTTGGAGAATCTCCCTAATCATCAAAGTATTTGGGAGGAAATATAATCATGTACTGCTCCACTCAAAACTTGTAGACTTAAAGAAAACATCTGAACAGTTAATCTTGATTGACCTAGGATGGAACTTCTTCATCGTCAAGTTTGGATTGGAGGAGAATATGATTAAGGCCCTCCACGGGGGACCCTGGTTTGTAGCTGGAAATTTCCTCTCCATTAGAAAATGGGAACCAAACTTCGTTCCCTAGGCAGCAACCTTAACAAGCACTGAAATATGGATCTGATTGCCCCAATTACCCATTAAATTTTACGATAATTCTATCCTGGAAAGGGTGAGACGAAAACTAGAAACTATTGAAAATCAATACCTGCACATCCTCAACAATGAGAGGAAGATATGCGAGAATATGCATCCAAGTGTCAATCGAAAAGCTGATGGAAACGTACTTCACAATTGGGGATCAGAAGCAAGTGATTCTCATTTTTAGGAAACATCACACATTTCCAGGAGAAGGAGAAATGTCCATTACAGGAAATCCCACCCCACCCAGCAGTTGTAATGAACTACATCATATGGAATGTTAGGGGTGGAAATAGTGCTGAATTTCGTAGGCGTCTTGCACAAGCCCTCCACGCTGGTCCTCCTTGAAACCAGAATGACTTACCACAAACAGCTTACTAATGAACTCAAGTTTGATTTCTATATTCAGTTTTCTGCTATTGGTCAGTCTGGTGGCATTGTCATCATGTGGAAAGAGGACATTCTTAAAATTGAAGAAGTTTCCACTACTCCTCAGGGCATTCATGTCATGGTCAAGGTAATGCCTTCTTCTAACTCTTGGTTTTTTTCTGCTATTTATGCTAGTAACTTTGTCCATGATAGAAAAAATCTTTGGGATAGTCTGGTTAATATAGCTAACTCTTTTGCTGGTATTTGGGTTATAGGTGGTGACTGCAATGAAGTCCTAAAAGCTAGGGACAAATATGGGGGTAGAGTCATTAGCAATAATAGGAGTAACCTGTTTTGGAACTGTATCAATAAATGCCAGTTGGTAGACCTAGGCTTCAAGGGCAGTAAATACATTTGGACTAATAAAAGATACAACAATAGAAATGATCTCATTCTTGAAAGTCTAGATAGGTGCTTTGCAAATGACAACTGGATTGTTGATTACCCTGAAGCAACTGTTACGCACCTCCCTAGAACTAATTTTGATCACTGTTCCCTATTGATTAAATTGGCTACTAATGTTAGAAATAAAAGCAATACTCCCTTCAGATTTGATACAATGTGGTGTGGCTATCCCTCTTTCCACTCCATTGTCCAAGACTCATTTCACCCCAATAATGATCTTATTAATGCCACTAAACTCTTTCAAACCATTGCTACTTATTGGAATAAAACAGCCTTTGGTGATATTTTCTATAAGAAAAAGAGATTGATTGCTAGAATTCAAGACATTCAGAATTCTGATGCTTACCAGCATAGTTTCTTCCTCCTGAACCTGCAAAATAAGCTGCTACTGGAATATGATGCCATTTTAAAAAAATGAAGAAGATTTCTGGAAGCTCAAATCTAGAATCAACTGGCTAACTGATGGTGATGCCAATACTAAATTCTTCCCCACCTCTACTCTGAATAGAAGAAGAATGAATATGATTATTTCTCTTAAAATGAGGTGGGTAACTGGTTCCATAAGCAATGAGAGATCAAAGGTATCATTTTCACTTTCTTTAAAGATATCTACACCTCCTCCCACTACTCCTCCATGATAGAGAAAAACACTGATCAAACTCATATCATCAGCTTAGACCGGCATAACATGTTGTTAGCCCCTTCTGAGAGATAGTGAAATAAAACAGGTTGTCTTCTCTTTCAAGTCTTTCAAAGCTCATGTTCCTGATAGGCTCCACCATTTCTTCTATAAAAAATACTAAAACATAGTGGGGAACACTGTTACTAGGTTTTGTCATAAAGTTTTCAGCTTTAGTATCATGGACCCAAAGATGAACTCCACTCTGGTTTGCCTTATCCCTAAATGCACAAATACCACTATGCTAAAGAACTTTAGACCTATTAGCCTTTGCAATACTACCTACAATGTGATAACCAAGATCATAGTAAATAGGATTAAGCCCATTCTACATATCATTGGCCCTAACCAAGCTTGTTTCCTGTCTAATAGAAGAGCCTCAGATAATGCCATCATTGTCCAGAATATATCAGCCATTTCAAAAGAATAAGGGGGAAAAATGCTAACATGATTCTAAAAATTGATCTTAAGAAAGCTTTTGATAGAATTGAATGGTCTTTCATCAAGAGTTTTCTCTTAACTTTTAACTTCCCCAATAGCCTTATCCAGCTGATTATGTCTTGTGTTAGTACATCCTCCATCTATATTCTTGTGAAAGGTCAGAAAATTGAGTACTTCCAGCCCTCCAGGGGAACTAGACAAGGTGACCTCATCTCACCTTACCTTTTCAAGATTTGTATGAAGAGGCTCTCTAGGATGATTGATAAAGCTGTCCAAAGTAAAGATTGGTTTTCCATAAACATCAGTATCTTTTCTTTGCTGATGACTTAACCCTCTTTGCTAGATCCAACAAGAAAAACTGCCAAACCATCACCTCCATCCTAGACTCCTTCAACCGGGACTCTGGCCAAAAACTCAACTACAACAGGTCTAAGGTCTTCTTCTCAGCAAACTGCAAGTGATCAAATTATTAAACTCTCCAACCTCTTGTCCATTTCCCCTGGTAACCGTTTTGGGAAATATCTGGGCTTCCCAATCTTTCACCAAAGGCCAACTCACAGTGATTTTCGATTCATAATTGATAACATGCATACTAAGTTGTCTGGTTGGAAAATTAGATTCCTTAACATGACTGGTAGAACTGTCATTGCAAAAGCTTCTTGGAGTAGTATCCCTAGCCATGTAATGTAGTACACCAAGCTTCCCTCAAAACCTTGAAAATTATCAACCAAATACAGAATAATTTCATCTGGGGAACCACAAATGAAAAAAAAGATGCACTGATTGGATGAGATACTATTAATAAGAGTAAGAGTCATGGGGGCTTGGGGGTCCAAAAAGCTGAGATTAAGAACAAAGCCCTCTATTGTGGTCTAGCCTGAAGACTCTTTCATAAACCAAACTCCATATGAACCAAAGTTCTCATTGCTAAGCACTGCAATTGGAATCACATTCCAAAGAAGCCTACGTCTAACATTCTGAAATGCATTCTCCAAGTCAAGGAATCCAAATGGATTGTCAACAAGGGTAATAGAGTCAAGTTCATCAATGATTCCTGGATTCCTCACCACAGTTTCATTAGGAATATGATCCATGGACCTCTTACCCCCATTATGAGCCTATCAGTATTGATTCCATCTTTTCTAATGGTACTTGGAACATGAATCGCATTTCTCTCCTTATCCCCAATACTATAATGGATGTCCTGAATAACACATTCATTCCTATCACCTCTGATAAGGAGGACAAAATGATCTGGGGAGCCATCTCAAATGGCATCTTCTCCACAAGTTCTGCTTACCAAGCCATAAACTACAATGATGCTCCCAAAACCGGTACCAACACAAAATTCTTTAACTGGATTTGGAAGCTCAAAGTGCAAAACAAAATCAAAACTTCCTTTTGAATCTTATTCCATGAGAGGCTGCCTACAAATGCATACCTGCACAATATCGGAATAGATGTCAGTCTAAATTGCACACTCGGTAACTCCCCTTTAGAAAACATCACTCACATTTTCTTTGAGTGCATAAATGCTCAATTCTACTGGCTCAACATCATACAAAAATGTGAAAACGATAACTGTAAACCAGGACTTTAATTCAACAGTAGTACCTAGCCAAAAACTTAGGAAACCATCCACCACCTTTAGTACAATGGTAATATGACTTGGGAATCCCTCAATCCTTTCTGCTTCTGGCACATCTTGCTTGTCAGAAATAATAACCTTTTTAACAACAAATGGACATTGCTTCCACCTCTAACACCATTGCTAAAGCATTAGAAGCTTTGCACATTATAACCTCTAGTAGAATTGACAAGCCTTCTGTGATGATCAATTTAAAATGGAATCCCCCTAACAAAAATACTTTTAGTCTGAACACTGATGGTTCATCTCTTGGGAATCCAAAAATTGATGGTTTTTGAGGGGTCATCAGAAATAATAGAGCAGAATGGGTAGTAGGGTTCATGGGTGGCACACCTCATGCCACCAGTACTCTTACTGAACTAACAACTTTGATACAGGGGTTGAAACTGGCTTTGGACAAAAAATTAACTCCACTAGAGTGCACACTGACTCCACCGAGGTAATTCGAGTGCTAAAAGAAGGTTCTCATATTTATGATCCTATTCTTCATGAATGCAGGTTATTGATACAGAAGTTGGCGTGCCCAAGAATCAGCCACACATACAGGGAACAAGATAGGGTCGCGGACCTGCTGGTCAAGGAAGGAGCGAAGAAATTTTTTTTGCAAGATAAAATTGTTGGCAGTTCCTCCGGTGTTTGTGAATGAAGCTTTTTGAGCAAACATCGCACGAACTGTTTTTACAAGGGAAATTTCAGCCTGTAATAGAAATAGGCAAACATTACTCCCTTTTTTTATGGGGACCGAATAAGTCCCCAAATTTGTATGGCCCCAAACAATTGATCATCATTGCTTATATGTTTAAACACGTATTCATTTAACAAAAAAATAATGATCGATGAGATATCAAAGTACTACGACTAAGAAAAGGAGAAGCCACCCACTCTTTCACACGCAGTGCGATAAAACTCAAATACCTCCTTCTCTTCTATTTTAATTCTTGACCGTCAAATCTTTCTATCTAAGATCATGTCATGTCACTGGGGCGGGTAAATGCAGGTACCGCCCAGTATCCGCTCCAATTGGGGCGGGGTATGGAGATGGTTTGGTGGGTGGTGTGGCGGGTATGAGTATCAAAAATGCTATCCGCCATGAGTAGTGGGGCGGGGGTGGATTTCATATAAGACTCGCCCCGCATGCTCGCCCATCACCGCATACCGCACTTGGCCGCACACCGCACCGTATACATGTCATCTATTAGTTTAATTAGGCTATTTACGATTATTTGGCTCTTTCTTGATTTAAAATGTGACTTGAGCTAACCCGCACCGTGTCATGCTTGTTAAACACAAATACACCACGTTTCTTTTTCTCATTCTCTTTGTTCACCTTTTTTTTATTAAATATTTTCATCTTTACTGTTTTTTAATATTCATAATATTTTGACAAGGTTTTAGACTTGATATTCGATACACCATAGTGGAAAGGTTCTTTTTTTCCCTTTTTCTTATATAACTTTCATTTTGGTGACTAAAACAATTGCTAGACATTATTTGAGCATTTTATTAATGGATACCCGTCGGGTAAGTGGGTATCCGCGTGAAGTAAGTGGGGCGGGGCCCGGTGAAGAAATTACTACCTGTGATGGGTGGTGGGGCGGGGGTGGGGATGTGTTTTAGGTGGTGGGTACGGGTATGGGATACCGCCCCGCCGCCCGCCAATTGACATCCTGTCATGTCCTCAATCAATTGGAGTTGAGCCATATCTTGTCTAATCATCTCCTTCTAGTTCTTCTTCGACCTGTCTCTACCTCTTCTAACTCCTACGATCGTTAATTTCTCACACCTCCTAACTAGTGCATCCTCACATCTCTTTTTCACATGCCCAAACCATCTCAGTCTTGCTTTTTCCATCTTGTCCTCCACGAAGGCCACTTCTATATTATCCCATATATCTTTATTTCTAATCATATCTCTCCTAGTATTACCACACATCAATCTGAGTATCTGTATCTTCTGTATTTTCATCTTCTGAACGTGGACGTTCTTGACTGGCCAACACTCTGCCCCATACAACAGTGTCAGTCTAATCACAACTCTATAGAACTTACCTTTCAGCCTAAACGACACCTTCTTATCACAAAGACACTAGAAGAAAGCCTCAATTTATCCATCCTACTCCAATAGCGGGCGACATCATCATCAATCTCTCAATTTCCTTGTATAATGGACCGAAGATGCTTAAAAACTTCCTCATTTGGATATAACTTGTGACTCGATCTTCACTTCCACATCCGTCTCTTGCGTCACGTCACTGAACTTGAGGTCAATAGTGTATACGACTTAAATCCATAGTGCATTATCGTAATTGGCAATCAAGTTTAAGTACCAAGTCAAGATTAGCTCCTAACTTTCGATCATAACGACAACTAATGGTAAAATAGTAGGTCTTAAAATTAGGAAAAATAACCCATATATACAACTCATACATATAGTTTACATCCACGTAGCCCACTGTATCATCGGTGTATAGATAATGTATAACTATACATAAATTGCTCAGCGCTTTTGTAACTTTACATATACATCCTTATACACTATTATACATTACATATACATTCTTATACACTATATATGATGTATAAATAATGTATATTCTTTGTATAACAATGTATAAATATTGTATAAACAATGTATTTGGACAGTTCGGATATAACTATGTATATTCTATGAATTTTTATAACAATATTAAACAATTTGGTGTATATATAAAGTGACAAAAATCATTATTTAGCTCGGGTCTTGATCCTTTGCATAAATAAACTAGAACACTAATGAAGCCTTTTTCCGGAGGGAAAAGTTCAGTTCGACTAGAAATTAAAACATTATTACATGTTCTCTTTGATAGCGTAAAAATTGTTAGTGTATATAAATTAGATTTTTTAAATCTAGAGCTTTCTATTGTTTTCCTTCTCTACTTGTGCCTCATGTTTAACATTTCTCCATTTATTATACTTTTCTTCCCTTATATTATCACTTAAAATAAGATTTCAAGTGCATTTGGATCATAAAACTACTAAACACATAATTTTTTTAAAAATACAAATTTATCTAATTTATGTACTACAATATCTGTTCATCCAAATTATTAGGAACTTAATAAGGAAAATACTTGTCTATTGGGCTTAATCTTGTCAAAGTGGACGAAGAAAGGCATGGTTGGTATGTGCCTTTGCTAAGTGGTGGATCTGGGCAAAGTAAAGTGCCGAACGGACATATTTGGTAAGAAGCTGATAATTGGGTTAGTTTTGGCAAACTAGATGCCTAAATGGACACTTAGCTTAATTTTCCCTTAAAATAAAACAAGTTAAAGTGAGTAAATACCTAAACAGAAGTGATTAATTCATCTTTATCAAAGCCCGATATTCAGAATGGCCCATCGTATAGTTTTCTACCTGTACTTGTTCATTAGCCCAGTTTTTTAACAGTTCCATTGGGCTTTCCATTACGATTTTTACGAACATCTTACAAGTTTGATAGTTGTAGAATTCGATGCTCATAAAAATTAAATGGATCACAGAAAATACGTAAAAATATTTCTTAACAAATGTCACCATAAAATTGTTTAAATTTCTTTGGTCGTTTATACATCTGCATTTGTCAAACTTATAAGATAGTTACATTTCATGCCATTTCGTCTCTCACCCACCCAGTCTGAAAAAAAAAAAAAAAAAATTTGCTCTTGAATAATGTAATTTTTTTTAAACTATGCTCTTGGTCAGAGTTGCTGAGGTAAAAAAAAAAAATTACTTGACTCTTTTTGAATTAATCATATTTCCCTCATTCTCAACTTAGCAAACATATACTATATACATCCTTGTTTATAGTCCGCATTATCCACCGAGATAAGATCTGCATATATCTTATCTTAGCTTAGCTAAGACCCCACTAATAAAATTATTGTTGTTGCTATATATATCGACTTACACTGACATGTGTGATTTAATAGCCACGTCAACAAATGAAGTGGAAAAAGAGAAAGAAGAGAGAAAGAAAAAAAGATACAAAAATTGTTTACCTAACCTAGGCAGGAGAATGAAAGTGAATATGTCGAGGCTACCTAATACAAGTAGCTTTGACTACCTTATACCAACAGCATATATACAGCTTTGACAATTAGTTAGCACTTCGAAGCAGTTGAATAAACAATGAGTCATATAATTGTATGGGAGGTAGGGGCTAGTTCTTTTTCTCACTGTGACAGACACACTATCTTCTCGATTCTATTCCAATTTAACTTTCTCCATGCATAATTTCCATGCACATACGTTCTCTTTGCGTGAAAAAAACTGGAGAAGCAAAATCACGCTTACCAAATGGTCTAATTATCCCAAGAAAAAAAGTGACTTCGTCCACCAAGCCAATAGTATAATAGAGGACTAACCAATGCTTATTAATACGTATATTCATGGATTTAAAGCCCAAGTTGCTACGATTCTTGTCTTTAAAAGAATAATGTTGCTTTTCTTGTGAGAAAGACGTACGATTGATATAATACATTATTAAATTAGTAATGTACGTGCATTGATGCTTTGTAAAACATCTAAATTATCCAGATGGGCCGAAGTATTACAAGTCCTAGGATAGTGTTGTTTTGAGTATGAGAGTTTTAATTGATTTTTCGGTCTGAATTTGAATGTCAATTTCACAAAATATTAGAAATGAAGTGCATATTATTGCAATAAAAGTACATGTTTTTATACTTAGATATGGTTAAAAGTATTTGAGAAAAACGTAGTTAAGAAAATATCAACTCTCCAAATATAAAAATAGGAGTAATAAGTATCATTCTTTCTAGAATGAACGGAGTGTCATTTTCTCAAATTACGGTAGAGCTTTATGTTACTCCTTCCTGATCATATTTATTAATCGAGTCAAAAAGAATGTTCACTTAACAAATCAAGAAAGAACTAACCTTACTTTTTCAGATTTATCCTTATTAAGTGTTAGATGACCAAATCTTAATATCTATTGAATTAAGGATATTTTAGTCAAATTACCTATTTTTGATTAGAAGCTAATATTTTCTTAAGACAGTACAGTTGCCTCCTCCATCATTAAGAAAAATGTTTGAGTGTGTGATGACATTATAAACCAGGGTTGATTAGGAGTTTAAAAAGAGATATATTAGTTTGTGAGATGATATTAATTTCTTTAGGGAGTCTTCTCATTAATATCAAAGTATATATAGAGTACAATATTCATCCCTTATATAATAGGAATCTTAAGCCTATACAAAAGAGGAATTCTAGTCTTACCATAATTATATTTACACAATATATGAAAATATTCTAATTATGGGTAGGAATACAATTGTTTCTATAATATACATGTTTACAGTTGATAATTAATTAAGCATGTGCTTTAAAATTGTATTTTGTCTCAGCTAAGCTTGAGAAAAAGCTGGAATGATTTTGATATATATCTCTATCCGCATGTTGCCAAAGAAACAAACAAACGAGTTAGCGAGTTCAAAATTTAAAGAGCTATAGACGTAGATCTCTATGAGAGACAAATCAGAACAGATCGACCTCATTTAACTTAGGTGACCACATTTTCACCCTCATTTTTGCGGTTAAATCATCAGGTATTCAAAATCTATTTTCGCGTTGAATAGTGACCTCAAGCGGTGAAGGAGTAAAACACTCCCGGTTTCCTTTCTTGAATTTAAATTCGAAATCTTTAATTAAAGACGGAATCCGTAAACCATCCGTTACATGACCCCTCAATAGGTGGCCTTAATTAGCCTTAACATCATGAGGTGGGTATTAAGGTATGGGTTAGATTTGATCGGGTTAAAATCAGATAAATAAGCTTTCGAACCAAACGTCAAACCTGCAAATTAAACATTGTAAATTACATATACTATTACAACAAGTAAAACTATACTACTGATCATAGTGTAAAAGTCTTTTACAAATGCCAGAATATATAGGTTAATTTTACTCGGTTTTTTGGAACATACAATCTTTCCGTGCTTCTTTTGTAGCTTCAAAAATGCGTACTTGATGCATAAATGTTTGGTACAACTGTTGAGTAGCAATAATTGTGCTTGGTGTAGAATCGAAATATTGATGCTAAACCTGTGAAGAAATCAACCAGATGCTTTTTCCAGAACTTAAAGAGTAGAATCCATGAGAAAACCAATTAGTAATAAATTTTTCAAATAACATAATCTTGTAATAATCGTGAGGGAGTCAAGTAAAGATACCAAATTATCGTTTAAAAATTTAATTCAGTGAAGGTCAAGGCGTGGTCTTCAATTCATGACGAAAAAAATATTAGAAACAGAAAAAGGTAGAAGTAAAATACTTATACCAATTACCAAAATTATTCAAAAATCTAAGATTCAAAATGTAGCATTGAGCCTGAGAGTCACATGTTTGCAGTAATCCACTGAACACTCAAATGAAAGGGAAACAAAATAGTAAGAAAGAGGAAATATTTCCACAAGCAGCAACACAATGGAGGAAAAAAGCCTGACTTGTGATTGTCAAGTCCCTTTTATCAAATCTCTTCCAACATTCAGTGGCCCCCATTCACAAGATCTCTCAAAATTGCTGCTGCTTTCTCTCTCTCTCTTGAAGATTGAAGCTTTTGGCGTAATTCTTCCATCCTTTTTACACTCTGAACACTGTATCATTCCACTATAGTGAAAATCCTTGAAATAATAGCTCCCCACAAGTTTGTACCTTTATAGTAATCCAGGGTGTGCTTTTATTAATACGCATACATAACTTTTTTGCATATGTATACATATTTGGAGTCGAGAATAATATGCTCACATATGCCATTAAGTCAATGACTTCCACTATACTCGCTTAATCCCATGGTTGAACCAGAAATATTCCCTAACTTGGCCAGCTCAGTTTTTGATAAGAAGGGACTATTTTCATTCCTTCCAACACCAAGAAAATCTCTTGTTAAACTGCCTTCAATAGCTTCATTTCCACTCAGATTCACTTGCTTTCCCTTGTTTTGCGGCATCATATTAAAAGGATTAGAGTTCTTTCCACTTGCATTATTACCCTCTAATGAGCTCGAGTTCATATCCCCGTACAACAGCCTATTTCCTTGATTACTAATACTCGTAGTCAAAGTTGAAACTGTTGATGGAGAGTTCATCACTAAGCCGTTAAAATTCTGATCATGAGCAGCAAATTGCCCTTGTCTATTGCTTTTAGAAAAAGACGAGCCCATTAGCCCGAATCCAGTACCAAAGAGGGCTGAATTGCTTCTTGTTGATCCCATTTGGGCTGCTTTTTGCAAAAGTGCAGTAGCCGACATATGAGTAGCTGGCGTTGTTGTTGTTTCGTGGTGATGACTGTTGTAGCAGATTGAACTTATTGTCTCCGACAAATTTCTTTTGTTCTCTTCTTCCTCTTTTAGCAATACTCGTGAAGGAATCTGAGACGAGGAAGAGCCAATTCCAGAATCATCATTACCACCACCACCATTAATGAACCATTGTTGATTATTGTTTTGCGCCGCGATTTGGACCAATTCATGATGTTGCAAGTTGCTAGCAGTAGAACTTGATGATGCTACAAAGAAATCATTACCTGAATTTGGATTCATATTATTGTCCAACCAAAGTGGTATCCTTGGTTTTTGTCCATCAACATTATTGAGCTGATGATGGTGACTAATTGCAGGGTCCAATCCAAGTCCCATAAATTCAGGTCTAAACAAATTAGAACCAAATTGGGGATCTCCACTATGCTGAAGATTATTACTAAATCCCCCATTCAACAATATTTCATTTCTGAAATTAAGATTTGCTGTACTTGGAACTGATGTAAATCTTGCACTTTCTTCAGCTAAAGCGTCACAAAATGCTCGGTGTGTTATAAAGCTGTCCTTTCTGTTCAAGTTTTCAAGTTAGTTGTATTAAATTTCACATAGATTTAATTTACTGCATTTATTTCCTCAATTGACTAATCTTAGGATAGTCCATTTATGTACTAGATGCAATAAATTCAACTATAAAATGTCACATAAAGATGTTTGCTTCATTAATATTGTACCTGGAGAAGAGGGTTCCACAGTCACATTTATATTCTCTCGTGCCACAAATCTTTGTATGAGCTTTCCAATCAGACTGAACTGCATATTTCTTGGAACATTTCTCACACTTCCACTTCTTCTCACCATGTTTTCTTGAATAGTGTTTTTTAATACCTGTTAAATCCCCGAGAGCTCGCGATGGATCATGGTGGATACAGGTCTTTTCGGGGCAAAGGTAAACTTTCTTCTTGATCACTTCGTTTTTGTTCCTTTGCTTTAGCTTCCATGGTAAGTTGTGACCTCTTCTATGGAGTTGTAAATTCTGGTCCCTCTGGAAACCCTTGTTGCAGATTTCACATATGAATCGATTCGTCGCCATCAGCGACTTGGGTGATAGAGCTATCACTTCTGCATCTGGATCTGTTAAACAAAAAGAGAAAAACAATCAAATCAATTACAACAACAACAACTTCCGAAATCCCACAAATGGAGAGGGTAGAGTGTATACAGGTGTTACCCCTACTTTGGGAGGTATAGAGTTTGTTTTCGATAAATCCTGGGCTCATAAAACAATCAAATCAATTATTACAAAAAAAAAAGTCTTGGGAATAATTTTGTTGAGATATATAAGATAAAATGAACTTGTTTACCTGGTTTTCCGGGAAGGTTTCTTTTCCTTTTGGCAGATGGATTTGAATTAGGGTTTGGATTATTATTATTATTACTATTACTACTAGGATTTGAGTTTGAGTTTGGATCTTGAATGAAAGCTAAAGAAGAAAGTCCATCATCAGACATCATTTTTTGAGGTGAAATTTGGACTGAAAAGAGTTGGAGAAGGAGGAGTTTAAGTGAGAAGCAACCAAAAAAAAAACAGCTCAGTTTACAGAAGAAACCAAAGATTTTGCTGAAAACAGCTAAATCCCAATATTACACGGTATAAGGTTTTTATTTCCAAGGAACAAAAGAGTTAAAAATAAGACAAAAATAATGGTTACAACTGCATGATATCCATCCACAGAGACTATTTCCTCTTCTTCTTACAGAGGTTTTCTGCTATTCACTTTGTGTTTGAATGTTTAACAGCAAAAACTACTACCATAGACTACTTTTCTTCTCTCTCTATTTTATTCCTTATCTCACACGGCTTTTCTCTCTATAGTCGGTTAGACATAGACTCAAGTGGACCATTCCCCCACCCCCTCTTCTACAACATGATTGAAGTATAAAAGGTTGGTCATTTAAAAACTAATTGAAAATGATAGAAAATAAGGCAACACTACTAAAAAATCATTATTTTTATGGCAAATTTGTCAGAGACAATCTTTTAATTTTTTTTTGGCAATGTCAAACCTTAATTTATTTTTTTTGCGAAACACAACCATTACTACATTGGCTAATGTGACGCCTCAAAATCGTCGCCTTAGGGCATACAGTCGTTGCGATGAACTGTCACGGCGGTAGGCGACGTTGCGTCTGCGTCGTTGCATTAGGTCTAATCTGGCGGTAGAACTAAAGTGACGGTTATTCTGCGTCACATTAGATGTGCACTATCGACGGCCATTGCGCATGGCCGTCGCATTAGCTGCATATCTAATGTGACGACCACTACTACCTAATGTGACGGTCAAAGGTAGACGTCGCATTAGATATGTGACTGTTGAGAGGTCTATTTTGACACCTGTCGGCGTCGGAACCCTGTCGACGCCGAGGGTAGCCGTCGTATTAGATGTGCACTGTTTGATTGCTAGATTGTTCACAAATTACAAAATGTACAATATTACAAAAGGATTAGCTCACAATATTGCAAAATGAAAAAATAAATAATAAAAAGAGAAAAATAATAATAAAAAAGGACTGTATTACTAATTTTTCACAAATGTACAATATTACAATATTAGACATCATAGGACATATTACAAAATAATTGTTCACAAAAGTATCTACTGTTAAGATGTTTTTTTATCCTCATCTCTGCAACACGATCGCGTCAAATCACAAAGAATGTGATCCAAGAAACTCATAACAGAGAATGTCAAGAAACCATTAAGATCTCAAAATCAATCCCAAACTTCATTTTCGCTCAAATGTAGACAACACAAGACTCACTTTCTTTTGTCCCTGAAAATAAGGACCAAAACTATAAATTTTCAAATTAAAATTCGGATATCACGCTAGAAATCAAACAAATTATAACGGAATATGCAACAAAAGTTACTTTCGGGTCTATACATATGACATCTGAGTAAACAACAAGAACTTGCTGAATTATTTAACTCAGTTGCTTTCAGGCCATTGTTATCTCACAAAAGCTAGAGAACCAAACTCAATAATATATATTCATTGGCTTAGACATTCCTCTCGGATTCATTCTAACATTGTATATTTTTACGAGACAATCAACTGACTAGATACAAATACAAATGTTTTTGCCTACCTGGGGCGTCACATTAGGTCAGAAATGTAGTAGTGTGGGGAACTCTTGACATTGTGTAACGACCCGTTTGGTCGTTTAGCACTTTAAAACTACGAAAAGGGTATGAGACTATAGGATATTTAGTATATGTTTTTAATAGATGATATGGTGCAGATTTTTAATTAAATAAGTGAGTGGGCCAAGCCCACTACCCTTTTTGGTAGGGCAAAAACGCAGCAGAAGAGTGGAATAAGGGGAGGGACGTACGCAGCTTATACAGGAGAAAATAGTGAAACAAGAAAGAGTAGGGTTTTAGACAAGTCCCCAACAAAACCATTTTACTATCCCAAACTTGTAAGTTGCTATGTCGATGGAGGAATCAAACAACACGTATATGGAAGTTGAAGGTGAAAACTCAGACGACGATAACTGGGACGATTGGGAAAATGGAGACGAAGAAGATGAAGTGGAAGCTATAAACTCAAAATCGATCTTCTTGTTCTGTGACTCGATGTGCGATTCCAGCAATGCGCACTTTGAGCACTGCTCATCCACACATCGCTTTGATTTCAACACTCTCAAGACCATTCTTACTTTGAATTTCTATGGATGCTTTAAGCTCATTAATTGTGTTAGGTCTAAGGTTGCTGAGAATAAATGTTGGAGTTGTGGCATTGTTTGTCAGTCAAAGGAAGATCTACTGAATCATTTGCATGAGGTTGTTAGTTTTGATAATGGCAAGTTTCCTTGGAATGATGATGAGTTTCTGAGGCCTTTCTGGAATGAGGATGCACTTCTGTACAGCTTTGATGAAGATGATGAAGGTGAAGATGATGCGGACAATATGCTTATTTACAAAGATGAGTTAATTAAGGGTCTCGTACAAATTAGCATCAATGAGGATGATTTTACTTTTGAAACAGAAGAAAACAAATCTATCACATCCAGTTTTAGTGGAGAGAAATCTACTTCAAGGACTGATGCTTCGCCCGTGATGGCATTGCATTGCCGAAGTGGTGTTTCTTCGTGTAGGAACCCAAATGACCAAGATTCCAGCTTATATATCGTAAAGGCTGAAGCAAATAAGATCAAGGACGAAAATAAAAGCTATTTTGGCAGTTATAGTTCATATGGTATCCACAGGGACATGATAAGTGATAAGGTAAGAACTGATGTTTACCGACAAGCCATTTTGGAGAATCCGTCTCTCTTAAAAGGTGTTGTAGTCATGGACGTAGGTAGGTTACGATTTACTTTAGTTAGACTCTGATTAGAGAATCGTATGTAATCGTAGGAAGTGACGGGGATAGCTATGCCTTCGGGCAGGTAGTGGAGATGAATTACTATTACGTTGGTTCCATCAGCTGTTATGTGGGCTTATCGCCATATATGTTATTTTATATGATTACCACCTGATTTGACTTGTACTTGTTGATTGTATATTGGTGACACGTGTTGAGACTTGATATCATGTCTGACATACTTTCCATATTATTTTGTGATGATGGGAAGGTGAGAGACTGAGAGTGAGTGATAGCCTCCGAGGATTCTGTCGGAGAGCGGGAGTGATTGCCTCCGAGGTTTCTGCCAGAGAGCGGGAGTGATAGCCTCCGAGGTTTCTGCCGGAGAGCGGGAGTGATAGCCTCTGAGGTTTCTGTCGGAGAGCGGGAGTGATAGCCTTAGAGGTTTCTGCCGGAGAGCGGGAGTGATTGCCTCCGAGGTTTCTGCCGGAGAGCGGGAGTGATTGCCTTCGAATTTTCTGTCGGAAAGCGGGAGTGATTGCCTCCGAGGTTTCTTCCGGAGAGCGGTCCTCCGAGGATTCTGCCAGAGAGCAGGAGTGAGAGAGATGACATTGCATTGCATTGCATTCATCCACTCATATTTTGACTGATCATTTGGTGAATATGTCTGTCTTGGTTGATTTCATGATTTCTTTACGCTTTACTTGTATATTATATGTGACCATGCCTGATTGCTCTATGTGCTACTTATTGGTTTCAACTTCTTCATGCGTTATATAATCAATGTCTGCCTATGATGCTTACCGGTACTAGTGTTGTACTGATAGTACTCTTGCTGCACTTTTGCTGAGTGCATAGTACGATCCAGGTTCCAGTTCTGCTCCCCGTGGCTGATTCGCGAGGTGGACATCTTCTAGTCATTCAGGGTGAGCTACTTAGTCGTTTGTGGCCCCTGAAGGGCTTCTTAGTTAATTCCATTTTTCTTTGGTTATTGACAGACAATATGTAGCCTTCGGGCATTCTTTCAAACTTCTATTTTTCAGACTTGTTAGTGCTATTGTACCCTTTTGACCAAATTTTGGAAAATTAAGTGTTTAAGACTTATAATTTCCTTTTCCTTATTTATTTTTCCGCTGATTTACCTTGTTAATGAGAACGTGGTTCGCCTACTCTAGGGGAATAGGGTAGGTGTCATCACGACTCGTGATTTGGATCGTGACAAAGTTGGTATCAGAGCTTCTAGGTTAATCAGTCTAATGAGTACAAGAGCAATGTCTAGTAGAGTCTTGCGGATTGGTACGTAGACGTCCGTACCCATCCTCGAGAGGCTATAGGACATTTAGGAAACACTCCACTTTTTTTCTCTTTTCGTGCTAGTTCGATCCGATTGGTATCTGGTTCATTCTTTTTGTGCGAGATTATTAAGATTGGTATCTCCTCCTTGGTTCTATGGTACTCCAGGGGAGAATGTGTATGCGTTTATTGTTAGCTGCCATGGAGTCTCACAAGGACGATTATGAGCATGTTAGCGTTGTGATACTACTCTGTGTATGAAGTGAATACTAAAGGAACATGAATTGAATGGTAAGTTTGACTACGCCGTTGGATTATGGGGAATCAGTGACCGACAAATAGAATTGACTATAGCGATGGATGAGTAGTTTGAATTTAGTTACTTAAAGAGTTATCAGTTGTTGCACCTAAATTGGAAAAGAAGTGTTGATATTGTATAAGTGATGCATTAGACTTAAAGGAGTGCTCAGTTTTAAGGTTCGAGTGCGGCAAGGAAAATATTCAGATATTCAAAATCGATCTACTTGTTATGTGGCTCGCTGTGCGATTCCAGCAATGCGCTCTTTGAGCACTTCTCATCCACACATCGCTTCTGTCGGCCTATGATGCTTACCAGTACTAGTGTTGTACTGATAGTACTCTTGCTGCACTTTTGTTGAGTGCAGAGTACGATTCTGCTCCCCGTGGCTGATTCGCGAGGTGGACATCTTCTAGTCATTCAGGGTGAGCTACTTGGTCGTACGTGGCCCATGAAGGGCTTCTTAGTTAATTCCATTTTTCTTTGGTTATTGACAAACAGTATGTAGCCTTCGGGCATTCTTTCAAACTTCTATTTTTCAGACTTGTTAGTGCTCTTGTACCCTTTTGACCAGATTTTGGGAAATTAAGTGTTTAAGACTTATAATTTCTTTTTCCTTATTTATTTTTCCGCTGATTTACCTTGTTAATGAGAACGTGGTTCGCCTACTCAGGGAAATAGGATAGGTGTCATCACGAATCGTGATTTGGATCGTGACACATTGCTTTCTCGAAGCGGAATAATATTGTGGATGCTCTTGCGCGTATGAAACAGTTGTTACAGTTCACTTTTACGTTGAGGCATAAAAGCTACTTAATAACTCGTGAACTCTAGGAATTATTTATTTATTTAGAGTCGCCATCTAATTTATAAGGAAAACAAGGAAGCTATTTTTTAAAGGTTTTTTCAAAACAAAGAAAATTCCTAATTATAACCAAAGTTCAGGGTAATGGTTCAAGTGATCCCCGGAGGTGTTAGGCACCTCGGTATTAAGAATCCGTAAAATAAGGTTGACATATGTTCTTAGATAATAAAATTGTTTTTATTTGCTTAAGGGTTTAAAATATTGTATGTATATATTGCCATTCAAAATTATTTTCTGCCAAAATTTAGCATTTTCACACTCCCTTTGTAAAATTCTTTCTTTTAGAAAGCAATATCCTTGGTTTTCATCGAAAGAATGGTAAAATGTTTGTTTCTTTTAAAAATATTCATCTTTATATAAAGTAGAGATTTGAAGTATAACTTTATCAAAATTTATTAAGTCGAATAGAGAATGGGAAACAAGTTGTAACCAAATTCAAATATCATATAAGAAAATGGAAAGTACAAGGTTATCCCACATGATTTAGGCAAAAAAATAGGCCAACAATAAGCACATTGAACAGACTCATATTCAACAAGATATGGGAGAAATAACTGCACATGGGTTCAACAAGCAGTCTCAACTCAAGGTAGGCACAGTGAGTAGGTTTAGATACACAAGAGAGATACAAAAATACCTCAACACGAGTCACGCAGGTGGTAACAAGCCAGAAAAACATACCAACATACTCAGTCTTAGACCTTGGACAAAAATAAACAAATGGAACATACTAACATGTAAAGGGCCAAAAATAAAGATTTTAAGCTAGATAGCATGCCTCATGACCTTATGATTTAGACACCCACTTAGAAGGAGAATCCAGTTTACACTCATGTGCAGAAGACACAAAAAACCCAGGTCCATACATTAACTTCTTTTGCGAAATAGATGCAAATTTCTCTATTAAACCAACATGAAGAGTCTGATATTTAAATCAAAGCGATAAAATGGGTCGAACAACATCTTTCAGATTCACACAAAGCTAACAAGGTAAGGGACTGACCCTGAATAACTTAACACCTCAATAAGATACTATAATAGAACATGGCAATGAAATAGAACAAAATCAGAGCTATTTTCCAACATACACATACTTGACATGCTTACACAAATTGAGTTATGAACCAAGGAAACCACACATATACTCTTAAGTAGACAGTCACGACATGGATGCACAACTTGACAAGGGGCAAGACATTTCTTCCTAAGTAATACTTATTCAAATCATATATCGAGTTGTACTCACTTATACAGTTCTAGCACCAAATCATATCCTATACATGTTACTACATGAATGTGATTGTGAGTTAATGATCGGTGTATTTTATATACACCTTTTGAGTCATTTTTAGTTAGTATTTTACTCATTTTGTTTATGTTTAGTATAGTATTAGGGTTGTTTTCCTTTCTTTTATGTCACAACGGTCAGAAATGGAGAAATGGCGAAAAGGAGATGAAATGAGCATAAATGAGATGGAATTTCACACTAAAAGAGCTAATAAATGAAGCTTAAGAAGTTCCGGGAAATATAGAATAAATCAGACGAAGACCGGACGAACAAAGGACGAAGAAACGAAAAATCTGGAAGAATGTAAATCACCGTAGCCATGGCATAGTGGTAAGTATTCCCTTCACACGCGGGTGACTAGCCGATCCGTGGCGCGAAAACTTGATGTGCGATTTATACACACGCTAAACGCAAGTGCACGTATCGTGACAAGTAATATAGTCTAGGTAAGACCGAATATCGTCCTCAGGGACTGGTTTTCAAGTACCGATTATGTATGCTTTAGTTTCTATTTGGTTAACGTTAATTGAGTTGGAATTCTAAACTAATAATGCAGGAAATAAACTAATTAAGAAAATACTTTGAATTAAATCAGTTATGATGGAGAATTAGGGCTTCCAAGATCATCAACTATCCACTCTATTCAATCCTTAATAAAATTAGACTAACTTCTTCTTCTACGTTAAGATAGGAGGTTAACTAGACCGTTTTATACTCCTATTAAGGTAATATAAACACTCAGCCCCAATGGAGAACCCTTCTATCTTTCGATGACAAGATTGACTACAAAGGAGGATTAAGAGCAATAACCTATTAACCTACACAAGTATCGGGGTACTTTCGTCCACGATTTAAACCTATGTTTATTCAACTATAGCATATTCACAATCTCCCCTTTCGAATTTCGATTAGAACTCATATAAGTGATGATAACTAGTGATCAATTAATTATAAAGCAATCAAAGCAATTATTGAATAAATCTTTAACAAGTGAAGAAGAAATCCAACTAAAGTACTAATTCATGAATAAGAGTTTCAAGAGAATCACAAGGAAATCCTTAATAAAGTAATTAGCTCCTAGCCATAGTCACGTTAAGAACTAATATAATCTCCATACATGAACTGAAATAAACAAAGCAAAAAGAAAGAAAAGAAAATACTCAAGAACAAGTCTCCAAGCCTTCTAGCATCCAAGGATTGTGTTGTGGAATATTTACAAGATGGAATGGAATGGTGGATGGAGAATGGGATGGGTGATGGATCCATTCTTCTAATGATGTAGAGACTATTTATAGCCCAAGAATCCTTTAGGTAAAGGGTTAGGTATTATGTAGGTAGGAAGGGTTATGAAATCCTTTTAGGTAAAGGGTTTAGCAAAAGTTACGGAATCCTTTAGGTAAAGGGTTAAGGAATATTTAGGTAGGAAAAGTTACCCCTTTTGGACTCTGAAAACGTGTCAAATTCAGCCCAAAACTCATAAATCCCGCGTCGGCGCCATTCGCTATCCGCCACGGCGCTGAAAATCGAGCGTTTAGAACATCTTGATGGTCGTGCGGTGACGACATTCTTCCGGATTTTTCGCTTCTTCGTCCTTTGTTCGTCCGGTCTTCGTCTGATTTCTTCTATATTTCCCGAAACTTCTTAGGCTTCATTTCTTGGCCCTTTTAGTGTGCAATTCCATTTCATTTATGCTCATTTCATCTCTTTTTCGTCATTTCTCCATTTCTGACCGTTGTGACACAAAAGAAAGGAAAATGACCCTAATACTATACTAAACATAAACAAAATGAGTAAAATACTAACTAAAAATGACTCAAAAGGTGTATATAAAATACACTGATCAGTTAAACATAGGATGCAAACAGGCAATAACTTCAATATAACACAAACTAATTCAAATGGGTACAAAATACAAGTATTGATATTATTCAACAACGTAACAGACATGACATGATACAAGATAACTTAGAACATGACATACTATTGTGGACATGCTTTGACATTTGAATAGACAAGGAAAATACAATCAATCCAATGGACATGTACACAAAGAGAATGACCAAGTAATCATTCAAATACATAATTTTAACAATGCAGTGGTATTTAAGTTAAACTAAACATACATAAAGATATTCATATTGTACAATAGGAATAATGACACTTCAAATAGAGTATAATATAGTCAAGATAATTCTCAAGAAACTCCTAAGTCAAATCACTATCATGCCATAGTTAACCAACAAACTAGACACTTATCAGGATGATGAACCAAATAGGGAAAATTCAAATAAGATAGGCATGCTTCAATATCTATAGCTTATCAATAAAGATACATAATACACAATGCTTCCTCTCTGATGTACTATCTTGAACTCAAATACACAAGTTTTATAGATATGCTAGCAAAAATTAAAATCCAAACCTATTCTATACTCTTCATTTAGTCATATAAAGTATGTAAACATGCTACAAACATGTATCTAAGTTCACAATGATAACTAAAACTATGTTGTCATTACTAACCTTGAATTAACAACGACAAAACATGAAAGGAGAAGGTAAAACGTAATCTAACCTTGGAGAAGAGGGAAGAGCAGTTCGACGAAGTGAATGCGACGACGAGTGGAAAACGGCGACGACGAGCAGTGGGGGAAGGGGATGGAGAAGGAGATGAGCAGTGGTTGAAGGGGTGCGACGACGACAGTGGGGGAAAGGGATGGCGACGTCGACTGTGGGGGAAGGGGGTGCGACAGCTAGCAGTGGGGGAAGGCAAAAAAAATTGGAGGGTTTTGATAGCGATTTATCCACACGCTTAACGCAAGTGCACGTATCGTACAAGTAATATAGTCTGGGTAAGACCGAATATCGTCCTCAGGGATTAGTGTTCAATTACCAAACATCTATCTATGGTATCTATTTGGTTATCGATATTGTTGTTGTGGTTTTTATCTAAGAACTACTGAATAATTGTAAAAACTAACTAGATTACTTTACTTAAATCAGATATGGTGGAAATAGGGCTTCCAATCTCCTCAACTATCCACTCGCTTTATTCATTAATGCAACAATCAATGTTCTTCTTCTATGTTGAGATAGAAGGTTAACTAGACTGTTTTATATTCTGGTTCCCGATGCAGAACCCTTCTAACTTTCGATGATAGGATTTACCACAAAGGAGGATCAAGAATAATAACATATTAAACTACACAAGTATCGGGGTACTTCCGTCTACGATTTTAACCTATGTTTATTCAACTACAGCATATTCAGAATCTCCCCTTTCGGATTTCGATTCGAAATCATATATGTGATGATAACTAGTGATCAATTAATTATCAAGCAATCAAAACAATTATTGAATAAATCTCAACTATATAAAGAAGAAACCAAAAACATGCATTAAATCATAAAACGAGGTTCAAGTGATTCGAATGAAAAGCCCTAAATAAAGTTTAGCTCCTAGCCATAGACATGCGAAGAACTAAAAGATTATCCAACATAAACTGAAAATAAATAAAGTAAAGAAAAAAAATTACTCAAGAACAAGCCTATAATCTTGAAGCCTCCAATACTCTTAAGTGTTGTGATGAGTTAGGGATTGTGGAACCCTTCAAAAATCTGCCCTAATGCCCTTTTATAGCCTCCAAAAACGTTTCCAACTTTTCCCTCTTGCCCTTGGCCCTTTCCTTCTTGGATTTGGCATAAAACCAGCGTCGGCGCCACGGCCCTACAGTTGGGCGCCGTGGAGCCCAAACACCTGCAGCTGCTGATCGTCCTGGGCGCCGTGGCCTTGTTGTTCCTGATAGAGTGGCGTCGCTCTGTCTTTCGTCCGGGGTGCCAACTTTTCATCTCTTTTGGCTCTGAAACCTCTGTTTCTATCCTCTTTTTACTTCTTTCCGCCAATGTGCCATTTTAAACCACTGTGACTCAAAAGAAAGAAAAATTATCCTAACATGACTGTACAAAATGGGAAAAAGACTAACTAAAAATGACTCAAAAGGTGTATATAAAATACACAGATCAGGTTTAGAAGTGGAGGGTAACTGAAAATATAAAACAAGGATTTAAGACTTTAAATCGCTGCCCGTAGCATTAGCCTCTTAAGGCCGTTGCATTAATATTCTATGAGTCGTTGCTTTAGCCTTGGACAGCCGTTGATGCAAACATGCAATAACTTCAATATAACACAAGCTAGTTCAAATGGGTACAAAATACAAATATTGATATTATTCAACAACTTAACAGACATGACATGATACAAGATAACTTAGAACATGACATACTACTGTGGATATGTTTTGACATTTGAATAGACAAGGAAAATACAATCAATCCAATGGACATGTACACAAAGAGAATGACCAAGTAACCATTCAAATACATAATTTTAACAATGTAGTGGTATTTAAGTTAAAATAAGCATGCATAAAGATATTCATATTGTACAATAGGAATAATGACACTTCAAATAGAGTATAATATAGTCAAGATAATTCTCAAGCAACTCCTAAGTCAAATCACTATCATGCCACAGTTAACCAACAAACTAGACACTTATCAGGATGATGAACCAAATAGGGAAAATTCAAATAAGATAGACATGCTTCAATATCTATAGCTAATCAATAAAGATACATAATACACAATGCTTCCTCTCTGATTTACTATCTCGAACTCAAATACACAAGTTTTATAGACATGCTAGCAAAAATTAAAATCCACACCTATTATATACTCTTCATTTAGTCATATAGAGTATGTAAACATGCTACAAACAAGTATCTAAGTTCACAATGGTAACTAAAACTATGTTGTCATTACTAACCTTGAATTAACAACGACAAAACATGAAAGGAGAAGGTAAAACGTAATCTAACCTTGGAGAAGAGGGAAGAGCAGTTCGACGAAGTGGATGCGACGACGAGTGGAAAACGGCGACGACGAGCAGTGGGGGAAGGGTATGGCGAAGGCGATGAGCAGTGGGGGAAGGGGGTGCGATGGCGACATTGGGGGAAGTGGATGGCGACGACGACAGTGAGGGAAGGGGATGGCGATGACGATAGTGGGGGAAGGGGGTGCGACGGCTAGCAGTGGGGGAAAGCAAAAAATTTTGGATGGTTTAGAAGTGGAGGGTAAATGAAAATATAAAACAAGGATTTAAAATTTTAAATCGCTGCCCGTCACATTAGCCTCTTAAGGCCGTTGCGTTAGCATTCTATGAGTTGTTGCATTAGCCTTGGACAAATGAGCCATCGCATTAGCCTTGGACAGTCGTTACATTAGATAGGCTAATGCGACGGCCATGTTGAGACGTTGCATTAGACCATACGCGCCGTTGCATTAGCCTATCTAATGCAACGACCACGAATTATAACGTGTACCCGTCGGATTAGCAACATCTAATACGATGGCACTACAATGCCCGTCGCATTAGACCTATCTGGGGCGTCGCATTAGGTCAGAAATGTAGTAGTGAACCTTTTAACAGAAAATCATATTTTCTGTTAATAAATTAACACCCCTTATTTTAAAACCTTGCACATGGGCATTATTTTTCCAGAAATACCCCTTCTTCATCTTTAATATCAGAATCGAACTCCTCTATTCCTTTCAATCGACTTCTGCTACTTCATCTTCTTCATCTTCTTCATCTTACCATCTTCTCCCATTTCATTTTTCTCATTTCACTTTTAATTCGTTGCAATTTGTTCAACTATATCATTGTTCCTTTTCTCTTCATTTCACTCGACATCATCAATTTCTGCTTCTTCATCTTCCTCATTTCATTTTAACTCATTTAACTTGCAATTCGCTGCAATTCGTTCAACTATATATTCAAGTAAGTTTTTTCATTATTTTCGTTTTGCATGAATTGGGTCATTGCTTTATCTGAAAATAACTTGCAATTCGTTGCATAAAAATTAGGGCTTTTATCTAATTTTCTAAATCGATTGCTTTCAGGTTTGTTGTTGCTGCAATCATGAGTCGAACGAGTGGGATTAGATGCAATTGTGGGTTACTTGATGCAAAAAGGACTTATTGGACCCATGATCAAAAAAAAAAAAAAAAGTTGTCTCTCGCAAAATGTGATATATAAAAGGTTGTCTCTGACATACACTGAAATTTTCTCACTGAAAAAAGTTCGGTAGCTATTTTCACAGATATTTTAATTGAATCAGCTAGAAATGAAAAAAACAACAGTATTTTCACACAAAAAAATTAGGAAGTTTCTGAGCGTCTTGTTGGGAACTTGTTTCGAGTTTTTCACCATATGTTTTCTAGTGAGCTGGTTCGATGTGAATTGGGTGATAACGATACAATATAACAAATTTGATAATATAATTTAAACTAATAACAATTAAAACTAATATTGTATTTAAGGTAGTAATAGGATGCAATACAATTCTTTAAATTTAGCTCCCGATAACGGTACGAGAAGTCTAGCTACAGTATTTACATGCATTGATCTGTATTTTCAACTTAAAGCTAAAGATAATTACAGATAGCATTAATCACAAAGTATAAAGTCACTAAATTGCTTTTTTATCTTATGTTAAAAGATAATTGTCAATTTTATTAACAATACATTTAACTTACACTGGGAGTGAGTGAAAAAAGGGAATAACAGTATAGCTAAACTGCTAAAGTACTTTCTACATGCAAATGTTTTTCTACTTAAATTCATAGATTCCACTTTTGAGTTATGCTCCTTTTTTATGGCTTTTCATAGTGACGCTTAGAGTTGTCACATTATACAACAACATAGAAAAGTAAAAAGGACAGAATCAAAACTTAGATCTCCCTTCGAAAGGAGAAAAAGGGTGTTGCCTTTACAGCCATTCATCAGGTAAAAATGATTATGCCGTTATTTATTTATTTATTTTTAATTTCAGGTTCATGACTTGCGCTAGACTAGTTCTGGAGGTAGTAGTATCGGTCCATCAACACTATTATCGGTAAATCGCGGGATGTGCTCCAATAACCAGAGTTTGAGAACGGACAATTAATATCACCTACAATGATCAATCTCAGAAGAGAGCAGAATGTTCTCACTGGAAATCAATTTCATGCTATAAGTGTCTAGAGCGTCTTAAGCCCCTCATTTGTCTTAAGTCCCCTCCTTTTTCATTGGACGGATAGCGTTAATGATTATGCCATTATTGAATTTTGGACCCTTGGTTAGTGAGAAAGAGAAAAAAGGGATGAAAAATCCAAAAATAAAATAAAAGAGATAGAGCATAATGCATATGCTCCCTTAGTACGATGTCGTCCCGTGAAGTCCTAGCTGGAAGATATTATATTGCACTGAGTGGGAGAATTAGGTGGGTGTACTGTGGGCCCAATATTTACCTCTCCGTCCCAAATAACCATTACAATTCACAATTATTTACAACTATACTTTAGTTTTTAATAAAACTGCAAGTGGTTAAAAGGAAAAAAATATACTTCAATTAAATAGAGATAACTTAATAAATAATATTTTATATTTTTTTTAATAAGCATGAAAAGAACTAAAAAAACAGTTAAAATGAGACGGGAAACACTACAACAAATCGCCTCAAAGAGGGTGACTTGAAGTCGCCCTTTTTGGTCCGAATTAAAAGGGGCGACTTGCAAAAATCGTCATTTTTGGTCCGAATGAAAAAACAAAACAAAAAAAAAACTGACAATGTTTTGAGTGAAATATATTTTTTTTACTCATAATGTTTCCACCACAAACTTTTTATTAGCGGTTGAAGTTTTATGAAATTATTTCACGTATTATCACAAAAATTTATTAACTATAATAGGAAAGCTGGACACTATCTTTTATCAAACTAAAGTAATTAAATTTTATCAAACACAATCAAATTACGTTACCCATTATAACAATAATTATAAAATCATAAACTATAACATAAACAATTATCTTTTATAAAATCATACTATTTTTATATATCTTTTATGAAATAGTAGTCAAAACAAGCTAGAAACTAAGTCTTTCATCCTAAAATTTAGTTAAATCCAATAGCTTACTTCAAAATCCAACCAAGTGAGTACCATAATTCTAGTTATTATTGCCAGCATATCACCAAATCAATCAAAATTAACCCCCTTTACAAACCCTCTCCAACATCTCTTTACCTCATTTTTAACCTGTCTTATTGCTCTAATATTTCCTTCCATATTAATTTCTTTCATATAAGTAGAAAATATGTGATTTTTCTTTAAATAATTGATGGATTCAAATTTATAAGTAGAAAATATCTGATTTTCTTTAAATAATTAAGGAATTCTGGATTCAAATTGTTACAAATTAAAGTGTCCAAGATACTAAAAATAACTAAATTAAAAGATACTACTAATATCTCTATTTATATTTTGTAGTAATTTGATTCTTTTAATAAAATATGATACATAAATTTAAACATCGAAACATTTATGGGCAGTAGAATAAAAGTTTAAAAATAAATCAAAATTTCAAAACTTAGAAAAATACATATTTATTTATATTTTATTAAAAATAAATAATAAAGCAAGAAGGGAGACTATTTGAAGTCGCCCCATTTGATTCGGACCAAAAAGGGCGACTTCTCCAAGTCGCCCTTTGTGGTCCGAATTTATTAAAAATAAATAATAAAGCAAGAAGGGCGACTATTTGAAGTCGCCCCTTTTGGTTCGGACCAAAAAGGGCGACTTAAAGTCGTCCCCTTTGGTTAGGATCAAAAAGGGTGACTTGCCTTTTGTTCCGAAACAAAAGGGGCGACTTAAAGTCGCCTCCTTTGGTGCTGACCAAAAAGGGCGACTTGGATAAGTCGACCCTTTTGGTCCGAAACAAAGGGACGACTTTTTCAAGTCTCCCTTTTTGGTCCGATTAAAAAGCTTTGATACTAAAAATTAAGTGTTTCACAAATTTTATTTTTAACTATTTACACGTACCAATCTGTATTAATATTCTTCCAAATATTATATTAATATTAAGTATTTCCATATTACTACTCTTTATACAAAAAAATGAACTTTTTATCTTGAAATGCTAATAAATAATTAACTGCCGTCAATTAATGTTAAAATTTCAAATCAAAGTTAAAATATAAACTCACTCAATTTTGAAACTAACTACGCTCTATGTTATTGTATTGCTAGTTAATATTGTCCAAAACTCCATGTTATTTCATTTTAAGATACCATCGTTCTTCCCTCCTCCTTCCTTATTTTGTACTCCTTCCAAATCAAAATAGTAACAAGCTAAATAAGTCACCAAAAAGTAAAAACAGAAAATAACTTTCAATAAATATATATGCATAAAAATGAAAGGGTTATTTTAAAATTTGAGTTAGCTCTTGAGCTATACCTAAGAAATAAAATGAGATGCAAGAAAGGAAAAACAAATTCGATTTTTTGTATATCCAAAATATTCGGATCCGAATCCGAACCGACATTATTCAAAAATTACGGATATCCAATTTTTTGTATATCCGAAATATTCGGATCCGAATCCGACCCGAAATTTATCCAAAATATTCGAATTTGAAATTATCCGAAAATTATGGATATTCGATTTTTTGTATATCCGAAATATTCGGATCCAAATCCGATTAGAAATTTATCCGAAATATTTGGATCCGAATCCGATCCGAAATTTATCCGAAATATTCTGATCCAAAATTTATCTGAATTATTTGGATCCTAATCCGATCCGAAATTATCCGAAAATTACGGATATCCGATTTTTTGTATATCCGAAATATTCGGATCCGAATTCAATCCGAATTTTATCCGAAATATTCGGATCCAAATCCGATCCGAAATTATCCGAAAATTATGAATATCCGATTTTTTGTATATCTGAAATATTCGGATGCGAATTCAATCCGAAATTATTCAAAAATTGCGGATATCCGATTTTTTGGATATCCAAAATATTCGGATCCGAAATTATTCGAAAATTATGAATATCTGATTTTTTGGATATCCGAAATATTCGGATCCGGAATTATCCGAAAATTACGAATATCTCATTTTTTGAATATCCGAAATATTCAAATCCGAATTCGATTCGAAATTATATGAAAATTGCGGATATCCAATTTTTTGGATATCCGAAATATTCGGATCCAAAAATTACGAATATCCAATTTTTTGTATATCTGAAATATTCAGATCCGAATCCAAGAGATTTATGATTATGAGGAGTATAAATATAACAAGTATTGATGGTTGGTTTAGTAGTACAATGACACAATTCCACAGAGGATGCTCGGATTCGATTCTTGGCAGAGGATTGTATTTGTGGTGATTATGTTGCATAACTAGTGGTCTAGTGGTAAAATAGACATGTCGCGATTCGGACGAGTTGAATCTGGTTTAGTGCGCATTTAATTTTTCTCTTTTTTGAACCAGTCGCCCCCTTTGGTCCTGGTTCAAAGAGGACGACCAGAGTCGCCCTTTTTGATGAAACCCAAAAAGGGCGACTGTAGTCGCCTTTTTGATGAAACCCAAAAAGGGCGACTGTAGTCGCCTTTTTGATAAATCTCAAAGAGGGCGACTGTAGTCGCCCTCTTTGAACCAGGACCAAAGGGGGCGACTGTAGTCGCCCTTCTTGGTAGTCGCCCTCTTTGGTCCTTATCAAAGGGGGCGACTTGAAAAATCACCCTTCTTGATCTAATACAACGCGACTAATTAGGCGAATTGAAGGGCGACTAAAAATCGACCCTTTTGATCTAAAAGGGGCGAAATCACCCTCTTAGAACCATTTTTTTGTAGTGAAAGTACTATTTATTAAGTAATCAACGACTTCCCTTTTTGAGATAATTTTACTCCCTTCGTCCATTTTTACTTGATCACTATACCAAAAATAGATATTTAATTTTACTTGTCCATATCATAAAATTAAAAGCTAATTATCATTTTATACCTACATTATCCTTATTATCAAGTACTAATTATTTCAATTCATTTCCTAATATTTTGAACGTATACTAGACACCTATATTAATTAGGGGTAATATAGTAAAATTATTATTTTATTTATCGTTTCTTAGTGAACTTGCCAAATCAAATATGACATGGATGTGGGGAACTATTGACGGAAGGAATGTGTTGTAGTCTTCTTATATGATTTTCGTGAGTTAAATTTTGAGGTTGATTTAATCCTAAAGACCATATCTTCATAGAATACTTATATTCCATCAGTTCGTATAGGGCTGGCCAGTGGGCCGGGCCGGGCCCATCGGAGTCGGGTTTGGCGGGAGCGGGACGGGGTCGGGGCGGGGAAAATGGGCGGGTAGAGTCAAGGCGGGCTGGAGAGTGGGTCGGGCGGGACCATAGTGTCGTCCGGTCCCGTCCCGCTGGTATAAGTCGGGGCCTGGTCGGCCTGCCTGGGACGGATTGGCGGGTTTTGTGTGTGTGTGTGTTTTTTTTTTTTTAATTTTTTCACTAAATTAAAAATACTAAATTACTAAGTACTAAGTACTAACAAAGTAACATTAACATATACTTGTCATATAGTCATAAATTCATAATGTCATATACATATACTATAATATTATAGACTTATAGTATTATAATTTATAATTATAGTATTATAGTATTATACTCATATATATAATATATTTATAAAGTATAAAGTATAAACTATAAAGTATAAAGTTATAAACTAAATAATTAAACAAAGACAAGAATAGTGTAAAAAAAACATCCTAAGGCTGTTTTTGTGCCTCTTATATTATTAATTTCATTGAAATATCAAATATACAAGATTCAAAATTACATTGTAGTGTACTGTTGTTGAAAAAAATTGCAAAAGAGTGAAAGACATAGAAAAATTTAAAAATTGCAATGAAATAAATTACCAATTTGAAAATATTTTTTCTAATTTCTTTATAATTTCTTGTGGTTCTTCGGTTGGAATTGGTATATCTTGATCAAATTGTTCCACGTCGCTACTCATGCCTTCAGATAAAATGTCGTTGTAGTTGTCGTCATCTTCTTCGTTAATCTCTGGTTGACCGCACCTCCTTCGCTCCGCTCGTATCCAATCTCTGAATAGTACCGCCATCTCCAAGCTGTCTCCGGCTAATGAGTGTCATGTTTCTCTATTTGAAATCTGCTGCAGAAAAGCGCTTCGAAGCGATTGATGACGCCAATGTTCAAAATATCTCGCCATCATTGAAAGTGTCGGAAATGTCTTCTCATTCGCTCCAATATTTCACAAAGTCTTCCTTCTTCTTCATTGATAACTGCTTGGTAAGGTAAATTACCCTGCAAAACAAAAACATAGAACTCACTAATTTGGTTAGCACTGCTACCACCGCACATTTTATTTCTGAGGCTTTCAATAGAATTAATACTAGGTCTAGCCACAGAAACTGCTTGTCTTTTTTTAGGTTGTGTTGAAGAAGAAGATGGTACAAAAGTCGGTTGGTTACTAGCACTTTCTTGCTGGTAATGCCGATATACTTTTTTGCATTCATCCTCTACGCTATTCAACACTTCTTCTAGCGTTAGTTCAATAGGTGGCTCAACATTTAAATTTTTGGGAGTTGGAGGTGGTAGTACGTCCATACAGGTATAAATATTTTGAATAAGACTTTTACAACCGTCTACTTTAATAGTCGGGTTTAATACAGCACCAATAATATAAATAGGGGGAATAGGAATAAAATATTTCTTTAATTTCATAAACATTTTTTAATAGCAGATAAGGTGTTTTTCCATATATTCTTTAAGAAGTAAAAATATTATAGCTATATAAAACAACATAGTTGAAATAGTAGGATAATATAAAGTAGAAAATTCTTTTGTTGCTCGTTGAAATTTTTTTAAAAATACAATAAGTTCTCTAATTTTCTCCCAATCATTATCCACAATCATATCATTTGGATTTTGATTATGGGCGTTAAAAAATAAAGTAATAGGTTTTCTATAGTCATAAGCAACAACTAGTTGGTCATATAAAGAATTTCACCTAGTTGGTACTTCTTCTGAATTTTTCTCAGAAGATAGTCCACAATCGTGGCAAGTTTTTTATATTCTTTTCTCATTGAATTCTATTATTTTTAAAAATAAAGTGTATAGCAAATTGTATTTTTCAAGAATATCTTGAAAAAGTGAAAGACCATCCTTTACAACTAAGTTATAAATATGGCACGACATTTGATATGAAAATGTTTTGGAAAAGACGAGTTAAAACATCTCTTAAAATACTAATAGCGTAATTGTTAGAAGATGCATTATCTAATGTAATACTCATAACTTTATCGGTTATTCCGTAATAATCACTGCATGAATAAATATTTTGAAATAAACTCACCATTATTACCTACTATCTATATATCTATATGCTAAAATACGTTTTGCATAGACCATTTATAATCTATCCAATGACAGTTACCGTTAAATAATCATGGTCGTTAGTACTACGACTATATCGTAAGTTAAAGCGACTTTGCAATTTAAATGATATAATGCATAACGTAAATCTTGTTGATATTCATGCAAATTTAAATACATCTCTTTTAATTGATCTAGGAAAACCTTTATAAGCAGGATTATACATATCTCTAATATAATGAATAAAACCGGAGATTCAGAAATGAAAAAGGCAAACCCTCCACAAAGAACTAATTTTGCTAAGGCTTCCTATCTTTATGTTTATCGTATTTAGGCCTACAACTCCCGTCATAGGGTTAATTTGACCTGTACTTTCTCGGACAAGAGTATGTGAACTTTGTCCCGATTGAGAGGACGTCTTCTCACCTTCTTTTTCAATCATGTATTGAGCATGCAAGACTTTGTGTTTTTGCAATAGGTGTCTTCCTAAACCCCGTCCCACCATGACCTTGTCCATTTAAAAGAATAAACATTTTTACAAGTTTTACATACGGTTACTTGATTAGCTACGTCCTCACAAAATATTTCCATACAACCGATTTTAATGGTCGTTTTGCCGACTGCCTCATAGTAGGGGATAGGAGGCATTTCACTAGTGGGTGTATCATCATCTTCATTAGTAGGTGTATCATCAACTAGAGTGTCATCTAAATTAAAATCTTCTTCAATTTCGGGATAATCATTTGTGTCAAGATCATATGGTATTTCAGAAACATTTCAGATCTATAAAATCATCTTGTCTAGGAATACCTGGAGCAGAATACTAGAAGAAGTTGCCACTTGTTACCACCCCTACTAGAAGAAGCCCCACTTTACCCTTACCGCTTACCCAACATGTCTCTTAGTCCTTTCATTTTAATTATGCTAATAAATAGTTAAAGATAATGAAATTAAATGTGCTAAATGAAATAAAGACAAAATAATAATTTAATGAGAGAACGAATGTCAAACGCCGAAGCGTAGTCGACGTGTAATCGAAGGTTGAAAATTGAAACTTTGCTCGATAGATAATCCTCAAGCTAGTTGCCAAATTCACTCCCAATTCTCAAATTAATAAATAGATGGAATATGTAGACAATGTTGTAGAGCGAAGTAGAGATTGATTGAGAGATTAGAGAGTCGAAAGATTTGTGAAAATAATAAGAAGAGAAATGAGGTATTTATAGGGTTAAAAATAAATATAAAGGGGTAGGGGTTGGGAGGGGAGGCCTAAAATGGCTTGTCAACGGCCAAAATAAAATGGCCGTTGACAACGGCTATTTTGTCAGGCAGCGGTCGAATCGGATCGCGGGTCAAGTGGGGCGGGATCGGCGGATCGGGGCTGACGGTCGTCGGGACCATACTGCCCCGCCTTGATCGAGCCCTGGCCCCGCTTTTTTTTTTTTTTTATAACGGGTCGTGTTTCGGTCTGGTCGCCTGACCGGATGGTAGGTCGGCCCGCCATGGCCATACTAATTCGTACCATTTTAAGTGAAAATATTACGCTTTTGAGAGTCAACCAATTTTTCCTTTGGCTACATTTTCAAATTCTTTTTAAGTATTTTAAATTATTAACTGCATTAACTTATAAGAAGTATTTTTCATGTGATTTTAAAAATACAAAGTTTATTTTAAAAACATGAAAATAAAAATGGTTGTATATTGAGTGAGAGAAATAGGATCCGAGGTCGACTGATAAGAGGTGGTTGGTGTCTCTAGCAATCTCCAGTAGCTAATTGGACACTATGTATATGCAAGTCTTAAATGTAGCGCCACACCCGTTTTCTCAGCAATTGGTCGTTCTCTTACTTAGTCGAAGTCATAATTTGAATTCTATACGTTTTGAATTTGTCGTTAATTATTCGATCCACAATCAAATATTATATACATTCAATAGTTTCCTAATAAGGGGGGCCTGTCACACCTGACTTGCCAAGTGTGGTTTAACTGGCTGACGTGGTTTGCAGGCTATTGCGTCAGTCCGGGGTTTACCCTATGCGCACTCGAAAGAGCAGCGGCTGCGGGTTCCTTCGTCAAAAAAAAAAAGTTTCCTAATAAAAAAATTGAATTTACATTTACAAAAGTTGAATTTCTAATCGTTAAGAGTCCCACATCAGAAATGGAATGAGAACGCATACTCTGTTGGATATGAAGTGTAGAGACAACGAAATGGGAATACAACAACAACAAGTGTGTAAGAAATCTGGAAATAAACAAACAAGTGGGCTTGCTGAGTCAACCAAATTCTTGATCTATCCTTAAGATAATATTGTCCCGTATATCCTTTCAACAGTGGTATGAAAACTTATCTCCCAAGATAAAATAACAATCAAACTAATGAGCAAAGGAGACTCAAGAGTTTGCAATAGGAAGAAAGATCTTTGAGTGCATGATTGCAAAAGAGGAAGAACGATGTTTCAGAAATTGTTAAGTGTACAATGTCAAGTGTGTGGTGTTTTGCAAATGAGTCAAATGCCTCATTTTATAGTGTTGAGAAGAAGACCCTCCAACTATCCAATTTATGGATTTGAATAACCAAGTAATGGCCATTAGTATGGATTTACAAATCAGCCAAGTAATGGCTGAATTCAAGAGCAAAATAATGAAGAGTTAATCCTCCAAAGTCAGCTCAAACGTCAGTTTTTATTCTTCTCCAAAGGACTGAAAACGGTCACATCGTCGCGGCCCTGCATGGAGGCACCGCGGCTCCAGAACTTAAGAGGCACAGCGTCGCGGCTTTGCAGAATGGCACCGCGGTGTCGAAACTTCAGGGACTTGGCGTCGCGGCCCTGCATGAAGGCGCCGCGACACTCCAGCACCACGGTCCTTGACGCCGCTGCCCGATTCATGACTCGTTTCATATTTTAACATATTGTACACTTCTTCCTTCATTTACCAATGTGAAATCTACGTCATTTGGCCAATAATCGTCTATTACCTTACGTCTCAAACAATTCGTATACGTACCAATATCTCTTTCATTTAAGGAAATTATGATCCTTTGCAAGTGTGTGAAAATAACATTTCCTACGTGCGGGACCCCAATTATTCGATTCATAATTTAATAGGATTAACTTTATTTCACGTTTAATAAATATTTCCAACAGACTCCTTATATGGACTTGGACAATTCTCACCATACAAGTTAGCTTTTGAGATTGAGTTAGGCCCAAAATTCATTCTTTACATGATATCACTCATTTCAATTATCTGTTCACCGATGTTGGGCCACAAATTATATTGTTCACGTTCCAGTTAACGAAGTCTGGAAGTGCGGGGGAGTGTTAAGAGTCCCACATCGAAAATGAAATGAGAACATGGACTCCTTATATGGACTTGGACAATCCTCACCCTACAAGCTAGCTTTTGAGATTGAGTTAAGCTCAAGATCCATTCTTTACACTAACTCATACTATCTAATATCGTAGGTCTTCCCCCGCCCCGTAAGGCAGTATACAGTGTTGGAATATATAATATTAACCATATTTTTGGATTTTTTTTTTTAAATAAAGAATTAAATAGATTATGTATTAGAATGTGTCCTTTACTTACATAGTAGATGATTTAGTATATAGAGTTTAGCTTATACACGGAAGATTAAATCATCGATTCTTATAAGTATAAATTTCATGTTTACAATCTAAGATGTAATTGAACAAAGATATCGCTATGATTGTAGCACAAGATTAAATATAATGTATCTTCATTATGGGAACAATATAGTTCCAACTTCTTGTGCTAGTACATTTTGTATGTATTGAACGGTCAAGTAGAGATAAATGTTTTTGTACTGAATATGTAAAATAACTTTCTCTAGCTCATTAAATGTTCTTATATTCCTAAACTTGATATGATTATTATGATCAATGTGATTTATTTATTATTTTGATTTATCAAAAGGTACGACTAGCTAGGGGTGTTCACAGAAACCCGAATTATCGAACCAAATCGAAAATCAAATCAAACCGAAGAAAAAAACTCACACTTTTTTATTTGGTTTGATTTTGATTTTTAATTTTAAAAACTGATAAAATTTGATTTGATTTTTATTTTAAACAAAAATAACCTAAAAAAACATAACGAACCGACTATATAAATTCCTATTAAAATTTTATAATTGTACATATATACATGGATATTTTTATGTAACATATTAAATTTTATGGTACATATTAATATTTTTCACCCTTGGTCATTAATCTAGGTATTTACCTTTACGGTAATCCAATTCTTTGTCTTTACTTTCTAGTTTGATTTGTAGTTTTTATTTTGATAATTTCAAGAATCTATTTCATATCCAAAATAACGTGTGTTTGGGTCATTTAATTATTCATCTTTATTTTATTTAATTATCATCAAGATATCTTGGTAAATCACATCTCTTTAATTTTGTCACAAAAAAAATTAATTGTATGAACTTTTGTTATCTTTGAAAATGGTTAAATATTTTAACAATGCATACATTTTTCCGAGAAACCTACATACATAACTTGATTACATATATAGTTCCTTATTTTTAATTAATTTTATAGTGTTATAATGCAACATAGTTGTTCTAATATTTGTTTGGTGTTAGGATTTCTTTATTTTCGGTTTTGTCTCTTTCGACATAACACTTAAAAGACTATTGTCATATTTTTAAAAATGAATTAACCAAAAAAACGACAAACATCGAAGTGATAAAAAACGACTTAATTGGTTTGGTTTCAACATTTGATAAATCGACTTAATTGGTGTTTTTAGAAGAAAATCGACACATGAACACCCCTAGGTAAGACTCTATTGTGAGTCAATGTATCTGATAAGGTGGATAGTAACAAATAACATTTGAGAAATACTAATTAATTGATAGAATCTATCTCTCGATTTTGAAATTGATGATACTCCTTTATGGATGTTTATAAGTTTTCATGTGAAAATCCTGCAGGTGGATTGTGTATCCGTCACATGAAATAAGTTAAGAGGAAGTATAAAGAATTTAATTAGTCAATAAATTAAATTATCAGTAATTTAATTTAATTTGATATCTGTAATCTTAACATGGGGAGTTAAATAAGATTTAATGAAAGATTGCGAAATTAAACCGAGGAATGAAATTATAGATTTTTAGTGGAGTAATATGTAATTTATTCATTTATTGTGATAGAATTAATTAATTCATATTTTGAATCAATTCCGCAATTAGAAGCCTCATTATTTAATTTGTGGTCCCTACTATATCTAATTAATTAATGGACTTAAAAAATAAATTTCGTAGAGTAAAAATCTACACGTTTTGGACTAGGATTTACACCCTAAACGTTGTTATAAATATAATGATTTTCAGTCCTAAGAGATAGACTTTTTCTGAGCCATAATACTTGCCCACACGAGTATTCCCTGTCCAAATATTAATTAAGTTACATAGCAGAACAGAAGAATGCAAACCGTGAAATCGAAGGAAGATCGCGTGGATGCTTGAAGGTTCGATCTGCGTTCGCGGTCACACTTCAAGAGATAAATATCGTTTTGTGTTTGATTAAAACCTGCAACTATTTATTGTCTATATTACATGCAAGTTCGATCATAATTATTTGCTTCCGTTATTCCATCATACAGTACTTAGTACAATTACACCCTTTTCTACGATTAAGTATTAACAGGATTCACCCCAGGTTCACAGATGAATTGGTAAGTGGCAAGGTGATTGAGGTGAAAACATTCCGACGTCGTGGGTTCGAATCCGTGTGGTGACAGTTCTTTGCTGAAATATTGCAAGAATTGTTGTTGGGTTCATGTTTCGTTGGTCCTCTTCCTTGCAGGACTGTCACTCGTGCATATCCCTCGATTTACAACCTGCCTGACCGAAGGACCTCTGATACATGTGAAGGGTTTTGCCTTAGAACTTTTCCCTCATCAAAAGTATTAACATGATTGTGATTGTGATGGGGATGTTGAGCTAATAATTAAAGAGTTCACATTGTTGAAATTAAAGGAATTAAAAGAGATAAATAATTGATAATGAGAATATCTATCCATCATCTGACTCAGTCACCTCACCAGAAAGGCAGAAACTCTGCCTCTTTCGGTTTTAGGGTCCCTCTGGCTGAGGCTGTTTTATTATTGTCGTATACAATACCAGTTACTGCCAAATGCTAAATGGACCATCCACGTCCCCTTTTTTACTACTACTATTGTTCCTTTTTTTCTTTTTCCCTTTGCATCTATATTTTATAAGTACTCTTAATATTCCTTTGCTTGGTTTAAAGATTAAAGCAGAGATGGCAACCGGTCCGGCGCAAATGAGGCACGCAAAATAATTATTTAGAAAGTATTTAAAAAAAAAAAATTACGTGTCTAAATAGTAACTAAGTAGGTGTTTGGACATGCGATTTTATTTTATGATGAGATCAACGTTTGGACATGTGATTTCATCTCATGAAATGAAATTCCAAATCATTCAAAAATATAATTTGAAATTTCAAATAAGTATTTTAATTTTTTAAAATGTAAAAATTGACCCATAAATTTATATTGCTTTAAAAATAAGATTCATAAATTGGTAGATATATTTATCAATCATGTTTACCAACCATTTATATCAAATATTAAAAGATCTACAAGTTGGTAGTATATTTATAACAAATTTAATCTTACCAATTATGTGGAAGGATTATATTTAAAGAATAGTTATACTACAACTCATGTTCAATTTTTCATTTATTGAACTAAAGTTTGATCAATTGATGTTGTATTTTTTAGAAAGGTCTTCTAGTTAGTGGTGTATTAATTTTATTATGAACTATGACTTGCTAATTTGATAAGATTGTATAAGAATTGAGAAAGTTTTGATGGTTTTCACAACTTGTGAGTTTTTTATGTTTATAAAAAAAATATAACTTAAGAAATCCAAATTACACGTCCAAACAAAACTTCAACTTTAAATCATCATGATTTTAAATCATATCCTAAGATAAACAAATTGAAATGGAAGAGCAATATATATTTTCATTCTAATTGAACACTTAATCTTAGTAACTTAATATGATTTGATATAGACATCGGGTATATGTAATTTTTTGTCATTCTTCCTTTAACATTGTGTGTTTCCATGCACCAAATATATCTGTACAGTTAAGGTAGAGTGACGTTTTTATCGTTTCCTCCCATATATGGTAATGTTAAGAGTCTCACATCGAAATGGAATGAGAATATCGACTTCTTATATGAACTTGGACAATATTCACCCTACAAGCTAGCTTTTGGGGTTGAGTCAGACCCAAGATCCATTTTTTACATAGTATCAAAGTCAGGTCCATTCCAATGTTTGTTCATCGATGTTGGGCCCCCATATTATATCGTGCACGCTCTAGTTAATGAGGTATGGGCATGCGGAGAGTGTTAATTAAGAGTCTACATCGGAAATGGAACGAGAGCATGCAGGGACAAAGCCAACCAATTTTTTCCGAGTAGGCTAGTACTATATTATACAAATTTATGATCGGGGGCTTTTTGACAATTGTAAATATAGTAGTAATAGTAAAAAAAAATGTGTTGGGGTCTATAGTCCCCAGTGGGGTGAGAGAGGCTTCTTCCGTGAGAGCATGGACTCCTTATATGAACTTGGATAATATTCATCGTACAAATCAGCTTTTGAGATTAAGTCAGACTCAACGAATAATGACACTTCTCTATGTTCTGTTCACCTAGGTCTTATATGAATTATCTTTTACATACGCACGTATCCTTTTCTTTATGTATTTAATAGGCAATGCACGTGTGAGATTGATAGGTAACCTCTTTCAAAATTAAATAATGAGATGATAATTATCCAAAATCATATAAAAAGATCAAACAATTCATTACTCACTGATATGAAAACTCAATATACCTACATGCCTAAGACTAGAAGTGTTGACAATATAAGATGATGTCTCAATATCGAATGTATCATGAATCATAATGAATTTGACTCTAGTATATACCATGTTAAGAAATAGAGACGGGTCAAATTTTATCGCATGCATAAGACAGGTTGGGGAAAAAGGAGTAAAAAAATACAGGGAAAAGCCAATCTTAAGATTTTATTTACCTCTACAGGATATGTCTATCCAACATGCTACTGCCAACATGGACTTTAATCATCAAAATGTACATTAACAAAATAATAGTAAGGTCACGAGGATTTTTAATACACAGTTGGTGCACATGCAATCTGAAATTTTAGCTGGTTTTGCACATATCTATATAACCAAAGGTATCTCTATCTTTTGATCTTTAAATAAAATGATGGAAAATAAGGGGACCATAGTTTACCCAACCACTTTTGGAATTAAGCTCTCGGACTTTACTATTTTGGAATACATGCATGAATTTTTTTCTTCATATATATAATTCCTTGAAGAGAGGGACACCCAAACAAACCTCACCTAATCACATACTCTTTGGATATTTTACTTTACTCAAATTCTCTTGGGAAAGCCAAAAATATATTACTGAAATGACATGACGAGAAGACCTAGCTACACACTCACCCAAATCATACAGTTAAATTGAATTTAAGCTATATATATTGATTGTAAAAAATAATTTTTACACTATCAACATGTATAATTTAATCGGTTATAATAAATTACATGAATTTAGATTATATAGATTGGCGGTATAATTTTTCAACGCTATCCGTATAACTAATTTACTGATTGTAATTAATATACCATTTACAAAGTTTTAATTTGTAAGTTACTATTCTCTTTAGAAATTTATTATTACTTGATTTTCAATGAATTTGTTAGTTGGAACTAGTACACATAAGGACCTTATAGATTCGTGGATAGGATTAAACAAAATAGACAGTTGATTAACGCCATCCAACTTGTCTATCCTTCGCCAGTCAATATCCTTTGCTGATCAGATAGTTGGGTTGGGAATCCATTGAGTATGTTCATGCTATTAACTCTATTTTTCAGATTATCATATCAAACTTGTAATAAATAACTTATTAAATATTTGATTTATTGGCGGTAAGAAATTAAACTTTTCCATTAAGAGTTTAATATGTATCACTATTTTGTTGGGGACAATTTGGCAAAAATAAATAAATTAGGCACGATAATTTCACACTAAAGAAGTTAGAACATAGAGACAGAAAACATATCTTAGATTTATTGTAATCTACTAAGATGTTTGATTCGCTCGCTTTCATGATTCAAAGAATAGCTCGAAAGGTTACCCTATTCGGGAATCACCTCCATTCAACAAAGAAATTTCACACATGAACTCTCCTCGGGATTGGACTCTTTCTGACATCCCTTTTGCCAGCGTAGATGAATCTTCTATCCAGATCTGATTTCGACCCGTGGCAACTACGCACGCATTTCCATTATTTTGGCCAAAATAGTAAATACCAATATAAATATTTCAAAAAATATCCAATATTCTCGTCTATGTTTAAGTTGCATGTGAGAAAAAATTATTTTCCATGTCTTGTCACCAAACACAAGATACCGAACAAAGATAACAAAATAATATAAAACGCAGCAAACATGTCTGATTTATACAAGAACATGGGAGCGCATTGTTTCTCCGGTCGAAGGAATGTCAAGTTTAATTTGTCGTGTTATTTGGAAATACGACATTAATTTTTAGAGTTTTAACTTATTCTATACGCTTAGTACAAAAAATATTATTACACTATCAAATTCACCTAAAAGTTAATTTCTGATGACTTCTCATAATAAGCATGATAATTATACTAGTAATGTAAAATATAATTTATAATTAAAATGGCAAAGGGTAAATTGATGACTTGAAAAGTATAGAAACTTGATTTTTATACTGTCTATTTTGTTTAATTCTGATGCTTAATCCTATCCACGAATCTATAAGGTCCTTATGTGTACTAGTTCCAACAGCGCTGGCCTTTGACTAAAAGATATAGGGGAAAATGTTGTCCAAAGTATATATATTCAAAATGTTCAAACTTACTTTTCGTGCATGTAAGAGTATTATTTTACGAAGATTTTTTTTTTTGACGTCAAAAGAGAGTACATTAGAATCGTTAACTAGAGGCAAGTATCCAACTCCTCAATCTCAAGTGCAGTTGTTTAAAAAAGTTGAATACTAACAAAATTTTCATTTGAGTGTTGGTTCAATCCCTCTTTTATGGATACATATCTTTTCGCCTAAGGAGATCTCTAAATCGGGATCTCGATGCATATAGATGCAAATGGTCAATTGGGGCAAGAATTTCTAGGAACATTTGGAATAGTCCGTTTCAAAGCAGAAGAGTTATTTTCAAGTAGTGTTCGATTGATTATATATAAATTGATTGGTCCGAAGACAAAAAAGATGTGTCTAAGCTCTTTCTAATCTTTTTCATGTCCAACTTGCTACTGCTCTAGAGAGCTGCTAAATTTGAAATAAAAGGATAGTCAAGTACAATTATTTCTCCTCACTTTGATTATTTGAGATGACTCGAGGCCTAATCTATTAAGCCATGGACGAGGCCAAATAGCTGACTTTGCATGACTAAAAATTACTGATTTGACTCATATCAATACCTTGTAATGTTCTTACTTGTTGATTGGGTAGCAGATATTTGCATAAATATACTATTATTGAAGCTATCAGTACTGTGGTGTCAAAAAGAAAATTATTGAGCATATTAAGTCTATCTGTTTATGATCCATCTTGTCACAAAAAAAAAAAAAATAAAGCTCACAAGGAAGCTTTTCTTCATTTTGGGCCATATTTTTGACGGGTTTAGAGCAAAAGAGGCCTTGTGAACCTTCAAATCCATCAAGATCAAATTAGACTCAACATTACGAGAAGCCCATGAGGATATGGGCTTTCCACTTAGAATGGTCTATAATGTAACAAGGGCGAAAAGTTAAAGATAAAATTCATACATAAACCACTTTTTAGCCCATGTAATTGAGATTATCATAAAGTTTCACTATTAATATGGAAAGCTTTTATCACAATAGCCCATTAGGTAAAAGCTTAAGAGAAAATTCACACATAACCTTTTTTTGGTCATTCTTAACTTCAGTTCCCCATTAGCCCAGTGAACTAAAGTTGTCTGAAAAAATAATGGACAATTCGCACAAATGTCCCCTATTTTGGGGTGGTCTTTAATTTCCCCCCTCAAATTGCAGGTTTTAAATTATTTTCCCTTGGATACTTTAAGTAACAAAAAAGTGACTGAAAATATCTCTGACATTGAAAAAAACAAAAAACAAAATAAATAAATTGGATCTATGACCTAATTTAGCAAGACAAATTCGCAAAAAGGTACATAGAAACTATGTCTCGTCCAGCATAATTCGCAAGAAAAGTTTTTATAGAAACTATACCGAACAAGGCATATTTTCTATGTATCTTTCCGCAAATAGGCATAATTTCTAACAAAACCTTGTTTTGCGAAATAATAAGCCTTATCTTGCGATTTTTTTTACTTTGCTGGGGATCAAACCTAGTATCCCTGATTTGTAGACCAACGAATAAAGGTATATTGGCACATAAAAAAATCATTAAATAAGAAGTAGAAGCAAAAATTAAAGATCAACAATTTTGAAGGGAAAACCGTGCAATTTTTAGAAAAATAATTTCATCTAACTACTTTAAAATTTGAAATTTAGCTCGGTTGGCTAACGGGGAAAGAATTGTAAGAGTAACCTTAAAAAAGGCCATGCCGTTCAGATAATCCAATGAGGATTTATTACTCAAATGTGATTAAAGACTTACAGTTAAAAAAAGAGGCAAATACTCAAATGAGGATTATGTTCACAGCTATGGCGCTTTATCAAGATTATGTTAGAAAACAAAAAGAGGCAGAGACACATGTGACTGAAATGGCTGTGGTTGTAGCCTAACTACTGTTGATTGTGTTTTTTAGCTTTTAAATGGAGGACTCTGTTACCACATGCTTACAATAACAACATACCCAGTGATATCCCACAATGTGTGATTTGGTGAGGGTAGAGCATACGCATATCTTACCTCTACCTTGGTTGGTAGAGCGACTGTTTTCGAAAAACCCTCGGCTTAAGACAAGGCACAAGAACGACAAACAAAGTGAGTAAGTCATGCATGCTTAATAGATCACTATTTAATTAATCTTGAACCAGTCAATCTACTTTACACTTGTGTCACATTTTACTTTTTCCTCACGACCTTGCTCTGGGCTCCATCTTGTGATTGTTCTCTCTTCAGCTACATGATTATCTAAGCACGTTGGAGAAATAGCACAACCTTGCTGATGCTTAATATAGAGAACTGATAAATGTTTTCGCCACTACCACATGCACAACCTTGCTATTACTCAATATCGAGAACTAATAATGTTTTCGCCACACTACCACAAAAGCAAAGAGAGTGCAGGGGAAGTCGGATCAAACCCTCAAGCGACTATTTGCACTACCATCTTGTGCTGATAAAACGAGCAAACATATTCAGAATGTTCCGAAGTGGGATAATGATGCTAGTCAACAAAGTCTACCCCATACTGAGCCCGATCTAGTCACCCAGTTCTTACTTCTAAGGAGAGAAAAAACTTTGAATAAGGAGGGAAAGCGATCATGCAGCATGGGCACCATGTGTTCTTGAAGCCCATATACCAAACACAAGAAACCAGAAGACAAATAGGATAGCCCAGTATCGAGCAGGGCCATATTTGATTCTTGTTAGCACAAAAAAGCGGAAGAAGACTACAACTGTTAACGCACAAACACCTCCAAGAAGAATATGCAGTCCATTTTTGGCAGTTGTCTTCCCAACATGAGGAGCAATAAGCCATGCAAGAGTGACAGTTAGAAGCCCTGTAGCAAGCAGGATCCCAGTACCCTCAACAGCCCATTTGGTTGCAGTATTTTCTGCTGGGAGAGCTTCTTCTTCGGTAACAATGTTAGAACCAGAAGCCGGTTCACTAACAACCAGGGTGGGATAGTTGTTATGGGGATTAAACCACAATGCAATCTCACTTAACCTTTGCCTTCGAATAGCGGCAACAGCATCAGGATCTACAGTTGAATTTTCCAGAACCGGTGCAGGATTAGGCACCCCATTTGCAGTCATTTCCCTCAATGCATCATACTCCTTCAAAGAGCTCACGACTTTCTTGAAATCCAAAATTCTAATGTTTTTTGCCACACATCCACAAATCTCACATATGGTGGATCCATGGTTGACAAACCACTTAAGCGCACACGCATAGTGTACCATAGCAAGATCATTTTTGCACGCACAGCCAAGCTCATTCAAGGAGTCTTCATAACCCATCTCTATATCACCCTTACAAACAAACACCTCTCCTTTTGGACTTATGAATTCAACTAGTGCAGATCCTTTCGTGCTACTGGAAATGGTTTCGTCATTTTTCACATGTTCATGGCAATCAAGCTTTACCTCTCCATCTGATGCCGGTGGAATAATTCCTAGAAATCCTAAAGCAGCAACCCCCACCTTGTCTGATTCAGCACAGTGGCACACTCGACAAGCTGCCTCCTTATCTAGACTGTGACGTGATATAGAAGAATTTCTTGATTCTTCATTCTCTACAGATAAACCAACTTCACGAATGGCTTCACTGCTTTGGGGTAACGGTTGGTTTTCCATCGGTTCAGGATCTGAGCACTTCAGCGAATTTTTCTTAATCACAACATGGGTACTCAATCATATGCATAGACCAACTTCTCCACCAACATTTCAGTTAAATAGGACACAGTAACTCCATTACAAGCAGAGACTGAACTTCCTCTGACAGAAATGGGAAACAAAGTTTGGTAAAAGATAGAGAACTCCCCAGATCCTCCTTTACCAGACATATAACAGTACTAGATCTTGAATGCAATCATGCCTCAGCCTTGAAAATCCTTCATTCTCCAATTTGATATGGATTTGCAGTGGATTTTTTGGGGAAGAAGAGTTGCCCAATTTACCAGCATAAGTATATATAAGTCTGTTACATAAATAAAAAGACCACAATGTTGATGTGAACTTTCTCCTTACCCATGTTGACTAAGAAACAAGAGACAACATCAAACGAAATACAGAATTAGAATCATCACTTTGTTAAGCAATGAAGCAAGTTCCTTGTAGGAAAACACTCAAATACATGAAATACTAAACAACAAACCTTTTGTACAGATAGATAGGTAGATTATTCTTTGGGAAATTTCAAAAAATATACAGCCCAACATAGAATATTACGCCACATAGCCCAATATACAATATTATACAGGAGGGGCGAATTTAATTGTAAAAATTGGGTCACGTGAACCCATGGTCACCCGACTAAAACCAATATATTGTGTGTATAATTCTTAAAATAGGTCTAATATTATCTGAATGAACTCATGATCAAAAGAGACTGGTTGGTGCACTGGTTAAGGTGTTAGGTTTAATTCTAAAGATTAGAGGATCGAACCCAACTTGCTGCACTATAATTTTTTTTATCTTATCTTAAAAGCAATGGTGCACCCATCCCCTTGAAATCCTGAATTCGCCTCTAATTATACATCATTATATGGGGGAAAGCATTATATATAAACTCGACCCATCCCACTTGCCACCTCTATATATAGTGTATCAACCTTGTATAAACGGTGTTTATACACAAAGTTGGGCTACACTGGGTAACAAACTCAAAATATGGGCTGCGTGGCAGTAGACATAGAGTGTAAATTTTCCTTATTTTTTTAAAGCTGAATCCTCATTCATATACAGGTAGCATATGGTAAAAACTAGAGTAACACCTTTCAATCACTAATGGAACTAGTTTAACCAATCATATACCCACTTGACCTTCTATTTTGAAAATTGTCAATCATTTTTGAATTAGGTCTAGAAAAACAGATCTAATATCTTTTTACAGTAAAAACATATCACAGAAGATGTACGAAGCATCAAATCCAGTAAGTATTTATGAAACTTGTTATCAGTTTATAGAAATAATCCTTATATTTAGAAAAGTATGTGATATCTCAAACTTATGCAGGAAGTATTTCATATATCGAAAGAGATGACTATAAATAGAAATGGATATCATATACGTAAATAAATGAGGAAACGGAGCCTTACCCAAAGTAGAGATCTTCTCCTCAACACTAGCCGCTACAACTGAAGAAGACCACTAGGAGTAGAGCTTTTCTATGCATCACTGCTTCAAATGACCTAAATACCCTTATCTAAGGGTGCTTTTTACGTAATTGGGAAGATTCTACTCCACCATCTACCTATCTTTTCTTTTATTTTAGTTTTACTAATATATATAATCTAATTTGTAATTAATGAATAAGATTATTTTAGTAAACTTACATGTTATTATACAGTATCATATATTCAAATCAAGCAATAAAAAATTATTAAACTACGCACAAACGATACAGTCTATCAAAATATTATATTTATTAATAAAATATACTACAATATCATATCATACTATATAATACGATATTGTACATTATGAAATCATGGGTAACAACCATCCAAATTAAGTGTTAGTCTTATCAAATTTATATTACTGTTGTTTCTTTCTAAATGTCACTTATGAAATTACACTAAAAAAAGGGCCTCCTTGGATCAACTTATTAAAAGTATATGTGATAAGGGGATGCTCGGGTAAATTTATAAGTTGGTTAAACGGACTTATAAATATTTTTTGATTTATTTATAAGTTAGGTGAACGTACTTATAAGCTAAAGTCAGCCAAAAGCTAGTAGCACTAAATACTTTTGATTTGAAGAAGTTTTACAATTTTATGCTTAATTATCAAAATACCTATCTCGGAATCAAATCCCTATCTTCCTCTTCACTCTGTAACTATCATTCCTCCTTTTCTTTTAAAAAAAATTAAATTTATATTTTTTGTTAAAATTTTTAAGAATGTTTTAGTCATTTTTGATAAAAGAATAGGTTATCAACACCTTTTTACAAAATACATCAAGTGCTTATTATTAATTTCAAACACTTTTATCCAAATACATAACTGCTTCTTTATAAAATCAATTTCAGTATTTGAAAATGTTTTTCTAAGACTTAAAATTTATAAGCTAGTGTAATAGTAAAGGGGGTTCAAACTTGATTAAGTCACATGTGCAAATCTCAAGTAAGCCATTCTAGCATATTTTGAATTTCCTTAAATATATTTCTGACTCTGCCACTGCGTTTATCTAATGCAAACAACCAATGCCCTGGTAATTTAGTGTCCCAAACCTCAGATTGAAATTTCTCCTTTATGCTTGACTGGTGAAATATAATGCAAATAGAAGAGGTGTAGCTTTTACTGAAAGACATCATGTTTTTTACCTTTTTATAAATCAACGCCGAATCTCTTTTCTGAATATGATGTAAAAGCACTGTATCCATTTCTTTGTCCTGGCTAGGTAGAAGGAAGGGATAGGTTGCTTTGGCTTTTACTAAATCATGTGATCATGAAGTAAGGTCGGGTTATCATCTTGCAAAAGTGTCAATGAAACTATTTTAGGGTGGTACGGTTAGTGCTGGTGTTGAGGGTAGTTAAAATAATAGCATTTATTATTTAGCCTTATTACTACTTTTATTCTTACCTAGTATTTTACCATTCTACCCTACCTAGTATTTTACTATTCTACCCCTTTCTAGTAAAGGGTCTATACATGTAACTATTCAGACGATTTTGATTCTTCTTCAATACAGAAAAATAGAAAGGTTCCACAAAGTTCTTCCCTCTTCCATTTCCCCCTTCACCATTGTTGTACATAGAAGCTTCGATTGTTCTTCCCAGCTGCGTTTTAACATGGTATCAAAGCCAGCGCAGTGAAGAATCGAAAGATTATGAACATGCAGCAGTCGATTACGACTCGCTGATACTTTATGAAATTCAGATCTGTTTTTGAGTTTTTTTGAGTTTTCGAGGCTGCAATCGTGTCGCCTCTTTACAATTTCAGTTGATTGAGCAGTTATATGGAGAACATCAACATGTTTACAGCAGATTCAGCTATGACAGTAGAGAATATAGCAGATCACAATCATCCTCTCTTCCTAGGAGCATCGGACACAGCAGGAGCAATACATGTGGAGACTCAGCAGATACCTCAGATTTCCTTCCTTCTGAAAGTGTTTTACCTGTTTCACCAACTGTTCAGACTCCAGCAATCAGGAGATCTGACAGAGCTAGAAGACCCCCATCATAGATGAAGGACTTCATTCAGCCTGCAGCAGATTCAAAGGGTATGCAGACATGTTTATATCCAATGTCTGCTACTTTCAGCTATGCAGGGTTATCCTCCACTTATCACAGCTATTTAGTCAAGGAATCAGAAGAATGTGAACCACAGTCCTACAATGAAGCAGTGAAAGACAGCAGATGGGTAGAGGCCATGAGGTCTGAAATTCAGGCTTTGGAGGACAACCATACCTGAGAAATAATGGATCTCCCTGCTCAACAGAAGGCTATAGGTTGCAAGTGGGTGTTTAAGATCAAGTACAGGGCATCTGGTGAGGTTGCGAGATTCAAGGCAAGGCATGTGGCAAAGGGCTACAATCAAAAGGAAGGCATAGACTATCAGGATACCTTTTCCCCGGTGGCAAAAATGGTAACTGTCAGGTCTGTCATCTCAGTTGCTGCTTCAAAGGGCTGGAATATATATCAAATGGATGTCTTTAATGCTTTCTTGCAAGGGGATCTCACTGAGGAAGTTTATATGACACTCCCACAGGGCTTTAATAATCAGCAAGGAAAAGTTTGTAAGCTGTTGAAGTCCATCTATGGACTGAAACAGGCTTCTCGACAGTGGAACATAAAGCTAACCACAACCTTACTCTCTTTTGGATTTGTCCAGAGTCATCTGGATTATTCTCTCTTCACCAAGAGGGATGCTCACAGATTGGTGGTGGTACTTGTTTACGTGGATGATTTGCTTATCACAGGGGATGATGCACTCCTCATCCAGGAGAATAAATCTTTGCTTCGACAGAACTTCAAAATTAAGGATTTAGGTGATTTGCGATATTTTTTGGGTCTGGAGTTTGCCAGAAATACAATTGGGATTGTGATGCATCAGCGTAAATATGCATTGGAGTTGATTGCTGATTTGGGCTTCACAGGAGGAAAACATGCTGGTTCTCCTATGGAGTTGAATATCAAGCTTACTTCTTTTCTTTATGATAAACATGTTACTACTGATTCTTCTACTTGTGTGCACAGTGATCCACTATTAGACGATCCAGTCAGCTATCAACGATTGATTGGTCGCCTTTTGTATTTAACTCATACTCGACCAGACATTGTCTTTGCTGTCCAGAATCTGAGCCAATTTCTGCAAGCTCCCAAGGCATCTCATCTTCTGGCAGCACATAGGGTGGTGAAGTATATCAAACAGGCTCCTGGATTGGAGATCTTCTTGTCCTATGGAGGTTCTACCCAGTTATCTGCCTATTGTGATGCTGATTGGGCATCCTGCCTCAATACTAGGAGATCTGTTACGGGGTATCTGGTCTTCTTTGGAGCCTTCCTCATCTCCTGGAAATCAAAGAAGAATGGACCGTCTCCGGAGCTCGCAGGTTCGAGTGCGAGTATGGCTTCTGCTGTGGCAGAAGTGGTTTGGTTGTCTGGTTTGTTCGCGGATCTTGGTATTTCACTGCCTTTGCCTATTCCCTTGTACTGTGACAGCAAGTCCGCTATCCAAATTGCTGTGAATCCTATTTTCCATGAACGTACGAAACACATCGACATTGACTGCCATTTTATCCGAAAGAAGATACATCGTGGGCCGATTTCCACCGCCTCATGTTCACCGAGGATCAACTTGATGTCCGACGGCGGACTAACTCAGGGTCATCACTCCTATTTGTTATCCAAGCTCGGCCTGAAGAACTTATTTTCAGTACCTAGCTTGCAGGGAGGTGTTGAGGGTAGTTAGAATAATAGCATTTATTATTTAGCCTTATTACTACTTTTATTCTTACCTAGTATTTTACCATTCTACCCTACCTAGTATTTTACTATTCTACCCCTTTCTAGTAAAGGGTCTATACATGTAACTATTCAGACGATTTTGATTCTTCTTCAATACAGAAAAATAGAAAGGTTCCACAAAGTTCTTCCCTCTTCCATTTCCCCCTTCACCATTGTTGTACATAAAGCTTTGATTGTTCTTCCCAGCTGCGTTTTAACAGCTGGAACGAGTTATCATTCTGATCGTGTTTGTGGTCGATGAATATTAGGAATAAGCATAAATGTTTTTTGAGAAATTCATGTGAAACGAGATTAAAATTGCAAGATGATATTTTGGTTTGTTTGTGGTCTAGAACAGGAATCACTAGAACATATGTTCTTTAATTTGTTGTCCTAGGTATATGTTCAATGATCGATCCGATCGACCGCAGAGTCCGTTATCGTTGAACGATTCTGCACGCTTATCGGGCCTACCGGTCCGGTTCATTACCGGATTTTCGACCGCATGGATTCGGGTTGAGCAAGCCTACTCTGGCAGTTTTTTTTTGTAAATTTTAAAAATTTAACTAAATTCAAATTAAATATGTAATATAATAATATAATATAGTTTATAATTTATACTTTATAGTTTATATTATAGTTATATAAACTATATAATTTTTTTTTATTTCGAAAATTTATTAATTTATTAAATTAGTAGAAATTAGCAGACATAAGTTAACAAATAACAACTAAAGAGATAATAAAATAAAAACTAATGATAAATGTAAACTTTCGAACTTTCATTATTCATAATGTTAATAAGAGTACATAATAAAGTAATAATAATTTTATTTACATATTATGGTGATGCTCCATAGTCCATAGCCTCTAAATCAGGAGTTGAAATTTCGGTCCCGTTTCCACGGCTCCGCCGCAACTTGTGCAGTTGTAAAAGTGCCCCATATATCTAGAATCTAGATTCATTATCATCGTCTTCATTGAATCCTGCAGATGTAGACACCGAACAGAAGCAGAACTAGAATGAAGATTAGTAGCAGAGTTGTTCAATTATCAATTATCAAATAATGTAATTGCATCTTTATATTTTATACTTAATTTGTTGTTGACCAGTGTGTCGGATGAACTCTCTGTACATGCCTAATTAAAGTGTTCGTCCCCCCGTCATTACCATGTTTATAAGTTTTCCCACAAATATTACATCTAACTTTATCAGTGTCCCCAATTCTATCATAAAAGTTCCACACTTTACTCCTTATTCTGATTCTCCTACTCCTTACTACTGGTAAAGGAGGTGTACGACTAGTAGTACTAACATTGATAGAAGACACACTAGTAGGTGTATGAGTTCCGGTTTCAACAATATTATCTATATGAGCATTATCATAATAATTATCTTCTATTTCAAAATTTTCTTCCATTTGATCATAATCTATATTTTGATTAGATGATGAAGAACCTTTAGATTTTGTACAACTTGAAATAGTTTTACCTTTATCCATTATAAAATATTTAATTTAAATTTTAATTTAAATAATCAACAAATAAATATGACAATTTAATAAAATAAATAGAGAATTAAACGAGTGTACCAAACTTCGGGATTCAGAACGCAATTGAAACTCGAAGCTCGAAGTCTTGCGTCTTGCTACTTTGAAAATTAATAATAATAATAGTAACTTGAGAATTGATAATATAGAGAATTAAGAGAGTATGAGAATTGAGAATTGAGAATTGAGAGAATTGTAGAAATAATTGTGTGATAAAAATGAGAAGAATGTAGAGTATTTATAGATTTTTTAAAGGATAAAAATGTAATTAACAAAAAATTAAAAAACAAAAAATAATAAAATAAAAATGCCAAAAACGGTCTTAAGACCGTTGCCCCACCCCCAGCCCTCCCCCCAACGGTAATATTATCGTTGGGCCAACATCCCTTTTTAAAAAAAAAAACTTTTTACCTTCTGGTAAGGTTCTGGTTTCAGCTCAAGTTGGCCCGTCGGGTCCTGGACACTTTGTAACTTTGTCTTTGGTTGGGGTTGGGGCCAAACCAACCCCAATCCGTGGGTTCTGCGTCCGGGCCGGACGGAGTTTTGTACGGTCGATCGGTCGATTAAGTCGGCAACCGCCCAGAGCGGTATAGTCGTAGGTCTATATCAGTCTTGAAAACTGTACGATGATATTTGTTGACACCCAATTTTGACCCATCTTTTAGTCATTTCTTGCAATTTTAAGCATTTTAGGACACCTCATTTTAATCACCATTTTTGTATATTTTTTACCAAACATTCTATGTTGTTTTATTTTTTGTAAATTGACATCATGTTTTTACTTTAATTAGGTATTAAACATTTTCAAATATTATGTTATTATTGTTGCGCGATCATTTTATTTTAATAATTTTGCATCTCTTTAAATAATTAATTGATATCTCGTCTTTACTTTTAATTAGGCATTAAATATATGTTAAATATTGTATTTTATTATTACTGCATCGACATTTGCATTTTAATAATTTTGCATCTTTTAAATAATAAACTCGTTTTGCATTTTTGTCAAAATCACCAGTCAGAAACCTGATCTGGATCGATCCAATCATAAAACCAAAGCCCAAACTGAGACCCAAAAATGAAGCCCAGTACACCTTTCATCTTTTTCCTCCAATACCCAATACCCAAAACCCTAAACCTAAATACCCTATAAATAAAAATCTTACCCCCCCCCCCCCCATTACAAAAAAGCTCTCAGCCGCCCAACAACATCACTCAGCCGCAACTCCCCATAACACCGCCTTTTTATTTTGAAGCGAAGCGTTCCCAACCATCGCCGTCGCGCCGCTTCACGGAGTTTCATCCCTGGCGAACCTTACCATCTCTCACACCTGCTCACCGTCTACCCCTCACTCTCTTCACACCACCGAAACACCCCCACTGCCCACACACTCCCGTCGACCCCACACGCACCCTGTTCCCGTCACCAAACCACACCAACACCACCCGGCGAACACCCCTAGGGTCGTATGTCCCTTCTGCCCCTATTCGTCTCCTCTGATGGTGTTGTATCCGGGTGTTGCTCTGGCAATAACTGTGGAAATGACACCCGCTTCCTTTCTCCGACGATCCTATTGGATTTATCTTTTGGGATCGGTTGTTGGTTTGTGACTTTTCTTTTGTGTTGATTGGATCCGCAGATCTGGCCGGAGCTTAAAAACTCCGGCGATTTTTTTTTTTTTTTTATAGTTGTTGCATTCTTTGGGCTGATGGAACTAGGTTTCACGAGTATTAAATCTGGCCAGAGTTTTTAAAACTCCAGCGACCTTGTTTCTACTGTATTTTTTTGGTATCTGTGTTGCTCTTGGCTGTTGGACTGATTTTTGTGACTTTTGGGTAACCGGCCGGAGTATAAAAACTCCGGTCACTTTGTTGGTTTATTTTATGGTATTTATCGGCTGCCTTTTCTAAAACAGAACGTTTCTTGGTATTATGTCGGAGTTCTAGAAACTCTGGCGACCTTGTTGGCTTTATTTTATATTGTTGTTGTCGTTTATTCAGACTGCTTTTTTTGATTTTGTGATTCCAAAATTTTGGCATATGGTTGCTTCTTACTGTTCATCTGTTTCGGACTGGTTTCGACAATTTCACCTTTATTTTATTAAATTTAAAGAACATATTGCTACACTTGAATATTTGGTATTTTCTTATTTGAACAAAGATACAACACTTGAATGGCCAATGAAAAAGTTACCCGTCGATTTTTGAGGCCTCCACAGTTGCAAAGACGGAAAATAAAATAAATGAAGCTTTCAGGGCAATGATGATTTCTTTCACTTACACCGGATAACCAACATGCGTTGGCAGGGCGAATTCTCGCAGCCGCACTTGTTTAGGTTGTCCCACTTTATTTTTATATATCTGAGCCCTCTGTGTTTAAAACTATTACTGTTTTGGCGCGGATCCGAAGGTTTTATTTATTTTATTGTTTTTAACAATATTGACCAATGAAGAAATCTCCGTCTGATTTTCAAGGCCTCCCATGTACAAAAGACGAATTTATTTTTGGCTTTACTTATTAATTCTTGCTATTACTTTAAAATTATTTATTCTATTACTAACACTTTTACTAAGTGTTTATGCAGGTACCCGGAGATTATCTTGTGCAAAAGGCCTAAAAAGGACTAAAAGATGTCCCAAAGTTTTATTCAATTTTAGCTTTATTATTTTGTATTACATTCCATTGTAATTGTAAATTATGAAAACTGCTTAGAATATGTAGAATAAAAAGGCAATAAATAATTAACCTAGGTTTGAACGGATAACCGCAAGTTAGCGGATCTTAAAGGATGCATAACTCCTTCCCTTTAGGATAATAAAGAACCATGATCCAGAATCTCATTAATTTCGCAGACCATTAAATGGAGATTAATTGCAGTATTTTTATTGCAATAAATCAAATGTCCTAATTCACTTAACTAATTAGGTGGCGACTCCTCAAAATCAGCATTATTGCTCCATCCAGGGAACCGCGCCAAAGAGCAATGTTACGGATACCGTTCAGACCCCGAGGTCAAAAACGGGTGCGACAATATTAATCTCCCTTAGGGAGTCTTCTCATTAATATCAAAGTATATATAGAGTACAATATTCATCTCTTATACAATAGGAATCATAAGCCTATACAAAAGAGGAATCCTAGTCTTACCATAATTATATTTACATAATATATGAAAATATTCTAATTATGGGTAGGGATACAATTGTTTTTATAATATACACGTTTACACACCCCCTCAGTTGGAGCGGGAGGAGGTCGGACGTTGAGACTAGATCTGAAGTTAAGAAATAACTCTCTGGGAAGTCCTTTGGTAAATATATCTGCATACTGATAGGATGATGGAACATATAACACTCTGACAAGGCCTAGTGCAACTTCTCTCACGAACAAAGTGTGGGTCTATCTCAATGTGCTTGGTTCGCTGATGTTGAACCGAATTATGAGACAGATAGATGACAGAGATTTTATCACAGTATACCATAGATGCCTGACGCAAAAGACACTGAAGTTTTAACAGTAAATTTCTGAGCCAACAAATCTCAGCTACTACATTCGCAACGCCTCTGTACTCAGCCTCGACACTGGAGCGAGATAGGGTAGTCTATCGCTTGGCAGACAAAGAAATCAGATTATCCTCTAAAAAAACACAAAATTCGGAGGTAGAGCGTCGCGTGTCCGGACACCCTGCCCAATCTACATCTGTATATGAAAGCAATCTATTTGGTGCAGAGGGGTATAGGTGCAAACCATAATCAAGAGTGCTCTTAATGTATCGAATGATACGCTTAAGAGTAGTGAAATGAGACTCCCTGGGGGCATGCATGAATAAGCACACATGCTGAACAGCAGAAGCTATGTCTGGCGTGGTGAAGGTGAGATACTAAAGTGCACATGTGTTAGCGATATTTTGAATGCTCACGCAAGCGTACGCATCATTCACAAGTAATATAGTCTGTAAGACCGAATATCGTCCACAGACACTGGTTTCTAAGTATCATTCATCTATTTTATGTTATCTATTTGCCAATCGATATTTGATTGGGGGTTTTGTTTAACTACTAGAATAATTGCAAGATTTAAACTAATAAAGTTGTAATCAGTTATGGATGAATTAGGGCTTCCAAAATCCTCGACTATCCACTTTATTCAATCATTAATGCAACTAGAATGATTCTTCTTCTTTGTTAAGATAGTGGTTAACTAGACTGTCTTATATTCCAGTTAGGGCAATATAATCATTCAACCCCAGTGCAGAACCCTTCTATATTTCTATGATAGGATTTACCACATAGGAGGATTAAGAACAATAACCTATAATGATACACAAGTATCGGGGTACTTTCGTCCGCGATTTTAACCTATGTCTATTCAATTACAACATATCTAAATCTCTCCTCTCAGTTTTTGATTCGAAATCATATAGATTATGATAATTAATGGTCAGTTAACTATCAAACATTCATATCAAATATTAAATAGATCTTAATCAAGCGGAGAAGAAATCAAACTACTACATTAATTCATGAATAAAAGCTTCAAGCGATTCATAGAGAAATCCCTAATAAAGTGTTTAGCTCCTAGTCATAGTCACGCTAAGAACTAACACAATATCCATACATAAACTGAATTAAAGACGAAAGAAAGAAAATTACGTAGAACAAAGTCTCCAATTTCGCTCCAAATCTGCCTTGTGTTGTGTTGTATTGTAGAATGACCCCCCTTTCATTAAACTAATCCCTAGGGCTTAAATATGTTGCAAATTCGTGCCATATGGACCCTTCTGCCATTGGCCAATTCTAACTCGGATCTGACAATTCGCATCTCGGCACCGTGATCCTGCAGGTCGGCACCGCGGTGCTGAAATTCCTGCAGCTCTCAATACAAATGACACCGCGGTTCTGTCTGAATGGCACCCCGGTGGCGAAAGTCCTGCGGGTCTCTGATCTTTTAGCACCCCGGTTCTACTTGTGGGCACCGCGGTGCTGCTTTGCCTTTTTTTGAGTCATCAATTTTCAACATTTTTCTGCCTCGGGACCTCCTTTTATGCCCACTTTGCGCTCCTTTTTGTCATTTTTAACTTTTTGAACCGATGTGACTCAAAAGAAAGAAAAACAAACCTACTACTATACTAAACACAACAAAAATGAGTAAAATACCAACTAAAAATTACTCAAAAGGCGTATACACAATACCCCCCCAAAACCCCAAACTTAACCTTTGCTCACCCTCGAGCAAAGATCAAAACAAGGACAAAGACACAAACATAAAAGACTCAAATACTCAAACCAAGCAGTTGCACAAAGACTTAGAAACACATGAACGTCAGTTGAGATAATATACAGAAACAAATATAGAATGAATTCAACAATCTACAATTTCTAGTCAGATATTTATCAAATTCATTTCAATCACAAGTAATGGAAGCATGAACACCTAACCTATGCATGTCAATTTCATTTATTTCTACGGGTCTGTGTATTTGCTATTCTCCACTAATCATAGACATACATACTAGAGATCCTCATGACTTTTCAGGATTGTAATGTAGGCTTAGGCAGGGGTAGGTAAAAGTAGGCATTTAGGCTCAATTTACGTATCATAAGCGTTTTTCTCATTCAACCATTTTGTTCTTCTTTTTGGTATTCTTTTCAGTTTATTCCTATCATTCCCTCTTTCTCATTTTTTTAGAGCATGAATCAATTCATATAAGCACTCCCAAACTTAAGCTTTTACGTTCTTTTTCATTGGGGTGCATTAATTTTTTACTCTCTTTTTGTATTTCTTTTTCACTCTTTTTCATCCCTTTATTCAATTATTGCTTATGGCACATGAGGGAATCATGGGGTTTCAAAGAAAATAACTTATTTTAGGCTCAACGGGGCTGACTAGTGATACAATTTAGTGCAAGGTAGGCAATGAGTGGTAAGAAGAGCTCGCAAATAAATGTTTGAATCATCTCTCTAAAGATGTATATCCTAACTATTTCGCCTCAAATAGCAAGCAAACAGGCTTCACATACATTTTTCAATTGACAACACATAGGGTAAGCATCAAATATTCCAAATAATCAGATTTTCATAAATTTTTGACATATCTAACTTAATCACACAGATTTTAGATTTTGCATTCCACTACATTATCCCACTTATTTCACTAGGCGTTTTCAAGTAACTACAACATGCATGACTCATAAAAAATCTGACTCATATAAAATGCAAAAACAAACAAAAGACTCAAAAATAGACACAAAAATAAAACTCCCCCCAAACTTAAACTACACATTTTCCCTAATGTGTAAAAGACTCAACAATTAAACGAGACAACTTGCAGACATACAGTGGCTCAAAATGGTGGTGGCGGCGGCGGATACTTCATTGTCCATTGGGTGAACATGAAGCTCAAATTATCAACACGCTGGGACAGGTGTTGATGGTCTTGCATCATTTGCTCTTGATTTCGCAGCATCCTTTGTTGGTTCAAGAGCATCTGCTCCATCATTGGCATTGGAGGTTCTAAGGACAGGGGAGGCTGATGGCTGATTTCGCCTACTTCATTGTGTGTCTCTGCCTCAGGCTCCTCCTCATCCATGGCTGCTGCTGGGCCCCTTCTTGATACTGGTCCTGGATGTGGGTCAATGAAAGAGTGCACTAAATTGTAGGTCACAGCAGACTGACTCTTCTCTAGGATATCAGTGGCGAATGTTAGGACTCCATGCCTATCACATAAGGCAGTAATAAGTGAACCATGTCCCAATCCACCCGTAGTAGTCAGCCTACTAATCTCTCTTATGTTCTGCACTATTTCTCTCCTCACATCAATTGTCATGCCCGTCATGATACCATAAATTAGCTTGATTCTATCTGAGGGCACATTTGTAAAATAAGTTGACGGAATCAAGCGTGCACTTATGAAATATAGTCCTCATTTGGCTGTTCTATTAAATTGGCATCGGGCAAGTCTCCTGGATCCGTTGCGGGCAAAACTAAACTCAGCGTCTGGGTAGCACAATGTCTGCGCCACTATGTCCCACATGATGTGGTTGGCGTTTCTTGACCAACTTCTGAAGTGGTTTGGATTATAGCCTTGGTCCTCCACGTCATAGGTTCTCAGTAGCGCATTCACAATTTTAGAACTCACGGACACATATTTTCCTCTAACAAAGCACCGTTCATCCTCTTGCTCGGGGTAATTCGCATAGAACTCCCTCACAATGCTAGAATTTTGAAGTGAGATCCGTTCTGGATTGGTGAACCTTCTCCACTCATTTGCCTCAATCATAGCCCTAATAGGCTCGTAGTCATCATTATCATCAAATGGTATGGCCTGGTAGTCCATGTCTCTTTCTGGTATCAATGCCCTAGTATTATTCTTATTGTATCGATCATCCGCCTGTTTGTTGGTTAATCGAGTCACATCATACTCTGGGGCTGATAAAGATGAAGAAGCTCTTGAAGTTCGTTACCTAGAGGTCATAGTGAAGGTTGTTGGAAAATTTTCAACAGCGTTTCCTTTGTTTCCTCAAAGTTTCCCAACAATTAACACTTCACATAATCAACAATAACCAACCAAAAATCGGTCCACAGCAGCAATAGATAACAACTACGCCACAATAAACTTCAATCCACACAACTACACAACATAACTACACAGCACAACCCACAATCACCCAACACACTACCAACAAAGCCCGTACACCCCCAAACTTACAAGTTACTTTCCCTACTAGCCTTGAAATTGCAAGAACAATGATGAAGATTACCTTTTTGAAGAGTTGTTCTTCACCAATTTCTTGACCCAATTGGAAGGAATGATGGTGGTGCAAAATGTGAGGGTTTGTGTAGGAATTTTTGAAAGATTTTGGGGAAGTTTGTTGGAGATTTTTATGGGTAGAGAAAGGAATTTTTGGAATTTTAGAGAGAGGAAGGATTTGTGTTTGTGTGGGAAAGAATTTGGGGGATTATGACTTTTAATTTGAAAATCCTGTTCCGGCATCGCGGTACTGCCTGACGACACCGCGGTGCCAAAAGTATTGTGGCCCCTCTGATCTTTCAACACCGCGGTATTGCATAATGGTACCGCGGTGCATAAACTTCTGCGACCTCTCTGAACATTAGGCACTACGGTCCTTCACAATGGCAGCGCGGTGCTCCCCCAATTCCGTATTTTCCATCAGCTTCTCCGTGCTTAGTCTCCGACTTCTACACCTGGCATCACAACACAATAAAAATAAAACCAAAAGTGAGATTGTTCTAATTAAACTAAATTGCATAATTTAAACCTTGGGTTGCCTCCCAAGTAGCGTTGTCTTTAACGTCTTGTAGCCGGACGCAAGTTTCTTAAAAAATCATTGGGGTAATTTAATCCCACAACCTATCCACTTTATAGTCATCCTCCTCTTTCTCATTCTATTTTTCTTTTTCACAAGAGGGGGTTCAGTAAGACTTACCTGTTCGACAGCTTTCATCTCATCAATTTTTGTTTTAGCTTTTAAACTAGCCTGTGGTTTAACAACTGTCGAAATGATCTCCCTGGATTTAGCTTGTGTTGGCTGAATTGTTGTGTCAGTCGTGCTTACTGCGAAATACTTGTTGTTGGCCCGAGATTCGATGGTGGATTTAAACACCTTGAAGACCATCTCTTCCTCATGGATCCTCAATCTCAGTTCTCTCTTCTCTACATCAATTAAAGCTCTCCCCGTTGCAAGGAAGGGTCTCTCCAAAGTGATGGGTATCTCATCATCTTCCTCCATGTCCAGAATGAAGAAGTCTGATGTGAAGAAGAATTTCCCCACCTTGACAAGCACATCTTCTATTATGCCTCTGTGGTGCACTACAGTTCGGTCAGCCAACTGCAAATTGACTGTGGTTGGCTTGCATTCTCCCAAACTCATTCTCTTGAATACAAACAGAGGCATGAGATTGATACCAACCCCCAAGTCACACAGGGCCCTGTTGCATGTTACCTTGTCAATAGTGCAGGGCAAGGTGAAGCTTCCTGGATCCTTCAGCTTAGGAGACAGTTTCTTTTGCAGGATGGCACTGTACTCCTCTGTCAATGACACTGTCTCATAATACGCTAGCCTCCTCTTTTTCCCAAGTATCTCTTTTATGAATTTGAAGTATGCGGGCATCTGTTCTAGCGCCTCAATGAAAGGGATATTTATGTGTAACTTCTTAAACACCTCCAAGAATTTGGAGAACAACTTGTCAATTGCCTTCTTTTGTAACCTCTGAGTGTAGGGGATTCTATCAATGTATTCCCTCAAAGGTACTGATGGAGCTTTCTCAACTGTATGGCAGTCCTCAGTGACCCCTCCTTCTCTACCTCAACTGCTTTCACAACCTCTTTCTTACGAACCACTGCGGGTTGGGGAGCAACCTGCTCCAACTGCTTTCCACTCCTCAACAACACTGCCTGACATTGTTATCTAGGATTTACTTCTGTATTACTGGAAAGAGTGCCCTGCGGTCTGTTGGTTTCCATGTTTGCTAGTTGTCCAACCTGCGTTTCCAGGTTCCTGAGAGCGGACCTGGTTTCAGATATGAACTGATTCTGCGAATTGGAGAGTTGAAGCAATGCAACTTTCAGTTCATCAGACTTCTTCTGTTATGTAGGTGGTCTATACTGCTGGGATGAGGTAGCTTGATTCTGTGTCTGCTGGTTCTGGTAACCACCTTGATATGTTTGATGCTGGGGTTGGTCGTTCATCAACGAAAAGTTAGGGTGATTTCTCCACCCTGGATTGTACGTGTTGGAATTATAAGGCCTCTAAAAGTTCCCAACTGCCTACACATGCTTCATTGGAACATTATTAGGGTCCACCGTTGTGCATCTGTCAAAAGAATGCAGTCCACCACAAATCTCACAATTCACAGGTATCTGGACTGCATTCACAAACATGGTGTTCTGCTGCAGTTGCTTCGTCAGAAGGGCACATGTGCATTCAAGGCAGTGATATCATCTATTTCATGTATGCTCATAGTCTTCCTGATGTTTACTGACCTATTATCCACCCCTTGATTATTTTTGGCAGCCATGTCTTCCAGTAAGTCATGTGCCTCATTGACACTCTTTCTCATGAAAACACCCTCTGCTGCTGCATCATTGATGGTACGCGTAGTACCACTCAACCCATTATAAAAAATGTGTACTAACATTCATTTCTCAATGCCATAATGTAGACATTTCCTTTGCAAGTCCTTAAACCGTTCTCATGCATCATAGAGCGACTCACCATCCACCTGGTAATAATTATTCAACTCTCCTCTTAACTTTGCTGCTTTGGAAGGAGGGAAGAACTTTGCTAGAAACTTCTGTGCTAGGTCCTGCCAGGTAGTGACGGAGTTGGTAGGCAGTGAGTTCAACCAGATTTTGGCTCTAGCCCTCAGTGAGAACGGGAAGAGCCTCAGTCTAATGACATCGTCAGTAACGCCATTGTATTTGCAAGTGGCACACAGCTCCAGAAAGTTTGCAATGTGCATGTGGGGATCTTCATATGGCAGTCCCCCAAATTGTACTGTGTTCTGGACCATGCTCAGGATGGCTGGCTTGATCTCAAAGTTATTGGCCCCTATAGCTGGAATCCTGATGCAAGTATGTGCACCTGTGACTGTGGGAAAAACATAATCCCCCAAACTCTTTTCTGCAGGTGGCGGTACTTGTCCCATGGGGGCTAGTACCTCATTATTTTCGGGCACATCTTCGGGTATTTCATGGTTGTTTTGATCATCACCCAGCCCTCCGTTTAACTCGTTGTTCCTCTGGTTGTTATTGCTAATAAGTCTGCAATTCTCTTTTCACGCCTGTTCTGTTTGCAGATTTTCTCAATTTCAGGATTGAAGGGAACAATAGTATATGCTCTTCTCCTTCTTCGCATACACTAGATTCCTGAAACAGATCAAAATCAACAAATAAATCAAGGCACACGGTTCTCACAGTAAAAAAAATAAAGCCAAAGTAAAAATAAAAATAGATCATTCGATATAAGATATATGCCAGTCTCCGGCAACGGCGCTAAAAACTTGTTAGTGATATTTCGACTGCTCACGCAAGCGTACGCATCGTTCACAAGTAATATAGTCTGTAATACCGAATATCGTCCGCAGACACTGGTTTCTAAGTATCATTCATCTATTTTATGTTATCTATTTGGCAATCGATATTTGATTGGGGGTTTTGTTTAACTACTAGAATAATTGCAAGATTTAAACTAATAAAGTTGTAATCAATTATGAATAAATTAGGGCTTCCAAAATCCTCGACTATCCACTTTATTCAATCATTAATGCAACTAGAATGATTCTTCTTCTTTGTTAAGATAGTGGTTAACTAGACTGTCTTATATTCCAGTTAGGGCAATATAATCATTCAACCCCAGTGCAGAACCCTTCTATATTTCTATGATAGGATTTACCACATAGGAGGATTAAGAACAATAACATATAATGCTACACAAGTATCGGAGTACTTTCGTCCGCGATTTTAACATATGTCTATTCAATTACAGCATATCAAAATCTCTCCTCTCAGCTTTTGATTCGAAATCATATAGATTATGATAATTAATGGTCAGTTAACTATCAAAAATTCATACCAAATATTAAATAGATCTTAATCAAGCGAAGAAGAAATCAAACTACTACATTAATTCATGAATAAAAGCTTCAAGCGATTCATAGGGAAATCCCTAATAAAGTGTTTAGCTCCTAGCCATAGTCACGTTAAGAACTAACACAATATCCATACATAAACTGAATTAAAGACGAAAGAAAGAAAATTACGTAGAACAAAGTCTCAAATTTTCGCTCCAAATCTGCCTTGTGTTGTGTTTTATTGTGGAATGACCCCCCTTTCATTAAACTAATCTCTAGGGCTTAAATATGTTGCAAATTCGTGCCCTAAGGACCCTTCTGCCCTTGGCCAATTCTAACTCGAATATGAGAATTCGCGTCTCGGCACCGCGGTGCTGAAAGTACTGCAGCTCTCAATACAAATGGCACCACGGTTCTGTCTGAATGGCACCTCGGTGGCGAAAGTCCTCCGGGTATTTGATCTTTTAGCACCACGGTTCTGCTTCTGGGCACCGCGGTGCTGCTTTGCTTTTTTCCGAGTTCATCAATTTTCAACATTTTTCTGTCTCGGGACCTCCTTTTATGCCACTTTGCGCTCCTTTTTGCCATTTTTGTCTTTTGAACCGCTGTGACTCAAAAGAAAGAAAAATAAACCTACTACACAACAAAAACGAGTAAAATACCAACTAAAAATGACTCAAAAAGGCGTATACACAATACGCCTAACATGGCCATTATAGGTAGTGCAACAACGTCCAATCATTTGGTTGAATGTCTGCTCAAGCATGAAGGAAAAAACCATCTATTATTGGTGCCGCATAATGTTGGGTGAGTTTTAACATAATATTTAATTATTATATGTTGTCTTCAGTTATTTCTAGCCTTCTAGGCATGCTTTTACTTGACATTATCTTAATTGAGTTTTCATAATTTACTCAAGTACTCGCATGATTATTGTATTAGACATTACAAGGCCACATATATTGTAAATGAACTGATAATACAATAAACTTTTCAAATATTATGCAGTTCACATTAGGTATTGATTGGTATCAATACCCAAACGGAGGTGATATACTTTATGGATCCAACTCCGAAATGCAGCTATTCACAACTTTCGGATTTGAAAAACTTTATTGAAAGGTAATTAGCTCTTCAATTTTTTACATTACTAATTTATATATATATACATGTGTATAATATTGTTTACTTTAAACAAAATAGGGGTATGTTAGGGTATCGGACTCTTCGAGGTGTTAGTCTCAGTAAGGCGACATACAATAGATTCAGTTGGTCAAATATTCAGGTATTTACTTTACAATTTTGAAAATTGTTATATATAAGATATGATAATAAATTAATATTGGACGTTATTTTCCATAGTGTCCAAGACAGATCGATAACATTCATTGTGGTCATTATATTTGCTGTTTCATTAAGGATATTTTGAGTTCGGGTGATACAAGTATTCTTCTTTATGTAAGTATATCGATCTTCATTTTATACTTGAAAGTATGACAATATGAGGGGAAGTCGTGTCTTAAAGACTTCATATGTGTTTAAGATTCTTATATATGCATTAAATATTTAAATATGCAAAAATTTCATACATGTGATATATGTGAGGGGAAGTCGTGCCTTAGAGACTTCATATGTGTTTAAAAATTCATATATATGAATCATGTGATGTGTATACATTAAATTTTCAAATGTGCTTAAATTTCATACTTATAATTTATGTGAGGGGAAGGCGTGCCTTAAAGACTTCATATGTGTTTAAGATTCTTATATATGTACTATGTGAGGGGAAGTCGAGTCTTGAAGACTTCAAATGTGCTTTAAATTCATTGTTGTATATATTATCTGATTTTTGTAGAAAAATGCTACAGCAGTAGTGATAAATCGACTACTCAAGATGTCAGGATAGCAAGTTACAAAACAAACTAAATTTTATTCCTAAAAGAAACGATTTTTCCCCATTGACTGGCTAATGAAAGCTTAGGAGGACATAGTGGTACCCAAGTTGCAAATTGTTAAATGAAAGTTCATAGTTTTACTTGGTCCAACATATAAAAAATAAAACTATACTTTATGTAAAACTTGTCTACTTTTGGGGGCTACCAAATGTGATTAGTTATGTGATTATATATGACATGAATCATGAATGTCACCTTTGAAATGAACAACATATCTGACGTTAGTATAATGATTTTTCTCATAATACAAAGTTCTCAAAACAGCGATAGATTTCAACTTTTTTGACCAATGGAGGAACAAACTGAATAAATTAAAACACCTATCTAATGTTTGGTGGGGCTATTGTCATAGCCTTTGAGTTTAAGTAAAATATATTGAAACTCTGAATTTGTAACTTGATTTCTCTTTAGGTTGCTTAGAAGAGCATACATATATAATCTACAAAGATCCCTATTCAATTCTTGAAAATTTCGTTAGTTAGGTTGTTTTATATCATTAGGTAAAAGGTTATGCTCTTTAATATTTGAGTACTATATTTTTTTCTTTTTTTTTAATCTCAAGACAATCAAACAACTAGGATTTCGTTTTTCATGTGATCATATTTTAATTCATTCACGTATTTGTCTTTGGTGTCATTTGTGGCCTGACTACCCAACCTAAGAGCGAACAACTAATGTGTTCCCGCGACATCCTCCTTCTAATGAATTTTTCATAGGAAATTAGTGAAAATACATTGTTATGATCTAGGTCATTGTTCATACCCAACCATATTTGTATTAGGTTATTTGTGTAAGTATATATATTTATTTATTGTACGTTTCTATTCTAACTATGTTTTGCAGTTTGTTCATAGTTCATTACTCAAAGTTTATCCTCCAAGCAAAATGAAGAATTTTCGAATTAATTGGGCAGACTACTTGTACAATCGATTCCTCAAAGAAAAAATGGAAGGTTGAAGCTATTAGTTAATATTTTGATGTAATTGTTGTCTATGTCGTATTGCTATTAGTTAATGATTGTAAGCTACTAATGATTGAGATATTATTTTTAAATATATTATTATGTTTTATGCGAATGATTATATTATATAATATTTTGAATGAGTATTCTTTTTGTTATCTTTTTGATATTTTATTTATTACGTGAAAAAACAAGGATATTACCACAAAAAAAGTAAAAAAAAAGATTGGATAGCGCTTTTTTAAGCTCTATGCAAGCAATATTTTAAAAAAATAATGTTTATCGAAATTATACTACCATAGCGTTTTTTAAGCGCTATGCAAATAGTATTTTCAAAATATAATGTTTATCGAAATTATACAAGCAACGCGCTTAAAAAAGCGCTATACAAGCAACGCGCTATGGTAATAGCCTGCTTGCATAGCGATTTTTTAAGTGTTGTTCAATAAGTTTTCTCTACTCTCATTCCAACAATTTTGGTATCAGAGCTATGACAAGTAACGACAACACATTCAGTGTGGCTAGGGGTGTATATGAATCAGATTGGTTCGAGTTACTCAAATACCAAATCAAACCAATAGTATCGGATTTTTAAATTTATAAACCAAATCAAATCAACAAAAGTCGAGTTTTTCAACTTTGGATTTTCTCGAGTTATGCCGTTTTTCGGGTTGTTAAGGTTTTTTTCGGTGAAGTTTTCATACAATATAACTTGTAGTTCGAATATTTCTTTAGTCTTAGTAAGATACAACTATCTAATTAAGATGTTTTCTAAGAAAATACCACAAAATGTGAGATAAATGATGACATTCTATTAAAATATTCAACAAAAAAGATAATGAAATCGCTAAATAATGATAATGATCATAATCTAAAAGTACTAAATGAAAAAAGTGTGGCTAATTATTAATTATATGATTATATTTTAAATAAAAACTAAATTAAATTATGTTTTTCACTGTTTAACCTGCAAAATTAATACTTATGTACTAATAGATATCCAAAATTATTGTTATTCCTAGTGTTAGAATTAAATTTCTTTTGTTAGCATTAGTATTGATTTGAGCTTTATTGGAGTTACTAACATCAATGGACTATAAAACTTATTGAATCATTAAAAAATTTAAGTTCAAACTTGAAATAATATGTTAAAAGATAAAAACTATGAAAAAACTTAAGAAATATTTATAAATGACATTATAAATAAATGTTTTATGTATAAAATATTTTTAAAATTGTATAAATATACTTTAGGGTTGGTTTGGTTCGATTTGACTTTTTTTGGTTAAAACTGAAAGAGAATAATCCCTTGATGATTTCATTAATGTAAATAGTTTATATACATGATATACAATAGTCATCCTAGGCTGTAATTACGGAAATCAAATATACACTTACCTAATACAAAAGATTACTACAATAATTACAGATGTACATGATCATTAATAATATTAAAATATATATTTAGACAACCATGTTTCTTCCAAGGTGAGCATAGACCGTGCTTGGTAGAACGGTGAGAGGGGATGACTTTAGCGAAGAAGAGTTCTAACCCCATTATAAGCCTCGGAGAGGCCTGCAACCATTTAAAGAACGAGACGATCATTCGTGACGCCAATGTTTTTGAGCTGATCCGACAATTCCTTGAGCCTTTGACAATATGCTGAGGCATTTAGAAAATCCTCTATATTTATATGAGAGAATTCTTGCTCAAGGGTCACAGCGCGAGAGTTTTTGTTATCTTGGAATATATCACCTAACCTATTTCAAGCTTCTATTGTCGTGGTGTTGGGTTCGATAATTCTGTGTAAGAGGTCCGAAGAGTTGGTGTAATAAATTCATTGAAGAACCGTAGCATCAAGAGTTTCCCGCAACTCTATTTCATCATCGGTGGAAGGCACATTATCCTTGTCTTTTTTCGGTTTAACGATGTGATGAGGGATTCTGTGAGACTTTGCATGAATTTTAAATAGTTTCGCCAACATCGTGTATTGGACGTTCTCCATTTTAAGGACGATAGGGATGTTGTTCTTGATGTTGGAGACTGCAAGTGCAGGATGAAAGGTATTGTTTGTGTTAGACATGATGGAGGAACAAAAGAAGAATTAGAGTTTCGGAAAAAAAATTGAAGGGATGTTCGACGGGTGAGGGCGACGGAAGTGAGTTGAGAAGGAGAAAAAAAATTGTCCTAGCTTGTAGGATCTTGGGCCTAACTCAATCCCAAAGCTAGCTTGTAGGGTGAGGATTGTTCAAGTCCATAGAAGGAGTCCATGTTCCCATTTCATTTTCGATGTGATACTCTTAACACTCCCCCGCACGCCCAGACCTCGTTAACTGGAGCATGAAAAATATAATTTGGGGGCCCAACATCGGTGAACAAAGAATTGGAATGAATCTGACTTTGATATCATGTAAAGAGAATAATCTCTTGCTGATTTCATTAATGTAAATGTTTTATATACATTATATACAATAGTCATCCTATGATATAATTAGGGAAATCAAATATGCACCTACCTAATACAAAAGGTTACTACCATAAGTACAGATGTACAGGATCATTAATAATATTAAAATAATATATTGTGTATATTCTATCAAAAACCAAATCAAACCACTTATGGTCGGGTTTTGTTTCCCAATACAAAACTAATTCAAATCAAATCACTAGTCATATTTTTTCTCGATACTCGAATTATCGATTTGGTGCGGTTTGTTGGTTTTTTTTACACCCCTAAGTGTGGCACAACCAGTCATTCCCGTCTTCAGGGGAAAAGCTACGAATTCTGGAGTATTCATATGAAAACTCTGCTTATATTTCAAGATCTTTGGGACTTGGTAGAACGTCGATTTGTCGATCCTGACGAAGAAAATAGACCGTAAGACAACAAGAAAAAAAATGCTAAGGCGCTGATGATTATCCAGCAGGCTGTCCATGATAGCGTCTTTTCACGGATCGCAGCAGCAACCACATCAAAGCAAGCTTGGTCCATTCTACAGAAAGAGTTTCAAGGTGATTAAAAGGTCATTGTGGTGAGACTGCAATCTCTTCGGCGTGATTTTGAAACATTGATGATGAAAAGTGGAGAATCCTTTGCTGATTTTTTGTCAAGAGTGACGGCAATTGTCAGTCAAATGCGATCCCACGGCGAGTAACACAAAGAAATAATCTCTTGATTATTTTCATTAATAAAGAGAGGTATAAATACACAATTTCTAAATATGGAAAATAACTTTACATTTTCCTACTCTAATTCTAATAGATTTTCCTAATACAAAATTAATACCATAATTACAATTGTACAATAATTCTATAATTTATGGAGACCAATTCAGACCATGATATACACACCGTGTATATCGGTCTTTCAGATATGGCTGGAATATTGCAGCACACAACAGCAGCTGGCTGATGTACTGACGAAGGCTTTATCAAAGGAGAAAATCTGCTATTTCAGAAGATTGTTTGGTGTCTGCAGTTTTGAATCAAGGGGGAATATTGAAGTGTGATTCAAAACTATATAGTTTGGTAGAACTAATCTTTAGAATTCTGTTAAGTAGTTTCCTATATTTACTCAATTTTAATTAGTGTTGCTAATGAAGTGTCAGTAGTGGGTTACCGGTTACATGACCTAGATTTTAGAATTATTTATTTCTTTGTTAGCCTATATATTATGTTGGCATTTTATGTTATCTGAATTCTGAAACATCTACCCTTTACCAGATTTTTTTTTTAAAAAGTTCTACAATTTTCTTTCTTTCTTTTCTTTGTTTCATAAGTTTTCTCCTGCTCTCAGTCCAACAGTTTGTTCTAGATAGTGAATTACAGTCAATGCAGGGGAGTTTCAACGGTAAAATTGCCTGTGTGTGATCATAGGTTACGAGTTCGAGTCGTGGAGCAGTCACTAATGCTTTAAAGTATGTTGTCTACATCACAACCCTTTTGAGTGCGGCTTTTTCCCGAACCATGCTAATGCGTGATGTTTTGTGCACCGAACTACCCTTTTTAGTGAATTACTCCCTCCGTTTCAATTTAAAAGTCTTACTTTCTTTTTTGATCTGTCCCAAAAAGAGTGTCTCTTTATATATTTAGTAAAAAATTTAATTCTAAGATAAATTTGAAATCACAAGATTAAAAAAATCTCACACATCTTTAATTTAAAACCACAACATCTAAAAATCTTCCTTTATTTCTTAAATTCTGTATTAAATTAAAGTAAGACACTTAAAATAGAACCGAGAGACTACAATAAATATGGGATTTTTTAAGGGAAATTAGGCTTAGAAAGAACAACTTGTTGTGATATGACATCGTCGGTTAAGTGACAAGACAGGAATGAACATTTACCGACACTGTGGATTTGAAAGATTAAATAGTACTCCCCTCCTTGTTTCACAATACATGATTGTCTAGAAATAAAATATCTTATTAAGAAATTGTGATAGTTTATCAATATACCCTGTAATTATTAAAAACAAATCAATTATTATAAATAAAAGGTCTAGCCTGTCAATATTAATTAGGGATAAAATGGAGAAAATAAGATTAAAACTGCATTGAAATTGCAAACAATCAACTATTATGAAAAAGTAAAATTTTCCTAGACAATCATGTATTTTGAAACGGGCGACATTTTTTATTTTTCGATAGTCAAAATGCATCAACTTTGATCAATATTTTAAAATTATTTTTTACCAAGTTGATATGAAAAAGTTGCAACTTATAGTACTTTTCATGTAGTTTTCAAATATATAAATTTTAATCATAAAATATTAATTTAATATAATCTAATTTAACTTTAAAATTTAATTAAATTAACTCTTGAAAAGTGAAAATTATCATATAAATTAGGATGGAGATATAAATTAGGATGGAGAGAGTATTCAACTGAGCCAAGATAACTAGAGAGTCAAACGTTTCTTTGAAAGGGAATTCGCATGGAAAATGAATTTAATGTAAGTTATTAGGTGACCAAAAAGTTTGGCTTCATTAGATTCAATTATTTGAAGTGGGAATGGACTTCCAGAAAGTAGAAGAAAAATAAGAACATACATCTATCTCTTTCACATAAACTAGCATTATGAAAATAACATGGCGGAAGCACAAGTGACAATTTTGTTTATGATATATCTATCAAGATCTTGTTCATATTATATTACAATTTTGTTATCCTACACTATAATCTTCTAGGGAGCTAAATCGGCTAAGATGACTATAAACACATAGGCAGATGGACCCTAGTTTACAATACGAAACATAAATATGAAAAATATTACTGAACTTTTAACAGAACCAAAATATATTTGAAAAGTGCGACGAATTCAACAGTAAGAACTTAAAGGATGAACCAATTCAATTTAAGTTCTAGATCTGCCGGCTTGGATGCCAGAATGTTCCAATTTTGAGTCATGTCCAAAGAGTCTCCCACAACGACCCAAAATTGTTGTTCTCATCTAGGAAAGTCATGTTATTTTGGAATGTGCCATGGATAGTAGTACTATTAGTGAACTTGTCCAAAGATGGCTCGGGTGATGTTGGTGGAGATTGGTCCATTTCCGTGTAAATAAATGCCATGAGATTAGCTTGTTGGCATTGCATATTGACAAGCTCAGCTTGTGTTTTGGCTAATTGTGCTTGAAGCTCATTCACTTGCTTTTGAAGTTGAAAAATTGCCCCAGCAGAACCATAGACCGGATCTCTCATCCTAGCGTTAGCCTCGTACACCATGCTACTTACAGCATCTGCTCTGTGACATTCCGGCAATTCCTAATCAAAATTGAAAAAATAATTTTAGATTTCTCCATTAAGTATTGAATTAGTAAGAATGTTTGTCCAGAATCATTACTTGTTTATGCAACAAACAAAACCATTACTCAATGGCGGCAAAGACAGAAATTTTATTTATTTTAGGCGAAGGGCGTTCAAATAACCACCCTTCAATGTATGTAGTTACGTCATTCCATGAGAGATAGAAAATATGGTTGTTCATTAATTAACACAAAAAGCCATGAGTAGCTGGTAGCTAAGTGATGATCTTAACTAAGAGAAGTCAATTCAAAATCGAAAAATCAAAATGTAGCAACATGGAAAAAAATAGTAATTGGGAATGTAAACCGAAAAAAGTTTCTTCACCAATAATTTATAAAGCAGATATGGTTGTTGGTACTAATTATAGTATATCCAAATGATTTGAAAGCATGTTGGCCTTAAAAATCAATTCCCTCCTCTACAATTTGAAGACCAACATTAATGATTTCCCTATCATCTTATGAAGTCAGTTTGGATCAATAACTCTACAGCCATAAGACTCTACTTTTTCAAATTGCAGCTTTGGACTACATTAAATACTAGTGCCACCTAATTTTTCCGGGCATTAAATAAACTAAATCGTACTACTATATTAAAGCATGTCTCCCTATATTTGTCTATTTGAATTTTGACCCCTTTACACTAATATTTTAATGCAGTTGTGGAGCTAGGGGACACGAAGAAGTTTACTTCCTTGTGCGTGTACGTGTTCATACTTTGAATTTCCTGATTCCTCTACTGATTAAATGAACCTCAAGCTAACAATTTTCAATTACTATTTATTGCTAAAGCTAACAATTTACTAGTAATATAAAATAGGATGTACATACAATAACAAAAGTTTAAAAAATCCATCCACTTAATTTCCAAAGGTAAGTGGGAAAATTGACATAATTAAAATAAGTGTAAAAAGGTACCTGCAAGAACTTGATAATATTGCTAGCGCCAAAAATACGATGAGCAGTGGTGAATTTGATGGGGTCATTGGGAGGAAAATAAGGTGCCAACACACATTTCTCTGCGCATCTCCGCCGTAATATCTTACAAGCAGCACAAGGTGTGACCACCACTTGCGGTGGAGATGGAGAGTTACGTGGCGGAGATACGGAGAAAGGAGACGGTGGTGTTGTGGTTGTGACTATCGTGTTGCTGGACTCCATATTTTCTACTGTACGTGCAAGTAAGAAAGCAGAGAAAAAGAATACTGGGGGTGCTCTAAAACAGGGTGAGTGAAGTGAATATTTATAAGCCAAGAAACTAGCGGCGGGGGAGGGTGCATGACATCATAATTAGTAATGTGACATCAACATTTTTCTTGTATTTAAATTATATATGTTGACTATGTAAAAGTTTATTTATTTTAAGGGAAGACAGAGGGTTTTAGTAACTAAATCATGATCAGGTCATCAGAATTCATTATTTTCAAAGCTAAGTACATATTATTATTTTTAATAAATATATCTGAATTCATAATTTTAAAAGCACAATAAATTTAGTATTAAAAACTTTAAAGGTCGAACTCATCAATCCATATTTTCGTCGTACAATACATATTTTATTTTATATGAAAATTAATAAACGTTTCAATAAATATATCTGAATCCATAATCTTAAAAGTACAATAAATTTAGGACTAAAGACCTTAAAGGAAACTCATCCATTTAAAGTCTTAGATCCGCTTGTATGCTTGTGTTTCTGGCTTACCTTGTAACTTATCATTTACCATCTTTTATCAGATAACAGTTCATACTAACTAATCCTAGATTCCTAGTTAAGTTACCAATCTTTGTTCTTCTTTTTCCCTTGCATGTGAAAACTCGTAGGATTAGCTTTGATTTTGGTTTAGCCGAATTATGAAAGTTAATTACTACACTATCCAATTAGGGGGTTAATTGAGAGGCAATTAACGCTTTCTTGTTTTTCTTTTCCTAATAAATTATGAAGGAAATTCCTATTCCTAGTTCATTCAAGAAAACAAAAAGGAAACAGGAAAACAATTCCCTTTCCCAGACAAAGAAGGAAACCAAATGCTCTTCCTATAAATTCACTTGCAAAGCCCTCATAGTTCTTCACTTTTCATTCAATTGAATCAATAATCTCCAATAGATTCGCAATGGCCCCAATAACCAAAGCAGCAGCAAATACTTTAGAGAAACACCACCAATCAAGACTTGCGGTAATCTCTAAGGCAATAAAACAAAATTATTCCAAAAGGGTGATGAAGTTGAAGTGGCAAGTCAAGAATGCGGCTTCATAGGTTCTTACTACACAACAACTATTGCTTCTTCTGTTGGCGCTTATCATTACAAAGTCAAATACAAAACTCTATTGACTAATGATAAATCCGCGCCACTAGAAGAGATTGTTACTGCACCTGAGGTTCGCCCTGTGCCACATGAACAACGTAAAACAATGCCACAAGACAAATTTCGTATGTACGATATGATTGACGTATTTTCCAACGATGGATGGTGGCTTGGATATATCACTGGAAAAAATTGGACAAGAATATTATGTCTACTTCCCTACAACTGGTGATAAAATTGCATATCCTCCTAATGTCTTGAGATTTCATAGAGAATGGTATAATGGCAAGTGGATATTTCTTCCTAAGACAATGATGAAGGATATTTGACTTAATACTAATTTTGATTTCAAGATTTTTTGTTTTGTTTTATCGTACTGTAATATGGATGTGAGTTAATCATTCTCTTTATGCCTCGACATTTTGGGGACCATGTTCTAATTCGTAAAAGTGAACTCTTAATTGTGCTAAGACCTGCGAATTATGGACATTTACAGTAAATTCAAGTTAATACTACTTAAAAAATGAAAAAAAAAACTTAAATTTTTTCATTTTTCGGGATCCATGTGCGATAATACACATCACACAGGTCCAAAGACGGCCCTGGGACAAGACATTCTCCGACTTTCCTGGACTTGAAGTCGCATGAGAAGTAAGCCAAAAGTCAAAACTATACAAGTCTAACTTAGAAAAGTTTGGCTCTTTTGGCTTCCAAATTCCAATGATGTGACTAGTAAAATGCTCTAAAGGTTAAATCTTATCGATCAAAATTCACCATTTGGAAACTAACTTTTAGTCTTGCAATTACATTAAGACACCTGTAACTTAGATTTTGAATACGAAAAGCGCCATTAAATAAAGTGTTTTTCCTCTTCAAATTTTGTTCTTTAAGAATTTTACTGAAGCATGTTTATTACTTATTGAATTAACTTATAATACAGTGACTTTATAGTTTATTTGACAATTGTACGTATGTTTTTAAATCTTAGCTAGCATTGTGATACATGAACAGAAACTAATTTTCTCACTCTGACTAATCGATGTTAGCTAGTTTAAAACTTCTGTTGAATGTGTACAAGTTTGTTAGCACTAAGAAATTAACATTATAGAAATTTTAGTACTGAAGATTAAATGTTCTTAATCGAAGATCATTAAAATCAAAAGTAAAGTAACCCCTTATTTATAACATAAGATTAAGATAGGATGATGTTGATATCATGCTGGCTTTATAGGTTGATGTCATTAAGGTAATTGGTTCATATTTCCTATTACCCTAACCACAACTATATTACGTGTCTAGAATTGGAGAATGACAATCACGTTCGAATCAACTTACACAAATTTGAATCTCAAGTTCGAACCTCAGTGATCAAATTGAAATAGGCCTCCTCTGACTCTTAGCTTAGTCATACAGTGTTTATCGGGTAGATAACAATATTTTAAGCTTAATTTAATTTTACTAGTACTAATACATCCAAAGATATGTCACTAATCTAATTTTCAATCAAATGATAGAAGAATCTGCTTAACAACCCCTTTTTTAACTTGACAGAAGAGAAAATGGAAGGAGTTGAAAAAATAGCCTTTGGTTTAAAAGGAAAGATGAGAAGGACAATAATAGCTACAATTAGGCCTCAATCTACTACTTTTGAAATCGCTTTACTCCATTACTCAAGAATTTGCCACGATTACGTAAAGGAAAAATACTCTAAAATGAATAATAGCGTTAACCTGAAAATCAAAAGATATAGACGGTCAATATATATAATAATAACACGAAATGATGGTCAAAATGCCTGGAACAGGGGACCAAATTGCCCTATTAGACGAATGCCCTCTTTTGTACTTAACATCTCCTTTTCAGTGTCTTTTCTTAACTATTTTAATTTTCTAGATGCACTAGACTTGTCAACCTGGGTGGAACTAGCATGAGAAACTAATTTCACATATCCAATAATTTTAGTCTGAACATTATATATTTATTAAGATATTCACTAATTATATACATATAATAAATTTCAGAAATTTATAAACTTTAAATCTTGAATTCTTCTCGAGGTCCAAGTCACCATTATTATGTAAATATATTACATTTTAAGTAAATTTAACATACGAAATGAGTGGAACAGCTTGATCCACCCCTTCGTAAATCACTTTTTGATACATTTATTATATACATCTGATGTGGATATTATACTATATCTCCAGCACGTAATACAGCAAAGTGATTTCACACACGCAGCTCTCTCCGTATATGCATTAATGATTTAGCTGCGTTTATATTGTTGAACTACTTGTAAGAGATTTACTTTAATGCTGCCTTTCACTTTTTTTACTCACTAGTTGAACGAAATTAAAGAATTTATTTAATATTCATTCCATATACGTACAAAATTAAATTCTATAAACTAATTAAATATTGATATATTACAAGTTAGCTACACAAAAATTCAAAATATATACGTACAAAAATTGGTTATGTAGATTGATAGTTTCTTATTTTAATGAAGGGGGTATGTAGTGTCAGTGGAAATTAAAGAAGACAATATAGATCCTTAATTTGTTCTTTCATCTTCTTCTTGTATGCAAAATAAAATTTCTTTAAAATGTGTCTTTTAAGTTCTTTAATAGAGCATATATAAATGGAAAAAATAGGGAAGAGGGAGGGGAAGAAAAAGAGATGAAATTACTATAATAATAATTTAATCATCGACTCTACATCATCTTCTTCTGAATTTTCTCTACTTTTCTATCTTCCTCGGCTTTCTTGTTGCGGATCTATCGAATTTGAAGAGGTTGTTCAAAAAAAATTCACTATAAAAGAATGAAGATGCTGTATTTGTTCAAAAGTGAAAAATAGCACTAAAATAGCACTGCAAAAAATATGCACAGCTTGTTCAACTGAACAAGTGTGCACTAACATAGGTCCGCCACTGAATTTATCATCCCTACAAGAACAAATCAGGGATATACTTATACGAAGTTGTTACTTACTCTGAAAAACTTAAATGAGTTTCTCAACCTAAAACACCTGAAATCAGATTTTGTAACTTTAAAGTGACCAGATATAAATATTTTTACGGTTTAAGTAATCATACTATGATTGGTAATTTCGTACTGTGATTTTGTTGGTGTTGATAGGTTGTAAAAGCACAAGCAACTCTTAATAAATAAAAAATAAATAAATAAATCAGATCAAAAGACATCTACTTCTTTAGTATCAAATTTATGTGAAACTTTTTGCTTTTTGAGTTTTAATCTATGTAAAAAAGAAATTATCGTATGAACATGAAAAGTACTTTTCGTATAGTTTTTAAATGTATAGATTTAATTTTAAAATGTTATTAATATAATATAATTTAGCTGGAAATATTAATTAAATTAACTCTCGAAAAATAAAAAGAAAGGAATATAATCTAGAAATCAAAAGAAACATTCCTACCCTTAGATTCTTTGGAGCTTTGTCATTCATGGTTCATATCAGTGAAAGCAACCATATGATTAACCTTTTCTTCATTTTTTCTTCACCCGTATGTACGCTAAAAAGACAAAAGCTTCACAAAATAGGGATTATTATAAGTAAATGGAAACTGTTTAGGGACCATTAGTTAGTGGGGAATAGGGAGAGTAAGTAGGAGTGAAACCCCTTCCTGAATGGGTGAAATTAGGGATGGCAATTGGGTAGGTTAGAGCGGATTAGGGCGGGGCAAGTCTTGACCAGCTAAGGATTTGACCCGTCCTGCCCTGCCCTATTTAGCAATTTTCAGAAAATATGTTCTGTCCTGTCCTGCCCCGCTAAGTTCTGCCCTATCCCGTTCCATTTATGTCATCTTTTATTTCTTTATTTTTATTTTAATCCATTTGTCTTTCACTACCACTAAAGATTGAGAGATATTGAAAATAATCTTCTCTTCTAAGAAGCTTGAATATGCAGCACATTATACAACGAGCCTGATCTCTGGAGATGAAATGCAAGCAACATAGAATATTCAGAGTGAAGTTTTGCTAGATGCATTATTTATTGTTCTCTTTCTCCATTTTTTCTCTTTTTCCTTTTTATGTTTTTGGGCTAATGATTGAGAAGTTTTCACAAGTGTTCAAACCCAGGCAGTAGCCAACGCAGAGGGCTGTCTCGACTTTCTCTAAAACAGGATGGAAATTTCCACCAGTATTCATAGTACCATGGAAATTCGCATGTCACTTGTTTTTACCCGACCCATTTATAAATTCGAATCTTGCCCTATCCTATCCTAACCTATTAACTAATTTTAAAAATATTATTTTACTTTGCCCTATCCTGCCCTGTCCTATTTTAATCTTTCCCCGCCTTACCTCATTAAAGGTTTGCCCCTAACCCGTTCTAACCCGCCATTAGGGATGACAACGGGTAGGATCTGGACCGAATCCTACTAGATCCAGATCCAGATCCGTTTTACATACATGTATCCAGATCCATATCCAGATTCATATGGTCCATAAAATCATATCCAAATTCAGATCCATCGGATTCACCGGATCCACAGATCGGATCTGGATCCAAATCAAAGTGACTGATTATTAAGTTATACCTTCTAATCAGTCCAAATTATCTAGAAAAAGAGTCAATTTAATTTAACGGAATCATGGGAAATGCATGTAAATTAGGACTAAATGACATTGTTGACAATTGTTATGCCTATGGGCTATTGATGTAGTGAGAAACAATCCTCTCAATACCTAAGCTACTACATAAGTACCATATAAATGATTAATATAATTATTAAAAAATAACACGCAAAACGTGTCTCAATTAAAAAAATAATGGCCTTCGGCCCTTTGAATATAAAATAAAATTAAGATTACAAAGGATTCGGTGTCATGATGTATAAATAATAAATGTATAATTAATTTAATAAAAAACGGATTCACGGGTCGGATCTGGACCGGATACGGATCTCAAAGACAAGATCCAGATCCAGATCCGATCCATCATAAACGGATCCGGGTCCGATCCGGATCCGTCGGGTCCAAACTTTGAATATCCATATCCTATAAAACGGATCTGGATCCATCGGATTCAGGATCCATTGCTATCTCTACCCGCCATGCCCCAATTGCCACCCCTAAGTGAAATGTAGGAGTTATAATTATTAGATTTTAATGACTTTAATTATTACAATTGAATTGAATAGATTAGATTTTTAAGAATAAGTTAAACATGAAATTAGGAGAGAAAAACAAAGATAACCAAAAACAAGATAAATAAAAATGATGATGGTGTCACGTCACCTTACTTAATAGATTATTCCATAGTCATAAATTGACCGGCCAAAAGAATGTCAGTCGATGGAATGGCATTATCATCTACTTTTAATTCCTTTCATTTATTTTTCCTACCCCATTTTAATACTCCCTCCATCCAGTTTTATTTATCCATTATATTAAAAATAGTTGTCTAATTTTACTTGTTCACTTTAAAAAATCAAGAGATAATTTACCACTTGATACCTTATTTACCATTATCATTTATTATTGGGTTGACAAATTCAAAAAAAATTAATGTATTTCAATCATTAGGTTACTTAGAAAATAATTAGGGTTGATATAGTAAAATTACCATTCTATTTTTGGTTCCTTGGGTCTGTTTGGTCAAGCTTCTTAAAAAGTGTTTTTGTTTCTTAGAAGTAGTTCTGGAGAAATTATTTTTAGAGAATCTATTAGGGTGTTTGACCTATAATTATAGAAGTACTTCTGAGAAACAGAAACAGTTTTCTGTTCGGCCCACATTTATGCAAATTTACTAGAATATTTTTTTAATAAATTTAAAACTATTTAAAATATTATTTTATATCTTATGTTTCTAAAAATCAGTATATTTTTACAATTTAATAAAAAAAATTAAAATTATTTAATTGCAATATTTAATCAAAAAATAATATTATATTGTACATAAGAAATGTAACGACAATATGATAGTCAATGACTCAAATATGTCCAAACCTACCCTCCCCCGCCCTACCCACACCTACCCCCACCCCATCCTCAAATTTCTACGTCATATTTTTTTTACTTTTATAAAAAAAAATATGATTTATTTTCTCCCCCCCCCCCCCCCTCCCCCTCCCGTCCACCTACCCCATTTTCAAATTTTTATTTTATATTTTTTTTACTTTTATAAAATATGAATTTTTTTCTTACCCCGCCCTACCCCCACCCCTCCCCCAGTGCCCTACCCCATCTTCAAATTTCTATTTCATATTTTTTGTTACTTTTATAAAAAATGATTGAAATTATGAAATTTTTTCTTACCTCCCCCTACCCCCGTCCACCTACCACATTCTCAAATTTCTATTTTATATTTTTTTTTACTTTTATAAACAATTTATAAAAAATATAAAAAAATATCTTACCCCCCACCCCACCCCCCTATTGCCCTACCCATTCTCAAGTTTCTATTTCATATTTTTTGTTACTTTTATAAAAAATGATTGAAAATATGAATTTTTTTTTTACCTCCCCCTACCCTCCCCCACATTCTCAAATTTATATTTTATATTTTTTTACTTTTATATTTATAAAAAATATGATTTTTTTTCTTACCCTTCCCGTCATGCCCATTCTCAAATTTCTATTTTATATGGGGATATTATATGAGATTAAAAGGAATTTTGTGAAAAGAAAAGGGTAAATGGGTCCCAAAAAAAATTATTTAATAGGCAAAAGGGGCTTCTCGAGAAGCACTAAATTATGTTTCTCTTCCTACCTTGTAAAAAGTGTTTCTACTTCTGGAAAGTACCTGTTTGGCCTAAGAAGTGTTTCTAAGAAACAGAAACATTTCCAAAAGCTTGGCCAAACAGATACTTAATAGACGTGTTAAGTTAAAATGTAACAAGTAAAAATGTACGGAAGGAGTAATTTTTTTTATTTAAGAAAGTCAAAATGAAAGGTTGAACGTGTAGGTTGCAGACTCAATTAATATTACTAGCTAGCTCCTCTTAGAATAAACATATTTGGAATTTTGATTCTCTGAAGATCTTGCATTGATCATGTGAATTTCATTTGCTTTCATAATGAAAAATTGAAAAGGAAGAAGCATTTAGTGTACAACAAAGACTAAGACCGGAAATTTTGACTGTATAGTTATCATTGTTGTCATCAATATGCCCAACCTAAGTTGTGCACCTAATTAATATCATCGGGAGAGAGACCGATATAATTAAATATGTTGAAGTTGAAAAGACTTGGGTACACTCACTGTGCTTATCTTTTCTGTCTAACTTGTATAAATCACGAGTCTTATCCTATGTTGTTCGGATTTGAACACATTTTTTAAAAATATTGACAGGTGTGTGTCAGACACTTCAGAAATTATACATTTTTAAAGAATCTGACACAAGTGCACAACAAATCCGCTTAACTTAGGTCTTATCAGATGGAATACTAGAGAATCCCATGGTTATATTGTAGTTATAGAGCAATTTTTGTTTGGTAATTAAGAAATATTATTACCAAAGAATTATAGAGCCACTAGTCTTCACTCAAATTTACGTGTGGTGCTTTGCAACTAATAAAATACACTAACAAGTTTAAGGGACCGTCAATATATTAAACCAATTATATATAAATTAATCTATTTTTCAATGTAAGACTAAGGGCTTGTTTGGAAAGTCACTCAGGTAATTGAAATTGGGTGTAATTGACAGTTTGACATGTTTATTTAATTAAGTAATCATTTGGTTAGATGAGAAATGCGTGTAATTAAGAGGGTGTATTTACGCTCTTCAATTCTCAAGGGGGTTGTGTAAAATCCCGGCCGTTTTTTTAAAAAACTAAAAAAAGAAAAAAAAAAGAATAATTAAAAACACTATCTTATTTGAACTAGAAGAGCTATATCTAACTTAGACTTCTACTAGACCTAGATATCCCTCTAGGTCTTTCTTACTTGGGGGGTTTTGTAAGACTCAAACACTCAACTTTTCACTATATCTTCAAAAGTCAAAAACATCAAAGGAAAACCTATCCTTTCCCCTCACCTCTTGGACGAAAATTTATCTTTTTGGTGAAGTTTTTATCTTTCTTTTTTTTCAAGAGCAAGGCCAGGAAAAGATCAAATGTGCAAGAATGAGAATAGTGGCAGTGTGATAAAAATTGTGAAGAAATAAAGGTTAGTTTTCTCACTCACATATTCTTGGTAACATCCTTTGTTTTGAATTACGATGCATGTTAAACATAGTGTTGACACTCAATTTTGATCATCTCTTTTAATCATTTAACTATAAAATTAAATTACTTTTTAAACACCGCAAAATAACTCTTATAATAATACATACATACGTAAATAAGAAATTTAATAATGACGTCATATTTATATAGAGCATTAAACACTCTTTAAATATCATGACCGCATTTATTATTTTAATAACTTTTAAAATGATTTTATTTAAACCACATTTTATTTCCCATTAAACTAACGCCTAAAACACTACCCATTATCCCCAAGCCCAATTCCCCATTTAAATTCGTCCAGCCCACTCCTTATCTAAAACCCGCAGCCCATTAAATGCAAGCCCAAAACCCGGTAAGCCCAAATCTCCCTCAACCTTTTATGTCATCCCTTCCAAATACACCCCTAAAACAAAACATCACAAAAACCTAATACTAAAGATCGCACGCCCACCTCAATCCCCTTCCCCAACCTACCATATCAAAACCTTTCCAAATTCATCCCCAAAAAATCGTGCTAACTGGTCCCTCAAATCATCTCAAGAATAAATTTATCATAGCAAAGAACTTACCGAAAATCAGTGAAAATCTCTCAAAATATCGTCCTAAAATTCAAAGCATACCATAATCCGAAAGGTCTCACAATCATTCAAATTACCTTAACCGAATCGCTCCAACAAGAACAATATTAAAATCAGTCCCAAAATCATAAATTGCCATAAAAGAACAATATCATATCTCGTCCCAAACCGTGTCCAAAATCAGCACTAAAAATCAACCCAAAAATCGTCCTAAATCAGCACCAAATCGCAAAAGAAAATCGCAGCAAAACTTACCAAACTAAGTACCAAAATCAAGACGATATAAACAAATCGATCTTACATGCAAAGGCATCTGCGAAACAGTCCAGAGCCCTTTTTTACCGTCAATACACCTTCGAACAACGGTCAAGCAAGCCTAGGAATAAATTCTCTAAAAGCAAAAAAAAAAAAAGCATCAGTCCCCTTCGATTGCATAGCAACCCAAATTCCGAGTGGATCGACGACTTGATACGTTACCTCGGTTTGCTGTCTGGAGAAGGTAAACCCAAATTCCTCTCAGTTCATTGTGCATTTTATGTGTGTTTTGTGTTAATCATGTAGTAGTTTAGTCGTTTATGTCGATGTTTGAATGTGACATATTAACGGAGTCTATTTAGATGAACTCTTATTGTTTCAGATTGTTTAATTATTATTATTATTAGGTTTATTTTTTTTAAGTATCATGTGGGATATAAGCTATGTTGATTCTGGTTTAACAAGATGATAATATAGGTTGGTTGATTTGTTATTCTGGTAAGACAAATGTACCAGTCTTAGTCGTAGTTGAGGTTAAAAGGTGTGATTATTTTCACCCGTTAAATAGCAACACAGTTTGGAGATTCTTTGTAGGCGCAGATGTATGTTGTTAGTATGTTTATATACTTTCTGAGACCCAATGAGAAATGTTGAATAGGTTTTGCTTTTAAAACTTTTACCAGTATGTTTGTAAACCTGCATATGTATGCACTTAGAATAATTAAAAATGTGAAAGATGAAAAGGAAGTATGGGGTCTGAGGTGAGCTATTGTTTGTGAACATGTCTATCTATTCTATGTAATGTAGCAGGGATATAATTTTGTAAGTTCAGTATATGGGAGAATGCCATGCCTCTTGATAAGTAGCATATATACATGTCTACAATTCTACATTAGAAGCATGTATGCCCTGTACCCTATTTGTTGAAATCATCCTTGTCTAGTCTATTTACTGAGAATATGTATTTGTGTTTATCTGGGTTAATAAGCTTGTCTATATGAGTATGATTGCCTAGAGTTGTCTGTATATGCGTGTTAAATAAATGATCATGGCTTCCTGTATTTTCGATATCTCGCTCTTCTTTCAAGTATTCCATGCTTCGGATTAGAAACAAAGAGTCTGCCTGTGTTCAGTAAGATTGATGTGTTCTGAATCTACCCTTTTTCAAATCTGAAAGTTGCATGTCTTGGGTCTGCTTCATATCCTCTGCGTGTTATTTGCATATGAGGCCCAATGTTTAATTGAGCAATCTCGATACCTTCTTTGCTTGTGCCTGCCCCTTTATTTTAGATTGCTACAGTCAAATTATATATATGTTTAAATTTACTTTTTTATTTACTTGCATTATTTGATAAATTTAGACATATACTAATCTTTATCTTTTCTTATATCTCGCATGAAATGCATTGGAGCAACGAAGAGTCTCATTGCGAGACTCGTCACGAGCCACACCGCATGAATGCCCGCATCTGTGTCCACCGCATTCCGCCTCAGAATTCCTAAATAAAAGGGGGACGAGACGACATTGTCATCCCCCTCAAAGCACATCCTTTTGGCCCCTTAATCCTATAGGTCTTATATATATTTGTTTGTGTATTTGTTGAAATTTAATTAGCTAACTCGTAATTAATAGGATATCTGGAACAATTAGTCTTTGAACAAGTGAATTGGATGGGTAGTTTTAGAACTGGAAATACACTTCTAATTTATTTATTTTAGACTTGCCATACATGTCTAAACTTTGCCTAATAATCACCTTTTGCACTATGCCATATATATTTTAAAATCATTTTTCAAGTAAATGCATACATTTAGTCAATACATCAACTTTGCATCATTTACTTTATAAATAATATAAATACATACTTTTCACTTCATATGTATTTTACAAATGCATGCCTTCATCCAAAAGACTAACTTTACACGTATACAATAAGTCTTATAAATCTTTTTTTATGTTATTAAAATGCACCCTTTTTAAACACTTGCAACTTCTTTTACTTAAATATTTTCAAAATATGCATTGCATTCTTAGCATAATAATCAACCTTGGTTTGAACGGACAACCACAAGTTAGCGGATTTTAGAGGGTGTCTAACTCATTCCCTCTAGATTAATAAAGAACACTTGCCCAGAATCTCATTAAATTTAGCAGACCGTTTAAATGGAATTAGTGTTGACTTTATTTAGTTGACATTTAAGTGTCCTCATTCACCTAAACTAATTAGGTGGTGACTCCGCGAACCCTTTAGCACATTTTAGCTTTTTATTTTTATTTCTAGCTGGCTGAATTCGCTGAGAATTTATGTCGCGGTCAAAAAAGGGCGTGACACATAGTATTCATGTCAAAATAAGGGCGTGACACATAGGATTCATGTCAAAATAATATATGTTTTTGGGAAACATAAGTTGTGATGAATTAATTGATATAAGTATTGTCTTGTAACAAGTTTGAGTCTTGTATTTGCGGACTGTTTTGCTGAGTTATACTTGTTAGAATTGAATGAAAATTTAGTAATTTACAAGGTTATATATCTCTCACTAAATCAGATTGAACCCAAACAGGGCTAAAACCGACTTACGGTTTGAAAGTTATCACTGTCTAAAGTTTCTGTCTCGGATCAATCGAAATCCGGAAGAGCAGAACAAATAACGTAAAAACTGTACAAATCGGTAAAAAATCTAAAAGTATGTGCTGAATAAAAGTTGTAGATTACTTTGTTTCCGACAGTTTGAGACCTTACAGGGATAAATCCGACCTACGGATAAAAGTTATGATTGTTTTAATATCGTATCTTATTTTACAAAAATTCTAGCAACACAAATTTCATATGGTTGTTTTCATCGTAAATCTGTACCAGTTACACTAAGTACTTCCATATGGAATTTGACATAATAAAAGATCCTAGTGTTGCCTTCAATTTGGCATAATAAACACCTTATTTGGAGTTACGAATTTAATGTTATAACCTTTACAAACGGGAAGGCGGGAAAGTTGAAAGAAAGAAATATTATTTGAATCTTCTGAAGTTATGCCAATATATATATATATATATATATATATATATATGAGGATGAGTTTAGCCATACAATTGAAATGATGAAAATCTTGATAATTTAAAAACATTACCTTCGGGGCTATTCAAGGACATTTTGCCTTCAGGGTTATTCAAGGATATTTGCCTTCAGGGCTATTCAAGGGTATTGGCCTTCGGGCTATTTTAAATATATTTGCCTTTGGGGCTATTCAAGGACATTTGCCTTCGGGGCTATTCAAGGATATTTGCCTTCGGGGCTATTCATGGGTATTGGCCTTCGGGCTATTTTAAATACATTTGCCTTCGGGGCTATTCAAGGACATTTGCCTTCGAGGCTATTCAAGGATATTTGCCTTCGGAGCTATTCAAGGATATTTGCCTTCGGGGCTATTTTAAAAACATTTTCTTCGGGGCTAATCAAGGATAATTGCCTTCGGAGCTACTTTAAATACATTGCCTTTGGGGCTATTCAAGGTCACTTATTTTGAATCTATATGTTAAGTGTATTAAATCAGGTTGCACATTCTAAATAGATATATAATAAACTGGGTACTTTCTGAAACGAGTCGAAAGAGAATATTATTATGTGAATATTGAATTGTGGTACATTGAAAGTGCTGAAGTTAGTTTCATAACATGTTTATTGTGTTATAATATGATTGTATTTGAAATATTGTGAGGTTACTTTGGATTGTAAAGCGAGGTTCTCACTCAGCCCCGGATGGTATGGCTGACTCTTTTATTTAACATGTTTCAGGAAAGCGCGATAGAGGAAAAGCTCCGCAACAGGGCCAGCATCGTCCCGCAGCCTCAAGGTCCCACCAATCCATTACTTCCAATTTGGTGAAAGTTATTTTAGACTAAGTATGTTTTTAGAACTAAGTGTCGTTATCTCGGGGAATGCCCCACATGAAATTGTTCTTTGTAAACTTCGAATTTATTATTAAATATATTATTTCCGCACTTAAGTACATGTTTAATTTAAGAAGAAAAGAAGTTAATGGTTCGCCTGAAAAATGGATAGTTGTCCAGGTGCATCACACCCTAAGAAAAGTCGGGGCGTGACAGGTTGAGAATTGACGAGTGTAATTACATAGTTACTTTTTAGTCTATTTCTTTTTTGTTTTATTTTAATTTCTTTTCTTTTTAATTTATTTTTATTTCTTTTTCTTTTTTTAATGGTTTTTTTTCTTTTTATATTATTCATCTTTCATTTCCTTATTTCCTTTCTTCTCATTCTCAGTCTTTAATTCTTGTGATTTCATGTAATTACTCGTATTTTTTTAGTTTATTCATTTAGCATAATTGTGTTATTATTCTAATTTTTCAAACTACAACTCTTAATATTAGAAAGAATGAGTCATTAACAATACCCGCAAGGGTAGCCAAGTTGGTGGAGTAGGAGAGCGCGGGACCGAAAGGTAACGAGTTCGATTCCCCCTGCCAACACCTTCTTGGTTGAGTCTGTTACGCATAGCTTGCCAAGTGTGATTTACCTGGCTGACTGTGGTTTGCAGGCTATTGCGTCAGTCCGAGGGTTTACCCAGCGAGCACTTGTAAAAAGTAGCGGCTGCGGGTTCCCCGTCATAAAAAAAAAATGAGTCATTAACAAACTTCACATATAATAATTTTTTAAATGAATATAGGAAATCTATATAAATTCATGACATATAATGAGTGATATTATTAAAGTAGAATTTCGTTGTGAAATTTGTTTTTTGGATTTTGAATATAAGTTATATTTTCAATATTAATTTATAAAAAAATTGGAGTAAAAGAGGTTCATTCACCGAATCCAGAAAGCAACAAGGCCACTATGACAAAAACCTTACAAGCATACCAAGAAGACTGATTCACCTTATGGCAACTCAACTAGCAGAAATAGATGATGCGGACTGAAGGTTTTTTAGCTCGGCTGCTACCTTCCCGACATCAAAGTAATCCTGAAGAGCTGTCATCTTAATCTTATTGCACTTTAAGCTTTTAATTGCATCAGCTGTCGCCAAAGCCCCTGCAACTGTTGTTATTACCGGTATCTTATATGCGAGAGCCATCCTTCTCAGCTTCCGGCCATCAATCTGATCAAGTGCGTCTCCTGAACTTATGATCACCATCAACTGAATCTGCCCATTGGCAATGAGATCAGCAGCATGTGGCCGCCCTTCATGCATTTTAAGCACTCGCTCCACTGGCATGCCTTCTAATTCGAGTACACGTGCAGTTCCAGAAGTTGCAATGATCTCAAATCCAAGTCCCGAGAAGGCTCGAGCAATTGTGGTGAGTTGAGGTTTTGTCAATTCATTTAAACTGAGGAACAGAGTACCTGAAAGTGGCAGTTTCTGTCCAGCAGCAATTTGTGCTTTGGCAAATGCAATCGATGACTCATAGTGGATACCCATTACCTCACCGGTGCTACGCATCTCAGGACCAAGAAGCACATCACAGCCTTGGAATTTCTCAAATGGAAGAACAGCTTCTTTAACTGATACATGTCTTGGGATAACCTCCTTGGTGAAGTTTAGGTCATATAATGATTTTCCTGACATGACTAGAGCAGCGTATTTAGCCAACGGGCGCCCAATTGCCTTGGAAACAAAAGGAACTGTTCGTGATGCACGGGGGTTTGCCTCGAGCAAGAACACCTCACCAGAAGCAGTAATGGCATATTGACAATTCATGAGTCCACACACATTTAGCCTCTTAGCTAATTTCGTAGTCCACGACCTAATAGTTTCCAAGCATGAATCTGAAACTGTTTTTGTTGGAAGCATGCATGCTGAGTCACCTGAGTGAACCCCAGCCTGCTCAATGTGCTCCATTATTCCACCAATGACCACATTACCATACAAATCAGCAAGTGCATCAATATCAATCTCTACAGCATCAGTTAAATACTTGTCAATCAGGACAGGGCGCTCCGGGTCTACCTTAACAGCATTTTCAAGGTACGTCACTAATTTTTCGTTGTTGTAAACTATCTCCATTGCCCGTCCACCTAAGACATAAGATGGTCGAACGACAACAGGATATCCTACTTGTGCAGCAATCGCAAGGGCATCCTTTTCGCTCTTTGCAATACCCCCTTTTGGCTGCTCGATCTGTAGTTCATTCAGGATGGCATTGAACCTCTCCCTATCTTCAGCTGCATCAATGTTATCAGGTGATGTACCCCAAATGCTAACAAAGCCAGCTCCACTTTTGCTCTTAGGCCTTCGCTCATCCAAGTAATTCTGAATAGGAAGAGCCAGTTTCAATGGGGTTTGACCTCCAAACTGCACAATGATACCATCGGGTCCTTCTAAATCAATGATATTAAAGACATCTTCAACTGTCAGAGGCTCAAAGTAGAGACGATCACTTGTGTCATAATCTGTAGAAACTGTCTCAGGATTGGAATTCATCATAATTGTTTCATAGCCTGCGTCCTGCATAAACCCAAAAAAAACAAATTTAAGGTTGAAAAGCAACATCGAAGCAAGTTGAAACCGTAAAATGCTAATTATGAGAACCAAGACAGAAAGAACAATTATTATATTTCATTTACTTCATATGCCAAGAAGCAAATTACTTGGCTTTCTGCATTACACATGAAAACAGAGACTTCTTTTATATGAGTAACTCCTGTTATTATAATTTACATATGTTAGGTGCAGAGTGACATGTAATACTCTAGTATATATTTGTACAACCAAAATAAATATGGATCGACTTGGAAGAATTTCAGCATTTTGTAGCTAATACCAGTAGACGATCAAAACTAGGGTAAAAAAATTCTAAATGCCAAGATAAAGGATCATAACAATTGTTAAGCTGTAATAGTATCAAAATGATGCATTATCAATCCCTCGCAGACTTATAGCTATCGATCTTATCTATAAGGGATGCATTGAATTAGTTAGCAAATTAGTTGAGGATAATTATAAAGATGAATATCTGCCAAAAAAAAATTAGGACAGAATAGGTGAAACCCAAAGGTGAACTTATTTTCAAGAAGTGCATTAAGTTCATTAATCTCCATGTTAAAAAAAAAGGAACAAGAAAATCTCATGAATCAGATGACTAGCTATAAAACTTCTTATGAACCAGAAGAAGAAAAAGAAAAAGGGCAGCCCGGTGCACTAAGCTCCCGCTATGCGCGGGGTCCGGGGAAGGGCCGGACCACAAGGGTCTATTGTACGCAACCTTACCTTGCATTTCTGCAAGAAGTATTATAAATTTAAGCATCAGAGGACTACGTACACTGAGAAAAATTAGTAACCATGTTCACAGTACAGGAAGTTTAAAATGGCTGTCTATCCATATGCGGCTCTAGAGAATCAATCAACTAACAAAAGAAACATTTTTACCCTTTGTTTTGCATTGCATTTTTCTTAATAAGAATAAATGTTCCGCAATAAGCATCCATTAAGTTCAGTTGGTTAGATTCTGATATCGCCAAGATATACAGTCTAATGCAACAGAGATGCATTAAATGAATCGGTAATCAATAGAAAGCCAAAGTTCATAATTGTAAAATTGTAGTATGAAAATGAACCTCGATTTATCAATTTGTTTTTTTCTGAATTATAGTGATATTTTTTGGTATTTTCTGCAAATTATGACGAATAATGTTTTTTTATGAAGATTCTGCATTGTGGAATTAGAAATTCATCATTCTACAAAAGTGAAAATCAATTCTACACCTGTGACATTTCTAATTGGAGTCATGCTTATAGGAGTAGGAACCTATAGTGCCATTCGTTTCCTAGAATTTATCAACTTCTAGATTTCAGTTGTTTTGAAGAATAATCACACAATTAGAATCATTATATGGAAGAAACCTTGGCAGTTGAAGAAATATAACCAAAAAAGCAATGCAGAAAAATTGGGTCCTAAATCAATTAGCAAGAAACACAAACCTGAAGGGCGAAGGATGTATGACAGCAGCAATAATCAAACTCAATACCCTGTCCAATTCGATTTGGTCCTCCACCTAAAATTAACACTTTCTTCCTTCCTGTAGGAGCTGATTCACACTCAAGTTCATATGAAGAATACATATAAGGTGTATCAGCCTCGAATTCTGCAGCACATGTATCAACTCGTTTATATGTTGGTTTCACACCCAAAGACAAACGCCTTGCTCGAACCTCCTTCTCATTGGACTTCGTCACGAAAGCTATCTGCCTGTCACTAAACCCTCTCTTTTTCACTTCATACAAGTCATCCTTTGTTAAGTCAGATAAACTGCGAGCCAGAAGGAATTGCTCCACATCTACAAGCTCCCTTAGCTGAGTGAGGAACCATTTGTCTATGTAACTGAGTTCATGGATGTCATCTACCTTCATCCCCCTCTTCATTGCAGCATATACAGCATGGATGCGATCGGGATTAGGAACCCGAAGACTATACTTCAGTTTGTCCCAATCCCAATCCAATTCCTTAACCTGAGCACAGCCCCATCCAGAATAACCACATTCTAGAGACCGCACTGCTTTTTGGAAGGATTCTTGGAATGTGCGACCTACTGCCATGGATTCACCAACAGACTTCATCTGAGTTGTCAGTATTGCCTCGGATCCAGGGAATTTCTCAAATGCAAACCTAGGTATCTGCACAATTTTACATTGTTCAGAAAACTAACTGTGGATGTATAAACATCGGCGATTGGGGAAAAAACAGAACAGCAATTTACATTTATCTCCAATCATGAAATAAAAAAATGCCAATTAAAATATTATCCCACCACCAGAATCAACAATAAGAATACTACCATAATTTAAAGAACAAGTTATAGGAATCGAGTTGATGACATAAATGTCAGGGGTCATTTCCGTTGGTAAGAATCGTGTATTCCTTTTTCTTTTATCATACATGTCTCTACAAAATTCAGGTTGAAATATTAGACAGATTGGTCATAACTCAGACCAACTAACTCACTGTACCAAAGGAAAGAACGTTGGTGAATATTTCTGGTTGTCAAGTCACACTAGAAATGCTATAGAGATGTGTATGCGTGAAGGCGATAATAGACACCTTCATGCAGGACTCTAATTTTAAACTTACTATAAACTAGATACTAGTCTCTACAAAATCCAGGTTGAAATATTAGCCAGATTGGTCATAACTCAGACCAACTAATTCACTGTACCAAAGGAAAGAACGTTGGTGAATATTTCTGGTTAACAAATTACACTAGCATGCTATAGAGATGAGTATGTGTGAAGGCAATAATAGACACCTTCGTGCAGGACTCTGATTTTTAACTTACTAGAAACTAGATACCAGTCTTACTCCTAAGTAGTGTTGTTATCGGTCCGGGTATCCACTTACCGGAACCGGTCCGATAAGCTTACCGGTCCGGACCGATAAGGTTTCGATCCTGGAACGAGATCCGGTCCCGGACCGAAACCTTATCGGTCCGGTTCGGACCGGTAAGAATTTTCCGGGTCGGGCCGATTTTTTTTTTTAAATTGAATTTCCAATACGGAAATTGACATTCTTGGACACATTACCACGAAATTTTTACGTTGAAATATATTGTATAGCGCGAGATATTTAGATTTGAAAATGGACAATTGATAATAATTTGAGGTAAAAGTGAAATTGATTGGCAAGACGGATGTTTTTTGAGAAATTGGCTGCTCCAAACTGCTTTAGCTGTTTGTCCGGCCTTATCTCGAAAAAATATGCTAAATCAAAAAAACATTAGGTCAAACGGACATCCGAGCGCAAAGTTATGACCATTTAAAATTTCATTAATTTACAACTAATTAGAGCTGGCAGGAGGGGGACTGGGGGTGGGTTGGGGGGTGTTACCGGGTTACCGGTCCGGCTCCTTATCGGTCCGGGTATTTTTTTGGTACTCGTATCCGTACCGTTAAGGTTTCGGTCCGAGTATCGGTCCGGGTTTACCGGTCCGGTTCTCGGGTAATTACCGGGTGTATCCGAACCGCTAACAGCCCTACTCCTAAGTAACCGTATCGAGAAAAACTGAGACAGGCGATTGAATATTATAGCATTCTTTTACGTAACACTAGCATGTGTGTTGGCCATAAATAGAGACCTTCATGCAGGGTATTTTTAATTTAGTAGAAACTAGATACCGTGCTTACTCCTAAGTAACTGAACAATGACAAATTGAGACCACCAAATGTATATTATACTAGTATTCTTTTATTAGTTTATAAGTAACAGCTGATCAAAATTCCAAGCAGAAAATTTAAAAAATAAGAGAAATATACTACACAAGGAAATTGGAATCTAAGAGAAGCAATAAAGTTAAAGATAAAGATACTTGCCTTTGTAACTACATAATCTATGGATGGCTCAAAACTAGCTGGAGTCTTCTTTGTGATATCATTAGGAATTTGATCCAGAGAGTATCCCACTGATAGCTTAGCAGCCATCTTAGCTATTGGAAAGCCAGTAGCTTTCGACGCTAAAGCTGAAGACCTTGAAACTCTAGGATTCATTTCAATTACCATAACTTCACCATCAACTGGATTTACAGCAAATTGCACATTAGAACCACCACATTCAACTCCAATTTCCCTAATAATGGCAATCGAATAATCCCTAAGCCGTTGGTACTCTTTATCTGTCAAACTCTGAGCAGGAGCCACAGTGATCGAGTCCCCTGTGTGGACCCCCATAGGATCAATATTCTCAATCGAACAAATAATAACCACATTGTCAGCCAAATCTCTCATAACCTCAAGCTCATATTCTTTCCAACCTAACAAAGACTTCTCAACCAAAACCTGTGATGTCAAACTAGCTGCTAACCCCGACTTACATATCGCCTCGAATTCCTCCCTGTTATAAGCAATTCCACCACCCGTCCCACCTAATGTAAAAGCCGGCCTAATAATCAAAGGAAATTCACCAATCTCACTAGCTATCTCAAAACACTCCTCCAATGTCTTCCCAATCCCTGAAGGTGGAGTCTTTATACCAATATTCTTCATTGCCTGTTTAAACAACTCCCTATCCTCCGCCTTTTTAATCGCGTCAAGCTTCGCCCCAATCAACTCGACTCCATATTTTTCAAGAACCCCACTTTCCGCCAACGCTACAGCTAAATTAAGAGCAGTTTGTCCACCCATTGTTGGCAACAATGCATCAGGCCTCTCATTCTCTAACACTTGCTCAACAAGTTCTGGTGTCATTGGTTCAATATAAGTCCGGTCCGCCAATTCGGGGTCAGTCATAATAGTTGCAGGGTTAGAATTTATCAATATCACCTCATACCCTTCTTCTTTAAGAGCTTTACAAGCTTGAGTACCTGAATAATCAAACTCACAAGCTTGTCCTATCACTATTGGACCTGCACCCAATATCAATATCTTCTTTATATCTGTTCTTTTCCCCAATTTCTGATTATTTGGGCTAGTAATGATTTGCTCATTAACAATTGAATTCATTACCCTTTTGGGAAAATGGGTGTGAGGGAAAAGGTATGGTTTAGATTGAAGGTGCAAAAATGAGGACCTTTTGGGAAATAATGGAAAAAGGTGGGTTCTTGATGAAGGGGGGATAACATAGGAAGATGAAGAGGAGATGATCTTACATGTAGCATTTTCACAGTGATTCATACAATAATCCATCTCGATTCAACAAAATTGATTAGGCTTCTTATGAGCTTATATGTAGCTTATCTATTTGTGCTTTTAGCAGAGTGGTGGAGGGAGGATAGAAGGTGGGGTTTCAGTTGAGGCTAGGGTTTTAGAAGTTGTAGTGGTAATTAACTCAAATTTGCTTATCAATTAAGTACTTGTATTAAAAAGAAGTAATTGAAGAAGAAAAAAAAAAGAGGGACAGAGATATGCATTAAAGAGGTTTTGAGCTAAATAGGAGAAGAAATAAAATTGGAAAAATGAAAACCAGAAAAAAATATTATATTTGAGCCAATTATTACTTTAGAAATAGCTAGAACTGAATGCGGAAAGTATGAAAAAACATCTCGTAATGTAATTATCTACTACTCCTTATAAATGGGATTTACATGTTATTTTTTTCTGAACCTCAATCATAGCAAAAAGTTATACTAATTGATTATATTTATTTTGTGAGGTACAAAAATGTCACTTTATAATATAAGATCTTATCCACTAAATATTTCTTTGAAAATGTTGTTTTTTTGTATATTTCTCTTTCCCCACATGAAAAACATGTTACTAAGATAATTCAAATGTTAGCGGGTTAGGTGACCATATATATTTCCATGGTTATTTATAAATATAAAGTGTTGAAAGTCATTACTAAATAAAATTAAATTATAAGAATATATTTCAGGTTTAAGAATATTTAGTTTTTTTTTTTTAAATAAATATAAAATTGATCACAAAAGTTGATACAAGTCCATATAAAGAGTCCATGCACTGGTCAGTGACTTTAGTCAACCTAATAACATTGAGAACTTGAGTGTTCTTTCGAATTTCCGTCGAAATGAATCGTATTCTTGCTCAATTCTGCGTTGATTTACATCACGATGCAACACAAGTCGTATCTTATCCAGAAGGAGTTTAAGCTTAGGACTTGGTCAAAGTACATCATTCTGTAAAGTGCATATTGACTTCAAGTCAAATGACTTTTATATTCCACATGCCGATAATTCTATAGACATGTATAACAAATAGTCTATCGGCAGGGTATATCAATACTTCTCCAAAGTATCCATGTGTCAATCACGAGTAACTATTGCTCACAGCTAATGCTATGAGACATACTATATTCTCCAAGAATTTGATGTAGACTACATGTCGACTTATAATATATTATTGATATCTCATTCTCGATGATCATTAGTCGAGACTATTTTGAGAGTTACGTTCTATCATTAATATATCACTATATTAATAACAACGTAAGCTCAAGGGATGCACATATATGAATCATTGCAAACAATCAAACAACAATTCAATAATTGCAAAAACCATAAATATTAATCTCATTAATAATAATACGAATGTGTTGAAGTATATTTTGTCCCTAATACATATTGTCTCTAGGACATATATACTTTCATATCTCCGACATAATTTGCATAATTTTGAAAAAGATGTGTGATTATACTAAACAAAATGATAAAAGTATCTAAATTTACATTAATTAAAAAAATATCTCCAATATAATATTTATATTGATTGACAACCTTTAATTTATTTTTCATGCGTATGAATATTTGAAATTGGCTTATAAAAAGAAAAAAAAGGACTTAAGCAAAAATGACAGTTTATATATTGAAGCAATTAAATTTGGTGTGATACAAATATGATATATGTACTAATTTTCTAAAATTAGTTTCTTTCGGTATCGATCGCGCTAATACTAAAACTAGTTAACACAAAAAGAGAATTACACATGTGCTTATTAAAATACTAAAATTGTGATATATATATAGAGAGAGAACTCCTATCTTTATTGGTATAAAAAGTGGTGAATTCGAAAGAAATTAGGCATTAAATATGTTAAGAATGACATAAAAATTAGAAAAAAGTGAATAACTTAATGTGAATTTTCAATACTACACGAATAAATATCATAAAGTAAAAACTAAAAACCAAATCGGATTCACACATATAGTCCGAATCAACTTCAAATTATACTATCTATTTTTCCCTTTCTTTATTTGAGGCTCAAGTTAGTTCTGAAAAGACATAGCAGATTGAAAGCTAACTGTATGTATCTAAAACCTTGCGTTATTGGAAGGTAATTTTACTTGTTAATATCCTCAAGTTTGTGATTGAAGAATGTGCCTACAAGGTGTTTGAGTTTTTGCTCAATTGAGTAATGATGCGTATACTATGTCAACATTCACTCTTTAAGTTTTTATGGGTAATCTTTGAATTCTTCTTCCATACATGTTTTTACCCAAAGTGCTCTGCATTGAAATGTAAAGCCTTTACTAGTAGAAATGATAAATGCTAACACGTATAGCAAAGGATCGAGTAAATTTCTCAAATGGTCACTCAAGTTAAGGAAATTATGCAGCAACGTCACTTTACTTTATTTTGTATCAATATTGTCACTCAGTTTGTGTTTTTTTGTTTTGTTTTTATGATAAGGGAACCCAGCCCCTACCTGAAGGTGCGCACAGGTAACCCCTCTCATGTGTAATAGCTCGCAAATCACACAGGAGATATAACCCGCACTAGGCATGCCTCGTGCAACGAGCTGACCCAGAAGGCAAATCCCCTGCTGTAGTACGCAGAGGATTCGAACGTGAGACCTCCATTATGGAAGCCCCATGCTTAACCATTTGCGGGTCACTCAGCTTGTGTGTTATATCTTACAAAATCACTATTTCCGGATTGTGCACTAAAATTCCCTTAATTGTCAAAGTATCTTCGCTATTATATACTCCATCCGTACCAAAAAGATTGACCTAATTTGACTTGATACGGAGTTTAAGAAATAAAAGAAGTATTTTGAAATGAGTGGTCCAAAACAAATCTTAGATATTTGTGTGACGATAAATGATCTCATAAAGTTAAATTGTTTCTAAATATAAAAATGTGTCAATCTTTTTTGGACAAACTAATAAGGAAAATAGGTCAATCTTTTTGGGACAGAGGGAGTAGTTAAAATATTGCTCTGTATTTGAGAGTTGGAAGTATTCCGCAAGTTGATATTTGAACAAGTGCTTGTTGCTGGGAATGAGAATGAAGGAGAAGATATTTTGCTTTGTTTGACATTTGATTCATTGGGATCAGTTGACGAACACGCTTTGATAATGGTTCTAAATCTTGATTCTGCATGATTATCTTCTAGGTGAATATCACTTTGCTGTGATATTTCAAACGTACATAAAATAAATTATAGATTAGTTTGAAAATGACTAGATTCTTCTTTTATCTTATTTGAAATTTTGAATGACTTAGCTGGAAAAATAAACCATGAAATCATTAGGTAATACGCTAAGGACGACCGATTCTAGTAAAGAAAAAAGTCATAAAATGGTCATAGTCTTTCTCAACTGTTATTTAACCATAATCTTTTACATGGCTATATTTGTGCTATTTAGCTACATGAGAATGAATTGTAGTGATTCTGTCCGAACCTTAATTTTGATTTCTGGGTGGTTCAGTTCAGTGCTGCAAGTAAGTGTTTTATCCTTCTACACTTGGGTCTCCGCAGTGTATTGTATCTCTCTCTCATGAATTATTTTCATGATTAGCATAAACGGACAGACCTTGGAACCCCTCAAAATTAGGTGCAAGTGATTGTGGCCATAAAACTCTCAGTAGTTTCTTTCTGTGCTCTCCCTTTTGGTGGCTCCCATTTCAAGTGAGTTTTAATGTACTCTTGAAGAGCTCCATCTGGGCTTATGGAAGGCTGAGTTCTTCTTTTACTGCTGCCTTTTTCTGAATTGAATGTGCAATACCCGCAAGGGTGGCTCAGTTGATTGAGCATGGGGCGGTTTCAGGTTCGAACTCCCTGCCTATGATAGCAGGGGATTTGCCTTCTGGGTCGAGTTCGTTGTACGGGCTTGCCTAGTGCGGGTTATCTCTCCTGTGTGATTTGCGGGATATTGCATAGGAGCGGGGTTTATCTTGTGCGCACCCGAATGATAGCGGCCGGAAGTTCCCTTGTCATAAAAAAAAGAATCGAATGTTCAATACGATTGCTTTCTTTCACTACGTGTTGTGCTTGATGGATTCTTTATTTGGATCATTTCATTTGTTTTACTGCTTAGTTTCTGCCAATAGTTGCACGACAAATTGCTTTCATAGCATAAACTGGAACTATCATTTCATAGATTTAATTTTAAGTATGTTGGAGATAAATCGACACAATGCAATTTAGTATACTTTATGTCAACTGTTGCAAAATGCAATTTACTTTATACTTTTGAAATTTTGTATCTGGTGTCTATTTCTCCAATTTCTCACACATTGTATAGCCATGTAACTGGTTCATTGCAATGTTCATTGTCGAAACAGGTGTAAATCGGAATATCATGAATTTAGAGCTCCTTTTTTGTTGTGAATGCCAATAATGGGGGCGAGGTGGAAAGGAAAAGGGGCAGAAGTTAAAACTCTTGCAGATCCCATTTCAGAAATAGTCAGCCAGCTCCAAGCTTCTCTGATCAGCTCAAACTCTAGAGGACTGCTTTCTGGTACTAGTGTGCTTCTTAAAGCAGATACAGAACTAGCTGACCTCCTCAATCGTGCATGTTTTGGTAGGCCTAGGGTAACATCAGAAAAGAATGAGCAATGGTTTCAGCTCTCCATAGAAGAAGCTTTTTACCTTCAGTATTCTTTAAAATGCATTAAGGTTGTGGACCACAATAACACTGAACTGAGCAGCGATGAGTTATGGAAGCATATGACATTCAGGAAGGAAAATGTTCCTATCTTATTCAAAGCTTTTTCTCACCTTAGAAGTAAGAACTGGGTGGTTAGATCAGGCTCTCAGTATGGGGTAGACTTTGTTGCCTATCGTCATCATCCTGCTTTGGTACATTCTGAATATGCTGTGCTCGCTTTATCAGCACAAGATGGTAGTGCAAAAGGTCGCTTGAGGGTTTGGTCCGATTTTCACTGCACTCTTCGCCTTTGTGGTAGTGTGGCGAAAATATTATTAGTTCTCGATATTGAGCAACAACAAAGTTGTGCAACTTCTCCGTCATGCTTAGATAATTATGTTGTTGAAGAGAGAACAATCACAAGATGGAGTCCAGAGCAAGGCCGTGAGAAAAAGTTAAATCCAACCCATGTAAGGTAGATTGACTGGTTCAGGATTAACTCCTACTTTATCTTGTACTAGTTTAGCAAGTGTATTGTTATTTAAAAGCACTACAATTAGTACTCTGTATAACTATTAATACTCTGTAAACTGTGTTTAATCCCCCATCTGTTGTAGGCAGTTTGGGCTGAATTTATGCCCATCAGAAATGGTAAACTATGCCTTCTTATTTGATCCTCAATGCTATTTTAAGTGAAAGTCAAGCTTATATGAACGTTTACCACTTATAGCAAGTTCCTGCGTTGGGAAAGAACTTACCTGTCTCAAAAAATCAGTTCCAAGAGAACCCGGGCATAAAAGTTTTGGACAATTAATTTTAAAAATATACAGAACAACTCATACAAGGTTTATACTCAATTTCCTTGAGGGGGAGGGCATGAAAGCATTTTGTTCTAATAAGATAGAAATGTCATTTCAAACTTTACTGTCATGTCATGGGGAAGCTCTTAAAAGTGTATCCTGCTAGGTCGAGATTTCTCCATCCTCGTTTCTCCATAAGGCTCGTCGTTATCGATCTTTTTGTTGTGCCTAAAGGCTGCTATTGCAACCATGTACATAATCACAAGAATGATCAATATGACAATGTTGATGACAGATACTTTCCTCCAACTCTTTTTCAGACTAGCCAGAACACCAGCTTTGCAAGAGTTGCAGTTATAGCAGAGTTGCCCTTGATAATTGCTCCATCTAGCACAATCAGGGTCACCTCCTACTATTCCTGTTCCTGGGTTCCACACTGTCTCATTCAGGTATGTGTATCCACATTCTGTTGGGGGCTTGCAGCAACCAGACTGCATAAAAAGTCAAGATTTTGTCAGAAAGATCGTCTTTTAATAGTAATTTTTTTATATAGTTGAGGTCGGATATATGAATCTTATGTATTCATCCCGTTCTATTCAGTACCAAATGATTGATCAAGATAGGTTATTTTTTACTTTCACCGTCAACCTACACTCCTCATTTGTCAAGGTTTAGGTCTGGTTACATTTTGCAAAGTTCACAGACAGAGTTTAGGTGTTAAATATTTAAATATCTAGCACACATCTTGCTCTTAAAACTGCATATATGTGACCCAATTATTGGAGCTTGCTGGAAAAGTTAGGCTCCCATCTTTGTCCAACCAAAGATATAGTCATTCACATCAACATCAACCTTGTAAACACTATTTTCTTTTAGTAGTGATGGATGCTTAAATACAATTTAATATTAGCCACTGATTGAAGCAATAAGTGTTTTCAAAACCAGTCCCTTTTAATGCAATAAAAATTTATCCACACCCCAAACCAATTGTACCACTTGCAAATTAAGATTGCCGACATATACATTTTCTTTCTGACATATTGATTTATTTATGTTACATCAGGAAAATATTTGGTTGTACAACTCTTATAAGTGACATACAAACTAGAAAAGTTTGTTTTTCGTTTTCTTTTTAACCTTGGACCACTTGAAAAGAGGATATTCCACCAACAGAAGTAAAGCAAAATGAATAAAATCAGAATGAGTCCAAAGTAGCTAACATCAAAATTCCAGACTCATAAAACATGCATTTTGTCACAGGTCAAAAGCACTACTTTATTGCAGCAAAAAAAAATATCTACTTTTTGCCTTACCACTCGGCCATGTGCCAAAATGTTACAAATACAAAATAGATGAAAACTTTTCCGGATTACTGAAATGCTTTTTTATTATACTTGCACTTTGAGTTATGTTTTCCTAAATTTTTCCTAATTGTGGAAACATTCATTAGACAACAATAGAAAAGTTGGTAAGATGTCTCGTCACTGTATAAATAAAGATTAAAAAAAAAAGTGGCTAACCCTAATCACATTGAAAAGCCAAGGAAAAGAAAAACCCCCAGAGAATGTTATTTCTAAATGTCCCACTTTTTATTTTGTCACTAAGGAAGCTAATATTCCATTATACACATGATATTCATGTGGTCACGGTTTATCAGTTGAAGTTGGTTGCTTTTCTCTCTCTCTATTTTCTTTTGGCTTTATTTCCTCTTTTTTTTTTTGATAATTCAGGTCTCTGGGTGGCGTAGTCTGCACATATCGCTAATCACTGCGCGAAATCTTGGTATTAGGCTCGGAGGCGATGGAACCCGCTTAGCCGCCATCGCCAGGGTAAATCGCGGGATGTGCACGCGTTCGATGTCGATCGCCACCAACGGATCAATCTTCTGGTCGACCTCGCGGGAGGAGGAGGATCATCCCACACTGCAACATGCCCGCACGGTTAAGCTACCATGCTTTTGTCGGCGTATCTGGAGAACGTATCCGGAGGGGATCGAACTTGCAACCTGAAGGCTGCAAACTCGATCTTCAGCCAACAGGCCGATCCCTCTAGATGGCTTTATTTCCTTCTTGGTAGGCTGGAAATTGATAAGAGGTATCTGTTGGCAACACACAAGTCACTCACCTATAATCTACACATGGAAAATGTTAACATAATTGTTTAGTTGGGCAATCAGTGTCAATTCCCTCATCATCATCATACCAGTGAAGTCCCACAACATGGGATCTGCCTTGGTAAGTAGAGAGTCTGTTTCTGAAAGACTATCGGCTCAAGACAAAACATAAGCACAAGCAAAACAAGAGAAACGTTCAGCTACCAGTATGTAAGTATAAGTAGGACTACGCTCAACTACCTACTACTCTTCTACCTAATCTATGTTCTCCACAACCCCTTATCTAAGGTCACGTCCTCAATAAGTTACACCTGTATCATATCCCGCAAATATACATGCAATCTTACCTCTCGTGGTTAATGAAGTGGGTTGATAACTATGAAGTCTTAGGTTTAAATTCGGAAAGAAAAACATTAGGTGATCTCCTTTCAATTGTCCAAACCGTGCTGAATAGAGTTACTCGATATCTATGCTGATGAAAAGTAGCAAGTATCTTAGTCTAAACCGTGTTGAATAAAGTTACATCCTAAAATTAGTCGAGCAAGTTAGCTTATACACCCTGATTATAAATAAAAGAGGGTGTACATGTAATCCTATGCAGTTTACTAATAATGCTTGTTTTTTCGAACCATAGTGTCTAGACTTGTAACTTGTGGGCAATTCAACTATTTCCGTTCTTCAGCATAGATTTCTAATAACTATTAAACATGCTAATCATGTTTCATACGAAGTAGTATATAGTTTGGTGAAATATATTGTACAACAAGAATAACATACCCAGAACAACAACAATAACATACCCAGTGAAATATATTGTACTCAAAAGAAAAAGATGCATCTTTTTAACAAAAAGAAAATCTACCTTAGGAGCAAAACAAATTATATTTTCCTCTTAAAACATTATTCATATTAGAGGTTGAAATTAACCACAAAAAAAGATCGTAGATTTTTTTGGAACTTACCTCAAGAGGACTAAGCTTTCTAAGATTAAACATCTCAACATTCTCTGGAATTCCACCATTATAAGTCCTTCTCATCTTACCACAAATATGAGAATCCCTAATACAAGAACTGATCTTTGACCAATAACTCTGACTTGTAACCCTTTCTTCCAGCCACCCAGAGTAATCTTGCAAGTGGTACTCCAAGTAGACCCGGTTCATAACGGGTCGACCCGACCCTTTATCAGTAACAGCATAAGCAAATATGACAAAGCCAATCAAAGCAGCAATGATAAAGAACATAGCCCAGAGATAAAGGTACATAAGGAAAGTGTTCCTATAGCAAGCACCAGCAAAACCAGCTAAAGAAACAACCATAATGGAAACCCCAATAACTATTAAAGGCCATTGAAGGAATTTCAAGCAGTCTGTGTTGTTGGCTCTGCTACTTAGCCATATCCCACCACCCAAGATTGGGATTGATGCTAGAAATGTAAAGAAATTTACTAGACCTATTAAATGGTTGCTGGTTCTCATGATGTGTAAAGCTCTGTTTGTTTCTCTCTATACAATCTTTCTTTCCCTTTTTTATGTTTTGGCTCTCTTGTATTTGAATTTTTTGGGTTCTTGGAAGTTCTTTTGATACGAGAGTTTTGAACGGAGAAAAGAGGCTTTATTTATGATGTTAAGGCCCGTTTGGTACAACTCGTTAAAAAAAGCTTTTAGAAGTATAAATTTTTATCAAAAAATTGTTAGGTATTTGATTGTTAATAAAAATAAAATTGACTTAAAAATTAGCAAAATTAAAAGAGATTTTGCCTCTACTTCCAAAAGCCCAAATTTTGAACTTTTGAAAATAGAGGCCAAAAGTACTTCCGGAAGGCCAAAAGTTCTTTTGGCTTTTCAGTCAACACTCTAAAAAAAGATTAAAATTTTTTTTGACCTTCTAAAAATACTTTTGATATTTCTAAAAGTCCAACCAAACGGGCACTAAGAAGGTGGAAGTGGAGATTGTTGAAAGAGCAGAGCAAAGAGGAAGGTCTTTCCTCTTAAGTCACAGGGGAGCAAAACAAAGGGGTAAGTAAGGGTCATTTGGTGGTGGAATGGACAAGGTTATCACATATTTCATGCCTGTTTGGTTGGGCTTTTGAAAAAGCTAAAAGTGTTTTTTTTGCCAAAATACTTTTGGCCTTTTTTTGGAGTGTTTGGCTGAAAAGGTCAAAAACACTTTTGCTTCTACTGGCAGCTCAAATTTTTTGCTTTTGCCAGTAGAGGTGACTTTTGCTTTTGTCCATTTTTAAGTTAAAAATATTTTTTTATTGACAATCAAACATCTAACAATTTTTTGATTAAAAACTCTACTTGAAAAGCTCTACTTCTAAAATTTCTTTTTAATAAGCTGTACCAAATAGTAATTAATTTTACTATTTTAATATAAATAATTAGTAATAATAATACATTTGATGTAATTTTATAAGTGGAATCTCTGGAGAATATCAGAATATAGTATATGCAAATCGTAATTTTATTTTGGGAGGTAAAGATGTTATTTCGAATAGATTTCAAGATATAATAATATTAAAGTTGGTCGAAAAAGAAATTTAGCACAAATAATGAAATAAAATAATTTTGAAATTAATTACTATTTGTAATTAAATATGAAATAAAATAATTTTAGATTTTATCCTAAACTTCTAAGTGTGAACGGAAGCACCATCTTCATTTGTCTGCATCCTACCTAGCCCTTGCATTGATTTGGTACAATTGAGATGAGGCCATGATGGATGGATATTTTTTATGCGGGAAAAGGGTTAAAAATATTCTTAAATTTTCAAATATTGGTCATGTGTATCCTTCGTTATACTTTTTCTTTAATTATTCTTAGGGGTGAGCACGGGTACATGATATCCAGATAATCGACTGAAATCGATATTAACAGATAAATTCCGGATAGATATATTAGAATACTGATACGAGTAGATTCCGGATAGTAAAATTAGGAACCGATAAATGTCGGATCTGGTTCCGGTTTCAAAAAATAGAGATCAGATACTCGGACCCGGAATCGATACCTTGACCCTAGTATGAACTATGAACCCACCCCATCTAAATTATTCAATCACGTGGATTTCTATATGGCGAGAAAGCTGTATAAATATATATATATACCTCGTGTTCAGTTATTTATAACATGATGGTGAAGTAATTTGTATTCATTTGGCTCAAAAAATTCTGCATTTTGACAGATATTTTGTACTACTGCCTCATAATTCTGCATCAGTCCAGCACTGAATGTAAACAGTGAGAAATGTGATCACTTAGACCATCTCCACCGGGCAGAAGATAATTTCCTGCCACATCAGATGAATAATTTGTTACGTCATCAATTATATTCATTTATCACATACACTCCACAACATGAGATATTTCAAAAAATAATTTATTTTCTCTTTCATCCACATCAATACATATACTCCGCCATATATATTCATTCTATCTCATTTTCTATTTTATATATGATATTATTCTTGTAATATAAAATTATAAATTACTTATATTCATTTAATTTTTACACTTATCAAATATTATTATAATATTAAAACACAACAATACATGATTTTATTAATGAAGATAAATTAATCGTACAATTTATCAAAAACACACTAAAGTATTGATAATATTAAAAATCACAAATTGAAAATTAATTTTCGGTTGCTCCATCTCTAGGAAATATGCACGTTCTTGCAACATTAAATCTTGATGGTAACAATATTTTTGGTACTATACCACCTAGTTTGATGAATTCTCGCATCAACATTTTGAATTTGAGCAAGAACGCTATTGAAGGGTACATTATATATGACATTTAAAAATTGGATGACATATTTTGAGAATTTTGTGGACGTGAATATTGAGATTTTGTAGTTGGTTAGGAAATATAAAATTTGGAGGAAGATTAAAATTTTGATTAGGATCCATATTTAAAAAATAGCAAATACTTTGGAAGAAGATAGAAATTTGGAGAAAATAGCCAAAATATTTTGGTGTCAAAATGAAGTAAACCTAGTTTCTTTTTATAGATCTTGAAAAATTAAAAAAATTGGTGTTTTTTTATTTTTTAAATTCGGTTAAATTATTCGTCAAAAATATCAATTAAAATACTGATGGAAAATGATTTTCTGGCAGCCAATCGCAGGCTGCCACATGGCACTGCAGGAGACATTGTCTCTTGCACCTCAACATGAGACATTGTATTCACGTGGCAAGAAATCTCCTATATATTCAATAATTCTCAATTATTTTCACGTCAACATGTCATTCGAATTGTCTACTGCTGTATGTAATTATCGGGGACAATATCCCCTGTTGTGGATGGTCTTATGAAACTCCCTCTGGTTTAAAATAACTCAAATGAAAGCTTTTTAAAAATTATCACATTCCAAAATGATACTCATACAACCCTCTGGTTACTTTTGTACTACCTAAACTTTCACAGAAATAGAAATCCACAAAAGTTGAAAATTTGTGCTACTACTTTTACAACACTCTTCTTTGTGAACACTTCTTTGTGCTACTACTTTTACTACACTTCTTTTTTCTACAACTATTTAGGTGCCTTTTGATTCATCTTTCAATGGAATTAATCAATGTTTATAACCAGTATAATAGTTAGTGTTTTAAGGATTCAAGTGAGCACGGGTATCCGGAAATCTATCCGGAACCTACGGGTTCGGGTAAGTTCCGGATAATAATTGCTACGTGTAGGTTTCAGATAGTAAATTTAGAAATCGATCTTTTACAGAGTAGGATTCAGATAGTAAAAAAATGGTAGAGTACACGGACCCGCTCACCCCTAATTATGCATCTACCATTATAATTATGGCTCAAATATATTCTTACTTTCACCGCAAGCAGAGTGATTGGTGAAGAAGCGGGATCGCAGAGTCGCGAGTTCGATCCTGCATAAACCTTCTTGTTGGCACATCGCCATACTTGCCAAGTGTGGTTAATCGGTGGCGTGGTTTGCGGTATTGCGTCACCGATTTCTGCTGTCTTGTAAGAGAAAAGAATAGCGGTTGGCTCGTCAAAAAAATAAATATATATTCTTACTTTCGACGGAACCCACGTCGCAGCTCATGAATTAAATAACCTATCCCTCTTTTAACCGATCCGACCCGCTAAATTTATTAAACCAATATCAAATTAAAACCCAAAACCCATCTATCCGACATTCTTCATCTCCCTCTTCCATTGAAAAACTTAATTGTTTTATCACTATCTGGGTGTTTCATGTATAAAAAAAATTCAGTGAAACACTCAATTGTTTTATCACAATCTGAGTTCCCAAAGTTTCATGGATAAAAATTTTGTAATCTAAATTTTCCTGTATTTCTTTTCTCTCTATCTGGGTGTTTCCAAGATCTGATTTTTCTCTCTAAAAATTGTATCTTTGCATATCAACTTTCAGTTTTGAACTTTGGTATTGTTGTATATACATTACAGATCATTTTGTAGTCCAATCATTAAGAAAACAGAAGCAATCAACATACAGGACCATCATCACTAACCCAAGAATCCATGGCATCATGAAAAATCAAATACACAGAAATAGCGAAGCCACAGAAATATCCAGAAGCAACGATGCAAACCCCGCATCAGCCTACGTTGCATAATCCGAGACTGCTCGAATTATGTTATTGGGTTTTGTTGGAATCTCTTAGGGAAGCTTAAATCTCAAATTATAACAAATATGGTAAAGATTCAAAGAAGTTGGGTTGAAAATTTTGAGCAAACATTGATAAAAATGGAAGAACAATGTTGGTTTTGGGTCGGGTAAATGGGTCGGATAATGGGATAGGTGAGTTTAAAACTGGATAGATTAAAACTGGGGTGAGTCTCTAAATAAGGAGCTGCCACGTGGCATGCCGTTAAAAGTAGTGGCATATTTTTTTGTTGTGAAGAATCATGGCATCATTTCTTCAGTCTTTCGAAGTATGCCGATGTATGATAAGCGCGCAAATCGCGTCGGTAGGTCGCCACTAACAGCGACGATGTGTGGCCAACCAGAAAGATATATGGGGATCGAGCTCGTGATCTTGCGGTCATTTCTTCTTCTGTAGTGCATCACCTTGCGGGTAAGTAGTGGCATATTTGAGTCCTTTTAATAACGGTAGTAGCATAATTAGACGAAAAGTATAACGAATGGTGCACCTAAGCAATATTTGAAAGTGATCATTTGCCGTTTTTATGTGCTATGATTTTTTAAAGACTGTTACTCTTATAAAAGTAAAGTTAATGATAATAATTTGGACAAAAAGGGGAGTGATAATATGGTAAAACGTAGCATTTAACTAAACATTATCTTAAAAGATGGTTGTAAAATATCTTAAAATTTGGACAGAAGGAAAGTGACATACTTTTTCTTTCTTTTTGTGTTAAAAAATGAGGGGTGACATGTTTTTGGTTACATAGACGTAAGGAGATATTTGTTGAACGTGTTTGGTTGAGTGAAGTTAAATGATTAAGTAACTTTGAATAAAGACTTGCATGATGATCAAAGTCAATAAAACATTCATGGTGTCTTTGAGTACTCTGGCGGAACCGTATTGGAGAGAATTTAGTACAAAGCCTTCTATTGAATTAATTAATATTGTTTGAACCTTAAAACCGATAACTTTAGTTAGAAATTAAACTCATCTCATGTATCAAGAACTAGTAGTTACGTAATAGCTTTAAAAACAGCAGTAGTGCACTGGAACTCGGTGATTCAGCTAATGAAATGATAACTGTTGTGTGATGAAGCTATCCCTCTAGAAGCGGATAAAAGTAGTACTCCCTTCGTCTCAATTTAAATATCGTATTTTTTGGTCTGTGTTAAAAAAAAAAATCTATTTCTATATTTAATAAGCTTTTCAATTATAAGGTAAGTTTAAGACTACAAAATTTAAAAGACCTCATATAATTTAAATTTAAGACCACAAAATTCAAAAATCTCATTTTATTTTTTAAACTTCGTATAAATCAAACTAATACACTTGAATTTACAATGTGGACAACGATAGGATCTATATCCAGTGTTATCTTCTACTGGAATAAGAATATGTTATTCTGAACAGTCCATATTCATGTTAGAAAAACTGTATATGAATGAATTACTGGAACTAGATTAGGACGAGATAAATCTCTGTCTTTAGGATAATATTAGCCCCATTATAATGTTGATGGAATTAACTTGCTAATTTATCCCCAAAATTTCCTAATCTTAATAACTAAGTTTTCAGCAATTACTTGTTCTTCATGAACATGAATTGCTTGGAAGAAAGAAATAATACTTTATTTGAAAGAGATAGATTTCTTGTACTTCTAACAAGTGATCATTGTGCCTTATATAGCACCAAAACCGACCAGATGCAACCTTTCATTAATGGTCATGACCCTAAATGAAGAGATGCATCGTTTCATTTCAAAAAACTGAAGTTTACGAAATTCCGTTACATGCGCGTACTGTCAGCATACCGCGCCACCAATATTTTCGATTTTTCGTCGATCACTTTTCCTTCTTATTCCAAACAAGTTCACAATTGAAGACTATATTCAACAATCCCCCACTTAATCTTCAATTTAACAAAAGTGTTTAGATGAAAGTATCTTGCGATTTGAACTTTCACTTAGTCACAGTTCTTCAAAATTCTAACGAAATTAATGACGGCTTAAAGCGTTTGAGCCAAAATTTCTTATGCTAGAATCGGAAGACTGAACACACAATTATTCTTTACCATGTTCATATCGAGGTAGCACTATTATGGTCATGTGCTCCACCTGGTTTCATAGACATTTACAAAAGTTAGACCCAAAACTTTTGTTTAGAAGCGACACCACTTCTTATGTCTATATAGGTGAAATTTTTCATTTTACCTGAATTTCATTAAGAGTATATTACTCACCCTACAAACATACACTAGAACAATAGTTACACTAGTGTGACCTAATCAGTCATCAACAATTTGTTATTACCACATTGAACCTTTTAACTATGGGTATTCATAGGAAAAAAGTTGGGTTTCCATTGTTGATGATTAATCAAACGAGTCGCAAGCTCATTTCTCGACTTGTTCCATAAATCATTTCTCTTGGAAGTCCTTTAGTAAAGGATCTGCCAAATTGTTACAAGATCTTACGTAAATCACAGTTACAATCCCGTCGGATATTAACTGTCTCACATACGCATGTCTCAAACTGATGTGTCTAGACTTACCATTATAAATCTTATTATAAGCTTTAGACAGAGTTGCCTCACTATCACAGTGCAAAGAAATGACTGGCATCGGTTGTGGCCACAACTTTATATCCAATAACATATTTCTCAGTCATTCTGCTTTTTTGCCTGCTGCCCCCAAAGCCCAAAATTCGGCTTTCATGGTAGAATGTGTAATACATGTTTCTTTGAGGCCCAAGAAACATCACCACCACCGAGCATAAAAGTCCAATCACTTATGAATTTATTATCTCCATCACTAGATATCCAACTAGCATATGTATATCCCTCAAGTACAGCTGGAAAATTTCCATAATGCAAAACATAACTTTTGGTTCTTTTCAAATAACCAAAAATTCTTTCAATTGCTTGCCAATGTTCTGTACCCGGATTACTAGTAAATCTAGAATGTTTGCAAACTGCAAATGTAATATCATGCCTAATACAATGTGTAGCATACATCAAGCTACCTATCGCATTAGCATACTTTAGCTGAGCCACAGATCTTTCACTGTTCACACTAAGTTTGCATGATGTATCATATGGAGTGTTAGCTTCTTTGAAGTTCAAATGCTCAAATTTCTTTTTTCTTTTAACTTTGATACTCAATATAGTATCAACCTTATTTAAGTCATTCATCGTGAAACAGGAACTTAAATAAGCTTTGACTTCATTTATGCCATTTATGTTAGTTTCAAAACTTAACATATCATCTACATAAAGGCACAAGATTACACCATAATCTTTTGTAAACTTAGAATATATACACCTGTCAGCAGAGTTATGTATAAAATCATTAGACAAAACAACATAATCAAATTTTTCATGTCATTGCTTTGGAGCTTGTTTTGAACCATACAATGATTTAACTAGCTTATAAAATTTATGTTCATTACCAGGAAGGACAAAACCTTCAGGTTGTTTCATGTACACCTCTTCATCTAAATCACCATTTAGAAAAGCAATTTTTACATCATTTGATGAGTATGCAAATCATGTAAAGAGGCTAAAGCTATCAACATTCTAATAGATGCAATTCTAGCCACAGGAGCATAAGTATCAAAATAATCTACTCATTCCCTTTGGCTAAATCCTTGGCCAACAAGCCTAGCTTTGAAAATTTTAATTGATTCATCATCCACATTCCTTTTTACCCTAAAAATCCACTTACATCCAATAGCTTTGGAACCATGAGGCAAGTCTGACAAGACCCAAGTTTTATTAGCCATTAAAGATTCCATCTCATCGTTTACTGCCTCTTTCCAAAAAGCTGAATTTCTAGATGTCATTGCTTCTTGAAATATTTTTGGATCATCACTTTCATTCTTAACATTGAGAACAATTGGGATTTTATTGGTGACAACTTCTCTGTTTCCTTCCACAAAAAATGAAATTGCTTGAGAATTTATGAAATCTTAACCCAAGTTCTTCTCCTTTCTAACTCTTACACTCCTTCTAAGTTCACTAGAAGCATTAAGATTTAACATATCATTGTTAGAGTAAGGATTAGAATGTATTTCTGTTTGTGGTATTTGCAAAAACTCATTACTCCTGTTGGAGTTACTTCGAAATTTATTTTCAAAGAACTCTACATCTCGAGATTCCATAATAACATTTGAATCTAAATCCAGAAGCCTATATGCTTTTGAATTTTTTGCATATCCCACAAAAACACTTTTCAAAGCTCTTGGACCTAATTTAATTTTCTTAGGATCTAGAACCTTATAATAGGATAAGCACCCCCAAACTCTAAAATAACTAATATTAGGTTTTCTTCATTTCCAAATTTCATATGGAGACAAATTCATCTTCTTTGAAGGAATTCTATTATGTACATGGCATGCAGTTAGTAAAGCTTCACCCCATAAGTTCATAGGTAAATTTGAGTTAACAATCATGGCATTCACCATATCAACTAGAACTCTATTTTTTCTTTCTGCCACCCCATTTTGTTGAGGTCTATAGGGTGCACTAACTTGATGAACAATGTCATTATCTTCACAAAATGAAGAGAATTCAGTAAGGAAATATTCTCCACCCCTATCACTTCTTAAGATTTTCAGTTTCTTACGTTTTTGTGTTTCTACCATAGATTTGTAAACTTGAAACATGTCATAAGCTTGATCTTTTGATTTTAATAAATAGACGTAGGTAAATTTAGAACAATCATCAATGAAGGTAATAATGTACCTACTCCCACCCCTAGTTAAAACACTATTTAACTCACAAATATCAGAATGTACACGTTCTAAGATTTCAGATTGTCTATCAACCTTTGAAAAAAGTTTTCTTTTCATTTTCGCTTGGACACAAACTTCACATTTTTCTTTATGCTAATTGCTATAAGAAATAATTCCGTCTTTGCAGATAAATTTCATTGTTTGATTGTTAACACGTCCCAAACGATTATGCCAAAGATTAAAAGTTGTACATTCTATATTAAAGCTTAAATCAAAAGATTGAACACAAGAATAATTAGAACTTTCATCTTTATTGATACTTAGTTTAAACATACCATCAGATACATAATCCTTTCCAACAAAAGCACCAGCCTTGGACAGAATAATCTTATCGGACTCTATTACAACTTTGAGTCCTTTCTTACATAGCACAAAACCAGAAACCAAATTCTTCCTAATTGAAGAAACATGTAGCACACCAGTCAAAATCACTTTCTTTCCAGAAGTGAATTGGAGTATCCCACTTCCTGTTCCAAGAACCTTGGTAGTGTGATGATCTCCCAACAGAATTTCATGGCCATTGATGCGCGAAAAGATGCACACACTTTAACGCAAGTGCACGTTATCGTGACAAGTAATATAGTCCTTGTTGACAGTCAATTTTGATCCGTTTTTTGTATATTTGTTGCAATTCTAATTATTTTAGCACATCGCATTTTAATCTGCATTTTTTGCATTTTTTTTATATTTTTATGTTAAATTAAGCATTATGTTTTGTTAATATTATGTTTTTATTATTGCTATACCGTCGTTTTATTTTAATAATATTTGCATCTTTTTAAATAATTAATCGGCACCGCATTTTTACTTTTAATCAGGCATTAAACGTGTCTTAAATATTGCATTGTAGTATTACTGCGTCGGCATTTGCATTTTTTTTAATTTTGTATCTTTTTAAATAATTTTTCTTTAAATAATTAACCAGCCTCGCATTTTGTCAAACCAGTCCAGTTCAAGACACAATTTGAATCAGTCCAATCCAACACCATTTTAATTTCATCCAAACACTCTTTTATTTTCCCCCCTAAATTTCAAACCCCCCACTTTTCATTTTCCCCCCAAAATACCTAACCCTAATTCTACCCCTATAAAATAAAACTTTCCCCCAACACAAAAGGGGGACCCTATTTTCAACATCAGCCGCAGCCCACATTTTATCAGCCCTCTCATTAACCTCTCCCGTCGCCGCCGCCGCCGCCCTTCGCCGGAGTTCTATCTCCGGCGAACTACCCTAGCCGACAGCAACCCTCAACCACCTTTTCCCCACTCCCGTCGAACACCACTCCACCCGCTGCCGTACCCATCGCGGAGCTCGAAGCTCCGGCGAACCAACTCCATCGGACCGTCGACCATCACCTCTCCTAACCCTCGGTAGCCCTCGTCTCACACCCGTCTCCCGTCGACCAACACCACTGTCTCGTGCTGAAACCACTGGCGGCGTTGCTCCGGCGACCTCGTCGTGGAAGCGACGCCGCTGCCCGCTGCCTTTTCGTGTTGTTAACTCCGACAATATCACTGTTTGTATCTCTTTTGTTGGGCTGATTTATTATTTTGAATGTCGCCGGAGTTTTAACAAACTCCGGCGACCTATGTTATGTTTCGTTTTGGACTGATTTCTGGTTTTCCGGCGACGTTCAGAATTTTCCGGTGAACTATGTTGGCTACTGCTTTTGTTACTATTTGTGGTTTATAGACTGAATGTTGGATTTTTATCTGGTCGGAGTTTGAGAAACTCTGCCGTCCTCGATTCGATTTTGTATTTTTCGGTATCTATGGTTTGTTTCTGGTTTGGACGAAGTTCATTTTTTTGTTTGTTGTTGTTTCGGGTACTTGGCTGGAGTTCTAAAACGTTGGTGACCCATGTTTGTTTTATATTTGGTTGGCCGTTAAATCGATTTTTCGATTGGGTGATTTTATGTTTTGGGGTATCTCGGAGTTTTCAAAGTTAAACGAACCTGTTTGGCCCTTTTCTTTTGGGGTCGCTCATTGACTTTGTATAAGGGACATATTTTCGCACAATTTTGTCGCTCCAGCGAACTATGTTGCTGCTGCTGCTCTCTTCAGCTTGCATTTTTTCGACAACTTTGTCTCTTTACTGTTAATGGGCGATCTTGAACAGATATTTGTGGCCATTTTGTTATTTACTTTAAGGAAATTTTGGTTTATCTTGGTTGGCCTTGAAGACTATGTGATTGCTGTTTCCAAAAGAAATGCTCTCGCTTATTTGTTTTGGGGCTGGTTTTGACAATTACGCTTTATTTTATTAGAGGTAGAAATGATTGCTCTGTTGTTGGTATCTTGATTTGAGCATGATACTACATTGGCGATGAAAAAGTTATCCGTCGATTTTGAGGCCTCCACGATTCTGAAGACGGAAAATAAAATAAATGAATCTTTACAGGCAAGGATGATTTCTTCCACTTACAGGATAACCAACATGTGCTTGGCGAATTCTCGTCGCACTTGTTTAGGTCCTACTTTATATTTCTACATATCCGAGCCCTCCGTGTTTAAAACTATTCTTTGTTTTGGCGGATCTGAAAGTTTTATTTATTTTATTGCTTTTAATAATCTTGCCAATGAAGGAATTCCGTCGATTTCAGGCCTCCACTTGTACAAAAAAGCGGATTTATTTGCTTTGTTTGTTAATTTGTGCTATTATTTAAAAATTTATGTATTCTATTACTAATACTTTTACTAAGTGTTTATGCAGTATCAGGAGATGCATTTCAAAAGAATGCCGGAGTTTATTTTATATCGTATTTAATTTCATGTTTTATTATTTTGCATTGCATTTTATTTTAATTGTAAATTATGTAAAATGCTTAGAATAGGTAGAATAGAAAGACAATAAGTAATTAACCTAGGTTTGAACGAACAACCGCAAGTTAGCGGATCTTAAAGGATGCCTAACCCCTTCCTTTAGGATAATAAAGAACCACGATCCGAATCTCACTAATTTTGCGGACCGTTAAATGGAAGTCAATTGCGATATTTTTATTGCAATAAACTAAGTGTCCTAATTCACTTAAATAATTAGGTGGCGACTCTCAAAATACATTTAGGAATCAACCACGCAGTGATAATCCGTTTCGACTCAGGTTAAAATGGGTTATTCTGATCTGGTAAGGCCGAATATCGATCATGATTAGGGTTCAAGTACCAACTATCTATCTTTAGATATCTATTTGGTGATTGATATTTGAGTTTGTGGGTTATAACTAGTAATTATAAAAGCTAATTTAACTATAGGTTTATTTCAGTTGTGATGGGAATAGAGCTTCCATGTCTCTTCAACTATCTGCTTATGTTATTTATTAATGCAACGAACTATGGTCTTCTTCTTTCGGAGAAAGCAGGTTTCTGAAATCGTTTTATACTCCGTTAGGGTTATATAAACACTCAACCCGATGTCGCACCTTACCTACCTTTCGGTGATAAGGATAACTCTATAGGAGGATTAAGAGCAAAAACCTAGTTAACCGTCACGCACCATGCGCAAAATTAGGGTTGTTAAGCCTCTCATTAACGCTACATAAATAATTGAGGTATTTTCATCCCCAATCCAAGAATGTCTACCCAACTTACAGCATATTCACAATCTCTCATTTCGAAGTCAATTAGAAATCATATAGTGATAATTAGTTGTCAATTAATTACCAAGCATTCAACACAATTATTGGATAGATCTCTCAAAGAAGAATAACCATAGACATATGTATTAAATCATAACATAAGTTTCTAGAGAATTAACATGAAAAGCCCTATAAGAGAATTAGTTCCTAGTCATTGACATGACAAGAACTAATTCAAAAGTCATCATACAAAAACTGAAATAAAGAAAAGAAAAAGGAAAAGAAAGTACTAAATTATGGTCTCCAATCTCCAAGCAAGAAATCTTGTGTTGTGCAAGAAGGGGAACCCTTAAAAACTGCATAGGGTTCTCCTTTTATAGGCTGAAAACCGCCCTTAACTTTTCCTGCATGCAGCGCCGAAAATCGTCAAAACCACGATTTTCAGCGTTGGCGCCAGCTTCGCTGGCTGGCCGCCACGGAACTGTGCCGGGTGAATTGGCGCGCGGCCAGTTCTCTGTCATGCGTGGCGCCGCGACGCTCTTCTTCGTAGCCTACGATGATTAGCGCGCGGCCCTACTACTGTTGGCATGGCGCCATGGCCGATGCAGGTTTCAACCTAGTTCGCCACTTTCTATGTTTTTAGCTCTGGAACCTCCTCTTTTGCCCTCTTTTAGCTCCTTTTCCGCCATTTGGCCATTTTAACCACTTTGACTCAAAAGAAAGGAAAACTATCCTAATACGACACTTATTTGTACAAAAAGGGACAAAAGACTAACTAAAACTGACTCAAAAGGTGTATATAAAATACACCGATCAGCCATCCACTGCCTCAGTATAATCCTTGAAGAGTGAGCGATTGTTGCAAACATGAGTGGTGGCACCAGAATCATACCACCAATCATCTCTTGTAGCGACTGCAACCATGTGTACCTCTTGGACCATTCCAATATGCATTTCAGAAAGCATGGCAATGATCTCGTTGGTATTTTATTCAACAACATTAGCAATCGCCTTCTCTTCAGTGTTCTTGTTTTGACTATGCTCCTTCTTAGGTTCCTGCAGAAACGTTTGAAATGACCTTTCTTGCCACAATTGTAACAAACGATTTCAGACATGTCCTTCTTACCCTTCTTATTCGGGTTAGAAACATTGAAGTTATTATTCGTCTTTCTCTTACCCTTTAGATTCTTCTGAGTAACATAATTCACTTTAGAACTAGAAGCATCATTCAAAATCTTCTCACGATTTCGAGTTTCCTCTTCAATTCGTAAGTGTTTCTGAATCTGTTCTAAAGTGAACTCCTTAGAAGTGTGCAACAACTTCTTCATGTAGTTATTCCAGCAAGGTGGTAATTTGGCAATAATTCCTCCAACAATTAACTTTTCTGGTATGATTATGTCAAGGTCTTTAAACTTAGAAATCAATATCAGAAATTCATGCACTTGATCAAGTATAGAAATGCCATCAACCATGGAAAATTCAAAGAACTTAAAAGTAACAAACTTATCTTCCCCTTATTTTTCTGCATCATACTTAAACTCCAGGGACTTCCACATTTCCTTTGCAGACTGAATTGGAGTGTAGAGATCATACAGACGATCAGAGAGGGAATTCAGAATAAACCCTCTGCACAACGTTTTATCTTCAACACACTTCTTCGATCCTTTCTTCAGTATCATTGTCTGCTGGTTCAGCCAATGTCCCCAAATTCGGATCTAGAATATAGAAAATTATCAAAGCAATGAGTAGGAAAGACATCTTCTCCTTCCAGCGTAGGAAATTAGTTCCATCAAAGCGATCTAGTTTCACCGTATCATTACCAAGCATCTTCATAGTGTTTTCCATAATATTATCCTAAGATTGTTAGAAAAACTGTATAATGGGAAAGGAATGAATTACTAAAACTAGATTAGGACGAGATAAATCTCCGTCCTTAGGATAATATTAGCCCCACTATAATCCTGATGGGATTAACTTGCTAATTTACCATCAGGATTCTCTAATCTTAAGAACTAAGTTTTCAGCAATTACTCGTTCTTCATGAACATGAATTGCTTGGAAGAAAGAAGGAATTCTTTATTTGAAAGAGATAAATTTCTTGTACTTCTAACAAGTGATCATTGTGCCTTATATAGCACCAAAACCGACCAGATGCAACCTTTCATTAATGGTCATGACCCTAAATGAAAAGATGCATCGTTTCACTTCAAAAAACTGGAGTTTCTGGAAATTTCCGTTACAGGCGCCGCGGCGCTCGACTTCTGTCAGAGCCCGCAAGAGTTTTGGCGCCAGGGCGTTGTCAGCCAATATTTTCCAGAATTTTTCGTCGATCACTTTTCCTTCTTATTCCAAACAAGTTCACAATTAAAGACTATATTCAACAATTTATGTTAAGTCCCGTATATCCTATCATAAAAGGAATAGTTTTGTCACGTAGTGGTATATTCTATATATACTTAGGAGGAATTGTTTTGTTATGTAGTGGTATATTCTGTGTATACTTAGTGTCGTTTCATTGCTTGTTAGTTACCCAAAAATTAGTAAAGCAGGGAATATATAAGTTATGAGGAAAATGATGTACATTATTTTATGCAGAAATTAATTACGTAGGGTTTAGTTATTTCATCTTCTATCCTGCATAAAATAATACTATATAAATTCTCTCATGATTTATACATATAATAGTTATGTAGGTTTTTAAATTGCAATCCAAACATCATATTAGGTGTGTTGTATACATAGTAAAAAAAATCTATCAAAGACATTACTTATGCTGATTTGATACATGGATCACTTAACTCAACGGACTCCTTACTAATATAAAATCCCGAATCAAGTAACTGTGGATAGATAACACAGAAAATTTATTTTTATATTTTTCTGTACGTGCAATCAGTTAAGAGGAGGAGAGGATTTTTACCATTTATTCAAAATTTGGAACTATAACAAATTTCTGAGTTGTTAATGAGAGACTCGAATATGCGAGGAGAAATATCTATCCTCTATGTTTATAAAACTAGATTCACTCATTTTTGTCTTCATCGATTAATCTATTTCAGAACTGATTAGCCTATTCCGCACTACTTGAAGCCTTCATAAATTTAGTTGTCAATTTTTATCATAATGGAGGTTGGTGTGAGAAGATCCTTCCGCTAGTGAAGATTGCCTCCAATGATGAGAAAATAAAAAATACATAGACAATTCATATAGTTGTCATTAAGAAATGACACTCTACAGATACATGAGAAATTTTCTTTTCAACATTTACAATGGCAGAACTAATAATGATTATAAGTTGCTTTTTATCATAAACTTAACTGTTATCTTTCCGTAGTGATGATTTTAATTGTAAGTGACACTCTAAAGGTGCGCGCATGGGGATTTTTTTGCGAGAAAAAAAATAAAAGTGCATATAACACTTCTGGTGAAAATAATAATCATATTTTTGGGTTTCGGAAAATATACTACTTTAGACACATGTGAAATTAAGAATCTCTTACTCTTAGTGATCACAAATAAAATTGCATGTCATACTTCTTGTCTTCTTGGGAGAAGATGTTTTCAGTAAACATACCTAGAACATTTTGAATTTTTTCGGTGAGCACAAGTTATTGCATAAGACTTCTTGTAAAGGAAACAATTAGGGGCGTGCAAATATTGATTTAATCGATAAATTGAACCAATAAAATCATTATTAATTTATCGATATCGGGTTATTCGGTTAACGATTTTGTAATTTTTTTTATTGGGTTATCGATTCGATTTTCAATTTTAAGGAAAAGTTAATGGTTAAATCAATAACCCCATAAGCTTATGTTAAGATTATTTTTATTTCTAATATATAACAGTGACTTTAAATTTTAATTTTAAAATACATACCCTATTTCTGGAGAAGTTGGCTACAATGTATAAGGGTTGTGCAAATATACTAGCGCTCTCAACTATCTTGAAATTTCTGGTACTTTTTCATTTCAGAAACTCATGAAATTTTAGGATGACCTTGTCTTTAAATCCAATTTTGAAGTAACAACGTGTCATTGTCTTTTACGTGTCATTGCTTTGCATATTAGGATCTGCTCACTTTATGAAAATGAAGATCTACGATAATAAAAGTGTAGATCTATGGCATCAATTCTATAAGTGAATGAGAAAGCAAAAAAAATAGCAGAGCATTTTCTTATTGATTAACCGAAAACCGAACGTTAAGTATAAAAAACCGATAACAAATATCTTATCGGTTGGTTATTAGTTTAGTGTCACTACAAGAAACTGGTTCTGAGAGGGCGACTGTAATCGCCCTCTTTGGGTGAAATATCGCCCCCTTAGATCCAAGGGGACGATTTTTAGTCGTCCTTCAACTCGCCTAATTAGTCGTGTTGTCTTAGATTAAGAAGGACGATTTTTCAAGTCGCCCCCTTTATTTTGGACCAAAGAGGACGACTAGAGTCCCCCTTTTTGAGATTTATCAAGAAGGACGACTACAGTCGCCCCCTATGATCCTGGTTCATAGTCGCCCTCTTTGAGATTTATCAAAAAGGGCGACTACAGTCGCACTCTTTGGTCCAAAACAAAGGGGGCGACTCCAGTCGCCCTTTTTGGATTGGTTCAAAAAAGAGAAAAATTAAATGCACCAACTGAGATTCGAACACTGGTCTGAACTGTAGTGGTGTAAACAAGTGTCTACAAAGGTTAAGGATGTCAATTGGAACTTGAGGAGAAGACTGGAGATGATGGTTCATCTTGTAAGAAGAAACCTCCATCTTATGGTAAGGAGGATTTGGACACGTGATAAACGTGGGCCAAATCTCAAAGGTATGAGTTAATTATTTATTCCTTGTCAAAAAATGAGATTAAAAGATGTCTGATTAAAATGAACTGAATAAGGCTACAAATATGAAAGTATATCTTTATATTCCCTACGCCTTAAAATCAGAAAGTTTAATCTCACTTACCTTCCCGTTCAAATATTGGACTGTTATAAACAACGACCTAAAAGATATAGACTTCGATTGTAATAAAATGATTTTATGGACAATCCTAAGCATGGAAAGAGGACTAGAGGACTAAAGACAAGGACTAGGGACAATCCTGTAAACATTTTCCGACAGAAGATCCGTCTTTCGACATGATAGTAGCGGAAATTCAGTCATACAAAGCCGCCGGACGACTGGAGTGGGCCAGATCCATCACATGACTTGACAATGTTAGACACTCAGTCATACAAAGCCTCAGGGCGACTGGAGTGGTTCAGAGTTACCAGATCTCAATAGATCTAAAGGCCAAAATAAAGGCAGAAAAGAATTTGGACACCCAGTATGCCAAGGCAACTAGAGTGGCCAGAAAGTCTAGATCACTTATGATCCGATTACCCCATAACTACAGGCAAGAGGTTGTTCATACGAAGCAACACTACCTTCTAAGTAGAAGAAGTTGTACCCAAAATGACTTAAGGAATGGGATCACTGATCGGTGTATTCTATATACACTTTTGAGTCATTTTTAGTTAGTATTTTACTCATTTTATTTATGTTTAGTATATTATTAGGGTCGTTTTCCTTTCTTTTGTGTCACAACGGTCAAAACTGGAGAAATGACGAAAAGGAGATGAAATGAGCATAAATGAGATGAAATTGCACACTAAAAGGGCCAAGAAATGAAGTCTAAGAAGTTCCGGAAATTATAGAGGAGATCAGACGAAGTTCGGACGAGAAAAGGACGACGAAACAGAATCCGCTGAAAACGCCACCGAGCGCGACGCGCGCAGCGGCGCGCGCCACAAAGGCCGAAAGACCCGAGAGTTGCTGATTTTCAGGCGCCGTGGCGCTAGTCTGCAGGGCCGCGGCGCCGATGCGGGATTTATGAAGTCTGGGCCGAATTTGACATGTTTTCAGAATCCTAAAGGGATTACTTTTCCTACCTAAAGGGATAACTTTTCCTACCTTAAAACCCTTACCTAAAAGGATTCTAATAACTTTTCCTACTTACAAATCCTTAACCCTTCACCTAAAGGATTCTTGGTCTATAAATAGTCTCTACATCATTAGAAGAATTCATTCTCCATTCCACCATTCACCACTCTACATCCACCCTTCCACCAATCCATCTTGTAAATATTCCACAACACAACCCTTGGATGCTAGAAGGCTTGGAGACTCATTCTTAAGTATTTTCTTTTCTTTTCTTTTCTTTATTTCAGTTTTTATGATGAACATTGAATTAGTTCTTGTCATGTCAATGGCTAGGAACTAATTCTTTTATAGGGCTTTACATGTTAAATCACTAGAAACTTATGTTATGAATTGATGCATGTTTATGGTAATTCTTCTTCTTGTTGAGATTTATCCAATAATTGCTTTGAATGCTTGGTAATTAATTGATCACTAATTATCATTACTTATATGATTTCTAATCAAACTTCGAAAGGAAGAGGTTGTGAATATGCTGTAAGTTGGGTAGACATATTTTGGATTGGGGATGAAAATACCTCAATTACTTATGTAGCGTTAGTGATAGGCTTAACAACCCTAATTTTACACATGGCGCGTGACGGTTAACTAGGTTTTTGGTCTTAATCCTCCTATAGAGTCATCCTTATCACCGAAAGGTAGAAAGGAGCAATACTGGGGTTGAGTGTTTATATAGCCTTAACGGGAGTATAAAACGATTTCGTAAACCTGCTAGCTCCAAGAGAAGAAGAACCATAATTCATTGCATTAATAAGTAACATAAGCGGATAGTTGAGGAGACGTGGAAGCCCTATTCTCATCACAACTGAAGTAAACCTATAGTTAATTAGCCTTTATAATTGTTAGTCATAAACAACAAAAATCAACATCGGTTACCAAATAGATACCAAAAGATAGATAATTGGTACTTGAACACTAATCCTTGTGGACGATATTCGGTCTTACCAAGACTATATTACTTGTCGCGATAACGTGCACTTGCGTTAAAGTGTGTGCATCTTTTCGCGCATCAATCACTCTTAAACGAGGTGATACATGTCCTAAACTTAGTCTCAAGGACGCTGTTGGACAATATAGCTTGAGTTTTTCGCCTCATGTCCCACAGGTCGATAATAATCAAAAGTGGTACAGTAAAACTGTAGCCACGTGGATGGTATGTTTGTAATCCGTGCATCTATGATATCTTAGATTAAGACACGTTAAACAGAAAATCATTCAAAGGCCAACGAAGTTGACAAGTGGATGATACATTTGTAATCCGTGCATTTATGCCATCATAAATTAAGACACGTTAAATAGAAAGTCATTCAAAAGCCAACAACATTGAGATTGTTGTCGTCTGTCGACATAAACCCTCAAATGAATGTGAGGTAGACGAAGAGGCAAAATCACCTTTCCATTCCATCAAAGGATTAGAGAAAGAAGCACCGCTCCTCTATAACTTGGTAACACCTACTTGGGTGATTTAAAGTTTGTACAAATAGAGGGGGAGACAAGTACGTTGTGATCTTAATTGATGATAATACAACGTATTGTATCCTTTGTTGTAAGAACAAAAATGAAACAAGTCAGAAATGCGCCGCGGAGCCGTAAAGGGCCGCGGTGCCGCCAGCCAGCGCCACGGCGTCGGCAACGTCAGAAAACTCTCTGAAGTTTCTGAGCCACGGCGCCTCCCTGCAGGGCCACGGCGCCGGCGACACCATAATCTCTGAAGTTTTAGCGTCGCGGCGCCTCCCTGCAGGGCCACGGCGCTGACCAGGCCAAATTAAGGAACCGCGGCGCCTCTCAGGCAGGGTCGCGACGCTTCGGAAGCAGAAGCTGGAAATTCTACAGATTGAGAAATTCGTATTGATAGAGGGGGAGAATGCGAAGCATCGTTGATCAAACGACTGCTTCTTACTCACCTCAGACTAATGGTGTTAGCCAAGCGCAGATCTATATGCCCAAGACGTACAGGGCAATGCAATCCTTACCACTATGTGACTCTTAGTAGAACTCCGCATAAGGATAAGGATAACTCTCCATGTGGAACATGAAAAAAATCTCATATACAGATGTTCTGATATGTGATAGTGTGACAAAAGATTGAAACACCTAAGCCAAAAACAGGCCGAGATGGACCTAAGACTGTAGAGTGCATATCCACTGGATCTGCAAACAACAATAGTGTGTTTCGCATCTTGGTGTCAAAGAATGCTGAATTCTTTGAAGTTATCTTTTCTTGAAGAGGAATAAGAAGGAATTGCTCGAGGTTAACAAGAATCTGTGAGGGCCTGATTATAACGAATGAGACATTCCAAATCTATAGGACTCGGAAATTGCTGACTATTCGGAACTTAATGTTCCAGATCTACAAAACTCAAGGATTCTAGATGTTGAACCAAACCAGAGCAAAAGAGGGGACAAAGACGTGTTTCAAAGCCTTCTAGCTTGTATGGTTGAAATGTATCATGGACAATTAACAAAGAATTTTCAACTTCAAAAGCATCGCTTTGGAAAGAAGCTAAAAACAGAGAAATAGATTCCGTCAAATAAAATCATACTTATGTTATGGTTGATCTTCCTCCGGGAAAAGAACATTTGGGTTGTAAAAGTAGATACTCGAGTTGAGTATACATTAGATGAATCTATTGACGGGTATAAGACCTCGGCTACCGGGACATGTATTTCTATGTGAATAGCTTAGACATCTAGGGTCATCGCAGTCCTGCATGACATGGATGTCGCACAGTCTTCCTAACCAGAGAGTTGGTTTTGAGGACTGTTGGGCTTCTTCCTGAAATTCCTTATGGTCCTAGAAATATCTACATTTTGGTCCTGGAAGTTTCAGATAAAACAGAAACATTGATTCTGAAGTTAGAAAGCCAACAGTTGAAAAACCAAAGGTTCGAAAGTGGAAGAAGAAAGGAATACGGAACAACCCAAGGGGTTTTTGTAGTTTCAGGAAAGAGAAGAAAGTCTGTCGGCTTGTCAAATATCTGTGCGAACTGAAATAAGCCCAAAGTATTGGCACTAACATTTGATCGTACTCTACTATAGAATGATATCTCCTCAAATGTATGTTTCAACATGAAAGGATATGGGTACTACAGATGACATCTTAGGAGTTGGAATCCCTAAGACATCTAACGGGCTGGTTTGATTCCAAACTCGTCTGTGAGGAGCTTGACAGTCTCGTTGAAGTCACCAATGGATTTAAATCATAGAGTTATTTGGAATCATGGTGCACCCATATGCCAGGAGGGATATGCTCAGGTCACACTGCAAATGACCTGGTATCGGTTCATAAACGAAGACCAGTTGAACTAAGGTTCACTAGTGCTTCTGGAAATAATCAATAGAAGGTGTTAAATTGGATGTGACAACATCTGAATTATTCGCTTATCTATGATATTCTGGATGTCTAGTGGTTCTGGGAGAACAACATGATGTAAACTGGACATAAGACCTGAAGAACACCAATGTGCATGGTGTGTCTTAGGAAAATCCTCTAAGCAAATCTTTCATCGGTCGATTCATGATGGAATCGGAGGTCATAGCTTTGCAGAAAGCATTTCAAGAAGTTGAGTAACTTCACGGCCTCTTAGAAGATGTCTCTTCTCGGGAGTAACTCGTGGCTGCTCTAGTTTTACTTTGTGAGAGCACGAATGACGGTGTCTGGACATACTTGTCACAAACATAAAACCGTATGACAGTTGATCGGGTGACACATACTTGATTACAAATCAAAGGATATAACAAACCCTTTAAAGTTAAAGGGTTACCCACAGATCAAGATGTATGCCTGTCTAGGGGAATTGGCTTAAAACCCAATCAATAAGAACCAATAGAGTGGACACCCAACCTTACAGACTGGAGATCTCAGCAATAAGGTTCAATGGGAAAACTAAACTGTAAAGATTCAGTTGAACGCTTCGATGAAAGCAAGAGCACTTTGGATAATGGTTTCTTAAGAAACATAATCCAAGACCATTCCCGTGATAGACATTAAGTGCTACCTGCAGAGGGGGTAAATGTTAAGCTTCCAAAACCTTTAATGATCCTCAACAGTTGAGGTTAGGTTTGGGGAAACTTTTAATGGTTTCTAACGCTTGTGAATCTAGGTATTGCAGGATACCTTGTAGGAGACCACCTATTTAAGTGCGAGGACAGGCCGCCTCAAATGAACGAACTTAAGAATCCAAGGGTGTCCACGACCCACGACGGATAAAACACAAAGAATGATTGTCCACGGCCAAATGTTTAGAGAGCATTCCAGTAATGGGAAAGTCAGACATTAATGTCATTAAGGTGTTGGAACGTTGGACAATTATTTTCTGAACGTTTTGGCTCTTCATTGAGCCTCTTAAACAACCTCTTAATAGTCATTAACACCCATCAACACCCTTATCTCTTCCTTACACTATATAATCAAGCCTTACTTTCATATTTGAGGAGTGTGAGACAATATACACCATGAACATAAGAGAAATACTCTCTACACTTGGATGATTTCAGACTTGATGAAATCTCTTCCTTTCTTGCAATCTTACACACTCAAAGATCCTTCTATTCTAGCGAATACTTGGGTTTCTTTTGCTCATTTGTTTGATTGTTGTTTTATCTTGGGAGATAAGTTGCCATTACACCGCTGAAAGGATATACGGGACAATATTATCTTAAGGATAAATCAAGAATTTGGTCAACTCAGCAAGCCAATTATCTTGTTATATTTCCAGATTCTAAACATATTGTTGTTGTTGTTGTTCTCAAGGGGCTTGCTGCAGTTTCAACCAACATCTCAAGACTTCAAGGAAGGATCAAAGACCGAAGATCAAGATCATCAACACTTATTGATGTTGTCACAACTGATATTAGGCTTCAAGCTTATTATATTGAAATTGTAAATGATTATCCTTTCTAAGCACTAGTGATAGTTGTATACTATTTCCATACATCCACTGTAAACTCCAACAGTTCTCTTCAGCACAAAAACTAAATGTTCAGAACTCACACATATTTCCAACAGTAGCTGGTTTCAAACCCAATGTCCATATAACAGTTTAGGTTACCATCTTCAATGAGGTTTAATCCTAACTCGAGTGCATATCTTCCCTTCTCTAGTGAATTTATGTACCCTATCCATCCTCAGTACCCAGATATGGTGCCAAAATTATCCTCAGGTGAATTATTCTTGAGAAAATTTCCTACGAATGACGCAGGTCTACCTCCCTCATTTTCGTTCTCAACCTTGTGCCCCAAGGTGTTGCCAAAATTTCCCTCAGGTGAAGTATTCTAAAAAACATTTCCTATGAAGGATCAGACAAGTTTACGGTACATTTCTTGGTTAAGAGTCTCCACGTACCTCAAATATTTTGAGAAGAGTTTATATAACCTATATTGTTCTATAGTTTGTGTATCATTTTATTAATCTCAGTCAAGTCTTAACCAAACTGCTTTAAATCTCGGGTATGAGCTCCCCTACATGTTTTAGTATTTTTTTAAGATTTCACCCACGTAAAATAGAGCCCAATTGTGGTAATTCAAAGTTTGAACAATCATCTTCTTCAAACTTGAGAGTTTCTACAAAACCGATCTAAAATAATGTCAAATCTCAACGAAATTGCTTCATATTTTAGATATGAATTCTCCTCGACGTTCTATTTTTTTTAAAGCATTGACAGCTGCTACATACCATATAACAACTAATTCTTTCAAATTATTATATATATATATAGTCAACACAAAAATTTATTTGATTTTAGACCTGAATAAGGATTCTACTAAACTATTTCTGATGGTGTTTTCTTCTTCCTTTTGGACAAACAATTGCTGTAATTTGATCCAAAATCATGTCAAATCTTAACCAAAATGCTTCAAATTTCATTTATGAGCTCCGCCTCCACGTTTCGGTTCTTTTTGAGATATTACCTACGTGAAAATAGAGCTCGATTGCGTTAATTCAAAATTTAAACAATTATCTTCTTCAAGCTTGAGAATTGTTATAAAATCGATCCAAAATCATGTCAAATTTATATAAATTTTCTGCGGTAACCTATATTTTTTAATTAGAGTTTCAAACCTTGTTAATGACTGTCAATGGCTTCCAACTCCTTCTTCATATTTTCAGCAACCAACATGTATATATAGTTCAAGTTTAGCTTTCAACGATAATTACACACATAGAAGATGAAGGAATGAGAAAATTTGGGAGTAAAAGAATGATTTTCGGAGAAGAAGAACATGAAAAGAAGAAAGAGAGAAAGAAATAGAAAGAGAAAAGGCCTTTTTTTAAAAAAAGTTTAAAATTTAACCCTGAAGTTTTTAAAAATATAAAGAGGCCCCTATGTGCTTGCTAATCTTATCATTAGTAATTTTTGGGCGAAAAAAAAATGAGAGCCCTGCCACCTAAAAAAACGTTTGTGGACCTGCCAACTTAATCATCCAAGAAACTCACAATACAAGAAGGTACGACGGCGGTCAACAAGTTGAAAATGGTGGCGACAGAGTGAGAGAGAGGCGCGATTGAGTAAGGGAGTGAGAAAGAGTGAGAGAAGTGGGGAAAAGAAAAACCTATATTAGATTTTTATTAGATTTACCGTGAGGTCAATAACTTTAATAATTTTATTTTTAATTCAAAAGAATACCAATCTCATGAAGTTATTTGAATTGGCTTTAAGCTGATCAAAATAATTTTTAAGCACTTTTTAGCTTTTTTGAGTGTTTGACAATCTTGAATAGTGATTAAAATAAGTTAAAAAATGCTTAAAATAAACTATAAGTAATAAGTTGGCCAACCCCAACTTATTGGTTTTTACTTTTAAGCTCTTTTGGTTGACCAATAACTTTAGGTTTGCATCCCTTATAACTTTTTGTATTTCCAACATTAACCTTAATTACAAAAGCCCTAGACCTAGTTCTTTTTCCTTCCTTTCTTCTTTCTCCTCCGACCATCTCTTCACCTTCTACTCTTCCTTTTCTCCACCTGAGATATCCACCTTTCTTGGTTAGCAATAGATAATGCCTTTTTTTTTTGCTTAAAGAATTTAATAAAGGATGGTTTCATTAATTATTTTAATAACAAAAAAATATCTCATCCAGGGTGGATGAGTGCTTATGGTGCGCCACCGTACGTGCTACATTCTTCAAATTCAAATTTCAATGTAACGCTAACACACCCATGGTGGGTGGTGACCTTCAACTTAAGCATGACAGATCATAAAATAGTGTATTTAATTACTAAAGACCGATGTGGGACTAAATGTGTTCGGCTGGTTTGCAACAACCCATTACAGATTAGTGGAAAGAATAATTTGGGCCAAGAGGATATCACAGCATCCTAGCCCATATTCGAAAATGTAACAAGATTTACACAAATATCTCTTTTTATGGCCATCACTAAATTTATCATTGTTTTTAAAAATTGTGCAAATATAACCTTAAAAAAATTAACCTTCCAGATAACATTAGAATAAGGTCTAATGGTTACTCATATGTTTCTAAATTTTAAAGACAAAATATTAGATTATCGTCTAATTTTTTAATAACTTATCAAATTTTACACCATGTCTAATGCTTTCTTATGCGATTTTTAGTTTACTCAAAATGAATTTTTTAAATTATGTCTAAAAGGTCCATAAATTATAAGAAAAATAAAAAAAGAAGATTCTTTACTAAATAGCTATTCAAAAAGGGATAACGGGTGAATTTTTTGGAAATTAACAATTTCTTAATGATTATTGCAAGTAAAATTGCATACCATACTTCTCGGGACAAGATGTTTTTCAGTTTAGATGACATACTGTACATTGAACATTTTGAAATTTTTCCGTGACCACGAGTTATTGCATAATACTCCTTGTAAAGAAAAAAAATGATATCCTTCCAGATAAATAAGAAAAATATTATCTCATCCATGGTGGATGAAGTGTGTTGATGGGTGTCACCGTGCTACATTCTTCAAAGTTCAATGTAACGCTAACACACCATTGGTGGGTGGACGCAAGTTCGACAGAAAATAAACTACTTATTAATTGTTCTCTTCATCAATTGTTCGAATATTTTGTCTAATACCTTCGACTTGTTTTATATTTAATCATAATCAAACTTAAAATTTCACACACTAAAAGGTACATGCGAAAATTTAAAAGCTTTTCAGATAGCAAAGTAAAAACTGCAAATAATACTTCGCATGGAAAATATATATCATATTTTTGGATTTCAAAGATGTATTTTTACGTACATCTAGAGAAATAATTTATGCATTGTGATTTCAACATAACTAATTAATTTTAATTTTACAATACTAATACATGCATACCTCTAACAAAAAACCAAGTCATCCCTAAAGGTACACAAAATTCTTTTAATGTTTTAGTGAGTAAAGATAATAAATAATGCATATAAACACCTAGTAAAAGAAAATCACACTCTCCTATTCCAAAAAAATACTACATCATTTCTTTTCATTTGTCTAAGTTTTGGTAGACAAAATTATCTGATATCTATTGTTGGTGGAGGTAGAATTAGTCAAAGCGCACACATAAACTGGCCCTGGACACCATGATTATTAAAAAAAGATAAAAAAATATATAAACACGTGAAAAGAATGATCGCGTTTTTTTAGGAGTGGTAATGTTAGCCTGTAAAAATATGCCTCGTCTAATTCGTTCAAGTTTAAGCTGATTAATGACCTGTTCATTTATTAAGTCAACTCATTTTGATTCGTCTAATGATATGTAGTCTAAACTGATTCATAAAAATTTTATCGAAATATTTTAAAAAGACTTTTAAATTTTGTTTGTTATGTATAGAAAAAATAATTTATTAAATATTTCCTCCATTCATTTTTACTTATCACTTTGGCTTTTTTTGAAAAAAAAAAAATCATAGTCAAACGAAATTGAAGAATAAAATATTAGCTCACCCATTGTGGATGAGCCTTGTTTAAGATATATGACATAAGCTTGAATTATCTATATTCTAGTATTCATGAATTGTCATTGGTATAGCTAAGGGCCTAAGGCACCCATGTTGGATGGTGACCAGGGTACAATAATCTTCAAAATATAAGGCGATTATTTATTTGGAAAATTTACATGACATGATTAATTATTAATATTTAATTATATTTAGTAACTATAATTTGTTTTAATTACATTCATAGCTAAAAATTATATATTAATCATAATCCACAACAGCTATAATAAAATACATTAGGCTTATGACTTGCATTTATTCCTCATCTTCTCTTCTCCCTCACCTCTCTCTATGTCCATCTCTCCGTTGTCGCCCCACTGCCTGTTGTCGCCCCACTGCCGTCATCGTCAGAGCAACAACGACGACCGTCAAATCTGAGCTTTGCGTCAGATATCCTCCCATAACCGTCATCGCTGCCCCCACTCCCTCCAGATCTGGCCGGTGCCAATGCCGAAGTCATCTCATGCCATTTTTCTAACATTCTGACCGTAGAAACTAATTGCAATGTGAACCTCATCTTTATTTTAGTTCAATCAAAATCAGACTTACACTTGAATTAATATGTTGAAGAAGTGGAAATTTGAAATTAACTGAGACCCACTGATTGTTCCACAAAGCAATAACGGGAAAAAATGTGAATAGTAAATCAGGGAGTCTATTTCTTTGGTCACCTCTCTTTCCCTCCGTCCAGATCTGAGCTTCGCTGGAGATCCCTCCCGTTAGATCAGAGAATTATTTTTCGATCGGAGTGTATTTTACATTCATACTAAAGTGTATTTTATTTTTTTGTATCTTAAATTATGATATATTTTATTTCTTGTATTCAATTTTTACGTGCATTCATAATTTTTAGTGTAAAATCTAGTGTTTGGAGGGTATATTTTATTTCTTGTATTCATTAATTGTTTTTTTATGTAAAATCAAGTATTTGTGAATGTATTTCATTTTTTGTATTCAGTTTTTGAATGTATTCGTACACTTTATTCGTCTGTATTTCGAAAAAGATCTTTATAAATGAATACAGTGAATTTGAAGTGTATTTTAGAGTGTTTCATTTTTTTTTTCTACTGTAAAATCCAATTTTTTGTTATGTATTTTGTTTCTTGTATTCAGTTTTATTTTTAGTGTAAAATTCAGTGTTTGAGGTGTATTTTATTTCTTGTATTCATTTTTGTTGTATTTTGAAAGAGATTTTTTGTACTTAAATAAATAAAGTAAATTTAAATGCAACTTTTAAATATAATAAATTAAATACAGTCTAAAAATAATTACAAATGAATATAGTTGAGTTGAATATATAGTAGATTTTGCAAAGTCATTTTATGAATACAGCGAGTTGTACCAACTAAAAAGTAGCAAAAGATTGCTTCAAAGGCCTTTAAAAAGACCATGAAGAAAACTTGGGGAGAAACATCTGATGAAGAATCAAGTGATGAAAGTGAAGGCGATGGAATGATAGCTCTCATGGCTAGGAGCGACTCCGAGTCTAATGATGAATCCTCTAAGGCAAGTCTCGATCAATTTAAGGCTTATGTTCACAACTTATCTAAGAATAAAGTAGTGAAGCTTTTACATTCATTAATGGATGAATTTCATCTTGTGAGTGTTGAAAGAAATGAATGAAAGTATATATGTCCTAGAAACAATCATTTTAGGAGCACATGTACTTGAACACATTCATATTATTAATAAGATTAATATATACTTGACATTTGCAATTATTGAATTATTATTTGATTGTTTATATTATTCATTAATGTGCATCCTCGAACTTACATCGTTAATAGTGTGTGAGATATTAATGATAGAGTGTAGTTTTTAAAATAGCCTAGACTAATGATCATTGAGAATGGGATATCAATGATATGTTATAAGTCGACATGTAGTCTGCATCACATTCTTAGAGAATGTAGTATATCTCACTTACTGCAAGCAATAGTTGCTAGTGATGGACACATGGATACTCTTAGAGGAGTATTGGCATACCCTGCTGATAAACTATTTGTTATACATGTCTAGAGTATTATCGTGTGGGAGATAAGGTCCTTAGACTTGAGGTCAATATCACCTTGTTTACGCAGTAATGCACTTTGATCTGTCCTAAGCTCAAATGCCTTATAGGTTGAGACGCGGCTTGTATTGGGTGCATTACAAGTAGATTGAAGGTGGTGGTTGAGCGAAGAATAGGATTCATTCCTCGATTGGAATTTCGAGAGAACACTCACCGAGAGATGTTAGGTCGACCAAGTCATTGGCGATCAAGAGACATATCTAGGATATGGTCCAGTTGTCGACTAATATAGATGAGATAAAGTGATCAGCCATTTGGATAGACACTTGGCAAATCTTAAGCTTGATCGAGTGTGTCGCGAATGAAAGGAATTTATCATCTCACATAGAGGTTTGTTTACTTGAGTCTTGTAAGCGTCTTCACATATTGGGTCGTCCGTGATCAGGAGTTCAGTGTGAACCTTGATTTGGTCAGTCTTGGATGTGTGAAGGCAAAAGGTCACACTAAGTCGATTGTCTTTTCTGGTCTAAGGGTATATTGAGAGAATGTAAAATATCGGATTTTGAATCAAGATATTTTATTTTATAATGAATTATGGGATAATTTTCATTTGATGAAAATTAATTAATTAAGTTAAAATTAAGTCTTGGATTTAATTAGAACTAAAACGCGTGAGAAAATAAATAAAGGAATCAAGATAACAATGGGCCCATTCGATCGCCCATCGCAATTGGATTTGGGTCGAGTTGAAGCCCGATCCAAATCGATTAGGTTTAGGTTTCTCACTATATATTTGGCACTTAACCCATAATTTCGTAAGAACTCATTTTCCACTTTACGAACTTAGAGTTCAGAAATAAATTCTCTCAAACCTGCCAAGATTTCTAGCTTTCTTGGGCAAAGGAATATCTGAAGCAAGGCTTGCACGGATTGACAATCGCGCGCACCTTGTAGTATAGACTGCATTAAAAGCATAAACTGTAAGTTTTCATGTTTTTGCAGATTTGAATTATCGCATAATCATACCAGACGATCTTTGTTGGAGCAAGTAAGTAAACAAAATTTTAAACTTCCGCTGTGCCTTACTTGTGTTTTACATCCAACAAAACCTACAGCCGTATCGTGAGCTCAGTGGTTTAATGATTTTACTATAATCTTTAATAACACTCTGTGGAAATTAATTGTTTTGATTTAGAATTGATTTTCGGAATTTTAAAAAAAAAAAAAAAAATCGAGCAGCCATCGCTGTTCACGATGAGCGATCACATCGTTCGACGTGAAACGATGTCGCGAAGTATCGCTCCAAATGAGCGAGTGCATTTAAAATTTAAAAAAAAAAAAAAAAATTTGGCGGTGAGCGATGGCAGACCGCTCACGGCGAACGATGATCGCGCATCGCTCACGAAGTAACGAAAAAAAAAATTTTTTTTGGTCGTCGAAACCGCCGACGGCGGGGCGTTCCGCCACCACGCGCATTTAAATCGAAAGTAATAATACCACCGTGTTCGTCTCGGCGAGAGAATCTAATGGTGGTAGTGTTACACGGCAACGATAATGGAAAAGGAACACCACCGACGGTTTTGAATCCACGGCGGCGTCACAGATTCCGCCAGTGGGCCACCAAATCGGTGGTGAAAACCACCGATGAGTTCGTCCCGACGTGTGCCATCGCAGCGTGTGTTTAATTCCACGATTTCGCCAAATCAATCCCAAATTTGATTTGGAGTTGGATTTGATTTTGAAAATTTGAAATAGTGTAAGGACCTTTTGCAATTAAAATTAGGGTTTTAAATTGTAGATTGGTCCTTTAACAAATCTGAAAATATTTTAAGTTTTAAAATTACAAATTAGTCCTCGAGATATTTTCAAATTTTAAAAGTTTTAAAATCGCAGATTCAGTCCACTGGTCAATCTGTAAATTTGAGAAAAGCTTATTTGGTCCTGGGTAAATCTGTAAATATTTTAAGGTTCTGAAAATTGCAGAAATACCCCTGAAAATTAAATTTTAATTTCTGAATTGTTAAGGGATTATTTGGATGAGCAGAAAATTCCGAAAATTGAAAATTGAGTTTAAATTTTGAATTTAAATATTTCCTAAATTGAAACAAAATTAATTAACCCACAATTATTGTTATTTAGCATATTATTTGATAATGTGTGCACAAATTAATTGTTTCTCCTAATTGTTTAATTGATTGTCATTTAAATAATTAGAATAGAGTCCGCAATTATTATGCAGGTAGCGGCGCCCGTAATTGTTTACTTTGATGACGCTATAATTGTGCAGGTAGGCGCGCCAAGATATGATTAAAACCATCTTATATCACGCTATTGGGTTTGATGGTTTCCATCTAAATGTGTTTAGAAATTGCATGATAAGATTTCATATGATGTATGATATAATAGTTGATCTTAGTCATAACCACGAATTAAAATGTTCCCAAATTTAATACAAGTCTCATTTAAAATGAACGTCGTCCGTTATAATTGATTGTGGTGCAAAATCCTTTTCGGCGAGATGAGTATTTATGCCCCAGCATTTGATCCAAGTCTCCGAGGACTCAGACCCTTTCATAGATTGATATAAATGTTGTAGTAGGTGATAAAACTTAGTTAGTATTTACACCGGTGTTTGCTTGATGAAGGCTAAGCCCACTTAGATACATTGCGCGCAATGCATAACGGGGTTGACTTGCTAGGTTGTCTTGGCGCCAGGTGTCGGACGTAGGACGCAGATCGAATTGTTTAGAACATTCGGTCAACCAAGAGTTGCAAATTGTTTGCAATTGGTTTAGACCTACGGATCGTGTTGTTGAAGTTATCACCTCAAGAACGCGAGACAACATGAGTTTGGATCTTGGCCCATTATGAAGTATTTGATATGAGTCCGTATTCTTTATGGGGTCAAAGAGTATGTTAAAATAGTGGAGCTAATTAAACTAAAGACCGTGTTAGTTAATTAGTTAATGAATGTGTTCAATAGAAATTATATTAAAGTATTAATTTCAAGTCTATCTTTTCTTCGCCATAATGTCGAATCTATCACTTAAAATGTTGGTCAAACGAACAAGTTGAATGGAGCCAATTTTCCCGATTGGTTAAGAAATCTGCGTTTGATGCTGCGATTAGAAAAGATTGAGTATGTATTGATACACCACTCCCTACGATCCTGCTTGAAGATTCTCAAGAGTATGCTCGCTTTGACAAAGCGACTATCGAAATATCTTGATGATCTTGTTGAAGACAATGTGTTATGCTATCTTCTATGACTTGAGTTACAAAGACAAAGATGAAAATACGGGCCCCAACGAGACGCTAGAACACTTGAAGAGTCTCATGACTCACGATCTCGAACGATGGAGTATGAACCGTTGAGAGATCTTTTAAGTGTAAGCTAAACGAAGGGGTCGTGTCACAACATGTTTTGAAGATGATTGGATTAATTGAGAGGTTGGCTTCGATTGAACGGTTGCTGCGTGAATGTTTCGTTAATCTAATCTTGAACTCGCTTCTGGTTTCTTTGAGAACTTCATTGTGAATTACAACATGAATGGAACGAAAGCACGTCTCCCTGAACTTCATAATATGTTGAAGACCTTCGAGTCGTCCACCTCCAAAGGTAAAGCTGTGCTCATGGTGGGCTCATCTAGCAAGTTCAAACCTAAGGGTAAGATGCAGAAGAAGAAGGGTAAGGCGGTTGCCAAACCAGCGACTATGAAACCTAAAGGAGTTGTTCGAAAGAAGGCCAAGATAGTCGATGTGCGCCTCAATTGTAAGAAAGGGACATTGGAAGAAGATATGCGGCCCGGGAGACAAGGCCTGAGTCTTGGCCTGCTGGACAAGGTATGTTTGTTATTGAAATAAATATGTCTATAACTAATTCTCACTGTTGGGTATTGGATACCGCTTGTGGCTCACACATTTGTAATAATGTGCAGGGGCTAATTGTGAAAGGTTGGACCTTGGGAAGTAGATCTACGTTGGCAATGGAGCTAGAGTTGATGCGAGCAGCGTGGGGACTTATAGACTAGATTTACCTTCGTGCTTTTGTTTAGAACTTAATAATTGTTATTTTGTCCGTCTTTGACAAGAAATATTATTTCTATCCCTATGTTAGACATTGAGGGTTTTCTCACATATTACCAATGGAAACTATGTTTTGTCTTATAAAGGTTTTATTTGTGGAAATGCTCCGCCATTGTGGATGGATTGTATGTTCTAAATCGTAGCCATGAAATTTTCAATATACAAAATAAAAGAGCTAAAATAAGTAATCAAAGAAATCCCACCTACTTATGGCATTGCGGACTTGGTCACATCAATGAATCAAGGATAGCAAGATTGAGGAAATTAGATTACTTAGAACCATTTGACTTAGAGTCATATGGTGATTGCGAATCTTGCTTAAGAGGAAAGATGACAACCAAATCACTTCTCGGGAAAGGAGTGCGTGCGAAAGAGGTGCTTGAGTTAGTCCATACCGATGTATGTGGGCCTTTTCCAACTCAAGCTAAGGGAGGCTTTCTTTATTTCATCACTTTACAGACGATTTCTCAAGGTTTGGGCATGTGTATCTTATGAAGCATAAGTCCAAGCTTTTGAGAAATTCATGGAGTACAAGTCGAAGTAGAAGCAACTTGAAACAAGTATTAAAACTTTTCGATCGGATCGGCGAGGTGAGTACTTAAGTAAAGAATTTCTAGATTATTTGAAGCTTACGGAGTCCATTCAGAATGGACACCTTAACGCCACAAATGAATGGTGTTCTTTGAGAGGAGAAATCGTACCTTATTAGATATGGTTAGATCCATGATGAGCTTCTCACTCTACCAACATACCTATGGGGATATGCGTTGCAAAGCTCAATCTACATTTTGAATAGAGTTCCATCAAAGTCGGTTGAGAAAACTCCATATGAGATATGGAATGGCAAGAAGCAAGACTTAAACACACGCGACCACAGGGTGCCTGCATATGTAAAGAAGTTGCTCACTGACAAATTGGAATCTAAAAGTGAGAAGTATTATTTTGTAGGGTATCCTAAGGAAACAAGAGGGTACTACTTCTATCTTCCTGAGGAACATAAAGTAATTGTTTCCAGAAATGCAACTTTCCTTGAAGAAGACTATGTCTACAAGGAACAGAGTTGCAACAAGATAGAACTTGAAGAAATTCAAGAAGTACAAAATAATGTAGAGAATGAACTCTTGTCAAATAACCTAGACAAGGATTCAGTGAGAGTATTTGATGATGATTGGGTACTTAGAGTACGCCCTTCAGCCAGTGGGAGTGTTGTGAGGGATACTGCAGAAATGCAAGACCCTCATGCACAACCAATGACAGATGACACAATAGTTGTGCATCATCTTATTCAAAATGATATTCCTAAAAGTTCTCAAGGTGGTGGATTGTCCAACACACAAACATCTTCTCAAAATCAAAATACAGCAGACACTGAAACGCAGAATGTTCAACTCCGTAGGACCACTAGGACTCATCGTGCACCTGAAAGACTTAATCTCCTTGTTGAAACACATAATGAGATAGATATTCCTGATGATTATGAGCCTACTACCTACAACGAAGCAATGTTAGACATTGATTCACAGAGATGGCAAGAAACCATGAAATCCGAAATGGAGTCTATGTACATAAACCAAGTATGAAACTTGGTTGACTTGCCAACAGAGGTTAGACCCATAGGATGCAAATGGGTCTTCAAGAAGAAGATTGATGCATATGGCAAAATACAGACTTATAAAGCAAGATTGGTGGCTAAAGGTTATAATCAACGGCCTGGGGTCGATTATGATGAAACTTTTTCGCCTGTTGCAAAGATTAAGTCCATTCGGATTTTGCTTGCTATAGCTGCATACTATGATTATCATATTTGGCAAATGGATGTTAAAACTGCCTTCCTCAATGGTAATCTAATTGAGGAGGTGTATATGATACAGCCAGAGGGTTTTACATCTAAGACTCAACCCAAAGCAGTATGCAAACTACAAAAGTCCATTTATGGACTTAAGCAAGCCTCAAGGAGTTGGAACATTTGTTTTGACAAAGCAATCAAATCGTTTGACTTTGTTAGAAGCAAGGAAGATCCGTGCGTTTATAGTAAACGCACAAATGAGAGCATTGTCTTCATTGTTATATATGTAGATGACATATTGATAATGAGAGACAATAAAACTCTCATGCAATCAGTCAAAGAATGGTTATCCAGAACCTTCATGATGAAGGACTTGGGTGAAGCCTGCTACATTCTTGGAATTAGAATCTACAGAGATAGACCTAATAGATTGTTGGAAACATCACGGTCGTATACATAGACAAAGTGCTAAAACGTTTCTCATGGAAAATTCCAAGAAAGGGAATCTTCACATGGGTCAAGGCATCAAGTTGTCAAGGAAGGATTGTCCTTCCACGATTCAGAACTTGAGCGCGTGAAGAGAATCCCATATCTTGGCTATAGGATCAATCATGTATGCCATGACTGCATAAGGCGGATGTGGCCTATGCACTTAGCATGACTTGCAAATTCCAGCAGAATCCTGGGGAGGAACACTGGAAAGCAGTCAAGAGTTTTCTTAAGTATCTTAGACGAACTAAAGAATACTTCTTAGTCTATGGCGGACAAGAAGAGCTAGTAGCTACCGGGTACATCGATGCTAGCTTTGACGGATCTTGATGACTTCAAATCTCGACCGTTATGCCTTCATTTTAAATGGTGGAGTAGTTAGTTGGAAGAGTTCCAAGCAAGCTACAACCGCCGATTCGACAACGAAGCGAGTACATGCATTGGATCGGAATTTGGTAAAGAAGTTGTCGCGATATCCGAAGTTCTTAAAGGAATTGGGGTTGTTCAGTACCGATTGTCGAATAACGATTTATTGTGACAACATCGTGCGATTGCTCAAGCTAAGGAACCAAGATCAACGAATAGAAACAAGCGTGTACCAAGGAAATACCACATTCTCGTGAGATGGTGGAGAGAAGAAATAAAGATAGACTATATTCCCACCGAAAATAATCTAGCGGACCTATTTACTAAACCATTAAGCTTGTCAAGCATAATGGTCATTTCAAAATATGGGCATTAGATACATTGGTGATTGGCTCTAGGCCAGTGGGAGATTGAAAGTATATATGTCCTAGAAACAATCATTTTGTGAGCACACGTACTTGAACACATTCATATTATTAATAAGATTAATATATACTTGGCATTTGCAATTATTGAATTATTATTTGATTGTTTATATTATTCATTAATGTGCATCCTTGAACTTACATTGTCATTAATAGTGTGTGAGATATTAATGATAGAGTGTAGTTCTTAAAATAGCCTAGACTAATGATCATTGAGAATGGGATATCAATGATATGTTATAAGTCCATACGTAATCGCATCACATTCTTAGAGAATGTAGTATATCTCACTTCATCGCAAGCAATAGTTGCTAGTGATGGACACGTGGATACTCTTAGAGGAGTATTGGCATACCTGCCGATAAACTATTTGTTATACATGTCTAGAGTATTATCGCGACGGAGATAGAGGTCCTTAGACTTGAGGTCAATATCACCTTGTTTACGAGTAATGCACTTTGATCCCGCCCTAAGCTCAAATGCCTTATAGGTTGAGACGGCTTGTATTGGGTGCATTACGAAGTAGATTGAAGTGGTGGTTGAGCCAAGAATATGATTCATTCCTCGATTGGAATTTCGAGAACACTACCTTCCGGAGATGTTAGGTCGACCAAGTCATTGGCGAACGCAAGAGACATATCTAGGATATGGTCCAGTTGTCGACTAATATAGATGAGATAAAGTGATCAAGCCATTTGGATGACACTCGCAAATCTTAAGCTTGATCGAGTGTGTCGCGAATGAAAGGAATTTATCATCTCACATAGAGGTTTGTTTACTTGAGTCTTGTAAACGATTACATATGGGTCCGCCACCGTGGCCGTCTAGGAGTTCCGTGTGAACCTTGATTTGGTCAAGTTGGATGTGTGAAGGCACAAAGGTCACACTAAGTCGATTGTCTTTTCGGTCTAAGGGTATATTGAGAGAATGTAAAATATCGGATTTTGAATCAAGATATTTTATTTTATAATAAATTATGGGATAATTTTCATTTGATGAAAATTAATTAATTAAGTTAAAATTAAGTCTTGGATTTAATTAGAACTAAAACGTGCAGAAAATAAATAAAGGAATCAAGATAATGTGGGCCCAGTGATCGCCCATCAGAATTTGGATTTGGGTCAGGTTTTGAAGCCTGATCCAAATCTGATTAGGTTTAGGGTTTCCTCACTATATATTTGACACTTAACCCATAATTTCAGAAGAACTCATTTTTCCACTTTCTGAACTTAGAGTTCAGGAAATAAATTCTCTCAAACCTCTGCCAAGATTTCCTAGCTTTCTTGGGCAAAGGAATATACTGAAGCAAGGCTTGCACCCGGATTGACAATCGCGTGCGCACCTTTTAGTAGAGACTGCATTAAAAGCATAAACTGTAAGTTTTCATGTTTTTGCAGATTTGAATTATCGCATAATCATACCAGACGATCTTTGTTGGAGCAAGTAAGTAAACAAAATTTTAAACTTCCGCTGTGCCTTACTTGTGTGTTTTACATCCAACAAAACCCTACTATTGGCTAAAACTCTTTCAAGTTTAAAATCTGATTGCTAAGATTTTCAAAAGAATAAAACTGAACTTGAAAACGCTAATGGAACACTCAAAGATGAATACAACAGATTGGATCGAACATTGTCGTCTCTGAAAGCTGAAATTATTGATCTAAAGAAAATTTAAACTGCGAGCAAGAGTCAAGTTACCATTGATAAAAAATCTCTTGAATCTGACATTACTACTCTGAAAGATATATATCTCAATAATGAAGTTAGAAAAAATTCAGAGCTTCAAGAGACTTTGGAAAATGTCAACTGAACTTACAATGACCAAAAAATGAAATAAATCCATCGAAGCTTTAAACTCGTTAAATGAACATCACAAAAGATGTCGTAGTGGTCTTGGATACAAAATCAAGAGAGCTATATGGAATATCAAAAGAAAATATATTGGCTTTCCCGAATATTGATTATGTAGCCATTGTGGATACATGGGGCACGTTTGGTACGCTGTATTACGCTGGACTGCACTGGACAAAAATATAATATAACATTTGGTAGACGTTTTCAGTCGAACTGGACTGTACTATTTCTAAAAATAGTACACTCCAACTGTCATTTTTGAGACCAATATATATTAATACTCTAATACCGTCTATTATATATTAATACAGTTCAGTCCATTATAATACAGTACAATCAATGCAAAATTATACAGTCTAGTACGACGTACCAAACTAGCCCATGAAACACTATAAGTATGAATGTTTGGCAAAAATAAAAGCTCTCGAGAAAAATTAAAACATTGTTAAATGGGTTAGAAGAGATATGCTGTATAATATTTCACGAGGAAGGAGACCCAAACAAGTTTGATTTCCTAAGTCTAACACTTAATTAGTTTTGCAGGCTAAGGTGAGAGGAAGCCAATGATAATTGATAGTACTTGAAAAAAAAAAAATCCTCTCACTAACAACCTACAGAAGGGAGTGTGACATTTAGAAAGAAAGGTATATTCATTGAAAAAGGTAAGATAAGTAAGCCACTCTCCACTCTATAAATTAAGTGTACTTGATTGTGAATGAAAAAATTGATTATGTCATTTTAATGAGTCTAATGCTTTTGTTGAGAAGAATGTACATGTTGGCGATAATCCAAAGCTTAAAAAAAGGTAAGTATACATGTTTAGTTTGAAGGAACAGTCGATGGAACGAACCCTAGGTCTGGTCCTTCTGCATTTGAGCACGGTCTAGAACATTCAAGGGGAACAAGTCCTGAGACAGAAATAAATGGAAACAACCGATGGAACAACCCCTGACAATATTTCAGACGTTCGTCAAAATGAACAAAATAGTGAAAAAACATAGGAGCTGAACTTAAGGCCCTAAAAGAACTAAGTAGAGAACATTTTAAACAAAAAAAAATGGGATGATGTATATAAACTAAGCAATAAGTACATGACTCTCCCTTCAATGATTGGTTAGAAAATTATTTTTGAAAAATATATTATCGGATGATGGGTCATGAATAAATTAATATCTAGCTCAATATCTGTGCGGTAAACGCACACTCACATAGCACACTAACTTTTTCTTCTCTAATATATTGTCGGTTGATATTGCCCTTATTGTCAAGATTGACGCACACATGCAAGGATGAACAAGAAGGAGTTGGAGTTGAATCAGGTATGCATCTCAAATTGTGACTTAGTCTTAATATTGTTCAATTAAAGTGATTGACCCAGAGCCCAATTACCTATTAAAGAAATCTTCTCCACCAAATTATTTCAATCTTGTACCAATAACATTTATTTCAAATTAACCTTTACTTTTTAACGAAATCAAGAACAAATTGAGATCAATGTGAAAACATGTGCAAGAAATCAAAACTCAAAGAGATTTTCACTGAAAATTAAGTTCTCTTAGGAGCTAGAAGTGGAGGATGAATCTTCTATGAAAAAATATTCTAACATTAAGGGGGAATAAAAAAAGTGAAAAGAAGGAGAGAAGAATAGTGAAAAAGAGAATGGAAGAAAAACACAAGAAATTTTTTGGAGGTGAATCTGACTTCTATATATACAATTGTGTTGGGAGAGATATTATTGATTCTGTATCATAAATTCATTGAGTATAAGAAGTTGTCTTGTTTAGAGAAAATCGGCTGGCACGAAACGCACTATTGACTCTGTTCCTTTCAGTTTTCCAGCGGGATCTCAGGCCAATATTAATACTTCTTAGATAGCACTGATTTGTCAAGAAATTGTTGGTCTTTGAGTACTGATTATTCAAGTTCAGGAGAATCATGTCATGTTTCGAAAAATTCATGAAATGAGCATAATGACCTCATTGCTTTGTTCCAAATTTTAACTCAGTCACATGCCCCGCCTGCTGCCCTACTTCACCAAACCTACCACCTGACTAGCCTACTGTTCCGATCTAATCATTTTCCCCCTTATTTCTTTGAACAATGTTAGTATTTGGCCATAATTTGTGGGATGTAATTAACTGTTACTTCTAATCCTTATTTTCTTTGAGTCGAACTTACAATATTCCAGTTGGAATATTTGTTGGTTACAAAGGTGCAGAAAACGGGAATTACAAATAACTGCTAAGACTTATAAGAACTGAAAATATAATTCAACAACAAAATTAAAATTACAATGATGTTGAATAAGAAAAAACGGAAACTGTTTTGCGAATGCTACCCTGTATGTATCCTTTATACGTCCTGGACAATTGTTTACCAAGATCAAACATCAATGAAACAATTGAGCAAAGGAAACTCAAGTGCTACTGTGAAGAATTTTGAGTAACGAAATGATGCTTGGAAGATTGTAGGAAGAAGAATTTTGTTTTGTGTTTTTCGTCAATTGTAATGTATTCTTAATAATGGTGCAAAGGGGTTGTTTATATAAGTGAGGGAGGGGCTGTTGAACTTCCTCCATAAGTGTCATTACTGGCCATTATGAAGGTAGTAATACCACCAAAATAAATGGTGAAAAGGAGCAACGAATTGTCCATTATAGGAGGAGTAATTCAGCCAAAATAAATGGCTGAATTAAGTGCTATGACGTTTCTGATCTCTCTGCCCCCAATTCTGACTTTTTGGAAACTTCAGGGATCAAACTGTACATCTTAAAACTTTCAGGGACCAAACTGTACATATAAAAGAATTCTGGTCCAAAAATATAATATTAGAAGACCAGTGACTCGAACCGGGACGGGCGGGCGGCGGCGGCATGCGTGTGGGCTTTCCTCGAACCGAAGCACATTTAGGTCCTCCCTTCTTTAAACACATGGGATACCCCTTGGGGTCCCAAACCCCAAACCAATTTTGAGACTTATAAACACAACATTTTTTTCTTCCTCCACCGATGAGGGAGAATTGATCTCAAACCACACTTTTCCATGATTCAAACACCTCACTTCGTGGATCAATATCTCTTTATTTTCTCAACGAAAATTGACGATTCTTGGCCCTACGGTTATCTACGTACTTAGTAGATCATGCATGTGTAAAGAACTGGATTCTCCAATATACGTAACACTAGTGTTTAAGCCGTTAAAGTTGGTCGGTCGCAACTCCCGCCAAAGGCAAATTTCCAACAATTCAACAGATCTGGTCCTAGTTTTGGATCTCTCTTTGACGATAGCTACAAATCTGTTTCCGTCAAAAGGGAGATCTTTGTTGGTGATCCTGAACTTGAAGACACTGCTGATAGTCATGTTGACAAGGCTAAGGATCAAGGAAGACTTTTTGTCACCGCTCTCGAGAGTGGTGGAAACAAGCGTCCCCGAGAGGTTGAGGATATCAATTGGGACAAAAGAATGAGGCTGAAAATGATGGTCTATCTTGTAGCTGAAGGATTACACCTGTCCCAGACAAGGAATCTGAAGATGAGTTAAGTAAACTTTCCTCTTTGTCAATATGAAGATTAAATCACGTCTGAATAAAATAAGTAAAGTAAGGATATGAATATGAAAATGTTTCAAGAAAAATTATATTCCTTACACTTTAAATTCAGGAGTTTAATCTCATTTACCTTTCCGTTTAATTATTGGACTGTTATAAACAACGACCTAAATGATATGGACTTAGATTGTAATAAAATGATTTTATGGACAATCCTAAGCATGAGAAGAGGACTAAAGATAAAGACTAGAGGACTAGTGACAATCATGTCATCGTTTCTGACAAGAAGATTTATCTTTCGACAAGATAGTAGCGGACACTCAGTCATACAAAGCCTCCGGGCGACTGAAGTGGGTCAGATCCATCACATGACTTGACGATGTTAGACACTCAGTCATACAAAGCCTCCGAGCGACTGGTGTGGTTCATAGTTACCAGATCCCAATAGATCTAAAGGCCAAAAGAAAGGCAGAAAAGAAATTGGACACTCAGTCTGCCATGACAACTGGAGTGAGCCAGAGAATCTAGATCATATATGATCCGGTTACGCCCTAACCACGGGCAAGAGGTTGTTCATGTGAAGCAACGCTACTTTCAAAATAGAAGAAGTTGAAGAGGTTGTCCTCAAAAGGACTTAAGAAATGGGATCACACTTAAACGAGGTGATACATGTCCTAAACTTGGTGTCAAGGACGCTGTTGGACAATATGGCTTGAGTTTTTCGCCTCATGTCCCACAGATCGATAATAACCAAAAGTGGTACGGTAAAACTATAACCAAGTGGATGATATATTTTGTAATCCGTGCATCTTTGCCATCATAGATTAGGACACGTTAACTACAAGTCTATTCAAAGGCTGGTAAAGATAGAGTTATTGCCATCTATCGACATAAACCCTCAACATAAGTGTGAGGTGTGCGTAGAGGCAAAACTCACCAAGCTTTCTTTTCGATCCGTCGAAAGGAATACCACTCCTCTAGAACTTATTCACACAGATATATGTGATTTGAAGTTCGCACAATCTAGAGTGGGAACAAGTACTTTGTGACATTCATTAATGATAGCACAAGGTATTGTTACCTTTACTTGTTGAAAAGTAAGGATGAAGCCTTTGAAACGTTCCGACGTTACAAAGCAGAAGTTGAGAACCAACTGAGCCTACGGATTAAATCCATTCGTAGCGATAGAGGGGAGAATATGTAGTGCCATTGGAGGAATACTGTGCGCAAGAAGGCATTATCCATCAAACGCCGACTCCATACTCACCTTAATCAAACGGTGTGGCGGAACGTAAGAACCACACATTGAAGAAAATGATGAATGTCTTGCTTATCAATTCCGGTCTTCCCCAAAACATGTGGAGAAAAGCTGTCCTTACCGCTAATACGATTCTTAACAGAGTCCCACATAAGGGTAAGGACAAACTCCATATGAATCATGGAAGGGAAAGAAATCCACCTACAAATACTTTAAGGTGTGAGGTTGTTTGGCAAAGGTTGAAGTAACCAAGCCAAATCAGGTCAAGATTGGGCCTAAGACTGTAGATTGCGTATTCATCAGATATGCAAAGAACAGTAGTGCTTATCGCTTCGTAGCGCATAAGTCAGATATTCCAGAAATCCACCAGGGTACAATAATGGAATCAAGGAATGATCTATTCTTTGAAGGTACCTTTCCTAGAAAAAAAAAAGACATAACCTCTCGCAAACAAAGTTATGCACATAGCTCTCAAGAACCGAAAGTCGTCGACGACCCAGATATAGATGATCCAAATTTAGCGGATCTCGAGGTGGTTGAACATCCGGAATCTAGTATTTCAGATTCTCAAAACTTGGAGACTCCAGAGATGGATCTAAGGCGAAGTAAAAGGGCCAGGAAGGATAAATCCTTCTGTCCTTACTTTGTAACTTATATGGTTAATGATGAACCAAGGACAATTGCTAAGGCATTGTCAACTCCAGAAGCACCGCTCTGGAAAGAAGCTATTGAGAGTGAAATAGGCTTCATTCTGTATAACCATACGTGGGAGTTGGTTCATTTTCCTTCGGGAAATAAACCGTTGGGTTGTAAATGGATACTCAAACGGAAATACAAAGCAGATGAGTCTATAAAAAAGTACAAGGCCGGGTTGGTAGTCAAGGGCTATCGGCAGACAGAAGGTTTTGACTACTTTGACACATACTCCCGGTATCCCGGATAACATCCATACGGGTATTCATTGCGATCGCAGTTTTGCGTGATCTTGAAATACTTCAAATGGATGTCAAGACAGCCTTCCTGAATGGTGATTTGGAAGAAGAAATATGCATGGATCAACCCGAGGGGTATGTGGTTCCAGGACAAGAGATAAAAATGTGTCGGCTTGTCAAATCTCTGTACGAGATGAAACAAGCCCCGAAGCAATGACACGAAAAATTTGATAGTACCCTACTATCGAAGGGTTTCGCCATTAATGAGTGTGATAAATGTGTTTACACGAAAGATAACTCTGACTCGTTTGTTATGATATACTTGTATGAAGACGACATGTTAATAACAGGAAGCAGTCCTAGGGTAATCCTAGAGACTAAGAACTTGTTGAAACAATGCTTCGACATGAAGGATATGGATATCGCAGATGTCATCTTAGGGATTAAAATCTCTAAGACGTCTGACGGATTGGACTTATCTCAGTCTCACTACATCGAGGATGTTTTGAGAAAGTTCGAGATGTTAGACAGTTCACCGATCAAGTCACCAATGGATACAAATAAAAAGCTTGATAAAAATCTTAGTGCACCTGTATACCAGGAGAGATATGTACATGTGATCGGTAGTTTGATGTATATAACAAACTGCACCCGACCTGATATTGCTTATGCAGTCAATAAGTTGGCTAGGTTCACCCGTAATCCGAGTGATAATCACTGGAAGGCGTTGAATCGGGTATTACAATACATGAAATACACGTTAACTTACGGGTTACACTATTCGAGATATCCATCTGTACTACAGGGGTACCGTGATTCAAACTGGATATCTGATTTAGAGAACACCAAGTTCACCAGTGGGTATGTATTTACAATTGGTGGTGGGGCTGTGTCTTTGAAATACTCTAAGCAAACTTGCATCGCCCGATCCACAATGGAATCGGAGTTTATCACTTTAGACAAAGCAGAAGAAGAATTTGAGTGACTTCATGACTTCTTAGAGGATGTTCCGTGTTGGAACAAACCCATACCTTCGGTAATGATCCACTGCGACAGTCAGTCGACTCTAGGAAGGGCACAAAATGTTATGTACAACGGCAAGTCTCGTCATATTTGACGGAGGTATAAGACCGTTAGGCAACTGATCACCACGGGTATAATATCCATTGATTACATTAAGTCAAAGGATAATATAGCAGACCCATTAACAAAGGGTTTAGCCAAGGATCATATGACTTGCTTGTCTAGGGGAATGGGCTTAAAAGCCAAAATATAAGGACCAATACAGTGGTAACCCAACCTTACTAATTGGAGATCCCAGTAATTCAGTTCAATGGGAAAACTAAGCTGTAAAGGTTCAGTTGATCGCTTCAGTGGAAGCATGAACACTTCGGATAGTGATTTCTGTAAAGAAACACCAGCTCCAAAGTCGTTCCCGCGATAGACGTTAAGTGTTATCTACAGTATGGGTAAAGGTTAAGTTTTCAAAAACCTTTAATGATCATCAACAGTTGAGGTTAAGGTTTTTGAGAAACTTTTAATGGTTCCTAACACTTGTGAAGTGGGGTATAGCAGGATACCTTGTAGCAAACCACTTTTTTAAGTGCGAGGACGGGCCGCCTAAAATGAACGCACTTAAGAATTCAAGAAGTTGTCCATGGCCAAAACGAACAAAACATTACGAAGAAGAGAGTAAGGGTATTTATTGTGTTGGTACTATTGACTTGGCTTACACTAAACACTGACGGTTCAAGACATCACGTTCAACGCGCAGTAAGTAAGTCCGATGGTATTCAACTATGGAAGGTTCAAAGCTGACGCCACCTCTCCTTATGCAACATCGGTCCGCTGAATTATTGCTGGAAATGAAAAAGGCACCCTGTGAGTGCGCCAAAATCTCTTTCAAGAGGGGATTGTTGGAAATTTGCCTTTGGCGGGAGTTGCGACCGACCAACTTTAACGGCTTAAACACTAGTGTTACTTATGTTGGAGAATCCGGTTCTTTACACATGCATGATCTACTAAGTATGTAGATAACCGTAGGGCCAAGGATCGTCAAATTTCGTTGAGAAATGAAAGAGATATTGATCCACGAAGTGAGGTATTTGAAGCATGGAAAAATATGGTTTGGGATCAATTCTCCCTCATCGGTGGAGGAAGAAAGAAATGTTGTGTTTATAAGACTCAAAATTGGTTTGGGGTTTGGGACCCCAAGGGGTATCCCATGTGTTTAAAGGAGGGAGGACCTAAATGTGCTTCGGTTCGAGGAAAGCGTACACGCGCGCCGCCGCCCGTTCCGGTCCTGTTCGGGTCACTGGTAGTTTTCAGAAAGTCAGAATTGGGGGCAGAGAGATCAGAAACGTCATAACACTCAATTCAGCCATTTATTTTGGCTGAATTACTCCTCATATAATGGTCAATTCGTTACTCCTTTTCACCATTTATTTTGGTGGTATTACTACCTTCATAATGGCCATTACTTGGCCAGTAATGGCACTTATGGAGGCAGTTCAACATCCCCTCCCTCACCTATATAAACAACCCCTTTGCACCATTGTTGAGAATACATTACAATAGACGAAAAAACCCAAAACATAATTCTTCTTCCTACAATCTTCCAAGCATCATTTCGTTACTCAAAATTCTTTACGGTAGCACTTGAGTTTCCTTTGCTCAACTGTTCCATTGTTGTTTTATTTTGGGAGACAATTGTCCAGGACGTATAAAGGATACATACGGGGCAAGATTGTCTTAAAGACAGAGTGTCACACTCGACTCGGCATTCACAAAACAGTTTCCATTTTCTTGTTCAACATCTTTGTAATTTCAATTTTGTTGTTGAATTATATTTTCAGTTTTTGCAAGTTGTCACGCCCCGACTTTTCTTAAGTCTTTCCTTAAGGCGTGATGGCACCTGGACCATTATTTATTTTTCAGGCGAACCGTTAACTTCTTTTCTTCCTAGATTAAACATGTATTTAAGTGCGGAAATAATATATATATAATAATAAGCAATTCAAAGCTTACAAAGAACAATCTTGTGTGGGGCATTTTCCGAGATAATGGAACCTAGTTCTTTAAACATACTTTGTGAGAATAACTTTCACCAAATCCGAAATAATGAATTGGTGGTCAAAGAGGCTGCGGGACGATCGCTAGCCCTGTTGCGGAGCTTTTCCTCTAGTTATTTGTAATTTTCGCCGGATTTTACACAAGTCTTAGCAGTTATTTGTAATTTTCGTTTCCTCCAACCAACAATATTGTCTCCTAATTAAGCTGATATTAATATTTCACCTTAGTTTGATGCTGTAAGAAGGATATAAATCTTGTACTACAAATTAAAAATGATCTTTTGGCATGTCGATTGCCAAAACTGAGTTTTGGCCTTGATTTCTTTTTTTCTTCAAAATTCATTGATTTAGTTTTATTTTGTTAGAATCTGAAAATTGAAAGGTGATAGTGTTCTATATTCCATATTGTGCATGAGAAATGGAACAGGAATAAATTACACATTCAACTGATTTGAAAGCCATCATGACATTTCACCGATTTATTACTGTTCAAGATTACAACATTCGTGTTTCAAATTTCAACTGGACGGTGGTTTGCTGGAACATATTTTCCTCCTACCACATCAGAATAAATCAATAATTGAATTGTCTTATGTCTCGAAACAAATGGCAGAAGCAATGTATTGGGTAGCATTCAATTAAGTCATTCAGTCATGTGACAATATGAGTATGACACCCGTCTCCTTATGTTAATGAATGCCTCATTTCACGTCTCCAAAAATATATATGTACGTGGAAATTTGAAAAAAGAAAAAAATGCTGGAAGAACATAAAGTTTCTCACTTGACTCTATCGAAGCGAAAATTGACATTTATTAAAAAAAAAAAAAATTCAACTATTTTTAGATGAATGAAATCGTCAAATATCTTATAGGTAGAAATTATTGTCAGGACAGAAGAGATTGCAAGATTCAATTTGCTGCAGTATATATGGTCAAATGATGAATCCCAAATCCAGAAAAATTTGGCTCATTTAATTAATGATAGCAATGAGATCGTCACATAATGTCAATTTACTAGTTAATCTTACAGCGAAAGTTGTTGATCATTCCTCTTAATTGGTCTATATATTTACCCATATCGGATGTTTATAACAAACCAATTCAACTTATCATGATTAAATGATTTCATGTAGTGAAAATATGCATTAATTAATCATGTTTAGGTGATATAAGTCTACAACTTCTTTGTGTACAGTTTCTGATCAAACGGAATGAATACATATATGACATATTAAAAAGACAAGTATTAATATATATACCAAACTAGCCCATATTAATATCCCAGTTGATGATGGTACATGCTGCTTATGTGACAAGCAATTGCCAGAAACCTCATTGCACATATTTGCGGATTGTGACAGAGGCGGATGGAGCATTATAACTAGGGGTTCGATTGAATCCCAAACTTTCGATGCAAGGTATAAATTTATGAATAAAAATTTATTAAAATTACAATAAATAGTAGATATGATTTCATAACTTTAGAAATATAATGGTTTCATGCTAAAAATTTTAAAAGGTTGAACCTCTAAAGTTTAAATCCTAGATCCGCATCTGATTGTGAGTGGTTTAAGCAAGTAAGTTCTGAAATGGCCTGATGTATATGTGAAATTAGGAGAAGTTAAGCAGGTTTTGGAGAGGATCAAGGCTAAACATTGGAATCATTCAAGAAGGAGATTGTGGCTGCTATCTGGGGTGTTGTCATTTATCACACATGAAAAGCACGAAACTGGAGATTCTTTAAACATGTTCATATACAGACAGACATAGTAGTGGTACTACAGATCAAGAAGGAGATTGTAGAGAGAGTGACCCTTCGCTTAGAGAAAATAGGGGCTCTTATAGGTGCCAATTAGGATACATACAAAAACTTTTTAATTAGATACTGTCAGTTTTCTTCTTGAGGCCTTTCTACTCTGTACACCCTACCTGGTAAGGTGGTATGGGGGACTAGATGCTCGTTAGTTTGTAGTTTTGTTTTGTTTGTTATGGTAAGTTTTCACAGTTTACCAAAAAAAAAACATATATACCAACATGGTTTTCAACGTCCTTTTTCAATTTTAATTTTAAATACTTCTCTCTTCTTTTTCAAACCTCAAATAATCAATCAATTCAAGTAGATTTAGCTGATGAGCTGATCTGAGCTCCAGTTAGTATATAACCCCAACCAGAAAGATGATTACAACAAAAATATGACCCTATATGCACTTCTCGCAGATGGAGAATTATTGGACTTTGAGAGAATTCATGTAGGAAAATATAGTATGCTATGAATTATTTAAATGGGAAAATATGGTTCTTGAGTCCTTGACACACAATATTAAATTTGACCTCAAAATCTTGGTCGTTTAGATTTACAACAATATTAGTAATTTAAATCTTTGTCACGCTGAAATATCAGGATGGATTTTGGTCTGACAAGAGGGAAAATCTCAATCAATCCCGAGATTAGCCCATCAAATCTCATTATTATTTAATTATTCCATCATACTACTCTCTCTGTTCCACAATAATGGGTTGTTTAGATTTTCAATTCTTTTCAAAATAAGTGATTTTTTAAAATTTTAAGAATATTTTGGGCATGCTCTTCCAAAATTGCCCTTGTTTAAATAATCAACATTTTCGTTTCTAGACATTGAGTAGGGATAAATTAATAAAAGAATTTTTAATTTTCTAGAAAAACACTTTCTTAAGGAGTGTGCACAAACTAAAAGATTTCAGTTATTATTCACATTATTACATCTACCTAATATAAGAAGCAATCATGATAGCATATCTTGAAAACAGGCTACACATTTTAATTAATAATCTAATGTTATGTGCATACAAAATAGTACAGTACCCACCTTCTAATAAAAGAGTCCAACCTTCATTAATCAACTATGAGATATCAATGTCTGAATTCTATAAATCACAGCCACTTTCATTAAACAAACCAACAAATTGAAATTCCACAAAAATAAATCAACTTTCATTAGTTCATTAGTTTGTCAATCCATAAGGAAGAAACCTAAAAAAGACATCCCAAGAAAGAAAAAAAATATTAGAGAGATGATTCAAGTGAACCAAATCTCTTTACACAACACAATATCATTAAGTTAAGCTTCAACTCTGATCTAAGAACAAAATTCTATCTTTTTCTCCTTAACAAACACCTAGCCTAAAATAGAGAAATTCCTAATAAAGATGTTTTTTCCCGGCATGAATCCAAATTAATCGGCCAGTACATTAAGAAAAAGATTGTACCATCTACATGAGAGGGCTATTGAGAAGTCCATGCCAAGAAGAACCACCAACTCCATTCCACATTCTCCTGCTTGAATCAAAATCACCCATATTATTTGCTTCTCCATTAATTTGCCATGGAAATCCCCACAAAACTTTGTTGTTACCTTGATCTCTAGACATGTTGCACATTTCTTGTTTAAGTACTGTTGTCATTGTAGCAGCTGTTGTTGTTGTTACACCACTGCTTATTTCTTGATCATAATTATGCATTCCCATTTCTGCACTAACATTATTATTCACCCCCATTCCACCATTCATGTCCCCGTTAATATTATTCCCAACTCCATAGTACAAATTTGGGTGATGAAATCCATTTGGATTATTATATTCAAGAAATCCACCCCTAAGTGCATCAAGAAATCCACTTGGATTCTCATTGCACATCATTGAAATATTATTATGGTTTTCAAATCCCAAATGCCCATTTCCTTGTTTAGGGCTAGTGTTGATAGAATGATCTTGGCCACTACTTCTTGATGATGACCTTTTGTTCTTCCTGCAGCCTCCTCCTACTGGAACATTTCTTAATGTTCCTCCTTTAGTCCAATATCTTCTACATGATTTGCAAAAGTATCTAGGCTGAGAGAGGCTGTAGTTGTTGTAGTAGCAAAATTTGGTGTTGCTGGAGTCACATCTTGGACATTTTATAGCTTGCTCTGGTGGCTTTGGCTTCTTGTCTTGTTGTGGCTTTGTGCTCACCAACATGCTTTCTAGGGTTTGAGAAGATAGTTCCTGAACAGCACATTTAACTATAAAGATCAAAATTTGATATCACTAAAAAAAACTTGCAAAAATTGTAAACTTTACCCAAATAGCGGGTCGGATTTATTGTTTATTTTTTCTACCAGATATACATAGATTATACCCTTATTATATACTATTACACACATATTATACGTGGATTATATATATATATATATATATTCTACATTCGATGGTTATTTCTAATTTAAGTAGTTGAGTAGACGGCTATTTAGATTAATATTTTGATGAAGTAGCAAAAAAACTTAATTATTTTTTTACCTTATGTATCAATGCCTTGCTTTTACATTCAAAATTCTAATCTTTAAGTTGAAAAGCAGCATGGTTTTCTTAAAATAACTGACTTAAATTTTAAAGGGTCAGCTAGCATCTTTTTGTTTTAGGCTATATAGCTACAGTCTTTAAAGAAAATAAATTTAGCAAAATTGTAAGCGTATACACTATTCTCCTTAGGCTGAAGAACTGCAAAAAATTAGTAGGAGTTAGGCACATAGAGTTCTATTTTTGGGTAAATAGATCTTGTCTATATAGTTAAAGATAATAGCAAAATGTGAAAATTGATTTGCTAAAGCTGTTAAGATAAATTGTTGGAGGAAAATATTACTCCTAGTTGATTGTTGAGTGGGTAGTCGGGAATTGTATTATGGAGTGAAGATTTAGTAAAGTGAGATTTATAATGTTATCTTCTTTTACTTTTCCTTGAAAACTTCAATGGATTATGAAAAATGTATTTATCATAAATTTATTTTCATTTATGTGGTGTCGCCCATCTCCGAACCCCGCACATAGCGAAAACTTAATGCATCGATCTTTTTTTTTTTTTTTGGCTTCTAAAGAAATTAAAAGCTATCACCACACAAAATAACACTTCCAAATTCATCCAAGTCCAAAGGAGAGTGATACTACTCCTCCTAATGTGAACCAAAGAACTTTAAAAGACTGATCATTTCATATCCAGATTGGTAGTTCTAGCAAGCTTTACAAGAAACAAAATAAATTTCAAAATCACCTCAGAGAAAGGAAAGCTAAAAGGAAGAACAAGAAAAAATACGTTCAAACTTCATAGCCAAGTGACACTACAAAGAAAAGCAAAAGATCTCCAAGAGAATTTATAGATATAACAAAGAAATTAAACCATCATTACTACTACTAATATAACGTCATTAATTTACCTGATGATGATGCGCACTAGAAGGATCCATTACTGAGTAAGCTAAACACAATATAAATCTTAGAGCTTAAAACTTAATTAACCCTCCAAGATGGTTTAATTTTCTTGTGCTTCAGAAAGACAAGAGGCAAAATTGATGTAAGAAACTCTTGAATAAAAGCACCAAGGAAAATTTGAATTGCAAAGAAAAGGTAGACGAAATGATGTAAATGCCAAGAGAGAACAACTTGTGAGTGCCTCTTTCTCAAACTCAGTATATATATATATAAATGTAGAGAGGGACCAAAGGAGAGGAGCGCGGGGTGGGGGTGGGGGGGGGGGGGGTGTTGCTTCAGTACATGGTACATGTCTTAGTGCTTCCAAGAAATGGAAGATAAAGCAAAATTTCAAAAATAGATAAAGGATATACGTGTAAGGCTTAGGTCTGTTATTTGGGACACAATGGAGTGGAAAATCTAATGTACATGGGTCCCTTCTTGCTTCAAGTTTCCCAATAATCATTCTATATTTCTATATTTCTATATTTTTCCATTTGTTATATATAATATATGATCTCCAATTTTACCCTATGGCACGCTGGACGTTATTTGGTTGAATTATTTAACAAAAGTATCTAATGTTGAAGTAGAAAAAAGATGGCATTTGCACATACGAATTCAGAATTTGAAATTTATGAATTTTTATATATAAGTTTAAACTAATACTACTAAAGGAACGGGAAGCGGTTTGTCGCGGGACTGCCGGGAAGAGGAGTAAGGCTGGCCGAACCTCGGTTTGTCAATAGGTGGTTGCAGAATCACACTGAGGCGGGTTGTTCCGGGCCACCGTCGGCAGAATCGGGTGAGCAGCTAGTCCCGGACTGGCCGAGGTGGTGGCGGGTGTTGGGGCTGGGACGACGAACTATGTAAATGGTGAATTAGAAGAGGGTTTAGGCCATCATCTAGGAAGTCGTAGGAATGTCGAGGTGGCGAGTGTAGAGAGGCAAAGGGGAATTGAGTCTCATCAAATAAGACATGACGTGAAATAATAATTTTACGGCTCGACAAGTCATAGCACGAACCAAAATGATTGGCAGGGTAACCCAGAAACACACACGGGGAAGACTGGGATTGGAGTTTGTGAGTGGTCAGATAGAGAGGGTAACAAAGACATCAAAAAATACGCAAGTGTTGGCAGTAAAGGTTCCTACGAAACAGAACTTGGGTGGGCGACTGTTAAGCTAGAGACTTGTTTGGAATTATGTTTAGGAGATAGGTGGGCATGGAGAGTGCGTAATGACATAATTGAGAGGGAATTGATGCATGAACAAGTAGGGCACGAATGAGGTTGTTTATGATTCAAATTTTTCGTTCGGCTTTACCATTTTGGGAGGATGTGTGAGGGCAGTAAAGGTAAGACCATTTTTTAGAGCAAAAACGTTTGAATTGGTTATTATCGAATTACCTGTCATTGCCACATTGAAAACATTTAATGCTCTTTCAAATTGTGTTTTTACGACAGCACTAAATGAAGAAAAAATGTGGTAGACCTGAGATTTATTTCCAATTGAAAAAGTTCATAGAAAGTTGAAATAATCGTCCAAAAATAACACATAATATTGATGGTCAGTCGTACTCAAAATAGGGGATGTCCACAAATCACTATGTATGATATCAAAAGGCATTAAAGTACAATTTTGTGGATGCGGAAAATGGTAATTTGATATGCTTCCCAAAAACGCAAGATTCACCTATAAGAGTCCTAAAAATACGGTTGGAATTAATAAAATTATTTTTCCTAAGAGAGCATAAAACAGAGTCTCTCAGATGTCCTAATCTAGAATGTCATAAGGAAGACGAAAGAACATAAACGGTTGAGGGAAATGAGGTTGGATTGTTGACGGCGTTTGAAATAGGGTAGAGATCTCCGGTGTTGTAACATCTCATTATTCATCTTCGTAAAATCCTTTACAGTAAAATCAAAAGGATCAAAATCAACATAAACTCAATTAGATTCTTAATGAATTTAGGGGCATGGAGGACATTTTTAAGATTAGTGGTGGATATGGTGGGGATATGGAGGAATGACCATAACCACGGATGGAAATATCTTGTCCACTACCAATAATGATATTCTGATTTAAATGACTCAAATTGGAATAAGAAGAGAGAGTACTTTGTGATGTCGTCATGTGAGATGTGGCGCATGTGTCCATATACCAATTTTTGTTTGGAGTGTTGAGTGACATTGTGCTCATATATGCCTCAATGTCATTCGGTGCATAAGTCGATGGTGGGGCGACATGTGATGTGTAGGCCTGTTGTGGACGTGGGCCAAGTATGCTAGGTTGGGCCTGTCGGTTCTGAAGTGAAGTCCACGAGGATGTCGTATTCGTCCAAGGAAGGGAGACACATGACGGTGGGGCCCACGCAGCCTACGGCGGATAGGCTGCCCACGATGGAGACTATTGCCACTATCGCAATTGTTGCTCATTGTTGCCAAAATTTCTTCTGCCACGACCCTTGTCGGACTCCATGCTCCAGCGGTTATTACGGGAGGAAGCAAACTGTCATGGGTCCTCTGGCCGATGATTTTTGTTGCCAGACCGGGAGGCCCTGCGGTCGGCGGAGGGCCCGAAAGTGTTGGTGAGGGTGGCGTCGACAATGTATACCTGAATGGTGTTGTGCTTGATTTTCCGAGTTTCCTCAAGGATAAGCTTCAGACGAGCCTCATAAAACGGGGGTAACAGTGTGTATTGCTGAAGGATTGTGGCAATGTCGTCATAAGATTCATCCAAACTTGCAATAAGTTGCGTGACCAATCGTTGATTAGTGACTGATGTACCGACGTTGGAGAGTTCGCCTTCAAGCATCTTGAGTTCTTGACAATAGGCATACATGTTTGGGAAATCATTTGATGAACATCCTTGATCTAATTTTAAAAAGGTATAACGCTCGTTGAGTTTTGTTGTCGTGGAAATAATGTCCAAACGTTACCACGTTTGGCTGACAGTGACATCTATCTCAATGATGTTGTGCAACAAGTAATTAGATATTGTGGCGTATATCCACTGGAGGACGGCTACGTTCAAACGAGACCAGAGTGCATCATCAGAAGTCGAAGTTGATGGTACTTTTGTGGACTTCGACGTGGGAGGGATGATGTGGTCGATAACATCGTAAACACGATAATGGATTTTAAAAAGCTCTGCACACGAGGATTATTGACCATTTTCCATCTCAAGAGTCACAGGGATGATGTTTTTAATGTTGTTTACGGAAAGCGTCAGATGGATTTTGGTTTTGTCAGCCATGGAAGAGGAAATTTAAGAGGAAGAGGGAGGGAGAATGGCCGTAAAAACTAGAGTTCCTTCGTGGGGAAAAGAGGGGTCCCGAGAGAGGTCGACGACTAGGGTTCCGACGTGGGCTAGGTGCCGACGTGGAAAAAGGGTGGCGGTCACGATGGTGTATCAGCGGCTAGGGTAGGTTTTGTAGTTTTAGGCTATTGATACCATAAAGGAATATGTCCCCTCATTTTATTGATGAATGATTTACAATATATATAAGGTTACACGAGTATTTACTTTAATACAAACTAAGTAATTAATTAACCTAATTACATAAGAATTATAATTCTACCTAAAATAGAAGATATACACTTGGTACAATTAATGAAAGAATATTGGAAAATATTCTATTAACTACAATAATAATGGATATACGTCTCAAATTTATGTATCTAGTGAATTTTTGGACATATATTGAGGTTTGAGCAAATGTTAATGAGTTCACGTGATTACCAACCCTCTAGATCCACGAGGTGTTTCAATATGAATTAAGTTTAACAGGAATTATTATTTCAAATTCTCTAATTTAAATTTGAAGTGGAAATAATGAATGAATAAAGAAATACTTATTTGAGATAATCTTCAGATATCTGAAATCATATCTATGGCCAAAGGGTATTATCAAAGTTAATGGTCATTATACTTTGAATTTCGCCGAGTCAAAAAAATAATTGATCATACATTTGGATATATAATTTTTAAGGTTTTTAAAAAATAATTTATATATTTAAAAACTATATAAAAGTATTATAAGTCATAAGAATTAATAATTTAAAATATTTAAAGAGCATACGAATAAATTACGATCAATTATTTTTCCTTTAAATCTCAAAAACCAGCCCTAATTGTTTTTAGATGACTTGAGTTAGAAATATTTAAAAGATTAGAAGAAAAAAAGAAGATAAAGGGCATCATTGATGTACATCTCATTCTTTGCTCATGTCATTTTAGTAGGAATTACTTTATTAAAATGAAAAAATAATTGGGGTGCAGTTTGTTTTTAAAGACAACTTAGTTATATTAAAATTTTCTTTTAATTTTGATCTTTTTCATTTACAACAATATTTGAATGACCAACCTAAACTTGGATCCAGTATCGCCAGAAAACGTAATAAAGTTTTGGTCCCGAATAGTTAGGGGCTGAGCTAGAGTGGAGCTATATTTTTTATGGAATTTAGTAATTTTGGTTCAACACTTATATTTATTTTAAAAATTCATTGAATATGTACATATAATTAAACTAGAACCCGATAATTTTAAAAAATTAAAATTCAGAACTCATGAAATTCAAATCTTGACCCGCATCTACAAATAGTTGAAAGAAACCAAATATAAAATGAGCAAAAATCGGAATATTTTGTTGTTGACAATTTGAAGATGGGAAGATGAAGAGAATTTTGGCTGCATAAATATGGACCGAACAAAAACAGAAACCGTAGGCTACATGTCGAGTGGTTACAAGTTAAAGGTTATAATTGAAATGGACAAGTGATGAATGATGATCATACGAAGAGGCAAAAGTGGTCACTTGGATCAGGTAGAGTACTTGCACCTTTATTTTGCATGCTTATGGAACCACTTGCCACCAAACATCAATCCCTCAACTCAACACAACCACAAAGTACTCTGGTTGCAACTGACTTGTCTTTATCACCCTAATTGGTTTTGATGACCATGTGAAACACTAGTTGGATTGATGTAGGCCTGTTAATTAGTCAAATCAGATCGGATTTAGAACATTTCAGATTATTAATGCGGATTTCAAATTTTATAAAATGCAATCTAAATATATTCAATCCAAATAAACCTTGGATCGGGTCGGATTTTTGATGTTTGGTTTGGGTAAACAATTTCAAATATTTGGATCGGATTGTACGTCTTATTAAGATACTTGTAGCACTGCTGGAACACGCCAACATCCTAACACCAAGTTCATAATCTTCATTAACTAATGTATAATAAAATTCATTAAAAAATCATCAATAAAATAAACTACAATCATCAACAAAGTAAACTGAAATCCCAAAGAAATGTCTAATAACATAAAATGAAAGTCATATAAAAATGCAATCATCAACAAAGTAAACTGATATTTCAAATAAATATCTAATAACCTAAAATTAAAGTGTAACTTTTTATATGTTACCATATATTTTAAATTTCGAATCGAATTGGTTTAAAATTATACATATCCATATCAGATCCATATATCTGATTAAAAATAATAATAATCTGTATCCGAACCAAATATGCGTGATTTTTATTTGAATTCTCGGATATATCCAAATTGTGCATAGCCCTACTTGTATGTGGATTTTGGCTACATTCTATGTAGAATTTTTTTCTTGTTGTCCTTTTTTGAAATAATTATTTAGTAAATGGTCATCTTTTTATTTTTCTTTTAAATTATTAGTCTTTTTAGACAATGATTTAAAAAATCTTTTTGATAAAACTGAAAATCTTATGACAATATTTCATATCATAATCTAAAATTTTATAGATGTTAGACAACAGTCTAATAGTTTATTGTGCAAGAGTTATATTGCACAACTTTTAATAATATAGACAAAATCTAAATGATAACCTAAAAATAAAATATTTGCATCAGTACTTTTTCAAAAAGATTTATATGTATATATTATATAATAAAATTAACATTTATTCTCTAAACTTATTTATTCTAAATTTTGAATATGCCTATGTTTCTTGTATTGGATCTGCCTATGTGTGCAATACTAAAGGCTTAGGGGCTGTTGGGTACGATAGATACGGAAAAATAGTGATGGAATAAAAATTTAGTATTTTCTTATTTCTTGTTTGATTACTAATTCTGAGATAAGCTATTCGAGGATTAAAAGTAATATCGAGATAAGTTATCTCTGGCGGAGGGTGGAATAACAATCCAAGAATTAGTTATCTCAGGATAAAATTATGAAAATGACAAAAATAACCCTGAGATTTCTTAAACTCTTTTTCTACTAAATAAGATGGAGGTTATTTTTATAAGTAAACAATTTTTTTTTTTTAGAAATTTTACAATGCATGTTACTTTTAATACAACAAAATAAACAATCAATAAAAAATATCATGATAACTAATCTCAATATAAGTAATTCCGGTATAACGAATCCCAACATAAGAATAGAATCCAGTAAGAGAATGGAAATGAAAGGAAAAAAATTATCCTGATTGTTCCTACATATTTGGTTTTGGGTGGCCCGGGGTCCGGATTGGGGAAAGGAAATGGAAATACCTAGGGGGATGGGGGAATCAATCTAAGGAAAAAAGAATGTTAAATAGGGTAAAGAGAATGAAATAATAGGCCAAACAAACAACTATAAAGGAATTAGGGGATTCCATTCCCTTTCTCTTTCTTTATTACCCAGAACCAAATTTTCAAACCAAACTACCCCTTAGTGCTCAAGGTAGTGCTATCTCTAACATATATGCTGGATTTTGTATGCTTTTTTCAGACAGTACTATAGTACTGCAATTTAGTAATTTCATAACTTTATCTTCAATATCAAATGTTAGCCCTGCAGTTATGGCAGACTTTGCCTCCTCTCTATATACTGTTGGACATTGGAAAAATTCATCGACCAACATGACTGACCTAGCCACCTAGAGGAAAATTAGACACCCTTGTACAATTGGTTCATCTGATATCGTTTCTCTAGAAAAAAAAATATTCATCAAATATACACGCAAATAATGAGTATAATTGTTCAAAAAGTGTGGGTTAACAAAATAGACTAATATCACTTGAAAAATGTACAAAATAATGATAGTGTACTCATTATAAGTACAAGCTAGTTCCTCTATCCATCATTTTCCTTCTTCTTTAATTTTGTGCTTCTCCCAGTTAATTCTTTACACCACAAAGTTTACTAGTATATGCCTATATGGCTGCCACGTATCCTCCTGTAAGTTGTGATTCAGTGCTAGTATATAGGTGTGAGCTAATTTGTACTTGAAGAAATGTGTTGACACAAATATACGCCTATTTATCCAGATTTCATTCACTCATGTGAAAACAACCATGGAGAATCTAAGGAGGACAAGTAGTTAGTTGTCGACCTAATCAGTACTGTCTGACAAATCCTGTTCTTCGTCTTCTTCCTTAAGCAGTTCTTGTTCATAATATACTGACAACAAGACAATTCTTTTTCTTCAAGATTGTTCTTTCCAATGATTCTGAGACTAGAGTAACTAGATCGATAAAGAAAAAAATTATATTAATTTACTTAGAATTGAGGAGCAATTGTTATTACCATGTAGTTTATTTATGACTTGGAGATGATAGAATGTACGCATACTTTATTCATATTCTTTGTGAGCTAACACTAATAGAAAGTAGATACAAAGATTTTTTCCACCGAGATTCAGTAGCAAGTTTGTGCTATAAATATGATTTTCCACCTCATTACAACCGAACCAGCTCACTGGAAAAACACATTGTGGAAAATAAGTTCTCCTTGAAACGCTGAAAAACTTCTTAATTTTTCTGTGTGAAAGCAATACTATTTAAGTTTTTCCATCGAGTAGGAAATAGTCACTTACCATTTTCGGTGGAAAATTCAATGGAAAAATAGAGATTTTTAATAGTATAGAAAAATTGTTTTCGATAGGCCTCCGATTAAAAAAAGGTAAAAATAGAAGCAGAATTTAAAAGAAAATAAGGACAGCCGAATAGAAGAAAAATGGATACCAGAATAATAAGATCGCAAACAAGTAACATGTAGTAGTAAAATTGAAGAATAAGAATACTAACTAATACTATGCAATAGAAGAGGATAAACACTTGAGATTCTATAAAACATAAATTAATTTTATGATCAAAATGTGATAGGTGTTAGAATGAGTAACATCCTTAATTACAAAGTTAGTAAATGTGGAGGAGCACATGCAACCCACTAAGGGATGATAAGTGACCAATCAAAAGAAGATGAAGAGGCTAAGAACATATGTAGCTTCTCTTTCATCTTTTTTTAAAATATATCTCCGATATACACTATATCGGGTGCATAGTGTCTCGGGTACCGTAGCAGGGGCTCACTGTCCAACTGATTTTGTATATAATTAATATTAATCTTGTACACTTAGTTCGTATTCAAATAAAATAAGATTTTAGGAGTAAAATAGAAATAAAATTTTCTTATTATGAAAATATATAAATTGTATATATACTCTTGCATGATTATAATCAAATAATTGTTTCTTTATTTTTCTCTTTCCCAAAATTTCCCAATTAAGAACCAAGATTCAAGGAAAATATCGTTTGTTAGTTCATCACTTCATTGTTGCAGTAGTATTTGTCACTATCACCTGTCAGTAGTATAGCATTTTCAATAAAATATCATTTCATGGAAAAACTATCAATCAATCATTGATCCTACCACTCATTGATTATCTTCGGATCCTATGAAGAAAATGTGTTTTGCTTCCTTAATCATTTCAAAATTTCATACTCCATCGAGAAGATGTAAATAAGTATTTAATTTGTCTCCTTCATTTTTTCAAAATTCTTACTCCTTCCTCTATTTTTTATATTTATTTATTACAGACAATGAAAATAAGCATTTTTTTAGTAATGATTTAATTTTGAACCAAATTTGTTCTGACTATAATGACAGAAATTATGAAGATATCAGTGGCAGAGATAGAGTACAATTATTTAAAGGTTCATAGTAGCTCGGTAATTTTTACATAGACCTTGTATATATTAATATATGTTACTGGTGGGAGGGGAAGACCTTACTGATGATGATGCTTACGAAGAAGAAAGGGAGGGGTGGGCTCAGTGGCGGATCTACGAGTTTTGAAGTGGTTGTTCAAAATATATAGAATTTTTTATACAGCATTGTATAAGAAAATAAGAATATTGTGTTTGTTCAAAAGTGGAAAATATCTTTGTAAAAAAAAAGTGTTTGTTCACGTGAACAAGCACGAATAAGAAAAGGGGAAAATGAATTAATTTTATTTATTTTTATATTTATGCCACATCACCTTTCAGGGAATAAATAAATATATTTTTTAGATGATCAGGGGAATAATAAGTCGTCCAATTAATTTGAGGGTTAAGTCTATATATAATTCAACATGCAATATGTATTTTGCGGAAAGAAATTGAAATCCTCTACTGTTGTGGTGGGCACATGGGAACAAAGTGGGGCTAGGGTTGATGATGAAGAATTGAACCTGACATGGGGATGAGTCAAGTTAGTTGACTGGTCAAAATTTTGGCTTCATTGAAATAAAACATCTGACTCAAAAGTGAAAGTAGGGGACTGTTGTGGAATGTATAGAAAAGAGAGCCTTTATTTGCATTATAATGCAGGTACCGCTAGCAATACTAGTTCAACTTTTTCATTTGTTTTTTGTTTTTTTGTTTTTTGTTTTTTTTATAATTCAGGTCTCGGTGGCGCCCGTCTGCACTTATATCGCTAAATCTGCACAATCTTAGGCTCCTGGAGGTGATAGGACCGACCCTTCAGCACCCCACCACCAGGTAAATCGCGGGATGTGTACCCGTAATCAGTATCTGCTTGGGTCCAACTGATCAATCTTCTGGTGACTTCACAAATCTCATCCACAAGGCTCGATTTTAATCAAACTGCAACCGCATGCCCGCGCGGTTTTTAGCACCCAGACTTAATCACAAGTATATGCCCCAGAGGGCGATGTCTTAGTGAGAATCGAACCTGTGACCCTAGGGCCACAAATTCAACCTTCGCCCAGAAACTATTCGGACAACTTTTTCATTTGTTGCGAAGAAAAGAATCTGCATGCGTCTGTATTCTTCACTATAATATAACGGAAGAATTATAGTGAAAGAAATTAATTTATCAGATTGAAGAGAACGTTCTTATCAGATGAGGAAATCAAACACAAGATATGCCTTGTGCTTTGTGCGCTGCTCATTGGGAACGTTGTGTTCACTTTATCAGTTTGGAGACATAATGCGTTCTAATTCTAATTGGGAATACTTTATCAATCAAATTAACTACTTTAACGTTGATTGTTATTTTTTGTCGAATTATTTGAAATTTCCTTAATTCAGTTACTAATACAAATTAATTGCAGCGTGTAAGACTTATATATTAAAGCAAAATGCATTACCATCAAAACTTGTGGGTGCTTGGATGGTATTAAGTAACTCTCCATTCTTAACTAGAGTTCTCAGATTCAAGATCTCATAATAAATTATTTTCGGAGGAGAGCATTAATTTACCCTCCAAAATGAGACTTTTGGCATATCATGAACCCAAATTAGTCATGTTATGACTCGACTTTTTTTTAAGTTTTTTCTTAGGGTATGATGACACCTGGATAACTATTCATTTTTCAGATGAACCATTAACCTTTTTTCCCCTCTCAATTTAAACATGTATTTGTGTAGAAGGTAATAAAAAAAACATAAAACTTTTTCTTGAATAACACGAGCTCATACTCGTACAACTACATTGTTCCAATTAGACACAATTAAAGGTTTAGATATGGAATAAGAATTTTTAAAATCTAAAGAGAAACATGACATTCCATCAAGAACAATACGTAATCCTTAAAACCTACTTATACAATAATGAAAGTCATCAAGTTCGAAGCAATGAATTGGTGAGACAATGAGGCTGCAGAACGGTCGCTAGCCCTGTTGCGGAGTTTTTCCTCTATCGGGCTCTCCTAAAACAAGTTAAATAAAAGAGTCAGCCCTACCATCCGGGGTTGAGTGAAGATCTCGCCTTACAATCCAAAGTAACCTCACAATATTTCAAATACAATCATATTATCACAATAAACATGTTATGAAACAAACTTCAGCACTTTCAATGTATCATATTCACATAATAATATTCTTTTTAGACTCATTTCAGGATGTACCCGGTTTATTATATATTTATTTAAAATGTGCAACCTGATTGCACTTAACAAAACAAGTAACCTTGAATAGCCCTGAAGAAAATGTATTTAAAGTAGCCCTGAAGGCAAATATCCTTGAATAGCCCGAGGACAAATATCCTTGAATAGCCCGAAGACAAATGTCCTTGAATAGCCCGAAGGCAAATGTCCTTGAAGAGCCCGAAGGCAAATGTCCTTGAATAGCCCGAAGGCAAATGTCCTTGAATAACCTTGAAGGCAAGCACCTTAAATATCCCGAAGGCAATTGTATTTATATTATCAAAATTTTCATCATTCAATTGGATAACCACTCACACACACACACACACACACACACACACACACACACACATATATATATATATTGGCATAACTTCAGAATATTCAATAATACTTCTTTCTTTCAACGTTCTCGTATCTCCCGCTTGTAAAGGTTATAACATTAAATCTGTAACTCCAAATAAGGTGTTGTTTATTATGCCACATCGAAGGCAACACTAGGATCTTTTATTGTGTCAAATTTTATATGAAAGTACTTACTGTAGCTGGTAAAAATCTACGAAAGAAACAACCCTATGAAATCTGCGTCGCCTGAATTTTTGTAAAATAAGACACGATACTAAACACATTCATAACTTCTTATCCGTAAGTCGGATTTATCCCCGTAAGGTCTCAAACTGTTGGAAACAGAGTAATCTACAACTTTTATTCAGCACATACTTTTAGGTTCTTTACCGATTTGTACAATTTTTACGTTATTTGTTCTGCTTTTCCGGATTTCGATTGATCCGAGGCAGAAACTTTAGATAGTGATAACTTTCAAACCGTAAGTCGGTTTTAGCCCTGCTTGGGCTCAATCTAATCGCGAGTGAGAGATCTATAACCTTGTAAATTTTCATTCAATTCTAACAAGTATAACTCAGCAAAACGGTACGCAAATACAAGGCTCAAACTTGTTACAAGACAATACTTATTTCAATTAATTCATCACAACTTATGTTTCCCAAAAATATTTATATTATTTTAACATGAATACTATGTTAACATGCATTATAATTCAAAACAAAGGATGTTACTAAGAATATGTGAGTGAGAAAAACTCGCATTTATTTCTTCACAACTTTTATCACACTGTCACTATTCTCATTCTTGCACACTTGATCTTTTTCCGACCTTGCTCTTGAAAAACGGAAAAAAAAAGGAAGACAAAAACTTCACCAAAAAGTAATTTTTCGTCCAAGAGGTGAGGGGAAAGGGGAGGTTTTCCTTTGATGTTTTTGACATTTGAAGATATAGTGAAAAGTTGAATGTTTGAGTCTTACAAAACCCCTAAGTAAGAAAGACCTAGAGGGATATCAAGGTCTAGTAGAAGTCTAAGTTAGATATAACTCTTCTAGTTCAAATAAGATAGTGTTTTTAATTTTTCTTTTTTTTCTTTTTTTTTCGTTTTAAAAGAAAAAACGTCCGGGACTTTACAAGTCAAGCCCCAAAACAGTATTGGTCATTGAATGAAAAAAAAAATGTGTGACCAAACTTCTTATAATTAAATCTTGAAATCTCTAATTAAACATCAAAAATCTTATGCATTATGTTCACTATTCTAACAGGAAGGAACATAAATCAGGTTCTTATTTATTATACAACGAAATGTGAGCTACTAGGCCCAGAGTGCTTAGCCTCGCCCAATTTTCTAATATTTTTGTCTTCCTCCTAACTCACATCCCAAAAGCTAAATAAAATGGAGGAGAATTGTCTATCTGGAGTTTCATTGTCCGGTCTAGAGCGTGCACATTTATTTTCCCAAATTATTTCCCACCTTTTCAGTTGGTCCGGGTGGCATTTCACCTCCCTCATTCAAGGCCCACAACGGATGACTCTGACTCTAATAGCATTTCAAATTAGGCATTGAACCTAATTCACATCCCAAAATCTAGCTCAAATGGAGTAGAATTGCCCAAACCTTATAAGGAGTCCTAAAATATCATCTCTCGCCGATGTCCTAAGATATCATCTCTCGCCGATGTGATATATTTCTCATCAACGGTTTACTATAGTTAAAACGAAAGTATGAAAATTATGGAAAATAAAATTAAAATTACATAAAATTCGAAAGGGAAATATACAAAAATTAATCTAAAACGTAAGCATAACGATGCACTTAGATAAAAGCCAAAATAAAACATAAGCAACACATTCTTTAAGACGTACCACGTCTCCCAACATTCATAGCAGAGAACATCATACTTATCAAGACATTAATCAGTTAATCTTACAAAATCAAGTCCCTATGATTGTCTCTAATCTTTGAAAACACCCTTCATATCGCAATGAGTTGCTTTACATTTTAAACATTAGACTAATTAGATTAGTTTAAGAACACTAATTCATGGAATAATTCAGTGTTTGTGCTGCGGCTACTGGCTAGATATCCTATTCAAAGTGAGAAAATTCATTGATACTCACACTTGCCCTGGAGAGAATGTTGTCACAACGTCATGCAACTTCATTAACCATTGCAAAAATGGTGAAGAACAAGCATATCAATTTGAAATCAACATATACACCAGCACAAATTATGGAAGACATGAAAAATCAATACGGGGTTAGGACGAATTACAAAAAAGCATATAGATCAAGAGAAAAGGCGCTTGAATTGTTAAGAGGTTCTCCGACTGAATCTTACCATAAACTGCCACATTTCCTGTATATGATAAAGAAGACAAACCCAGGATCTTTCACAATGTTACACAAAACAAAGGACGGACACTTAGAAAAATAGTCTGTTTTAGTGTCCTATCTGATACTACATATGTTACACTATGCTGGATTATGATCTCTCTTGTTCACTAGTTTTTCCTGGCACTGTTTATGCACGCAATTTCGGTTAGATTAGTGTCGATTTTGCTTTCTTCACATGTTTGGGGGTCAAAACTGAAGCTATATCATATTATGTTCTCTCATATTATCTTCTCACTTTAATTATTGCTACGATGTTCAGTTCAAAGAACCTTGCTAGTATATTTTTTGCTGGCCATCACCATATTGATACATACTCATTTGCTTAATTCAGGTAAAGTTTTGCCACTAACATATGCTATTGTTGATTCCGAAAATTATGCTTCCTGGGAATGGTTTGTTGGGTTTTGATATTGGTGAATGAGAAATGATGAGATAAAAAGTGAAATTTTTTGTCCCACGTCGGGAAAAAAGAGAGAAAAAGAGAGGTATTACATTACACCTTCTCTAGTTGCTAAAAGGGTTGAGGGGGCAAGGACCCCTCGCGCCGTCGTCACTCCGATTCGGATTTCGATTGATTGATTATCTTTTTGGACAAACTTTTCTTTAATTATTTAATTAATTAATTTATTATTTAATTAAATAACCAAAATCCAATACGGATCGACACTGACCCGCGACTTATGACCGACCCGGTCCGTTTTTCTCTTCCCGGATATTTTCGAATTTCCCTCCAAAAACCTGGTGACTGATCTGAATAGTTGCAAACATTCAGAATCAGTACCTCAAACTGCTATAAATTCTTGATTTGTTTCAAAATTCACAACGAATTTTTCCTTTCTTCTCTTCAAAAACTCTATTGTTTATTCCGTGTGATACACTGCCGTTGAGTGGTTCGTCGCTACCTGAATTTGGAGTACTACTATTCTGGTAAGATAATTGTTCTATTATGGATGAGATATTCCATCAACCTCGAGTATTGTGAGGGGAATAATTTCCTTAAGGACACACTTTGAACTAAGTGGGCTCGATTATATTCTGAAAAATATTTTTACTCTTCCAACACGGATTCGGTTCAATTTCCAATTTCTGTAGTTTACTGGTTTTAAGTATTTTACTGTTAAGTATTTTATACTGTGTAATCTGTTTTACCAAGTGTTTTACAGATTGTGTTGAAACTTTATTTAAATTTATACAGATTATTTTGCCAACAATCTTAAGGAAATTACTTTTTCTTACTAAACTGTATTCTGTTTTGGAAACTAAAATCTGTGTGATTTTTTACTCCGTATGAAATTTCGTATTCTGACTTGAAGACATAAAAATTTCGTTGAAATATTAAAGTTCATACTTGTACAATGATTTGAAGAACATAAAAACTTCATCGTTGCTGTTGTAAAAGTATTCTGACTTGAAGACATAAAAACTTCATTGGAATACCAAAGTGTCACGACCCGACCCGACGGACCGCGACTAAACGCCATAATTGGACGTCATTACTGACTTGTCACTTTAAATCCATCTAATACAAAGATCTACAGAAGTTTCGACAGCACAACGCTGCTTTTACAACATCTTCCTAAAATGGGCCTGCCGACAAGGCTGTCAAATCAACAACAAAACAACAATCATAATAGGCTAGCTGACTAGGCTACCACCAACCAACATTATGTACACAAAGGGATAATCAAGATAAGCAATGGAAAGCGTCATTACAGATAACAACAAGTATAACCGAGAACGCCCCAACACAGGTATCACAACATCAAGAACCAAAACAAGGTACAAACGTCCAACCCACAACTGTCTACAGACCTCTAAGAGTGTAATACTGACATATGACGGGACAGGACTCCGTCGTGCCCAAAATATGCATAAGTCGGAAAGATAAAGGTTTGTACCAAAATAGCTGACTTCGGAACAAAGGAGCTCTCCAACTGCTGTACAGAAATCCTAGACTGGCGGGTCACCTATCTGAACACCTGAACCTGCGGGCATTTAACGCACTTCAGGAAAGGAGTCGAAGATTTAAATAATATACTGAGTATGTAAAACATGAACTACTGTAAGGAGGATTGTAACTGGCCAGAAGATACATGAAACATATATGAAAAATCAGAGATACCAATTGTTGACAGTCAATTTTGACCCGTTTTTGTATATTTTTCGTGCAATTTTAAGTATTTTAGCACACCTCATTTTTTATCGTTATTTTGCATATTTTTACATAATATTCTATGTTTATTTCTTCACAAAAATGGCATTGCATCTTTTATTTTTAAATTAAGCATTATGTCGTTGTTAATATTATGTTTTTATTATTGTTATAGCGTCATTTTTATTTTAATAATATTCGCATCTTTTTAAATAATTAATCTAAGACCGCATTTTTACTTTTAATCAGACATTAAACGTGTCTTAAATATTGCATTTGCATTTTAATAATTTTGCATCTTTTAAATAATTTTTTCTTTAAATAATTAACCAGTCTTGCATTTTTGTTAAACCAGTCCAGTTCAAGACACAAATTGAATCAGTCCAAGCCAACACTATTTTTAATATCACCCAAAAACACTCTTTTATTTTCCCTAAATTTTAAACTCCACTTTTCATTTTCCCCAAAACAATACCCCACTTTTCATTTTCCCAATACCTAACTCTAATCCTACCCTATAAAACAAAACATTTCCCCCCTTTTTCATTTGGACATCAGCCGCAACTTTTAAAGGGCATCATCAGCCCATTTTTCATTTCAAAAAAAAAAAAAAAAGAGAAAGGGCCTTTCTCTCAGTCCTCTCACCGTCGACCACCACCGCCTTGTTCCGCCACGGCGAACACCTCCACAAAGCCATCACCTAACCTTATTACCACTAGACTCGACTGGCGAACCCCACCATTCCCGTCACCATCGACCCGCCGCTTCGGTAAACCTCACCATCGCCGCCACACCGCGAAACCAACCCACTGCTCTCATCACTGTCGTCCACCACCGGCGAAACCAACCCATTGCTCTCACCCCACACTGTCGAACACTGTACCACCGTCAAACCACTAGCGGCGTTGCTCCGGCGACCTCGCCGCGGCCGACGCCACGCTCACGCTTCTCGTGTTGTTAACTCCGACAATATCACTGTTTGTATCTCTTTTGTTTGGCTATGTTGGAAACTGATTTGATTTTGTTTTTGGTGATTCGCCGGAATTTTAGAACTCCGTCGAGCTTTATTGTTTCCGCGCCTTATTCTTGCTTTCCGTGAATCGCTCCTCGCTTTGGCTATTTCGGGTGATTTTAGTATTTTGTTATTTTATACTATTGGTTATGGATCGTTTGATTTCTTGTTTTGTAATACGGAGTAAAACTCCGACGAAGCTTTGAAATCTCCGCGATATCGCCATCTGTCATTTTGGGCCCTTGTTCGTCTCGTTTGGTTATCTGTTGCAGTTGTTGGCCATTTATCGCCATCGATCGGTATTTTGTCACTGGTTTTAGGCTATTTTTTTTGCTATTGTTTTGGCTATATTGCTATTAATTTCGGACATTTTTGCTGGTTTTGATGATTTGAACAAGATACTACTTTTGGTATTTTACTGATTTGAACAAGATGCTACACTTATTGGCCGATGAAAAAGTTATCCGTCGATTTTTGAGGCCTCCACAGTTGCAAAGACGGAAAATAAAATAAATGAAGCTTCGGGCAAGGATGATTTCTTCCACTTACATCGGATAACCAACATGCGCTGGCGAATTCTCGCACTTGTTTAGGCCCTACTTTATATTTTTACATATCCGAGCCCTCCGTGTTTAAAACTATTACTGCTTTGGCGCGATCCGGCGTTTTATTTATTTTATTATTTTTAGCAATATTGGCCGATGAAGGAATCCCCGTCTGATTTCCAAGGCCTCCTCTGTGCAAAAGACGGATTTATTTGCTTTGTTTGTTAATTTTTGCTATTATTTTAAAATTTATGTATTCCATTACTAATACTTTTACTAAGTGTTTATGCAGGTATCCGGAGATGCATTTCAAAAAGAATGCCCCGGAGTTTATTTTATGTCGTATTTAATTTTATGTTTTATTATTTTGCATTGTATTTTATTTTAATTGTAAATTATGTAAAATGCTTAGAATAGGTAGAATAAAAAGAGCAATGAATAATTAACCTAGGTTTGAACGAACAACCGCAAGTTAGCGGATCTTAAAGGGTGCCTAACCCCTTCCCTTTAGGATAATAAAGAACCCTGACTCAGAATCTTACTAATTTCGCAGACCATTAAATGGAAGTCATTTGTAGTATTTTATGCTACATTTTTAGTGTCCTAATTCACTATAATAATTAGGTGGCGACTCCTTTAAATACATTTAGGAATCAACCATATGTAGCAGTAATCCCGTTTCCGACTCCGGTTGAAAATAGGGTGTCACACCAATGCAACTGTACCATATGAAAAGAAAGGCGTGCATGTCTAACAATCATCATAATCAAGATCATCTCCGTACACATATAACTACCCGGCCCATCCTGGGACTCGGTCCTCATGCTTTATATATATAACTACCCGGTCCATTCTTGGACTCGGTCCTCATACTGCGTACATATAACTACCCGGCTCATTCTGGGACTCGGTCCTCATTTTCTGTACATATAACTACCCGGCCCATTCTGGGACTCGGTCCTCATTTTCCGTGAATATAGCTACCCGGCCCATTCTGGGACTCGGTCCTCGTAACACCATCCATATAACATACAATCACAACTTACACAAATAGAATATCATGAGAACCCATATGCAATACAAACCATCATCTGAGACGCCATGGAATAATCTTATGCATTTTATATCATCATATAGACCCAATGGAATAATCATATGCATTTTAAATCGTCATATAAGACTCAATGGAATAAGTAAACTAAACTATCCTTTAAAAAATCAAGACACGATCATATCATGAATCATTATTTTATTAAAACTAGACTTTGAAGGAATCATGTACGTCCGTCGTACTTTCATTAAAACCATGTCAAAAGAAAGAAGAAAGATTTTCACAAAATCATGTCAACGAAGAAAAGGATAGTCTCACATAAAGTTTGTCGTCTGTATAAACTCATATCATATCGTCCTGGGTAAAATATGAATGCATGAATGACAATAAACATTTCCGGAATTTATTGGATGATAGTAAGGTCCTTGCTTTTCTGGTTAACATTATGGAATTATCTGATTGGTGATAACAGATCCTAATTGCTTAATTAATTCATTATACGCACCGTTAGTAGGTTATATTTTTATAGTGATCTTATCTAATCAGCTGTGAACTAGAAAATGTAAAACAAATTGGTTCTATCTTAGTTTCTATGCAGATGGAATTCTAATCATTTTTAGTATAATTGTTTGTCGATACTTTATTTACGTAATGCTGCAATGACTTATTTTAACATGTTTATTTAAAAATATACCTTCTTATTTATTAAACCAGTTCCAGCGTTTAATACTTATTAGTTACTTTGGATTTGCAGAGTCAAATTGGCTTCAGTGCTTACTACAAACTCTCATGGATACCAACATCTTACTCATATGCCTTAATAAGGACTTAGGAACAACTTAGACATGTTTTTAGCTTAGAATCAATAGCACGAATATTCCTTAACTTCTAAGAGTAGAATAACTTAAGGAACAATACTACAACTATAGTTCATACGCAGAACATGCCAAAAGAAAGAAGGAATTGTCTTAACATACCTTTTAGTCGAACTAGCCAACTCAATATCAAGATGCGTCGCATCTACTACTTCCACCTATAATCATAGCAATATGCCCATTAACCTTACGATTACTAGCATACGTTATGACGAACAATGACTCCTTATTCTAGAAAAATTCGGGCAGCACTTCCTCTGTTTATATGTATATCCACAACTTCTCAACCAAGCCAACAATACCAACATCAAGTCATAACTTAAGAATGTAGTCAAAATAATCTCAGATATTCCATATACGCTACCAAAATACTTTTTTTCTCTTTCTATTCACGAAGGACAACTATTACAACAATCAGGGGAAATTACACATTTATTTCTTATGCTAATCCAACCTTTGAATCATGTTAAAACAACCCATTATAACAATCCATAACCCAACCAATAACAAGGGTGAAGTGTGGAGCTTTTCTACATCTTTTCATACCTTAATTCCTTCGATACATGTATTGGTAATTACTATAATGTATATACATGTTCATAATCAATTTTCCAACATTTTAACTTCATTAGATCAGCCCCTAACTTGATACAACAAAATTCAACAATTTCAAGCAAGTTTCCGGTCAATCTCCATAAACCAATTCTTTTCTTAATTCCCTAGAATCCAATTCATGTTTCAATAATTTCTTATGAATCATTATAATCTAAACGTCAAGATTTCTTTCAAGACTTCCTTCAATATCAACGTGCTATTAGCGACGATAATAAGAACAACAACAATTAAATCCAACAACATTACAACAATCACATGCATGTTTAAATTTCAACCTTCCCTTAATAACAATTTCATTTACTCAATCCTAACAACATGTATTCCAATTATATCATAAAAGGAAGAATTTTATACCTCAAACGAAGCCAAAACAATCCCTAATTCGAACTCACTGTCCACTGCCGAATTGCCCAATGTTTCATCAAATTTCTTCACAATTTTCACACTTCTTCAACTCCAAATTGACATGCATACAATCTATGATGTTAACACATCATCCTTACACATTTTCTCTTCCAAAAATTCATCCAAAACTTGAAAGAATCACTGCCCAATTTCGGTCCAGCATTCCCAGCGAAATGGGTCACTGTTTTGTCAGCCGAACTTGTAACGTCCATAATTCACTACTCCGATGTCCTATCGACGAACGGTTTATTGGGTTGGAAGCTAGACTCGACGAACTTTATCTTAGGCTTTTTAAACACCTAAAAACTCCTAATATACTAGGAGATATATCCCTCCAAAGTTGACTAAAAATCTGCCCAAAACTCGAAAAAAAACTGGGCTACAATTCGGCCCAGCAGTGGCGTTTTTGCCACTGCTTTGCATGTAATATTTGACTTGAAATTTTGTTTTGGAGTTTGGTCTAGGAAGGGAGAACACAACAAGGAAAATCAATAGCTATGGTAACGGGGGAAGGGGAGGGGAAAGAGAGGGTGAAGTGTTTTGAAAAATTAAATGGGGAAAATGAGTTTTGTTAGGTTTATAATTAAGATTTTCAGATTTTAATAATACACTTTGGTCTCCTAAATATTACACTTTGGTCTTCTAATTGTCTATATAAATCAATCCCCCAAATAATTAAATCTTAATCTCACTTCTTTTATTCTTAACTCCCGTTTATTTTAATTCCCGGGAATTTCATAAGGTCTCGTATTCTCCATGTCGTAATTCTTATAATATGTTACTAACCCATACGGGGATATACAACACTCATTTTCGATTTCCATTATCACGCCCATTGTAACAAAAAAAAAATCTGGAATCACATCCTTAAGTATATTAATTTCCTTAGTGACGTTCTTAATTATCGTCTTATCTTACGAGATGTAACACAAAGTTCATAATTATACTGCTATTTGAAAAAATAAAATCTTCATCGTTTAAGTTTGTGATTTAATTGCTATTCTAGTTTTATTAACTAAAACAGTTTGTCATTTTTGACAGTGACAAACAAATAATGGCAATTGAGACTGGAAATCCCTCTGCGAATGCTGCACCAGCGGTTACTCCTACAACCCGTACCGTTGTGCCACCGATTGAGAAACCTGCAAAGTTCACCGGTGCCAACTTTAAAAGATGGCAGCAAATAATGTTCTTATGGCTTACCACCCTTGGTATGCAAAAGTTCACCAATGAGGACCCTCCCGTGCCTGACGCCGACATGCTTGACAACCAAAAATTCATGGTTACTGAGGCTTGGAAATAGGCTGATTTTTTGTGCAAAGGCTACATTCTGAGTGCCTTAGAAGATGACTTGTACAACGTCTACAGTGCAGTAGAGACCTCCAAAGAACTATGGAGTGCACTTGAAAAGAAGTACAAAATCGAAGATGCTTGCTTGAATAAATTTGTGGTTGCCAAATTCCTAGACTACAAAATGGTGGATGGAAAAATCGTTGGAACCCAAGTTCAAGAGCTTCAACTTATCTTCCATGACCTTATTGCTGAAGGTATGGTAGTGAATGAAGTGTTCCAAGTGGCTGCAATGATTGAGAAGTTGTCGCCCTCATGGAAATATTTCAAGAATTATCTTAAGCACAAGAGAAAGGAAATGAAGTTGGAGGATATTGTGATTCGTCTCAAGATCGAGGAAGATAACAAAACCGCTGAGAAGAGGTACCGTAAGAGTTCACCGATTGAAGGGGCAAACGTTGTTGAAGATGATGCTCCGAAGAAGAACAAGAAAAGGAAGAGGCCTTCTGGAAAGGAGAAGAGTCCTAACAACAATTGCTATAATTGTGGGAAAGCTGGCTACAAAGCCCCAGATTGTCGTCTCTCGAAAAAAGACAAGGGAAAAGGACAAGCCAATATGGTGGAAATGAATGATGATATGGATGATTTGTGTGCAATGACATATGAGTGCAATTTGATTGGAAACCCAAAGGAGTGGTGGATTGATTCTGGTGTCACTCGACATGTTTGCGCTGTAAAAGAAGCATTTGCAACATATGCTCCCGCGGGACCCGAAAAGAAACTGTTTATGGGAAATACTGCAACATCCAAAATTGAAGGATATGAAAAGATACTTCTCAAGATGACTTTCGGCAAGGTGCTGACTCTCAACAATATTCTGCACGTTCCAACAATAAGGAAGAATTTAGTTTCAGCCGGACTACTCGTCAAAAACGGGTTTAAGTGCGTGCTGGTTAGTGAGAAAATTATAATAAGTAAGAATGATATGTTCGTAGGAAAGGGCTACCTCACCGAGGGCCTTTTCAAACTCAATGTAATGGTTGTTGACAATATTAATAAGAATTCAGTTTCGTCTTACTTATTGGAGTCAAATGATTTATGTCATGTTCGTTTACGACATGTCAACTACAAAACCCTGCGGAAGTTGATTAATTTAGAAGTATTGCCTAAATTCGAGTGTAATAAATCAAAATGTGAAATCTGTGTCGAATATAAATTTGTGAAGCATTCATATAAGTCTATTGATAGGAGTTCAAATTCTTTAGAATTAATCCACACAGATATATGTGATATGAAGTCAATATCATCTCGCGGTGGGAAAAAGTATTTTATAACCTTTATTGACGATTGCACTCGATATTGTTATGTGTATTTGGTTAATAGTAAGGATGAAACAATTGATGCATTTAAGCAATACAAGAACGAAGTGGAAAATCAATTGAATAAAAAGATAAAAATGATTAGAAGTGATAGGGGCGGAGAATACGAATATCCTTTTGCAGATATATGCTTAGAATATGGAATTATTCATCAAACTACTGCCCCTTACACACCACAATAAAATGGAATTGCGGAAAGGAAAAACCGAACATTAAAGGAAATGATGAATGTCTTACTAATAAGTTCCGATTTACTGCAGATCTTGTGGGGGAATCTATCCTTACAGCTAATTGTATACTCAACAGGGTGCCCCACATCAAAACACAATCTATTCCATATGAACTATGGAAAAGAAGAAAACTCAACATGAAATATTTCAAAGTGTGTGGGTGTTTAGCAAAGGTCCAAGTTTATTTGCCCAAAAGGGTAAAAATCGGACCAAAAATTGAGGATTGTGTTTTTATTGGCTATGCTACAAACATCAAAGCTTGTCGGTTTTTAGTTCACAAAACGGACAATCCCGAAATTCATGTTAATACGGTAATTGAATCAGATAATGCTGAATTCTTTGAAAACATTTATCCGTATAAAACTGAATGTGAGTCGTCAACTGAAATATCTAAACGACCGCGGGAAGAACCAAAGGAAAGTACATCAAGTAAAGAGGATCCAAGGCGTAGCAAACGTCAAAGGACATCTACTTCCTTTGGACCAGATTTTGTGACATTCTTTCTTGAAAATGAGCCTCAAACATTCAAAGCAGCAATGTTATCTTCTGATTCAGCATTTTGGAAAGAGGCAGTCAATAGTGAGATTGAAACAATTTTGAACAACCATACATGAGAATTGATTGATCTTTCTCTTGGAAATAAACCTTTAGGATCAAAATGGATTTTTAAAAGGAAAATGAAAGCTGATGGCACTATTGACAAATATAAGGCAAGACTTGTGGTCAAATGTTATAGACAAAAAGAAGGTCTTGATTACTTTTGTAAAGTCCTGGAAAAAAAAATAGAGAAATAATTTTAAAAAAAATGTTTTCCCCTAAAACTACCCCAACTTTCTACTCCCTCAACCTTTTCCTCCCACTCTTTCCACTCCCTCACATCCCAAAATACGTGCAACATGCACATCTATATAGTTAACTCACACAATGAAAAGAGCAAAATAATTTTCAGAAAAATACAAAGAAAAAAATCAGGAACAAAACAAAGAAAAAATTCAGAAATTTCAGAGAAACAAAAGTTTTGGAGAGCAAGGCTAAGTCGAAGTTGAGATTTTCATTCGCGACTACGAAGCAACAAAGGTGAGTTTTCTCACTCACATATTCTTAGTAAAATCTTTTGTTTTGAATTACAATGCATGTTAAAACATAGTATGCATGTTAAAATAATATATGTTTTTGGAAACATAAGTTGTGATGGATTAATTGATATAAGTATTATCTTATAACAAATTTGAGCCATGTATGCGGACTATTTTTGGCGAGTTATACTCGTTAGAATTGGGTAAAAATTTACAAGGATGTATATCTCTCACTTACGATCAGATTGTGTCCAAGAGGGGGCTAAAACGGACTTACGGTTTGAAAGTTATATGAAAAATAAATATGTACGTTGGTTAAAATGGGTATTTCCTGAAATGAGTTGAAAGAGAATAATATTATGTAAATATTGAATTGTGGTACATTGAAAGTGTTGAAGTTTGTTTCATAACATGTTTATTGTGTTATAATATGATTGTATTTGAAATATTGAGAGATTACTTTGGATTGTAAGGCGAGGTCCCCACTCAGCCCCGGATGGTAGAATTGACTCTTTTATTTAACACATTTCAGGAAAACGCGATAGAGGAAAAGCTCCGCAACATGGCTAGCGATCGTCCCGCAGCCTCTTTGACCCACCAATCCACCTGGCGGGACCACCTCGAACTGACCCCAACTCACTCCGGGCTGCGGGTTGACCCGCGATCTGGCCTCAACCCGACCCGCTATCGCCCAAACTCTCTCGTTCCCCGATCCGGAACAATCTTACTAATTCACGTCATGAAAGCTACCACTTCCATCTCACACTACCCATGGAATTATCCCACAATATATTTCACGCATACCAAGTACTTCGACAAAGACCAACCGTAAAATCATCCACTCAAGGCGGCCTTGCATCCGAGGTCCTAACTGTTATAAATTCTAAGGCTCACAATTGTCTCGTCTCCAGACTTACCCCCTTTCCAACTACCCACGTTTTCTAATTCGCACTTAACACAATGCTATCCGTACATAGCACTCCACATGTATCTACCATAACAACATAAACAAGTCTCTTAAGGGCTAAAGATATCTCTGCAACTACTGCCTCACTTTCCCTTTGTCGCTCTAATCATAATCACGCCTGCAGTCGCTTCTATCTGAGGCGATGAACCACCCACCGATCCCGGCGTCGAGTCTCTACATCTGTGCTACCTGCAGTCGGACAAACTCTCACCAAATGGCCTGTTGGCAAGCATACAAGCATTTGTCGATGACGACACTCACGTAATGGAGTCTATTACAATGGCCACAACGAGGTAGGGGTGACCTCATCGACTAACACCCCTTCTCCCGAACAATCGAACCCGCCGACCGTGGTGAGTCATCTCTCTCTTGTATCCTCCTACTTGGACATCCTCCCATCACATGGCCTGACGCCGCAAGTATAACAATCTCCCAAACTAGCACGACACCGCGAGGATCATCCTCGACTCTCTATCTATAGAACTCGCGAATCGCAACTCAAGAAATCCGAAGTCTCGGACTATCGGATCTAGGGTGAATCATCGATGCTGCTGGAACCAGGTTCCATTCCGTCCTCATTCGGCCACCACCTAGCTAGTAACTTGGGCCGTCTCCTTCTAACTCATATCTCGGCTCTTGGTCGTGAGTCGAGACCAGTATCGTGGTCTCGTGAGAAATCGCCGCTTCTAAACTCTGCTTTGGGCTAGCGGCGTCATAAAACTCGTCGTCGAAGTACTATCTCGGTAATGACCGGGCTGTGCCTCGTAACCCTACGTGCTCTACTCGCCTCTCTCTGCTTGCCTTGCCGCCAGGCTCGGTTGCCTTGCGTAGAGGCGTAACGGGTACATAAGAATATGCCAGAGGGAGTCCAACTTATAACACAGCTCTAAGGCACGATCTCAGAGTCAGAAGAATGGAAACCAATCCTAAATATCCTGTAGCCTCCTGATTATAGATATGGTGCACAACACACCGATAATCAAGACTTACTGAACACGCCTGCGTAGACACTTTCAGAGGATTAACTGCTCTGATACCACTTTTGTCACGACCCGACCTCGGGCCCGCGACTGGTGCCTTACCCCGGGCACCCTAGTGATACAACATCAGAGAAAATCAGCGAAAATAAAAACTTAAACAGGAAACAAGATACAACATAAGAAAACATGCTAACCGAAACGGTTGCCTTCTTGCATATATACAGAAAATTTGAACAGTTACATCCTTTACAAACCCTGCCTACAACAGTACTACAGACCTCTAAGAGTGTAACAACAACTATGACGGGACAGGGCCCCGCCATACCCCTGAATGTACAAGAACCTACAACTCAGGGAAACATACCAAAAGATAAGCCTCCGGAGAAACGGAGCTTCCCAATCTGTTTTGTGATCCATGGCGAGGATCAACAACCAAAGTACCTCTACTGCGGCGATGACGCGGCCGAAGGAGGTCGATGCACAGTACAGTATGTGAAACGAAAATCGTAAATGAAATCATAGTAGTCTATATAAAACAGGAGACATATATGATAACCAAACTACAGTACATAACATAAAAGTTGTCATGTCAAAGTAGGGACTCACGCCCTTAAAGTCATCACTCAAATATAACTAAGGGTCTCACGCCCACAATATCAATCATGCCCGCATCATGGCCACATGCCCCCGGAATTCTCCATCGGTGTAGACATGTTCAGGATGCAATAACGATATCTGGATAATCACCTGCCGCGTGGCGCGTACCGGTGCGCCGGTGCGAGCGTGTCCATGTAACAACAATAACAATATATCGGGTAATCAACCTGCCGCACGCATGCGTGCCGAGTGCGCGAGCATGTCCATGTAACAACAATAACAATATATCGGGTAATCAACCTGCCGTAGCCACATGCCCCGAGTGCGTGACGGTGCGAGCATGTCCATGTAACAACAATAACAATATACGGGTGATTAACGCCGCGTAGCCGCATGCCTAATTCTTCATCGGTGCAGACATGTCCATGTAACAACAATAATAATATACCGGGTGATTAACCCGCGCGTACGCATACCGGAATTCTTCCGGTGCGAGCGTATCCCATGTAACAACAATAACAATATACGGGTGATTAACCCGCCGACGCCGCATGCCGGAATTCTTCATCGGTGCGGACATGTCCATGTAACACAATAATATACCGGGCCTCCATCGAGACGCGGTAGCATAGAATCTGACTTTTACACAACAAGGCTATCACAAGCAAGCACAAGCAAATTACCATACTTGATTCTCTTACAAATATCCATTCTTTCACAAGAAGTCACCGATACCAACACTCGTAGTATCCAAAACAGAGTAACTATTATTTTAAGTAAACCAACACAATTCCCGTACCTTATTTTTAAACCACATCACTTCTCCTTTTAAAGTCAAGTTACCATTTTAAATCCAATAATAAAACCATTCTTTTGTTTCCATAAAGTCGTTATAACTAACTTCCCATAAAGCTATTATAACACTTTATGTTTTAAACCAATTTAAGACAAAACCATGCCTTTCTTTTAAACCAAAACACTTCAAATTCTTAAGTCTCTTTTCTTTTAGAAAATCAAATTCCTTACTTTGCAATTTTAAGAAAACCAAAACTTGATTATAATAATTCTTATTAGGCGACCATGATCAGGAAATGTAATACAATTTTGTCTTATCTTAGCTTCTATGCAGATGGAGGTTTCTACTGGTTTTAATATAATTAATTGTCATTACTTTTTCCTTTATTAACGCTGCATTGGCTTGTTCGATTCTTATTCCAATTTCCGAAATTAATGTAACATTATTCTTTTTAAAAAAACCAAGTACTCATTACTCACGAATGAGGTTTCACAACTTCTAATACAATTCAAGTTCTTCACATTTCATATCAAGTCAAATATAAGTCGATCTCTTATCTTTTAAAATCATAAATCATTCTTTTACCTACATAAAGTCGTTATAATTAACTTCCCAAAAACCATTATAACACTTTATGCTTTAAACCAACCAAAATTGCTTAGCACCGTGACGTCACCGCACATAGTTCACAACATCATGCTAGAAAAGATAGGAAGAGGTTCACATACCTCGCGACGATTATCGACGATTAGCAAAGCGCTCCAATCTTGTAACCTGCTAGCCCTTTCCACCCTCCAAGTAGAATATGCTACTCGTAGTACTTCAACCTATAAAGGCCACAAAACGTCTATCAACTTCTAGATTCCTTCGTAGAACATTTCTAAATACAAGGTTCCATATTCTACGGAAAATTGCAAAGACCTCCCCGCAACCACAAAAATCTCCTCCTCTAACAAGGCCCGCTACTAAGCCAACAACTCGAAGGGGTTACACGCCTAACCTGGACGAGTACAACATCGCCCCACAATAATACTACAAGTCTCATCAGAATACAATCCAATGTAAATACGATTCAATTCTTTATAAACATCCTTCCAATATATATCTTATACTCAATTCTAAATTACTACAATATGTAATATCCAATTCTGATAGAGGACATAGATCATTACCTCGATAAGCCCAAAATTATCCAAGATTATAAGTCGATCCTGAGCAACGCTTAGTTCCAATTCCTTATGCTCCAACCCGCTCCGAGCAACCCTTAGAAGTTTCTAAACAACTTCTCTTCAAGATCCAACTCCAAAAAGTGAAGAACACTTAGACTAAAACTATGGCAAGTTTCGGCCAAGGTAAGGTTTCTAGGCTAGGGGTGTGAAATATTTCCAACTCTTGGTACACAATCTTCCTACCACTCTAAGGAAGAACACTTAAAACTTTAAGAATTTTTGGACAACTTTAGCTCACAATTTCAGCCCATGGCCGAGAGCTCACAAGGAAAGGGAGGAATTTTTCAAGACTTGGAAACTCTCAAGTGTGGATGAAGAAGTCTTGCATTAAGGGGGTATTTATAGAAATCAATGGCCAAGATCTAGGCAAGTGTATGGTGAAGATTGAGTCAGTGTGTGGGTAATTTGCCTACCAAATGTCCACCACAAAAATGGGACAAGTGGCTCGCCACTTGTCCCCAAAAACGTCCAGTGTCCATATGGTCCCCTAATTTTTCTACCAATGAGACACGTGGGGTGCCATGTGTCGCCTCTACTGCCTAAAATATTTCATCTTTCGAAAATATCCGTAATGCCAAAAATCCGAAAATAAAGTGGGCCCCACAAACCGTAAATTCCTCCCGTGGGCCCCACGTGACCAATTCCGGAAATAAAATTCCATAATTCTCAAAAATTCCAAAAAGTCCGAATACCAAATCTGGGAATCCAATTCCCTTTAACGAACATTTTTCCTTCACAAAATCTGGAATCTTTTCCGTCGAAAAATCACATCTTTCTTCCTTTCCAATTTTTGTCGTCGCACGACGTCCTCATACATACCCGGAACTACGGTGTAACGCATGACTCGGTGACGTTTTCGACGGATTAGTCTCGCCGCTCTTTTTCGGACTCGTCGATCTCCTCTATAATTTCAAACTTAGACTTCATTTCTTGGCCCTTTTAGTGTGCAATTCCATCTCATTTATGCTCATTTCATCTCCTTTTCGCCATTTCTCCATTTTTGACCGCTGTGACACAAAAGAAAGGAAAATGACCCTAATACTATACTAAACATAAATAAAATGATTAAAATACTAACTAAAAATGACTCAAAAGTGTATATAAAATACACCAATCAAATACCCCCAAACTTAATCTTTGCTCGCCCTCAAGCAAAGATCAAAAGAAAGAAATAAAAACACAAGGAAAAAAAAGAAACTAGAAAGACTCAACGACATTAATCACTTTGCTGCATTGTTGTTATTTAGAAAAACATGAAGGTTAGCAGAATAATATGCAGGAACATATAGCATGAATTTTTAGCATTTTAAACACTCAAGTCAGATATTTCGCAAATTCAATTTAATCATGCTCAATGGAAGTAAAAATACCTAACTATGCATGTTAATTTCAAAATCCCATGACCTGTTCACTTGCTATTCTCCATTAATCATGGATATGCATATAAGAGATCTTCAGGACTTTTCAGGGTTGTAATGTAGGCTTAGGCAGGGGTAGGTAAAAATAGGCATTTAGTCTCAATGTACGTACCATAAGCTCTTTTTCTTTCAACTCTTCCCTTTTCTTTTGATTCTCTTTTTCACTTCATACCTATCTTTCCCCTCTTTTGTTTTGAGGTGTATGATGAATAGCAGGCACCCCCAAACTTAGGCTTTTGCCTATTTTTTTTTCATTGGGGTGCATAAAAATTGTTTACTCTCTTTTGTCTCTTTTTCAACACTTTATATTTCAAACATCTCAATTTTTCACTTATGACACAATTATGAAATTATAGGGTGTCAAAGAAATGTCTTATTTTTAGACTCAAAGGGGCTGACTAGGGATATAATTTGACTGTCAGGGATAGGCAAAGAATGGTAAGAAAGGGCTAACAAAGAAATGCCTGATTCATCTCCCTAACATGCATATCCTAACTATTTCGCCTCAAATAGCAAGCAAGCATACACATAGGTTTAATCACTAACAATGCATAAATCAAGCAAGATACCCCAAATAGTTCGATTTCATGAATTTTTGGCATATCTATCCTAAGTGTTCAGATGGTTGTTTCTAATTCCATTACATTATTCCAATTTACTTCATTAGGCGTTTCAAGTAACTACAACATGCATGATCATAAAAAAAAAAATTATGACTCAAAAATTCTCAAAAATACACAAAACAATTCAAAAAGACTCAAAAATAATAAAACATCCCCCCAAACTTAAATCACACATTGTCCCCAAAGTGTGCATGACTCAAAAAAAATATGAACAACTGCGATACAACACATGGTCATGCGAGGTCTGGGAGGAAAAATTCGAATTTGCACGAATGCAGCTCTGAGTTCGTGCACGAGATTCGGCCCGCGGCCTGCTAATCTTGTGACTCTCGAAGTTCTGCGCCACGGCTGCTTAGCGCCGTGCGACATGCTTTTTTTTTTTTAGCGTTTTTGCTCATTTTCCCTCGGTTTTAGCTTTGATCCACTGTCGTCAAAACACAAAACAAGAGCGAGCCAGTGAGTATTCAAGACAAAATAAAATAAACTAAAGCAGAAATTAAAATAACATAATTAAAAATATTGGGTTGCCTCCCGTACAATTTGTCTTTAACGTCTTTTAGCGGACGCAATTAACCTTTACGAGTGCCATTTGGATCCTTCGCGAATCGCTTGCAATCCATGAGTTATTGTGCGAGTTTCACTTTTCCTACAACCATCTGTTCAAACAAGGGCCTCAAACATAAAATTATCCCCAGTACACAAGACATGCTTTTAGGCTCTCTATAATGTAGGGATCGGTGAATCTTCCTACGTCTCTCAACTCAGGGTTGCCGCGATGGTATGGACTTTCTTTTTGGGGTTGGCGGTGGTGGTGTTTCTTCTACAATAGGTACTGAAAAAGATTTTCCAAGGACTCCAAAAGATGAATGATTGGATCTCATTAACTTTTTCCTTTCTACACCAATTATCTCGCTTGATTCTCAGCGGTGGGTGTGGTTCAGCTCTTCTATTTGCTTACCACCTCCCATAATGATGTCGCTAGGCGATTTGTTTGAGTTGTATTGCTCATCTCATCCATCAATTGCCCTATTTGTGTCTCCAACTTTCGAGGACTCTCTTGTCTCGGCCATGGCACGGCAGCTTGGCGAACATAAGTATGCACTGCAACTCATTTCGATCTTCCTACGAAATCGTAGGTTAAGGCGATGTTGATGACTCCGTCTCTCGATAGTAGTAGTCCATGTGTCACGATTTTTTTCATTTTTTTCGAATTTAACTGCAAAATATGAAAAACAACAAAGGTGATAAAAGATGCTCGCGAACAAGTTAGAAACTTGTTCTTGGAGCAAAAACAAAAAAAGCGAAATAAAACCAAATTAGAAATTAAAAATAGATAAAATTGATATTGAACTATGCCTAATCCCGACAACGACGCCAAAAACTTGATGCGCGAAAAGATGCACACTTTAACGAAGTGCACGTTGTCGACTCAGTAATATAGTCTTGGTAAGACCGAATATCGTCCTCGAGTTAGGGTTCATGTACCAACTATCTATCTTTTGGTATCTATTTGTGTCGATATTTGATTTTGTTGTTTATAACTAATAATTATAAAGGCTAATTAACTATAGGTTTACTTGATTGTGATGGGAATAGGGCTTCCATGTCTCTCAACTATCCGACATGTTAATTATTAATGCAATGAATTATGGTCTTCTGCCTGAGCTAGCGGGTTTACGAAAGCGTTTTATATTCCGTTAAGGATATATAAACACTCAACCCGATATTGCTCCTTTCTACCTTTCGGTGATAAGGATGACTACATAGGAGGATTAAGAACAAAAACCTAGTTAACCGTCGCGCGTGCGTAAAATTAGGGTTGTTAAGCCTCATTAACGCTTACATAAATAATTGAGGTGTTTTCATCCCCAATCCAAAATATGTCTACCCAACTTACGACATATTTACAACCTCCTCCTTTTCAAGTTTGATTAAAAATCATATAAATAATGATAATTAGTGATCAATTAATTACCAGCATTGAAAGCAATTATTGGATAAATCTCAACAAGAAGAAGAATAACCATAACACGATCAATTTATAACATAAGTTTCTAGTGAATTAACATGTAAAGCCACATAAAAGAATTAGTTCCTAGCCATTGACATGTGAGAACTAATTGAGGTTCATCATACAAAGCGAAATAAAAGAAAAGAAAGAAAAGAAAATACTTAAGAATGAGTCTCGAGCCTTCAGCATCGAGGGTTGTGTTGTGGAATATTTACAAGATGGATTGGTGGAAGGATGGATGTAGAGTGGTGAATGGTGGAATGGAGAATGATTTCTTCTAATGATGTAGAGACTATTTATAGACCAAGAATCCTTTAGGTGAAGGGTTAAGGATTTGTAAGTAGGAAAAATTATTAGAATCCTTTTAGGTAAGGGTTTTAAGGTAGGAAAAGTTATCCCTTTAGGTAGGAAAAATTATGCCTTTAGGTAGGAAAAGTAATCCCTTTAGGATTCTGAAAACATGTCAAATTCGGCCCAGACTTCATAAATCCCGCGTCGTGTATGCGACCTGCTGGCGGCGCCTGAAAATCAGCAACGCTCGGGACTTTCGCACGTTGAGCGCGACTCGGTGGCGTTTTTACGGCGGATTAGCCTCGTCGCTCTTTTTCGTCCGGACCGTCGATCTCCTATAATTTCGGAACTTAGACTTCATTTCTTGGCCCTTTTAGTGTGCAATTCCATCTCATTTATGCTCATTTCATCTCCTTTTCGCCATTTCTCCATTTTTGACCGCTGTGACACAAAAGAAAGGAAAACGACCCTAATACTATACTAAACATAAATAAAATGAGTAAAATACTAACTAAAAATGATTCAAAAAGTGTATATAAAATACACCGATCAGTGGGGGAGTTCTGAGTCGCATTCATTGAAAAGTATATGCCTAACACCCGAAAAGATGCGCTCAGGCATGAGTTTGAACTGTTGAAATAAGGAGATCGCATTGTGAGAATACGATACCCAAATTCATGCAATTGTCGGCATACAACGCGCACATTATTCCTATGGAAAGAGAGAAGGTCAAAATATTTGTTGAGGGTTTAAACCTGAACTTGACAGAGAAGGTAGTGTCATTTGCCCATAATTGGACGTACCTTCAGATCGTTGACATGACAACGAGGGTATAATAGCCGCACCATGTCCTATTCCCTTCAATTTAACGAATTTTATATTTATACAATTGAATGCACTACACTTAAAATTATAAGTTAAAATTTTAATAATTGTGAAATTATAATAAAGTTATGTGACGTGCACACACGTATCTCGTGTCAAAATTGTCATGAGCCGGGTTCGATTGAGCCCACTAATTATAATCTACATCTTCTGATGGGTACAAGTTACTCGTATTGTTAAAAAACTTTGTGTGAGGTTTTTTATTCGAGGAGAACTTTAGAACCATAAGGTATATTATAACACCAATGGAAAGGTCACGCGGATATATATTACACATCAACTAAACCTACATAGCAAACTACGAATTTTGTGTGATATTGGTCGATGAAGTTTGAAATTAAATTTCTCTATGAAATTAGTAACCGAGAAACTCAAAATTTCTTGCGTAATGGTTTTTATGAGTTAATGTCGCTTTTGATTTGATTGAAAAGAAAAACTCAAACTACATTTTGGGCTTTTCTGAAATTTTCAATTATGGAGAACTCTACGTTTGTTGACATTCCGGAAAATAAGAGATTTATTTCTTATTTTGCTGTCATTTATCTATGTCCATGTCCTACTTCCAACAAGCTGGAGTAGCTGAGTTGGTTAGAGAGGTGTGGCTTTTAATCATAAGGTCGGAGGTTCAAGCCCCTCCTCTAGCGTTTTACTGCTTTTTATGTTTTCTCTTTTATTGGATTTGTTATATCATAGTGTTCACAGTTTGGTAGCAATATGGCCAAATAACTAGGTTGAGGTGCACATATATCCAATTTTGACACCGCCATATAATGCATGCTTATTTTTTAATGTTTTTGTTCGTCTATTCACTTTAGAACAACTTTAGACATATGATAGACATGTAAAAATGATAGACATATGATTTACATGTAAAAATGATAGACATATGATTTACATGTAAAAATGATAGAAAAAATTGACGCACAAATTAAACGACGAGTCAAGAGAAGATACCGCGTGAACCTTCTACCTAATAATTACCTTATGGACTAATCTAACCGTATAATCTTGTTGATGAAGACAGGACCACCCAGGCCATGAATTTCTTTCCAGCAACGGACATCATGGACTAGTCCAAGAATAAGCAGTCCGCCATATAGAAAGGACTAAAACATTCGGCCCAGTCATGGCGAATGGGCTGGACCAGATCCATCTAAGTGCATGCCTTATTTGGAGGGAATACTTACTTGTCATAGCTAACTCTAACAAGTAATTATTAATAATAATTATATTTTAATTTTATTATATTTAGTAACTATAATAATTTTGTAAATTATCATCCATAGCTATACTAAAATACATTAGGTTCATGACTTGTATTCGTCCATCACTCCTCACTCCTCAACACCAAATCGCAGCTTTAACTTCACTTCAGTTCACTTAGTTGTAATACAGACTTGGGATTTAATGTAATTGTGAAATGATGATTGATTTTGAAGAAATGAGGGGAATGGGTCGGGTTATATTATAAAGGTCGGATCAATTCATACGGATAAAAAAAATTAATTAAAATTTATTTTATTAGGGGGTGAAAGACATGCGCGGAAGTTTCACGAGTTTTAATTAAGTGTCAAAAGGGTCTATTTATTATAGTTCGAACTTCAGCCCTGAGGTTATAAGTAAGTTTTTTTTTGAAATTTTGGTCCAAGTTCAGGAAATTAATGATGTATTTTCTGTTTATAAAAATTACTCACTTAGTCCATAAACATAGAAGTCAGCGTGCATTAGAATATTATGCGTGTACCTTTTATCTTTATCGCAATGAAAAGTAAAGTAAAATAAAAAAACAGCACCGAATGGATTCCCATGGCAGTTACCTTTGCCCACTGTTAACGAAAATCGCAAAAATGAAGTAAAACTCCGCTGACAAGTGTGATAGAGCGTTGTGTCCCTTTCTCAGATAGCAGATCTTCTCTCTGTTCGAAAATATGGAGTACATAGATAACATGCCATCAATGGATCTGATGCGCTCTGAGAAGATGACTTTTGTGCAACTTATTATTCCTGCTGAGTCAGCGCATCGTGCCGTTACTTACCTTGGCAAACTCGGACTTCTCCAATTCCGTGATGTACTCATCTCTCTATCACTTTTTGTGATTTTTTTTAAAAGGATTTTGATATTCGTGATTGGATGAATTTGAGATGTTACTGTATGTATGTGATTAATTGGATTGATTTGACTCGAATACTTAGGCTTCAGGAGTGATTTCGGTTATGGTAAGATTCAATGTAACAGTAAACTGTTGTTTTCGACATAAGTAACGATTCTCTAGTTTTATTAGTCTATGTGCTTATGGATTTTGAAGTTAGAGATTTTGAGGTGTCACTATATGTACGTGATTAATTGGATTGATTTTGACTCAAATACTTAGGCTTTGAGAGTGATTTGGCCATTTCGGTTATGGTAGATGCAATGTAACAGGAAACTGTTGTTTTTGACTAAGTAACGGTTCTCTAGTTTTATTAGTCTATGTTCTGAAGGATTTCGAAGTTTATTGTTGATTCGTGATTGATATTGCGGTTGTATAATTTTGAGACGTCGCTATATATATGTGATTAATTGGTGTGATTTTGACTCCGAATACTTAGGTTTTGTGATTTCGGTTATGGTAGATGCAATGTAACAGGAAAGTGTTGTTTTTAACTAAGTAATATTTCTCTAGTTTTATTAGTTACACGAGTAATTGGTGTGATTTTGACTCGAATGCATAGGTTTCGAGAGAGATTTCGGTTATGGTAGATGCAATGTAACAGGAAAATGTTGTTTTTGACTTAAGTAACAATTCTCTAGTTTTACTAGTCTATGTGCTGATGGATTTCGAAGTTAAAGATTTTGAGGTGTCACTATATGTACATGATTAATTGGATTGATTTTGACTCGAATACTTAGTCTTCGATAGTGATTTCTGGTTATGGTAGATGCAATGTGACAGGAAAGTGTTGTTTTTAACTAAGTAATGATTCTCTAGTTTTATTAGTTACGAGATTAATTGGTGTGAATTTGACTCGAATGCATAGGTTTCGAGAGTGATTTCGGTTATGGTAGATGCAATGTAACAGGAAGGTGTTGTTTTTAACTAGTCACCATTCTCTAGTTTTATTAGTCTATGTTGTGAAGGATTTCAAAGTTTTTGATTGTTGATTCATGATTGGTATTGTGGTTGTATGATTTTGAGATGTCAGTATTTGTACGTGATTAATTGGTGTGATTTTGACTCGAATACTTGGCCTTTGAGAGTGATTTCGGTTATAGTAGATGCAATGTAACAGGAAAATGTTGTTTTTAACTAAGTAACGGTTCTCTAGTTTTATTAGTCTATGTTGTGAAGGATTTAGTTAGTTGATGATTTTGTTAATCCAGTAACAATCAATTCGAATCAGACTCTTATCCTCAATCTAGTTTGTCGTTGAGAAATCACTTTTCAAGGAAGGACATAATAAGTGCCTGTTCTTTAAGTGCCAAAGAGTACCTAAATTGAGGGACCTTAATTCCATTCTGCTAATATTGTTGTTCTAATAATTCAACATACTATTTGTGCAAAATTGTAAGTGCCTGTTCTTCAAGTGCCAAAGAGTACCTAAATTGACGGGACCTTAATTTCATTGTCCTAATGTAGTTGTTCTGATAATCCAATGTACTATTTGTGCAATTTGAGGTGTTTCAAAGGCATCAGTTTACTGTGCTGGTTCTTTCTTTTGGGTTGGGGTAAGGCCGGAGAAAACTAGACACACTCTTTAAGACGAGATTCAGTCAATTTTTTCATGATTATAATATTGTTGTCCCTTTCAATATTTTGAATGCTACTTGTAACTAGTTTGGCATCTTCAAGGGAGTGTGGCAAACTTTTATGTATTACTATCTTTTTATGATTGTGCTATCCTGACTTTTATCTCCATTTAACCTGCTTTATTTTTATTATCCAGCAAATATACTGACTCCTAACGTCTTTTGCGCAGCTAAATGCCGAAAAGAGTATTTTTCAGAGAACATTTATAAACCAGGTATCTACAAATTTCTGTGAATACAGCAAATTCATCTTCAAAGTGCTACATGTTTGTTACTGAAGTGGAATTGTCACTATAATTAGTTTAAACTGTTGACAAATTTTAATGTGCTTTTATTGTTGATAAACCATTATCATTGTTAACTTTTGCTGGAAATGTGCTATCTGATTGCAAATGAAAGCTAGTTGCTCTAGACAATTGAGGTTGCTTTGTTGCAAGAGCATTTTACTTCCATGTTCCAACCAAGAGGTTGGAATCTAATTTTCACCAAGGGCGTCAAGTGGGAAATGACGTCTGTTGACTCCTAAGTTTTGGGTGGGTGGGTTACCATATGAAGAAGACAAAATGGAAGGCCGAAAGATAGTTGCTGTAGTCAAGATAAGTAAGTACTCTTATACAGGTTTATTATCTAATAGAATTGTAAGATTATGTATAGGATTGTTATTGGAACTCTTAGGACTAAATAGTTACTAACAAGTTCCTGCTGTTCTTTCACCATCAGATTGGTCTTGATTTCTTAATAATTGCCCCCCATTCTTTATAAATAAGATAGAACATTTGGTGATATCTTCAATCATACTTTAAAGTAAATGTCAAATGAGTGAAATTTCTGATCTGCTGAAACTCCTTTGAAATGGAGAAGAGAGCAAGACTTTCTGTGTGTTCTGATCTTTTAAATTGGACTAATATCTGTACTTATATATAAAGTTCCAACACACTAAGTTGTCCTTAAGGTCTTAAAACATATTTGCGCGCATGTTCCTGGTGCTTATTTCAATATCTGATGGCTAAATATGAAGCTTACAACATAAGATGATTTCGGTTATGGTCTTGACCTCTTCGATATAATCCAATTCACTCTTCTATTTTAAGTCTATTATTATTATTTTGATAATTTAAGGTAAATTTCATTAAAAGAGAACCAAGAAGGTACTGCAAATTACAGTCACAAAAGCAACTGTACATTTTCTTCTCTAGCATATCCAGGATTCAAAGTATTGAGACATGTTTTCAATCATGCTGTTCCTACACCAATAATATAAATTTTGCAGACATCTATTTTTAATAACAGAAATATGGCTCCTTTGGCCTTCAAAGCATCGGTTATTGCTCCTAACCAGATAGTCCATACGATACATAGAGGGATGCTATTTCAGATTCGTTTCAGTTTTCTTCTTACTCTCTGACTTGCCAGCATTCCAGTAGACTTCTAATACTTTGGGTATCACCCATGGCACACCACAGATGTTCAGAAAAAGATCCCAAACCTGTCTTGTTTGCCTGTAATGAGAAAAAGATGACTGGAAGATTCTTGCTTTTCTTCACAAAAAGCATCTGTTACATAGAGCTATTCCTCCTCGATATGAAATCCGGGGTTAAGCAAGTATCAAAGCAGCAACCTATCCAAAGCAAGCAACCGTTGAATGGTGCTTATGTTTTCCCAAACATTTTCCAGAACCATGTTAATCCCAATGAACTGTGTGTTTCTGCAGAGTGCTATTACAGCTTTTAATGGAAAATTATTTATCTTTACCGGCAGTCCATATCTGAGAATATTTTCTGTTCACATCTGGGGTTACAGGTTCCAGCTAATACAGTAGTTGACTAATATCTTTTATTTTTATCGCGTTTTTCCTATAAAAAATCTTCTATTATCATCTCATTTTTTGTTTTTGCTAGAAACTATAGGTAAAAGTAATTATGCACCTTTCAATTACTATCTATTTATAACAAATTTAAACAATAAATGAATTTATTATTGAAACAATTATGGCATGTCAAGGATATCTAATGTGAAGATACTAGTCAGAATTGAAAAAGTCCGAATGATGATGAAGTTCTATCCCAAAATTCAGTATTCTACTGATAGTCTATCGGCTATCCTATTAGATGTCCTCTTTGTTAATGACTATGAGTTTCCAGAGCATTGATATACCTTCGAAGAGAGATGGTTACTACATTGTACTCAAATTTCAGTTCATAATTTTGTGAAATTAAGTCAAACTGCTTAGAGCTGTTCTTTCCCCCCTTTGTTGGACCTAGAGATGAGTACATATTGATTTGTCATTCTTTTAATAATTAAAAAAATTGGGTGATCGGTTTGTAGGTAAAAAGATGTGTGGAGATGTCAAGAAAGCTACGATATTTCAAAGATCAGATGCACAAAGCCGGTCTATTGCTGCCTCCTCGTCCTGCTTCCCAACCTGATATTGAATTAGAAGAAATGGAGGTCTCTTTCTAGTTGTTTAATTTGCTGATAAATGAACTCTCCTCTGTTTTCTTCTTCAATTATGCATTTATTCAAAAGCTTTTCCAATTCAATAAAACTCATATGGACAATGCGGTTCTGAATTTCAGATACAACTTGCAGAGCATGAACATGAGTTGATTGAAATGAATGCCAATAGTGAGAAATTGCGGCAATCATATAATGAGCTGCTAGAGTTTAAGATGGTATTGCAGAAGGTACATTCCTACATTGGTTTCTGGTCATTTTATTAATGTGCAAGTGTTCCAGGTAAGAAATGAATTTCTGAGTACTTGCTTTGGTGTTATTATCACTAAACATGCTGACTTCTGGGTGCTTACCTATCATTTTCTCTTCCAAGTTTGAACTTGTGAACTGAAATTCGAAGCTTCTTAGATCACCCTTTTAGCAGAATTACTTGAAGGACCAAAGTTATGTTTTCTTTTGGGTTTAAAATTGTAATCGTTCCATTCAGAGATACTTATTGTTTTGGTCACTATCACTGTACTATTCCAGGCTAGTGGCTTCCTTGTTTCAAGTAGTAGTCACACAACTGATCGGGAAATAGAATTGGATGAAAATGTATACTCCAATGATAACCATGCAGATACAGCATCATTACTTGAGCAGGTAACTGACGAATAAAATTTATTTCTTGTAGAGTAGCTACATATCATTAATTATATGATTAAGTTCCTTAAAAAAATCAGCAAAGTTATTTTCAATCTTCAGGAGATGCGTTCAGAACTGTCAAATCAGTCTGGAGTGAGATTTATTAGTGGCATTATCTGCAAGTCCAAGGTTCTTCAATTTGAAAGAATGCTATTTCGTGCTACAAGGGGTAATATGCTTTTCAATCAGGCAGTTGCGGATGAAGAAATACTGGATCCTTCGTCAAACGAAATGGTCATCCTCTTTCTTTAAAACTTCTCATATAATTGAACTCACACAGTGATGTTCTGATTGGACATTTCCACTGCCATCTTTCTAAACGTGGTTAGCACAAAAGGAACTAGTTCACTAAGAAAACTTCCAAATAAAGGAAAATTCTAAATGCGTAAGATCTACTCACGAGTCCCATCGCAAAAAAAAGATTTACGCACGAGTCATGAATTAATAAGGAAAGAGTAGAAGCATTTCTCCCCATTTGGAATAACAGGCTCTAACTTTCTCCATGTATGCATTGTGGTTTCTTCAATGATCTATCTGTTTTTTTAATTGTTATTGTTATTGTTATTGTTATTGTTATTGTTATTGTTATTGTTATTGTTATTGTTGTTGTTATTATTATTATTATTATTATTATTATATTATTATTATTATTATTATTATTATTATTTCTTTGTTGGCTCCTTGCTGAAAGGATAGCCTGATTATAAAGTTCATCTTATGGAATAACATAGATTTTGCTTCTGCAGGTTGAGAAGATTGTATTTGTAGTATTCTTTTCAGGTGAGCAGTCAAGAACAAAAATACTGAAAATTTGTGAGGCATTCGGTGCAAATTGCTATCCTGTTCCTGAAAACGCGAAAAAGAGGAGGCAGATAACTCAAGAAGTATGTCTCTAATGCAAAGGAGTTTCATCAGCATTACAATTGAACTTTTTTGTGTACTAATTATCATGGAATAATTTGTTGAAATATTGCTAGCAGGAAATCGATAACGTTATGGTAGTTCTGCCTGATAAGCAAACATAGTTTTAGTTGCCGTCATTTTATGTGTCGATTGACATTCAACGTCATAATATACATAGAAAAAGGGCCAATGTTCTGTTTTCCCCTTACTAGCACTTGTGCTGTGTCTGGTTGCCTTCACATTTATTCCACAATTACCTTAGCCTGATGTGCCGCATTTGCCACTTCAATGAGTCCTAACCCTAAATCTGTTTAGGCATACTATGATGTACATATAGTATTTTGTTTGTGATCATTCATTCTCGAGTGCTCTAAAGTAAGATATCTGGATGAGATAAACGTCTGGATTGCAGGTTTTGTCTCGGCTATCTGAATTAGAGACCACTCTGGATGCTGGACTGCGCCATAGAGATAAGGCTTTGACCTCCATCGGATATCACCTTACAAAATGGATAAACATGGTAAGAGACTAAGAGTGAACATAATAGTTGGAGTTATTGCTTTATACTACAGTTTATTATTGTCTGGTGGGAGCAAGTCTCTTGTGGTCTTCACTAACGAGTTAATTGCTCCAATTCCATTTTCTAGGTCAAAACACAAAAGGCTGTGTATGACACATTAAATATGCTGAATTTCGATGTTACAAAGAAGTGTCTAGTGGGTGAGGGCTGGTGTCCAATATTTGCGAAGACCAAGGTAAAATTCTCTTTTGCCTCTTTAGTTCTTTTTGTAGCAGTTACCAAGTAATTACTCATGAAAATTTTAGATACAAGAGGCTTTGCAACGTGCAACATTTGATAGCAGTTCACAAGTGGGCATTATATTTCATGTGATGGATGCTGTGGAGTCACCTCCAACATACTTTAGGACAAACCGTTTCACAAATGCATTTCAAGAAATTGTTGATTCGTATGGGTAAGTTAAGCATGCAGTAGCATTTCATTATGTGAAGAAAATGATGTAGGCATAATATAGTCTTGTCTTGATTTAGTTGATGCAGTTAGGTCGAGGGGATAAATGCTTTTTGACAGCCTTAGTTCTTTTCCATTATTTTTTCTGATTCTACTGATAGGAGCATGTCCATTTGAAATTACTTCAACATAATCCAAGTTTCCATTATTTTTGCTGATTCTACCGATAGGAGCATGTCCATTTGAAATTACTTCAACATAATCCAAGTTGGTCTCCTATGGAGATGTAAAGGGGAGATGTTGTTAATGTCATTATACGAAATAGGCATGTTTGTTGAAGTTTCTTTTAGATGGCACATAATTTTATTTGAATTTTCTGTTTCGTTTTACGTGTTCACCCATTTTTGCAGTAAGACCTTTACTTATTACAAAAGTGTTTTTCATATGCCTGAAGCCTCTAATAGGCAAAATTAAACCTAATCACAAGAGAGTCTACTTTTCAACACAAGGCATGCCATGATTTTTGGTCTTTCTTAAACAATGCTTTAAATTAGCAATGCTTCAGCTTTTCAGATAAATTCAATTTCATTTGTTCTCAAAAGAATATCTGAATATGAATATCCATATATTGTGCACTTATGCTGGTCCAAACAAGAAGGCACTTATAGTGCTGTTTTTCTTGGCAGTGTTGCCAAATACCAGGAGGCAAATCCAGCTGTTTATACTGTTGTTACATTTCCTTTCCTTTTTGCTGTGATGTTTGGGGACTGGGGTCATGGAATCTGCTTGCTCTTGGGAGCATTAGTTCTTATCGCAAGGGAAAGCAAACTTAGCTCTCAGGTTAGTACTCTTATTGATTTAAGCTTCTTCTTTGGAGGGTTGAAATACAAGCAATCATATAATTATATGTTTCTTTTGTGAATCAAATAACTTTTTCCTGGCAGAAATTAGGCAGCTTCATGGAGATGCTCTTTGGTGGTCGCTATGTACTCCTGTTGATGTCAATATTTTCAATATACTGTGGCTTGATATATAATGAATTCTTCTCAGTTCCCTTTCACATATTTGGTGACTCAGCGTACAAATGCCGAGATGCTACATGCAGGTATAGAATAGTTACCATGCTACAATAGTTTTCCTTATCATATTTAATTCTTCAATAGTTTTCCTCTCCTTATAACAAAAAATAGATAGAAATAGACTACAATTTCTGATTATGAGGAAAAAATGTCTTTCTATTATTTTTCGGTTTTGGAATAGAACTAAATGCTGATTGTAAGAGTGAAAATATGGCTGCTTTGTTGCATTTTGAATCATGTTATCCCTCATGGATGAGAAATTGCTGTTTCTCTTTTAGTAAAATTTAGGGTTGGATGGTGTTTGTTTTCCTTTTCTGCACAGATTTTTATCTGTGCGTTGGTTATTAAGGTTGCAGTATCGTACCACGTTACAGGTTATCTTAAAATCCTGACTACTTCTAGGTATTTTACAATCATTGGATATCAGGTATTGGTGCTGCAATTGTTGGCAATGTGGTATTTTCTTTGTCTGGTTGCTTTTATAATTATGTACAACCTCTGGTGTTTACTTAAGTAGCAACCATTCTTATGCTGTCAAACACTAGATAGTGTAGTCATGCTAATTAATAGGTAATCATTATCTTCTCTCTATTTCATGAACAATGTAAGATACTCTCGGAATAATGTTTATGGCGGTCTGAGTTTCTCTTAATTTGTTTTGCATTTGTGCCTTTACTCTTGCCTCCCTATCTCTGAGTGCATGTTGATCATGTATGAGCATCTGTTGCACACTTTCTAGGTACCTATTTTATTCTCTTGTATTCTTTTACAACTATCTTGACATTACTGTGTGTACATTACAGTAATGCACAAGCAGTTGGTTTAATAAAATACAAGGATCCATATCCATTTGGCGTGGACCCAAGCTGGAGAGGCAGCCGTTCAGAGCTTCCTTTCTTGAATTCTCTGAAGATGAAGATGTCTATTTTGTTGGGTGTGGCTCAGATGAATCTCGGAATTATTATAAGTTATTTCAATGCACGTTTCTTCAGCAACTCGCTTGATATTAAGTGTGTAACCATTTTCTCTTCTCTCTTTTTCATGGTTGCCTGTATGTTGTTATTTATTCTGTGATTGATTGTTGTCAGGTATCAGTTTGTTCCACAAATTATCTTTCTCAACAGCCTCTTTGGATACCTTTCTATTCTCATTGTTATCAAATGGTGCACTGGTTCTCAAGCAGATCTATATCATGTTATGATTTATATGTTCTTAAGTCCTTTTGAGGCTCTTGGTGAAAATAGGTTGTTCTGGGGCCAGAGTGTGCTTCAGGTATGAGGTACCCTTCTATTTCTGGAACATGTGCTCTTAGAGGTTGTTTGGTTCTTAAATGGGGTAAGGTAGAATTGTACTACCACTATAGTGAGAATATTGTCAATTCATGAATTATAAATGGGTTTCTAATACTTGCATCCCACGTTTGGGATTTTTGGAGGGAGGAGGGATCTAAATTCTTTTAATAAAAATGCTCATAATTTGATAAATAACGTGTAATGATTAGTTTAATGTATATGTATGTATGTATATATGCATTAAAGGCGTGATATGCAACTAATAGAAAGAACAAGTAACAAATAAAGAAATATGAAAAATAAAAGCATTAATGAAGTTTTGTTTCTCCTTTGCCCGACACACAATTCGATACCAAACAACCCCTAAGAATATATCTGCTTCCCTTTACCTCTGTCAACAATTACTGTTGCAGGTAATATTGCTGCTTTTGGCACTCGTTGCTGTTCCATGGATGCTCTTCCCAAAACCTTTTATTTTGAAGAGACTTCACATGGAGGTACTATGTCTGTTTCCTTTTGCTTTCTCGTCTTTCTTAATGATGATTGAATACTGTGCTGACTTTTCTGATTCAGAGAAAAGATGAAAGTAGTGGAACCCTGAACTCTTTCCGAAAATAACTTTTGTTTTATCCCAAGAGACATTTTAGTGGCATAGAATGGAGAAACCTTTAAAAAACTTCTAATTTCTAATTTTAATTTTAATCTCTTTTTGCTTGGAGAGGGAGGGGTCCTGTTGGGATGCCATAAAATATAGTAATAGTCAAGGAGGCTCCTATTGAATATCTTACTTTATTGAAGATATACTTCTCCTCTTTAAGTATGACTTCACTCTCGATATGTTGCTAGAATGAACTTCTAAATCTATCTTTCCATGATTGTCTGGTAAAATTATTTAGCCTTCAAGTTTGGAGAGTATAGTTTTTATATAAAAAATAGTGGTAAAAAAGGAATAACCAAAAATGTAGGTTAGATGTACTTGTGGAATGTGGAGGTATTAATGCTTACAATTGTCAAGTAATATCTGCGAAGAGATAATTGGCTTTCTAAAATGGAGGTTTGTGTCATTGAGCTTCTTATGTTCTAAGATGAAGCTACTTAATGGAAAATTTCAGCATGGAATATGCATTTTAGGTACGGTGACTACATTATTAGAGCTACTTGTGCCATTAGGTGACTGCCTGAGATTGGAATCCCTATTACAAATATTTTTTCTCTTCCTTTGTCCAGAATGTGAGAAAAGGTGGGACACCTAATTATTTGTTATTCAGAAAACCCTTTTCTAGTATTAACTTTTAGGATCCTCCTTGCCTGTTTTCACTCTAGCAATTCCGTTCCACTCAGTCATTGCATTTGTGCTTTTATTTTCTACCATGTTTTAAACAAATATGAGAATCCAACAAAGTTTTTATTCAGTCGAGATCCCACCTAATATGAACTGCGAAGGAATTTCATTCTGTACACCAAACAGTTGTCATCTGTTCCCTTATAGAAGTTGTTTAGGTGTCTACTGATGTTACTTGAGTTAGCATTATGATTCTATATTTTGACAGGATCTGAGGGTCGCCTTTTGGTGACGGGAGAGAACCTTATGGACAAAATCGCTCTTTATTCACTTTTGTATTTAATTTCTCACAATTTCATGTACTGCATCAATTGATAGACTTCGTAGCTTGAAGGCTTGATTTCTCTTGTACCTTTGATGATTCTCAGAGATTTCAAGGTCGGACATATGGAATACTTGGAACCTCTGAGATGAGTATCGATGATGAGCCAGACTCTGCCAGGGAGCGCGCTGAAGAGTTTAACTTTAGTGAGGTTTTTGTGCACCAAATGATACACTCTATTGAATTTGTACTTGGTGCTGTTTCTAACACTGCATCATACCTTCGGCTTTGGGCTTTGAGGTAAATCCATCAATTACTTTTTTTTATCAACTTGGTTTATGTATATTTCTTTAAAATTTGCTGTATATATTCACACGCATTGTTTATATTGGTGCAGTTTGGCTCACTCTGAATTATCTACTGTATTCTATGAGAAAGTTCTCCTCCTTGCTTGGGGGTAAGTTTTCATGTGACATTTAGCTATTTCATTTTCTTCTCATTGGCTGTTTAAGTTTCTCCAGTTTAACTATGATTTTTCTTTTACGAAAAAAAAACTAAATATAGCTATGATTTGGTGATAAGTTAATTTTATTGATAATTTACTCTTGGTGTTGAATTTATCTGAATATTATCATTATAAGTTCAGGTACAATAACATCATCATACGACTAGTGGGGCTGGCAGTTTTTGCCTTTGCGACAGCTTTTATACTACTCATGATGGAGACTCTTAGTGCATTCCTTCATGCATTGCGTCTTCATTGGGTGGAATTCCAAAATAAGTTCTATCATGGGGATGGTTATAAGTTCAAGCCATTCTCCTTTGCCTTGTTAGCAGATGACGGCGATTAGTACATACCCTTTCTTTCTGTCTTCTTTCTTATGTGGAATTCTGTGGAGTAGTTTTCCATCTAGAGAAGAAGCCTGACAAGAATTTCTGAAGGACCCAATTTTGACTGACTGGTACATTGTACACTCTTTATTTGGATGAAGCAGCTGGATTATGTAGGATAGAACAGTAAAGTTGCAGCACAGAATCTTTTGGTAAAGCAGTATGAAAAGGGCTCTGAGGGTGATAGTTAGCTATTTGGAAGAGATCTGTAAAGTTTTCTCATTCTTATAAGTTATATCCTTAACCCATTCTACCAAACAGGGATTCAGTCATAGTAATTTGTGAAGAGGGAATCTTTATACCACTGTATCTTCTGAGTTTCACATTTTTTTGTGGAGGAAAACTTACTGATTCTAAAACTATACGTACAATATTCATTTTGAAGGGGGAGTTTTCCTTCCAGTTTTGTAATAATAAATGCAGCCTCACTTACAGTGTCATGCTTCAGAATAAGACCTGACTCCTGATCCTTCATCTCCATGAAATTTCCTCATTGAATTGGTCGAAAATTACTTGCAGGAAATGAACGGTCAAGAGACATAAAAATTTTAAAAGAAAAATTGATCACAGATTGTTGCCTCACTTCGGAATAACCTTATCGGTTAAATCGATAATCGAACCGTATTTAATTGAAATCCGATAATCGGTTCTTATTGGGTTAGCGTCTTTACAAATTGATAACACTCAAAACCGATTCGAATCAACACTTTCAAGTGCACCTATCAGGCATGTATGCTAAACACCACCTTAGTCTAATACTACTCAGCTTGCTGTAATTTGATTTTTATTACACAAACACCTAAGCTGGCCAAACATGTTTCATACTTGGCAGCATACGCTATACGGGAAACCATGTGAAAACTCGTTCAACTTCAGAGTATATCAATCTGAAAGAATATAAACAAAGGTATCAACTATGAAATAGCCTGATAATACAGAACTCTCTGGCTACCTATACAGGCAGGGGCGGAGCTTAGTAGGGGCGGGGAGGGGCCATGGCCCCCCTCAAAAAACTCAATTTTTTTTTGTTTTAAAATAGTCTTCTTCTTCCTTTTTGTATGAGAATGATGTTTGCAATGTTATGGTGAAGAAATGGTGTTTCTAGACTTCTAGTGGTGGTTATGGTTGTTTTTGATATCGGTCTGGTGATAGAACAATGACAGCTACTAATTGTGGAAAGAGAATATATGAAGAAAGAGAAGCGATAAAGAAGATCTTTCAAATTCTACGTTTATGAGATTTATCGCAGATTATATATGATTTGTTAAAAGTGTTTACAACATATCTTATATATAAATTTAAAAAAGTTTAACTAAATATTTCATAAATTAATTTGGGTTATATATCCCACATAACTTTTGGGTAACTAAATTTTATCACAAAAAATGAGTACAATGAAAGAACTCTTACAAGTTGCAAGTCTCATTTTCGAACATATAAATCCTAGATTTTGAATTTACGATCTGAAATTTGTCTTTACCAAAATTCTAACTATTCTTTTATTTTTCCAAGGTTTCTCCTAGTCTAAAAATTTCTTTTTTTGTGTGTCTGAGTTCGTGAGATTGAGAAACTTTGAAGAAAACAGGGAAGACGAATACATATTACTTGATTGACCGGATAATCCGCCTTATCTTAATTCTTCCAGTTTCTACGGCTACTACAGAAAGATCATTTTCAACAATGAAGATAATCAAGACAAGATTGCGTAATAAAATTTTGAGCTACCACCCCTTAATATCTTGAAATGCCCAAAATCCAGAAAAAGAATACTTTTAAAAAAAAAAATTGAGTTTTTTGAGGGGGCCCCGCCCCTACTAAGCTCCGCCCCTCCATGCATCAGTGGATCAGATAAAATAAAACATCTAGCAAGAAATTATGGGTAAGAGTAAAGAAACTAAAATTGAAGCATAAATGGACAAACTCTCAAAAGAATCCAGAAGTGATGAGGAAAAAAGCATCGCAAGAAAGGGAAAAAACAGGTTAGATTTTGCATAGACAATAGATCCGATAAATTTACTAAAATGGTTTGGTGTTATTAACAGAAAACACCTCGGACTCACTCTTATTAAGATGTTAATAATGCAACATAAATTAACAATAATGCAAAATGCAAAAAAAAAAACATCTCAAATTTGTGAAATAGATGAACAAACTAGACACCGAGTAGAAGTCTGTTTCTAGTTAAATAAAAAATTTAAACCCATACATATTAGTAGTATATATATTAGAACAACCCCAGAAATCATCGTGAACACTTTGGGTCAAATGTGTCGCGTTTGCACGAACACATAGCGTTCGTAGGTAAAAAAAAAAAAAAAAAACACTCGAGTGTAGTTATTGTTTCAACAATGATTTTTCAACTTATGCTCGTAGGAAACTTCGCATTAAAGAGTGACTCAGCGATATTCATTGTGTAAAACTGTCATCCAACATTGAATCTTGAAAATTTGTGTACATCATTGCATTACGTCTCAAATATTTTGGGGGTCTTATTTTAATTCATAAAAATTGACCTTTAATATAAGTAAATATTCAATTTCAATAATCTGAATTTGTGTCTCCACATACGCATTACTGGAACTGAATCACTTTACTTTGATGGGTTAAGACCTGCGAATTATGAACAGTAAATTCTGGCTAATACTACTTAATACAAAAATTAAAAAAGTGGCTCCTAAATTTTTTCGTTTTTCAGAGCTCTGTCCGATAGCACATCTCGCACTGATCCAAAGACATTTTGGTAGTGTTGAGACATATAGTAGCTCTAGTAGCCTCTATCACTATCAGAGAAGGAACCTGATAAAGGTTTTTCCAAATCTCAAACTATACAAAGCTATCTGAAAAATAAATTATTGCCTAAGTTAGGACTTAGGAGTATGAAAGTCAAACTAGTTAGTTTTTATATATTGATTTGAATATCAATAGTTTAATTCTTTTAAAAGGAGATTTATATACTCCCGACCTATATAAAAACGTCACTACTGAAAAGTGTTTTGACTTCCAAATAATAATAGTGGTAAGCAAAGACTTTCAATAAATTTTCTCGTGATGTTCTTTTCGGTAAAAAGCTTACCTGATGTTTATCATGGTTAAGTTAATAGTTATTCCCTCAGTCCCATTTTTTTTTATGACATTGAACTGTTTTTGGGAGTCAAACAACTTTGTCTTCAACTCAGTTTTAAATATTAATTTTTTTTAAATTTTAATAATAAAATTTACATATTTAAAAATTATATAAAAAATACTATTGCATAACTAATAATTCACTGAAAAAGGTGGAAGAAATTCATAATAAAAAAAAATTGTTTGACTCTTTCATCCTCTTATAAGGTGAAAATACATATTAATAACAATACTGCCCCATACTTTATTCCAGTGTGATAAGAGTCAGGACTTTGTAGTCCCTATTTGAATTAAAAAAAAAAACAAATACATCCAGATTTGGCATTGGAGTGAGCCTCCCCCTTTCCCGCTTGCATCAATTTCAAAACAAATGATGCTTCTTTGTTGAAGCCATTCCCCACGATTTCGCTTCCATTTCTCCATTGAGTCAGTTCTTCTACTTTTTTGTGTTCACTGGCACTGCAATTCCTATGCCTCGTCTCCATTTCTTTGAGGGATTCGTCCTAATAAGCAATGTAGAACCCTAATATGTTCCCCTTTGAGCTTTTGTAGAAATAGGTCATAATGAGCTTAGTAGGGTTCTACATTTTTTGCGTATTTAAATTTTCAGCAGTTATTCAATTTAATTTCATTGTTATTACTTCTGTCAATAATAGCAGGTTCCTTATAAAGGTGGAGATTAGCTATGGATTGTGTTAGTTTAAATAAAATGTTTATTTTGATTGTTAATTAAATTTTATTATCCTATTGTTAAATCCATCGTTACCTTTTTCTTTCTCATTTTGTCTTTACTTATTACTCCATGATAATCCTATTTTATCCTTTATGGTATCTTTTTATAATAGCTTTAGTATCCTATTTTTCTTGTATGTGTTTCATTATGTAACTACGGGAAACTATACAATCTATCAAGATGTTGTATTCATCAAAACAATGCAGTACAATATAATAGAATATAATACGATACATTAAAAAAAGGGCAGTCCGGTGTACTAAACTCCCGCTATGCGCTGGGTCCGGGGAAGGGCTGGACCACAAGGGTCTATTGTACGCTGCCTCACATCACATTTCTGCGAGAGGCTGTTTCTACGGCTTGAACTCATGACCTCCTGGTCACATGACACCAACTTTACCAGTACAATATAATAGAATATAATACGATACATTATGAAACGATTAGATAGGTAATGGACTCTATCCAAGACTGAGACAACATACGCGAAAGGGGCTTAAATAACAACCATCTAATCAAAGTGCTAGTGACTATAGTCTTACATTGATGAATACTATGAAACGGTACTAAGTAGAGTGTAGTTGATACCAAAAACCCTAAGTAGGGTTTGGGCCTTGGGGTGAATTTGATTGGTTGATTGATTTATATTATTACTTGTGTCTGTAGAAGTTTGATGTTTTCTTCTGTACATTTGGTATTCTGCGGCTCTTCTCTTTTATTGTTTGTAGCATACATTTTTTACTCAAAACTTTTACTTTTTTCTGTTGGAGATGATATGCATTATGTTCTTTTTTGTTGGTTGTTACATGCCTATGTTCCAGCTTGAAGTTGTTAAGTTTTCTGTTTAAGATTTGGAACACTTGGTGTCTTGAAGTAGAGGGAACAGTTTCCGAGGGATGCTTATGGTTATATTTATAAAATTGGTAATTGTTTATAGATTTCATCATGTTGCAGGAGGGCTGGAGGTTCGTGTAGATCCAGTAAAATCCGGATGTTCCTCTCGTAGAGGTTCCAGCAATAAAGAAAATATGAATTCAGACAAAGCAGAAATGCCTAAACTGAGTGTGGAGCCGCTGCACATGAAGAGGAAGAAAAGGGGTGGTGGTTACAATTTGCGGAAAAGTTTAGCATGGGATAGAGCCTTTTCAACTGAAGAAGGTACTTTTTACAGTACAATGTCTATATGTATCAGTGCAGAAAAAGTTGTTAGATACTGCAGGAGATTGATTACAGGAAAAACCTACTTTATTCTTTCTGTTTAGGTGTTTTGGATCCAATAGAACTCTCTCTGCTTAGTGGAACAGTAGTTAACACATGCGGAGACGCCTTGTTCACCATCAATGAAGAAGAGCGAAATCCAACTTCAAATGACTCTCTACATGATGATAGTTCAGCTTATTTGAACTTGAACAAGAAAAATACGTTTAAAGGAATTCGAGCTGCAGCTTTAAAAGAAGAAACTCGGAAGGTTAGATCTCAGCTCAAGACTAGTAGTGACTTTTGAGGTCACAAAATATGGCCATGACATCTGATAATACTCCATCTTATTTCGGTTTGTTTTTTACTTGGTCTTTTGCGTGGTTTCAGGCCCCAAGTAAAGTGCTAGCGTCTCACAATGGTAGAACTATCTCCAAATCTATTGGCTGTTCTCGACCTCCGTCTTCAGCTTCATATCCTTACACATCTTAGATATATTTGAGATTCAACTATTTCCAAGAAGTGCTTAGATTTTATTTTACACTAAATAGAGGTTTTATAGATGATGAGCCTTAATATCATTTTAGACTGAAAAGGCCTGCAGGCTTGAATCATGGAAAATCTGCGACCAAGGAATCCAAGTTACCAAAGTTTCAAGTTTCAAAACCAAGTTCTTGTTTGTTTCCTACAAGCTCTAAGAGTACTATACCAAGAGCAAGTCACTTGAAGCATCAAGTAACTGAATCTGGTAATCCCTTTAATCTATCCATCTGGCTTCTGGTGAGTGTGATTGTTTCCATTTCTATCATTGGAAATGGATGTATTCAAAATGTGTTGTAATAACTCACGCAGGTTATATACATGCTCAAACTTTTAGAAGCCATAAAGTATATTATGCGAAATTACTTTTAGTATTTGTGTCACAGATAAGAGAGTAACGCCATTTATATTCTCATTTCCTTTCTCATGCAGCTGTTAGTATTCAGAAGAATTTGGGATTAAGGAGCTCCTCTAGGAAAGTGAGAAATAGCCCAGAGAAAGCAAAAGCTGATGCTGAACCTTTAAATGATAAATCTTCATCTTGCATTTTGAGAGGAAATGGTGTAAGCTTCACTTCAAGCTTAACCTCAATATTCTAGAAAAAAATGTGGTTAAGAACTTTTAAAGTTCATTGATAAAATTTTATCATTTCTTTAGCGAGAAATGATGTAAGAATTAATTCAAGTTTAGAGCTCAATATTTTAGAAGAATTCAGTGTGATTAAGAACTCAAAAAGAACTTTTCAAAGTTCAAGAACAAAACACTTATAAGAATTTAGCCTTGAGTGCGTTCAATATATTTGGTTGTTAACCAACAAAATCATGCCCCCTCATTTTTTCTCAATTCTAATTTCTGCAGGAGAAATCAACATCGAAATTACAGGCATCAACTGAATCTTCTCCAGTTAATAAAGCTAGCAATACTGGTGTTGAGATGAATCCAGATGCCACACTTCCATCTAGCCGAGCACATTCATCTGAATCTCATGATGTATGTACACAATATGCACTTCGTCTTCCTCACAGCACCCCTACTGCTGTTAGCAGTATGCAATACCTTCCTGCACAAGCCATGAAATCATCGGGTTTGCGGATGCCTTCACCTTCATTAGGATTTTTTTGTCAGGTATTACCAGCACTATTCTGGCAAAGCATTAGGTTCTTTTTTTAAGGTGCATAGGCTGCATGATGCTCACGCCGTAGGATCTTATTTTAAAGTCATGACAACCAATATGGTGATTGCAGACAAAAGCTTCAAACACACGGCGCTTGTTGAAAGAGGAGTCTAGTATGTGCCTGTTGCAAAGGTCTGGTGATCTGAGACCACCAGAGGCACTAGCAAGACAAGAAGGAAAGGTCAACTTAGCAAATCAAAACTGTAGGATACTAGGAATGGAATCAGAAAGCTCAACTGCATCCTGCAAAGTAATCAAAACAGTCTTAGAAGGAAACCATGTAGAAAAAATGAAAATTCCAAGTGTTATTAAGAAGCTTGATCCAGTCAGTGAGAAGCTCAGAGATCCTGCGGGTAATTTTGATGAAAAAGCACTGGATCACATCAAGCACGAAGAAAAGAAGCTTCAGGATGCAGAACTGCTGATGAATGGCGAGCAACATCCACCACAAACTGCAAAACATGAACATATAAACAAAGATGGTAATCTCATGAACTCCATCCCTGGTTTTATAGAAAATAAAGGCTATGCTGGATCATATTTTAGAGATGCTCAGTTCCCACAAGCTAGGTACAATACACTATCTCTAGCTCTACGAGGATTGGAAGGTGCCATTGGCAATCCAAAGGAAGCAGAAGAATCTGGCATTTCTCCAGTAATTGATGGTTCTATTTGTAACTCCCACTACCGGAACATGATTAATCTTGGTGAGGAGGTGATGGAAGAAGGTTATGTAGGTGGCTGCAATAATTTAACTGGTAGAGAATTTGAAACGGTCAAGTCCTTTGCAGTTGAAGATGCCGGGATCTTTGATAATGATAAGCACATTATGAGGATTAAGAGCAATTTGAGTAAAGCCCGAAAAGAGCTCAGGAATAATGGAGGTGGGAATTGTGAGTCCTTGAATCTAACAGGTTCAGACTTTAGGGAAGAAATGATGGAAAAGCCAGAAGTTGCATCTCAACATGAAGATTCTCAAAATCTGAATGAAGCTTTTACCAGCAAGCAAATCACTGATAGAGCACAAACAGGAGGTTTACTAGCAGATGTATCAAGTGAAACTTTATTTGATGAAAATTGCGAGACTAATCCTGGTGGGCCTTCAATTTACTCCGAACATAAGTCCCAGGGTGGTAGGCTATTGCATTCAAGTGATCAGTCACTTAGTAAGTATGTTTGTATAGATCAAAGCCAAGATGAGCAGATTGCTGAAACTAGTTTATCTGCTCTGCCATATCGACCAGAAGAAAGTGATTTTGACGTAACAAGTGAACAGACAGAATTAGAGAGCAATAGAATTACAGTGGTAGGAGAAGATCCTGCAGATATCATATGTTCTAGCCCTATCAAAATTACTCTTGCTGAAAATTGTAATCATTCAACAGATGAAAAGATTATTGCAAATTTAACTTCCTCTCTGGAATTTGGTTCATCGTCTAGTGGAACAAGAGACAAAATGGTATCTGATGTACCTGGTTCAGTTGGCGAATGTAGAAAACCAATTAAAGAGTCTGTCTTAGATGTACCCAGTTCAATTGGCAATTTATCAAACTGTCAGAATGAGGGTAATAATTTAACTTCCTCTATGGAATTTTGCTCATCTTCCAGGGGAACAGAAGAAGTAATTGGATCTGGTATACTTGGTCCAATGGGTGATGGTGACAGAGACCAACTGATAAAAGACATGTTTCTCTTCAAAGGAATGGATAAATTTGAAATTCGAGATTCATCAAACAATCCTAGTGATGGTAAACAGATAATCAAGGTGAAGCTTGGTATGTCGTCTCCGGAAAGCTTGAAATTTGAAGTGTCACATATGTGCTGTCATGCGGATTTGATCCCTTCCAGTTCACCAGAACTAGAGTATCATAAGGTTGTATTAGATATTCTTCATACTCCTCCACAACTCGGAGATACAAGACAAGCAAATGAAGTTGGAAAAACAACAAATGCCCTCACAAATATCTTACAGATGGAGTCACATGACAATGATGCTCAGTTGTTGCCTGGAAAATACCTTAGCACTGTGGTGGAAGAGTGTGAAAGAAGCAATGCCTTTGAGAATTTTCGAGATGCTCTTCTAGCACGAAAGAGTGTTGATGAAGGGCGATTAGAAAGCCCAAGTTTTCTGAACACAGAGTCAACTTTGATTTATGGGAGTGGCAATGCTGCTGATGAACTGGATGTTATCCATTGTAATGAGGATCGACTATCATATCCAGCAGCAATTGAATCTTTATCTTTGGAACTTGATTCATCTCAGGGGACAAGTAAAAACCATACAGCAAGTGTGACAACTGATTGCATAGAACTTGTTGAAGGGGATCAAACCTCATCAAGAATCAAAAGGAAGGTAATTGACATATTGAGTCAAGATATTGAGGTGAAGGAATCTGAAACTGGAAAACCTAGTGGAAGTGAGAGTTCTCACAATGAACTTTGCCATGGGCTGGAAGATACCCAGCAATGCACAAATGATAACACCATTTCGCCAGTGTAAGTATTGCATAGACTTTTTTCATCCCAAAGAACTCCTTTGGTTTTTTAGAATTATCCTTTATTACATTCTTTTAGAGAACATCTAAAATGTATTTTGTTGATGGCAGCAAGAACACAGACAGCTGTATGAAGAAAGGCAATCTTTTGATACTACCCCCACGGGATGCAGTTCCATTTTCTGATGAATGGTTGGCAGCAATGGAAGCTGCTGGAGAGGTAATTTCTTTTTGGAAAATGAGCTGTATACTGTGATCTATCTGAATGAAGCCAAGTATAATTAAGCTTTGAAGCATACTTTTATTAGTTCCAGGACTTCAGTTTCCTCAAGAGCAGTTTGCTTCCACACCTTTATCCAGAACCTTCACTTATAGCAGCTGTTGTTAAAGAACAGCTGATGAGATATAGCTGTTCATCATATTTCCTTTAGTGAGCATACATGTCTATTCGTAAAACGAAAGAAGCCTGAATCATCCAGTAATAGGTCCAGAACAGTCGGCAAGCTTGACCTCCCAAAAAGTCGTTGCCTTAGGTTAGGCAGTGAGACAAATTTGCTCGAGTGTCAAGCTCTACCTCTCTAAATCTCTTGTTGAGCATGATTTGTCATAAAATAATTGAGCAGTGTTTGATGGTGATTAAATATCTGCAGGTTTGTGTAACTGACTCTTGTATTCTGATTTTACAGGACATATTAACCATGAAAGGTGGTGCGGTACAAAATTCACCCCAAGAAAAATCCTTTCCTGAGCCGAGCCCGTGGTCTCCGGTATGTCGCTATTTATAGATTCTTCTTTTCTTGTTTGAGGTAGCGTATGCCATGTCTAACATCTATGCAACAAGCTCCAAGGGGAGGTGTCATGGTGTGTGTTATTCATAGACGACATAGTTCTGATTGAGGAGACTCGCAGCGGAGTGAACGCTAAGCTGGAGGTTTGACAAACTCTGGAATCTAAAGGGTTCATGCTGAGTAGGACCAAGACAGAATACTTGGAGTGCAAGTTCAGTAACGGGAGCGACCTTGAGACAGGTGTGGAGGTGAGGCTTGATACTCAGGTCATTCCAAAGAAAAGAAGCTTTAAGTACCTCAGGTCTATTATCCAAGGGGATGGAGAGATTGATGACGATGTCACACATCGTATTGGGGCAGGGTGGATGAAATGGAGGCTCGCATCTAGAGTCTTATGCAATAAAAAGATGCCACCAAAACTTAAAGGCAAGTTATATAGGACGGTGGTTAGACCGACTATGTTGTATAGGGCGGAGTGTTGGCCAGTCAAGACTTCGAACATCCAAAAGATGAAAGTTGCAGAGATGAGGATGCTGAGTTGAATGTGTGGGCATACAAGGAGGGAAATGATTAGAAACGATGATATCCGGGATAGAGTGGAAGTGACCTCGGTGAAGGATAAGATGCGGGAAGCGAGTTTGAGATGGTTTGGGCATGTGCAGAGGAGACACAAATACCCCTGTGCGGAGGTGTGAGAGGTTGGATATGGACATGTTCAGGAGGGGTAGAGGTAGGCTGAAAAAGTATTGGGGAGAAGTGATTAGACGGGATATGACGCAGGTGCAACTTACTGAGGACATGACCTTAGATAGAGGGTTGTGGGGGACACAAATTAGGGTAGAAGAGTAGTAGTCTAGTAGATAGTCGAGCGTAGTCCTACTTACGCTTACGAACTGATAGTTGTAGTGTTATTACTGTAGGTCCGCTTAGCCTATCATACTTATAGGCGCAATATTGTTTTATAGTCCCCTGTAGTTTGATTTATGCCGCTATGTGTCCTTTAGGGTACTTTGTTTAGCTTATTTACCTGCGCTAGTTACTGCTTACTGTTTCAGAATGCGCTATCATGGCTTATTCGCTTTCGAAACCAGCATTTTCATACTGCTTTAAATTTTTTCTGACCGGGTTTGACCGTTTCTCTTGCTTTGCTTTTGCTATTTCATTGCTTGTGCTTATGCTCTGTCTTGAGCCGAGGGTCTCTCGGAAAGAGGTAAGGTCTGCGTACACTCTACTCTCTCCAGATCTCACATTTGTGGGATTTCACTGGGTATGTTGTTGTATAGTTAAACAGGTTTTCTATGGCATATGCTACCAATTAGGGTGAGAATTGATTCACTTCTTAGTTCATTTTAACGTTTGACATTGATAATGGTGTTGATAATCATTTTGCAAAAGTGGAAATGCCTTTTGGTAAGGCTACTTACAATAAACCCTATGTGGTTTGGCCTTCCGTGAATCTCACGCTTAACAGAAGCTTAGTGCACCATTTTTGTTCCACACATAAATTTTGGTACTTTCTTGGAGTAGTTTTCACCTCACTTATCTCTTTAGAATTCTTGTTCGAAAAGTGATGAATAATGAAGCTTGCTGTTAGAAAAGTGTCTTATAACTGAAGTGCATCTTAATTCCAATTGATAGATTATATTTTGTTCTTTCAGTATATTTTCATGTAAGTGAAAGTGAATTGTTATTATGCGAACATTTTCCCCCTTATTCTTTTATAATTGATGAATACCTTCTTAATGAAAAAAACATTACCCAGTTCCTTAACCTATTTAGACTTGCTCATAGGATTGTAGGATCTTGAAAACTACGACGAACCTTTCATAACACTTATCACTAAAGAAATTGTGATAGACTAATAGCTGAATGTTATAGTATAAACCAAGCCTCCACATGATGTAATAGTCCTCCGATGGGAAATTTGTTAAAGTAACAACAAAATAATAAAATTTAAGTGATTAAGACCAACAAAAGTTTGATATAATGTACTGTTACCATTCTCAAAAAAAAGTTTGATATAATGTATTCTATATACAAGTTTCTATTGAAGTCCACACAACTTTTGAGAGTTGATGACAAAACCAAAAAGTACACCATTCACCATTAAAATGAATGGCAAATTTAGCATGGACAAAATTATTAGAAAATAGAAGGGTGATTATGCAACCAGTTATGGCTATAATCTTGTCTAAATTGTTTCTGAACTAATAAATATACTGGGGTTTGCAATAAACGTGTTGCAGATATAACAATAAAAGGAAAAAGACGCTGGGAAGACATCAGGATCCGTGGGATTCATGTTTAACTTGTGATCCTGTTAGACTGGTCTTTTAGGTGGTGTTCATTCTTTTTAATCTTGTAAAAATATTAAAAGCCAAACCAATACTTTCTAGATGTTTCAAGAGTAGTGTTTTTGGTAGGTATAGCGTACACTAAAACTATCATAATCTATGTCCTAAATTCATCACCTGAAGTACCATTGGTAAAAAACTGGTAGCTTTTACTAGGACTTTTTCAACTATGTTTATAATTAGTTGTAACACTTATTGCTTGGGATATTTGTTGGGCAAATTGGCCGGTAGAAATGGGACAATAGCTTGCTGTTGCATATATGTATCTTGACTGGTTCTGCCAATCTCATTTTAGTTTCTTAAGCTGTTATCTTTCTTTGATTTACAGGTGAAAAAGAAAAACAATCAGCCTGGACCTTTTGACTGTACAAAGTTCCACCACAATGGTCCTCCTGAATGCTGATTCTTATTGACTTAAGTTAGTCTCGTTCAAATTCTTTTATTCACCACCTAACATGATCCTGATATAGATTGACACTGCTTTGCAAGAAAAGCTGCTAACTGATACTTTTCTCCAAAGACACACGATTTATATCCTTCTAATGTAATTCTTTTACATCCAATTTAAAGGATTTCTTTTTATTTTCCTTCCTTATGTAATATCTCATTCATGGAAACTTGCATCTTTATTCCAAACCGTAAGCAAAGCCTGGAAATCTCTTGTTGCCTTTTGAGGACATTTTATTTTATTTGTTTAGTGAACTCTATTTGGTAAATTTTTAATCGTATTGAATAAGGACATGAAAGACGCTTTATCCCGTTTTAGTATTTTCTTTTTGTTTGTTTGAAATAAATGATGACAAAATGGCTTTTGTTTGAAAAATAGCCACGGTCATAGAAAATAGAAATTCAGCTGCTAATACCGTTGAGCTAAAACTTATATTGATTTGCTTTTGTCCTTTATGTGGAACAAAATGGACTGAGCCTAAATGCATGGGCTGTTAATTTACCACTGAGGAAGTAAACATGTTTGTCTCTTCTGAAAAGTCAACAAGCTCGTCCACAAAATAAAGCTAGTCAAGTTTTGAATTATAGTGGTACAATGTCAGCAATTTTTTTTTTAGTCTTAAAGAACCATGAATTGAGAATCATTGCTTGTTCAATTTTACATGAATCCAGGCCTATTTCATTTAGGCTAGTTTCTATCTAATTTGTCGATGGAATCATTTTGTGCCTGGTCAACATTATACTCGTACAACGAAGTACATACAAAGTAATAAACAAAGTTCACAGCTCCTATAACACAAATCACCCAGAAAACATAATCCAACCTACCATCATCTATATTCTCCGGCAACCATCCTGTGACTTTTTGTACCAAATCCATCACCCCATTCCCTAGATAAAATGCTGCGCCCACAAAAACCGCCACTACCGCCGTAGACGTGCTTTTCAATGACCCTGGAAATTCTTGGTGATAAAATCCCACGTACCCTGGAGAATGAAAAGCTAGCCCGATGCCTGTAATAGCTAATTGTGGTGCCAGCCAGAAGACTGACATTGGTACCAAAACATTATTTCGGTGGTAGGATTTCGCCAATTTTATCCGTTTTGACTCTACCAGGGCGGATAACACCATGCTAACGAACGTTAGCATGTGGCCTATTCCAACCCGTTGGAGCGGTGTCAGAGAAGTACGGATGCGTCTAGTCAACAAGGGGAGTAGGACTCGGTCCGTGAAGATTATTGTTATGCATGTGGAGATCAACGTAAAGACTATAACAGAACTGGCTGGGATTTTGAAATTTGATCCTAAATGTCGGTCCATTTTCAGGGCCTGGAGGATTGCTAAACTGGCTTGTATGACCAGTGGGGTGTATAGAAGCAAACCAGTAGTCCATATTGGAAAAAGCTTTATCAGGATTTTGAGATCTTCCACTTGTTGCACTGTACATAGTCTCCAAGGTTCAGCAATGGCGCCGTCCGTTTTCTTATCTCCTTCCACTATCAAAGCCGCACAGTTGAGAAACCTAGTAAAACAGAGAACGCTTTCATTTTTCAACGTCCGAAAGTGATTCCATTTAGAGCCTCAAGAGCCAGGATAAATCACTTAAAGAAACAGGAATTAGACAGACAATTTTTGTCGCTAAATAGATTCCGGCGCTAATCCTATCTACCAATTGATCAGCGATGGATTATCAAAAATATCCTGTTAACTATATATGGGCTATTTAGCCACAAAATTTATGGTTAATTCCAGTTTTTTTGGTAGTGAATTTTGATTAGCAGGGGGGGTTAAATTCCAACGAAGGGACTCAGAAAAATGCCAAAATGCTACACTTAGGATTCAAACTAGTGACCTAAAGCAATACCGTTGGTGCTACACAAGTTTCCCTAAAGTCTAGGAAATTCAACAATTTATAAATATAAACTTTTCTTTAAGCTATTTGCATAGTACTATAAATTTTCGACGAAGGAATTCAATTGGATCCTTTTGGGAGCATTGTAGCGCCTCCCCTGCTACTAATGGATATACTTTGTACCATTAGATAGTGTAGGGAGAGTGTTGTTACCTGAAGAATTTGCTAGGATTTGTAAGGTCAGTTTTTGTTGCACTGTCCTGTGATTTCATACCATGGTAATAATCTTCACCTCCTAAAGACAATGGTTCTCTATGCTTCCTAATAGCAGCAACCACGACCCGAACCAAACTCATGAAAGGGCTTTCTTGTTGCGCCTCAATATGGCGGTAGAAACGCTGACCAGACAAGAAAATAGCCAATCCAAGGATGTTGAAGGCAACACATATGGCGAACCCTAGTACCCAGCTAACGTTGTCCTCGATATACAAAATGAATGTGCTACCAATGACGTTGGACGTGTAGAGCGCAAAAGTATACCAATTGAAGAAAATTGCTTGATGATTTGGCTTATGGAATTGGTTCGCTCCCATTGATCCGATGGTGAAACGTGTTCCTCCGTTTCCCAAATATGCTAGGGTTAAAGCTGCATATAAGATTGTAAAATGGAATGTTGATGCATTTCTGCATTCATTGGAACCATCAAGGCATTTTGCAGGTCTCAATGTGTCAATGGTTGCTGTGAAAGTGAGAAGCAACACTCCCTACAAGCCAATTTGAAAAACAAAATAGTATGTGGTATATTAGATTAGTTTAATTATTATTCACAATCAGGTCACTTATAGATAATTACAAGTAATCGTCGATAATAAGTACGTAGAATCAGTTACCTGAAAGATAAAACAAACATGTTAAGAAAAGCTAAATCATATGATAAGTAAGAACTAATTACCAGAGTAATGAACCTGCTATAAGCTGCAAAATCCTATTTATTAAAACTGTCACGAAACGTGTTATACATAATTCTATAAAATTAAGTGAGTGAACGGAAAGCATTCACCCCTCTGTATTTGGTTTTTAAAACACGATCTATTAAACTGACAGTGTAGGCTTTGCTCCACACAAGTTATATCTGGGTCCCTTATATTGATACTTTTTTTTAATTCATTTTAAAATTTATTTTATCTGTAGGGTCTCCCGAAAACAACCGCTCTACCTAGCTCTACCTATCAAAATGAATGTGAAGTCTGTGTACATTCTACCCTCCTCAAATCCCACATTGTGGGATTTCACTGACTATGTTGTTGTTGTTTGAAATTTCTTTTATCTGATGCACAATCAATTTAGATTTATTTCAGTCACCAATGAAATGAAATAAGGGATGCATACAAAAAAAAAATCTAAAGATATTAAAATACTTGTCATTTCCCCTTCGAATATATTGTCAAACAATCTCCAATATGTGACATATATTTTTTTTTTTTTTCATATTCAAAAAATTCTTGTTAGGGGTTTATAAGTCCGATATGTGTTAAAATTAGTAGGTTCATGTCTTAACTCACTCACTTCAGCCCAAGTAATATTTAGGCAATTTGATAATATATTTATTTATTAACTTGATTCATTTTATTCTATTTAAATTCAGTTCAATGCCAGTCAGACTCGTTTGGGATAGCAATCGGGAGGAAGAAGGACGGAGTACCCTTTATCATAACAATTCAGGAATGTAGGCCAAACCAAATGCCTACCTACCAAAACATCTACTTCAATCCGTCCGTTTGACGGTGTCATTGGAACTAAGGTTGTCCCTACGACACGAAGTACAACTCCTAGAGCATCTTCCGTAAAGTGTGTCATACTCATACACGAGAAGTATAATTCTGATTCTAATTTGTCATACGCTAAGGGATAGGGCTGAATATTTGGTCGAATCATTTTTCTGTTGAATTTTGTGTCAGTACAAATTGCTCTACTCTATCAACATGGATATTGTGCTAGCTAAATAGGGTAATGTAGGACCCTCCCTAAGCAAGATGGATAACTCTGTTGGAAAGCATTGAAGTAGTTACACAGCAATGACCTAAAAAATAGCACAAAGATGAAGTATTTGAATCAGAGAAATATGATGAGGTGGCGCACGCTGAGGAAATTATGGTACTCGTGTCTCTTTCTACAACTGCCATTTGGAACGTTGCAAACATAGGATAATTGCACTCTTTTTCTTCAAATAAGTGCATTTGAAATAATTGTTTAGCTAGAAAAATTAATCAGGGCTCATCTTATCCGTCATGCATGAGGATAAATTGGTGCTTGAAGAAGCGCCATGACCGCGAGTTCGATCACTGCATAAACCTTGCAGTGTGGTTTACATGCGGCGTGGTTTTCTGCGTCGATCGGGGTTTCTGCTGTCTTGTTCGAATAGAGTGCCTGATTCGCCGAAAAAAAAAAAAAAAAAAAAAAAAAAAAAGGGGCTCATCTTATCCTACTTTTAATATGTGTCTTAGCCGAAACAAAACGGTTGGGAAGCGATTTATGACTTTATTTTGATTTCATTCAATTCCTAATAAAAATATTGTGTTCGTGTTAAAAAGAATATTTATGCTAGTCGTGTTTGTTCTTTCTATAGACATCCGAGGGGCCAGGAATCCATTCGTTGATTCGTACTGATAAGAATTCAGATCCACAATAAATAAAACAAATGGCAGGGAGGCATTTTTAAAGATAAATGTTATTTAGATTCTTTAACTTATGCATATGTAACAAATCGCTCATGTTTGTGATGGTGGGGCTGCGAAGAAAATACACCATGGACAGACGAAAACATGAACTCCTTATAAGATTTGGACAATTCTTCTTTTTTTGAGCTAATTTTTGAGTTATGAATTAAGCTCAATATCTAATTTAATATGATATCAGAGTCAGGCTCAGACCCAATCCGGTGTGGACCCTCAATAAAAAAAGGGGCAGAACTGCTTTTCGGATCAATTGACCGGTCTCGAACTAATGAGGTGAAAATGCCGCGGTCCATGAAAGTGCCCGCTCCATAATTTATGTAAAAGAAAGTTATATAAAAAACAGTTATGGAACAATATTTAAATCGTTTTCGGTCAAAAAATTCAAAAATCTGACTAATTAAGTTTAAATTTTTTGTTCAGGGTTCAGGAAAGGGAAAAAAAAGAAATAAAAAATCAGTATCTAAAGCTATTGGGTTGTCAATAAAGAAAGGTTGTAAAATCCCAGATAAACTTAAGCCTACTTCAATATAGTATATAGTATATAAACAACTATATAATCATGAGATAATGTTCTCATGAATGACGTCTTTCAATCAGGCAAAGAAATGAGAAAGGGATCAAAGCTACCACTTAACGAGAAAAGATTGTTAGTGTTTTTTTAATAGGTTAGTTATTCCCTTTGTTTTATTCATGTGGCATATTTTCTTTTTGGTATGTTTTAAAAAAAATTGTTACACTATTTTATTTATAAATAATTTAATTATAATTTTTTTAATTTAAAATCATATAAAATGTTTATGACTTATTTCAAATCATAAATTTTAAAATTATTTTTATTTATATATCTAAATTTATGTCAAATCAAACATTACTACATAAATTAAGATGAAAAATACCATTCACCAATTTTATAAATTAATTTACTAATAATTACCTTATAAATATATCTAATTATATAACGATATTTACACCATCAATAAATAAAATAAAAATCCCCACAACTTGTAAGATTCAAACCAAGTTCGCCGAAATCTAAGTGTCCGTTTGGTTGAGCTTATTTTAAGTTTATAAATATATTTTTTTTAAATAAAAACTTATTAAAATATTGAGATGTGTTTGGTTGAACTTATTTGAAAATAGGAGTAGAACTTATTTTAAAATAAGCATTTATTTCAAAAGCCCGAAATTTGAGCTTTTTAGAGTAGAGTTTCTTCTGGCTTTAATTTTTTTTGTTTTTTATACAAAAATATTTTTTTAATTGACAACAAAATACCTAACAACTGATAAAAAGTTTATTCATATAAGCTTTATTCCTATAAGTTCTACTCTTATAAACTTTTTTTAATAAACGGTACCAAAATCGAAAGCCTACTTCCCACAAAAACGGTCCTAACAAAACAATAATAACACAGGACCCTTCTTTTTCTTGGGAAATGAAATAACATACTTCCTCATGTAATTATGTTCAATTTATTATTTTAAAATTGTTTATAAAAGATAAAATTTAAAATTAAATTATTATAAAATATATATATTTTTTTTAAACTTACTCGAAAAAAATATATCATATAAATTGAGACAGGAACTCTAACTTTTGATGATTTGACAAAAGGAAAAAAAAGGAGAAAGTAATTACCACCAAAGAGATGAAAGAAGAAATCCAGATGACGGAGAAACAGCCCAGAAATGAATCGGCTACAACGGCACCCAAAATTGGAAAAATAGTGCTGCACCCGTTCGCCATGTTGTACACTTTAGCAGCACTTACACTATTCATGTTGAATTCTTCTATTAAATACACAATCAAGTTGTTATTCCATCCTGCTGCTGCCACTGATAATCCTGCCATGCTCCCTAATAAAATTTCGAAATCATTAGCGGACCTAAGAATTTTAAATATAAAGAAGTAAAGTACACATGAAAAAGCTAAGATTATTATGTACACACATGAGTTGTTTTTATCTTATATCTAATTTTTCAGTTTAAAAAAAATTGTCTTAATTTGATTTGATATAAAATTAAAAAATGAAGGATTTTTTTTAAAATGCGTAATTCAAAATAAGTCTTAAATATTTGTGTAGCTGCAAATTATCTCATAAAATTAAATTATTTTTAAATATAAAAATGTGTCTATATTTTTAGGATAAACTAATAAAAAAAAACTTTTTAAAACGGATGAAGTACGATATAATTTTGTAGCTATGGATCAAGTTTCTAGCTCCGCCCTTTATTTGTTAGGGGTGTCAAGATTTTCACTTAATTTTTTTAAGTACTATAAAGAAGTAAGATGAGAGGATCAACCTCTATTATATATATAAAAGTTATGTTGATCTTTATATGTTATAATTTTCTGGCAACAGGGATCAAATAGCTCCGCCCCTAGTTGTTAGTCTTATTGCTAATAGGTTTAAAGAAGAAGAGGAAGAAGAAAGAGGATTACCTATGATGAAGGGAAAGGAAATCCAACCGCCATTGTTATTGGTGGAAGAAGAGTGGACATGATTTGGTGCTCCTTCATCTACAAACTGGACTGATTTCTCCATTGTTGCATTAACTCCTGTTTATCCTCTCTTTTAGTTTCTCTAGGACGACTGGGATACTTCTTTTATTTTTATTTGGTTTTTGCTTGTTGGGTTCGGATATATATACGTATGTTGGTAAAAATTATACTTTTCCTCATAATTTATGTGATATAGTCTGATTCGACACGAAATTTAAAAAATAAAGGAAGATTTTACAATCTAGTGGTCTAAAACAAATCAAAGATATTTGTGTAGTTATAAATCGTCTTGTTAAACTTAAAAATAAAGATTAAAATTATTTTTTTATAAAATAATAAAATGTATCATTCTTTTTTAGACGGATTAAAAAGAAAAATATATCACCTAAAGGGACGGATCAACCCCTATTTGATGTGGATCTACTGGGCCAGACGCTTGAATCTGTTCAAGGGATTCCTTGTCTGGCTCTCTTGATCTCTCTTGCGAGAGAATCAGAACCGTCTTCCCCAACCTGAGGTTGAGCCCATTTTACGCGCCGTTCTCATTTTAAAATTAGAACAACCTCTCGACATTGATATTCAAAGGAGGACAGAGCTTCAACAAGAGATGTAGGCTTTGATACAGATACAACTGCTTATCACCCACCTTAGAATCAAGCAGTTCAGTTCGACTATACTCGCCAATATTCCCTCATTCAGGACAGATGAAAGCAGGTTATGAATCTGTTCAAGTTGGTCAACTCAATCCCTCCTTTTTTTTCCCTGCCTCCGGACACTTAGAATAGATTTGATTGAAAGGAGGGTGTTGGATCGAATGAACACTCAACCGCGTTATCACAACAACGATGGATGTCCAGCCTTTAGATCTCTTCTTTCTCAATAAAGACGAGTAAGAAAAGTCTGAAGGCTAATATATTGACCGTATGTGCATTGCCCCAGCGCTTTGTCCCTGGAGTATTCTGTTTCCAACGATTGGGGTATAAGTTGAATACACTATCTTATCAGTATTTTTTTAGATGCATACGACAAAAGATGCTACTACGTTATTTTTTAATTTTAAGATTAAATAGAAGAAAAATAATATTATAAAAAATTTACGTTTTATTTATAATTTTTGTGTTATTTTTTCATGATTGATTTCTTCTAAAAAGAATTGATTTTATATATAGATGGTGATCAAACTGTTCACTTTATTACGCTAAAGTTATTGATAAAAATGTGATTTAGCGTATTTGATAGAGTATTTAGCGTTTTCATATCTCACAACGCACTATTATCATTGGTGGCACTTGTAGTAATGTTTGATTGTGTGTTAATTTGAGGCTCCACCATACTATGAAAAAGGTCATATATAACATTTGTAATGGACTAAGATAAATCTCCCGTAAACATAAGCTAATTGATTTTCTAATTTAATTATAAGAAATTTTGATTTAAATTATTTTTGTTAGTTTATCTCGATCTTTTATGATTCCAAAAAACTTTTTCGGGAACAAAACTTTTTATCCGTCCTTTTCTGGTAAAGATAATCTTTTAATTTCTATCTTTAAACGCAATTTTAAATTTATTTTAATTATCTTAACAGAAATTGTGTATGTTTTTTTTATATAGTTAATTTTACAAAAACTTTTTCAATATTAAAATTTACTATTCCTTCCGTTTCAAAATGTTTGTCTTACTTTCTTTTTTAGCCCATTTAAAAAAAAAGTGTTTCGTTCCTTTTCTCTTTTCTGACAACTCTGTAACTTCAGCTTTCCACATGATATGTTTACGATGGTAGAATAGCGTAATTTTCCTTGGTTGAAGGTTTCTCATTAATGCAATATTTATAGGTGTTTATAATTTACAAACCTAATTCGAAAAAGATCTCTACTTTACATAATTACACTAGAATAATAATTACATAATATATGGAGAATATTAATATATTCTCTATCACACCCCCTAAGTCGGAGCGGGAGAAGACTGGATTTGAAGTCAAGGAACAACTGTCGAGAAAGTTCCTTAGAAAATATATTTGCATACTGATAAGAAGAAGAAACATGTAACATCCGAACATGGCCCATGACAACCTTCTCACGAACAAAATGAATATTCATCTCAATATATTTAGTTCCTATTTCATTTTCGACATAAGACTCTTAAAGAATGAATGTTGAGCTACCTAAATCAATCCTAAAAGCTAGCTTACCAAAATGTTTTATCATTCTCTTGAAATGGTATAAACTCAGCAGTGGCACATTCTTTTTATCTTCCACCCGTCACAAATTAATGGATACATATTATAATGGGATATGTTATCCGATCGACAGCATTTGATATTAGCACTTGCATGCGATCGATGACAAGATGGTCCAATAGAGTCAGCTAACCAACCTAGCTAGTCTACTTGAAACGTTTTGTCGTTCTCATATATATGGGGAACTCACCACTCAGTGACCTCCTATTGCGGTATGTACACATATATGATGCAACATGTTATCTGATCTAAAACAGTAACACTTGCACTGCCATGATACATACTCCAATATCTACTCTATATTGTGTGATTTCTAAGAATAATGGTAAGATTGATAATAATCTCTATTGAAAAGTTTTTTTATTAATATCAAAGTCTATATCCAGTATAATATTCATTGCTTATACAATCGGAATCCTAAGCCTATACAGAAGAGGGATCCTAGTCTTATCATAATTATATTTACACAATATATGAAATATATTCTGACATAATGACTATATACACGTTTACACACCCCCTCAGTCGGAGCGGGAGGAGGCCGGAAGCTGAGACTGGATCTGAAGTCAAGAAATAACTGTATGAGAAGTATTTTGGTAAATATGTCTGCATACTGATAGGATGATGGAACATGTAACACTCTGACATGACCTCGCGCAACTTTCTCACGAACGAAGTGTAGATCTATCTCAATGTGTTTGGTTCGCTGATGTTGAACCGGATTATGAGAAAGATAGATGGCAGAGATGTTATCCGCGATTACCTGATAGATGCACGACGCAAAGGACGAAGTTCTAACAGTATATTTCTGAGCCAACAAATCTCATCTACCACATTTGCAACGCCTTTGACTCAGCCTCGGCACTGGAACGAGATAGGGTAGTGCAGCCGCAGCGGACAAAAAGTCGATTATCCCTAAAAATACACAAAGGCGGAGGTGGGCGTCGCGTGTCGGACACCGCCGATATCGCATCCATATAAGAGAGCAACTTTGTTTGGTGCGAGAGGGTATAAGTCTGAAACCATAATCAAGTGTGCCGCAATGTATCGAATGATACGCTTAAGAAGCGTTGAAATGAGACTACGTAGGGGCGTGCGTGAATAGGCATACTATTTGAAAAACATAAGCAATGTCCGGCCTTGTAAATGTGAGATCTTGAAGTGCTGCGCAAAGTCATATCTGAGTTGGGTCGGAGACTGGAGCATCATCCATAACACTGAGCTTAGATTTTGAATCAACTGGAGTAGGTGAAACTTTGCAATTCGCCATCTTAGCCCTGTACACGATCTCCTCTGCATACTTACGCTGACACAAGAATATGTGGTTGGCAGACCTGGTCACTGATATCCCCCAAAAAATAACTCAGCTTCCCCAAATCAGTAATTGCAAATTCGGACTTAAGCAAGACAATAATCTCATTTTTCAACCCGTCGAAAGAGGCAGTAAGAACAATATCATCCACTTAAAGTAATAAGTAAGCAGTGCTACTACCTCGATGAAAAATGAAGAGTGATGTATCACTCTTGCGGCATACAAACCCAATCTGCAAGATATACCTGGAAAACGATCATACCACGCACGGGAGGCCTGTTTCAGACCATATAGTGACTTACGAAGACGATACACATAGTGAGGAACTACTGGATGGAACCCTGACGGCTGATGCATGTAGACTGTCTCTCTCAGATCCCCATGTAAGAATGCATTCTTCACATCAAGCTGATGGATCAGCCAGTGTTTGCCCATGGCAATGCTCAAAACTGTGTGAATGGTAGCCGGTTTGACAACCGGGCTGAAGGTCTCACCACAATCAATGCCCTCATGCTGATTTGTGCTATTGGCCGCAAGTCATGTCTTATACCTCTCAAGATCTCCACTGTCTATGAATTTGTGACGAAATAGTCACAGACAACGAATCACATTCACCCCCTCAAGTGTAGGTACTAGATCTCATGTGTGTTATTTAGTTAAAGCATTAAATTCCTCAGACATAGCTGCATTCCAATTGGGTCTTGTTTGGCCAATATAGGGTTCTTGGGAATTGGAGAAATGGTTTGGACATATAAATTAAATTGGACTTTGGGTTTGAAGATGTCATGCTTGGCACGAGTTTCCATTGGGTGAGTGGAGACATGATTAGTTGGATATGGAGAAGGAGGTGCTGCCGTCGGCAGCGTCGCGACGCCGTGATCAAGGGTCGCGGCGCTGGAGGACTGACAGACCTCTCTGTAGTTTTGGCGTCACGGTGCCTCAGTATTGGGTTGCGGCGCTGATAACGGTGAATCAGGATTCTGCTCGCAGGAGTTTGGGCGTCGCGGCGCTGACACCTGGGCCGCGGCGCTGACACTGAAAAAGTACCACTGGGCAGAGAAGGTGATTCTGTGGCAGTGATATGATCTAATTGACTAAAAATGATGGGAGAGATGACAGACTCGTCAAAAAAAGAGTAATTTAGTTTTTGGAACTTTTTAAGATTCGAAAACGGGAATGTGGTCTCGTCGAATGTGACGTGACGAGAAATGTGGATCTGACGAGTGGACAAGTCATAGCATAGATAGCCCCTATGGTTTGGCGGGAAGCCTAGGTAGACACATGGAGTGGACCATTGAGCTAGTTTGTGAGGGGCAATAGAGGCAATGTTTGGATAGCATAGACAACCGAATATCCGAAGATGTTCATAAGATGGAACTCTATAATATAGGATTTCGGTAGAGGTCATATTATGAAGGGTGCTAGTTGGGAGAATATTGAGAACGTATTCTGATATTTTAGCAGCATAGAACCAAAAGGACGGAGGTAGGGAGACATGAATCAAAAGAGTGCGAATCATATTCTTAATGGTGTGGATGGTTCATTCAGCTTTACCATTTTGAGGGGAGGTGTGGGGGCAGAAGAAGCGAAAAACCATGCCATTATTAGTACAAAAATGGTGAAACATAGAGTTATTGAATTCACGACCATTATGAGAAAAAGATTTTATATTTTTTTCAAACTGTGTTTGAATGAAAGTTCGAAACTCAAGAAATTTGGCAAATACTTCCGATTTAAATTTGAGAGGATACAACCAAACAAAGTGAGAAAAATCATCTAGTAGGATAAGATAATATTTATGACCGTGAGAACTAGCAACATGTGATGTCCATAAATCGGCATGTATAATATCAAAGGGTGCAAAAGTAACACTAGTAGATGATTTTAACGGAAGACGAGTATGTTTGCCTAAAGAACAAGAAACACAGTTTTGGGCAAGCTTCCCATTACAAGTAATGTAATTATTGTCTCTAAGAAAATTAAAAACTGGGGTTCTTGGATGACCAAGTCTATTATGCCATGTTGAAGAAGAAATGACTGCTAGAGAGATGGGAGAGCTAGATGTGGCAGCGGGGGTGGGAGTGAATGGATAGAGATCCCCGTGCTATTGCATCTCGTAAGAGGTGTTCCCGTATGAATATCCTTCACAATGAAACCAAAAGGGTCAAAATCAACAGAGACAAAGTTATTACGAGTAAATTTGCGGATAGAGATTAGATTCTTAATCATATGTAGGGCATATATGGTATTTTGAAGGGAGAATAGATTAGGAGGTGGTGTGCAAGATGTATCATAACCCTGTACTAGAATGCGGTGGCCACTACCAACTGTCACAAATTGAGGATGTTTTAAACCAAAAAGTTTGAGAATATTACCTGCAGACCGGGTGAGGTGAGAAGTGGATCCGGAGTCCATGTATCAGTTGTTGTCAGGCTGTTACATGTTGAGACTGTTGAAGGCGACCCGACTTCGATGGGTGTCATCTTTGGGCGAGTCTTGGGCTGAGTCGTGCGTGAAGTGGGCTTCTTTGCGGGTCTGGACTTGCAGAAATTTGGAGGCGGGCAGGCCCAACAAGCGTGGTGGAAGAAGCGGTTGTAGGGTTCTTTGATGCTGGGCTATGGCGACATCGCGACATTTGTCTGGGTAATATTGGGCGCCGCGAACTAATTTGCGGGCCTGTTGTTCTTTATTCTGGATTCTGTCGCGACCGCACCCGCGACCACGGCCTCGTCAGCCGCGCTCGCAACCACTTTCCACCGCGTCCCTGCTGCGGTTGAGAGTTTTCTGGCAGCGTTGGATCTTGAGTGCTCGTTTCGACAGCTAACTCCTTCTGATTGTGCTCATCCTGCTTAGCACGTTGAGTCTCTTCGAGCAACAACTGCGAGCGAGCTTTGTTAAAACTGGGAAGTGGATCTGTCTGTTGAATCATGGTGGCTAATGTATCATAGTCACCTTTGGGAAGGCCTGCAATCAGTTGCAACACCATCTTAGTGTCCGAGACAGGCGTGTTGACGTTGGAGAGTTGATCGCGATGAAACGGTATGCTGCGATGCTCGATCGTGTTAGAGAAATTTTCAAGGCGTGTATTGTTAAATTATTCCTCCAAATACACCGCACGAGCGTGCTTGTTATCTTGAAAGATTTCCTCCAAGCGATTTCATAAATCACGGGCTGTGGCGCCAGATTTCATGATAATAAGAAGAAGATCCTGAGAAATACTACTATAAATCCACTGTTTGACGTCGGCGTCTACACGACGCCAAATAGAATCATCAACCTCCGAAGGGCGCGGAATAGTGTCATCGACATGATCAAGTACGTTATAGAGACATGCATGATTACGAAACAGTTCAACCCAAGGAGAATACTGACTGTTTTCTTGATCAAGAAGAATAGGAATAGAGTTCTTGATATTGGTAACAGTTAGGGCGGGATGAAAAGGGGATGACGACATGGAGGTGGATGCGTCAGAAATATTGAAAGAATCCTGAGTATTCATTTAGAGAAAAGAGGAAAGAAGAAGAAAAAACAAGAATTTTGGGAGGAGAGGAGGAGGGAGGCGCCGCGGTGAGATGTCCGGTAGGGTTTTTATTTTAGGCTCTTAATACCATGTAAGATTGATATTAATCTCCCTTGGAGAGTCTTCTCATTAATATCAAAGTATATATAGAGTACAATATTCATCTCTTATACAGTAGGAATCTTAAGCCTATACAGATGAGAAATCATAGTCTTACCATAACTATATTTACACAATATATGAAATATATTCTAATTATGGAATAAAAATGACATAATGACTATATACAAGTTTACAATAATGTTGGAGCTGAGTAGTTTTAAACTTTTAATTCTGTTGTCTTATGGTAAAAAAATTAAGTTTAACAAATTTTACCTATGGGCAACACTTTTGAATTTTGACATTTGACAGTTTTTCCACAGGACAAGCAGAGGTCAAATACTCAAGACTGGTCATTTTCAAGGTCATTATATTGGGAGTAATTTCTTGCTCTATATAGCAATGACCCGTTCAGCATTTTCTAATTTCTAAAAAGGATTTCATTATTTTTAGCTAAGCCAGATAGAAAGAGTTTCACCCGTCTAATGGGAGGGGTAGGTGGGAGAGGCAGAGAGGTGTAAGGGAGTTTAAATGAAACCTGTTCCTTGAAAAATTATACTACCTAAATAGAGTGAAAGTGATTTTTTTGCATGAATCCCTCGGCATAACTAGAATCGGATCCAAAATTTAAACTCTATGAGTTTAATCTTAAAATTCTTAACATTAAACCCATTATATTTTGACAGTTATAGATTCATATCTACTATTTCTTACAATTTTTATAATTTTTTACACATAAATTTATGCTATGTGTCGAAAGTTAGGAGTTCAGTTGAACCCCATTCTACGAGGCTAGATATGCCTCTGGGCATAAGTTCTTTTTTTAAAAAATCCCCTTATTTAAATTTGTATCTCCGCCACGACCATCTGTCGTAATAGTTTGCCGTCGTCGTCGGTGTATACTTAGTACTTAAAAAGTATATGATTTACTAATTATACATTGATTAGATATACAGTGCCCAGGGGCTAAAATTTGTAAAAGGCAATAATTATGGTTATTTTTTTGTTGTGTGCTTTTTTGGTTTATTGTTTGTTCGTGAAAAATCCCTTTCTGAAATGAAATCATAAAATGATAAAAATGCTATTTTGTTTTCTTAATTAATTATAAATTCTAATCTTTGTATAAGAGATTTCTAACTATATACATTTTAACATTTAACTAATGGATTATGTGCTTTTAATCCATCCACTAATAAATTTTATATGATGAACGAATTTTTAATTGTCAAGCAATGTGATTATTCATCTTAATTACAATAACATATTCAGTATAATTCCACTAAATGAAGTCTAGAAAAGATAAAGTGTACAGACCTTATCCTACCTATGTGATAAACCTCGGATGATTATTCATCTTTAATGCTAAAAAATTACCTGCTATATTTTCTCCTTATTTTAAAATCAATTAATTTGCAAAATGGATACTCATATTATGACATGAGCTAAATCAGCCATTCATAATATAAGAGTGGTATCGATCTTAGCGTGATCGCAATTTTTACACGAACTAAATCAGCATATTTTTCTGGCCATCAGGAAAATGACAAAACCAACTATGGTTGTTGCTACACATATAAAAGAGCCAACATAAACTGACATTATCTTCTATATATAGAAAAAATACAGCTCTATGAGCTTACACACTAGGGGTGTATGCTTAAATAAGTAAAAAACAACCCTTTTTTCATTTAACTGGAATGCCGGGCCCTTGCACGTCCCTAGGGTGCAAAACTTATGAATTCATATAGTACACCATTTGGGCCCAATTTAGAAATTACCTTCTACATTGAAGTCTTTCCATTTAGAAAGCTGAGCTTGCACGTCCAAAAATTTAATGTTTTGTATCTGAAATTAGTCACATGGCCCTAAGGTGCAAGAGTTATGGATATAGTCACTATTTGGGCCCAATTCAGCCCATCCGAACATCGGGCTGATTTGTGCTTAATATAATGCTCAATCGATCCATGAGATATAGGGTCATTTGCACTTTCGCCGTATTTTGTGTTGGTCATTAATTTTTGCCCACCAGACAATTTTTTTCCCGGGTATAAGGTTATATTTTCGCATCATAATAGCGCACAAGTTATGCCCCATGCCCTTTAAAAACTTATGACCCGCTAAACATAAGTTCGATTTTGAAGGTCACAAATTAAAGATCATCCCATTTGAAGAACAGATCGTGCAATTTCTTCTGAGAAATATTATTAGACTATTTTTAGTTTTTTTTTGTTGTTTGATATATTATATATAGTTATCGTAAGGAAAAAAGTTTTATCAAGTACTTAAACATATTATATGAACACAAACAAGGAACTTAAACTAGGTAAAAGTAAAGTGGATAGGCTATGACCCATTATTTAGCCCATGGCACAAATCATTCCAGTTTTGGGAATTTTGTGACACTAATGACATATCTTTTTATTTTTTTTGTCCTCATATGTCCTCGCAAAATGAGAAGGCCGAAAGAAAATTCGTACTATTAATAATATTGTCCGAACCTTACTAGCCCATGCTTCATTATCCCCCATATTTTTTGCATCATGTGTTACAAATGGCAACCTACCTCCTTAACATTTTCCCTAACAAAGGTTTCACATATCAATTCTCACTTAAAATTCTTTACAATAAAGATCCTCATTTAATGTTCTTATTGAAAATAAGACGTGGGAGTTGGTGTCTCGTCCGACAGGTGTCAAAATTATTCGGTCTATGTGGATTTTTACTCATAAGGAAAATTCTAACAGTTCGTTTGAGAGGCATAAGGCCCGTCTGTATGTGATGGTAAAACTCAACAGATTGGCGTGGATTGTGGTGAGACGTTTAGTCCGGTGGTCAAACCGACTACCATTCATACTGTTCTCAGTCTAGCTCTCTCGAAAGCATGGCTCATTCATCAGTTGGATGTGAAAAATGAATTCTTACACGGTGATCTTAAGGAGATAGTTTACATGGATCAGCCCTTGAATTTTAAGGACCCCAATTATTAGGGATGTCAATGGGGCGGGGCGGGGGCGGGGGAAGGATACCCCATACCCGTACCCGCCACCTAAAACCCACCCCACCCTCGCCCCACCACCCATTACGGATAGTAATTCCTCCATCTTCCCCCGCCCCACTTACCCCGACGGGTAGTAAAAAAAAGTTATATAAGAAAAAAAGGAGGTCCAAGAAAATGAAAAAAATAAACTTTTTTTACTATGGTGTATCGAATATCAAAGTTTGAAACTTTACCAAAATATTAGAAATATTAAAGGTTAAAATAAAGCGTGAAATTTATATAGAAGAAGACAAGAAATTTTCTAGTCCTTCAAATGATCACAATTGTAAAAAAAAAAAAAACTCTAATGTAATTACCAAAGTTATCACATATGCATAGGTACAATTGTTGCATTGTACCATACATTTCACATAAAAATATTAAATAAATTGAAGGATATTGTACACTTTATTTTAAATGATAATAATAATAATAATAATAATAATAATAATAATAATAATAATAATAATAATAACTTGACAAGAATCAGAGAGTCTTGACAAGAATAAGAGATTTCAAGTCCTTGTCTAGTTAAGAATATCAGAAAATCAGCATAATTAAAGAATCCAACACAAACATGTATGGGGTGGGTAGCGGGACGGATACGGTGCGGGTAGCGGGGCTGAGCGGATACGGTGCGGTTCTTATATGAAATTCACCCCCGCCCCACTACCCATTACGGGTAGCACTTTTGAGACACATACCCGCCCCATCACCCACCAAACCATCCCCCATACCACCCTAACTGGAGTGCGGGGCTGTATTCATATTTACCCGCCCCACTAACATCCCTACCAATTATCCTCACCATGTCTGTTTGCTATAAATGTCCTTGTATAGGCTTAAGCAGGTCCCACGAGCTTGGTATAAAAGATTTGCAGATTATATGTCTACTATTGAATTTTCTCACAGCAGGTCGAATCATTCTCTGTTCATCTATCATCGTGTTACTTCTCTAGCATACATTCTATTATATGTGAATGATATAATTTTGACTTCCTCCTCTGATAATTTGCGCAAGTCTATCATGTCCCTTCTCAGTTCAGAATATTTCTATGAAAGACTTGGGACCCTTGAGTTATTTTTTTGGTATAAATGTCACTCATCATGCAGGTGGTCTATTTTTTATCATGGAAGAAGTATGCGGCCGAGATTATTGATAGAGTTGGCATGTCATCTTGTAGTCCTCTTCTACTCCGGTTGATAACAAATCGAAGCTAAGTGTTACTTCTAGCACACCATACGAGGATCTCACCCACTATCGCAGTCTTGCAGGGGCTCTTCAATATCTTACTTTCACGAAATTAGATATTACTTATGCAGTACAACAAATGTGTTTATTTATGCATAATTCGCGGATTAAGCACATGCATGCGCTCAAACGCATAATACGATACATACAAGGCACACTTGATTATGGATTGCATTTATATCCATCCTCCGTCTCTACTCTCATGTCGTATACAGATGTTGATTGGGGTGGATGTCCAGATACCAGACGGTCGATATCTGATTATTATATGTTTCTTGGTGATAACTTGGTCTCTTGGTCGGCAAAACGTCAGACTACATTATCGCGATCCAGTGCGGAAGCTGAGTATCGAGGGGTAGCCAATGTGGTGTCTGAGTCATATTGGTTGCGTAATCTACTATTAGAGCTCCACTTTCCTATTCAGAAAGCTATCTTAGTCTACTGTGATAATGTTAGTGCAGTCTATCTCTCTGAAAATCCAGTCTAACATCAGCGCACTAAATATATCGAGATGGATATTCACTTTGTTCGTGAAAAGGTAACTCGTGGACAAATATGTGTGTTGCATGTCTCTTCAAGGTATCAAATTGCTGACATCTTTGTTAAGGGTCTTCCCTTGGTTCTGTTTGAAGAGTTTAGGGACAGTCTCATCGTACGACAACCACCTTCTATGACTGCGGGGGTGTGATAGAAGCCAAAACCGTGTATCTCATGGACAACTTATGTATATTTAGGCTACTTACCATATTTTGTAGAATTCTTGTACAAATGTAATTAAGATATTAATATTATAATAGAAATAAAAAAAATCATATTTAGAGATTGTATATTGTATATATAGACCTCTTCATTTAAAAATAATTAAGAGATTATTTCTTTCATTAACATCACCTTCACTTTAATGGTTGCACGGTTCAAGAACCTGCATCATATATAAGCAACTTCATTACTTTTTTTTTTGTTGACGAGGGAACCTGGAGTCGCTACTCTTCGAGTGCGCACTGGGTAAACCTCGGGATGACGCAATAGCATGCAAACTACGTCAGCCAATTAACCACACTTGGCAAGTCATGTGTGACAGGCTCAACCAAGAAGGTTTATACAGGAGATCGAACTCGTGACTTTGCGATCCCGCACTCTACTACTACACCAACTTGACTACCCGAATGGTTCATTACTTCTATATATACAAAAAACTGCCACATATAACATATTCCTCGCATATGCATCACTAGTAGACTATGTATTCAATCACAAAAATAGTCCAAACGTATTTTATTGACTATCCTTACCAAGTTTATCCAACAATGTGGCTAAAATTAGCCCATGAAATATGATCTGTCCAACTCTCTTAAATTCTGTTTATTAAATATTAACTTAGATCATCTTGATTCTCTCAAATTTAGGACGAGGTGGCAATTTGAGTTTATATTTAGAGACTTAGCCAATTTAATCCATATTTTAGTAAATTGGGTCACTCTTATTTCTTGTTGGTAAATATGAGCTTCAATTCTCTTTTTAATTCACAAAAATATGGATAAAATTTGGACACACATATATATAGCTCAATAGACCCAATAGCAACTCATTTTCATCATTATAGGAGAAAAATGTAAATTTGAGAGAAAACATTTTCCGGATCATAAAAATACATCTATGCACCACCACCCCAATCCCAACCCACTCTCCGCCACCCACCCCAACACTTACACTTACCCCTACCCCTACCCTGCCTACCCAAACTCCACCACCCCCAACCCCACCCCCGCTCCCTGCACCCCACACCTCTACGCCATCCCTTACCCTCCCTCCCCAACCCACACTCAGCAATAACACTCACCCCACTACCATCACACATCCCCCCACACCGAATTTTTTATTTTATATATTTCATTGTACTTTTCTAAAAGATTTATGAAAAATTAGAATTTATTTTCTTACCATCCACCGTGACCCTTACCCCAACACCACCCCTGCACCTCCCCCACATTTTCTATTTTATATCTTTTATCTTACTTTTATAAAAAATAATTCTGAAAAGTAGGAATGTTTTTACCTCACACCCCCCCCCCCCCCTCAAAACACACACACCCCACACACTATTTATTTCATATATTCTACTTTTATAAAATAATTATAAAAAATGAGAAGTTTTTACCTGCATACCACCTACCCCACACCACCTTGCTTAGTTGCCTCTCCATAAATACCACACATTATTTATTTCATATATTTTACTTTTATAAAAAAGATTATAAAAAATGATATTTATTTACCCGACACACCACCCTACCCCCACCTCGCCTCACCCCTTTGCACGCCACATATTTTTATTTCATATATTTTAATTTTATAAAAAAATTGACAAATTTGTTTTTACCCCCACACACCCCACCCCTCCCTTCCCTCCCCCAGACACAATTTCTATTTCGTATATATTGTCTTAATTTTATTTAATATTTTCATTTATTAATTAGAATATATGAAAAAATTAATTTAATTTGACAAAAAAAAACTATAATATTACACTTGAAAAAATATTACACTTATATAGGTAATATGGGCTAACCCATAACCAACCAACTATTTGCCACTCCTACACAAGCTCAAATTCAACTTATTCAAAATTCGAGTTGACTGGGGATATGCGGTTAGTTTAAATTGATGCATGAGAAATTTTGTTAAAATATTTAACTGAAAATCATTCTCTTTATTTTATAATATATAGCTATAAATAAAATTTTCATTAACTTTGTTCGATAATTAAACAGAACAATAAATCAAAGAAATAAATTAAAATTTGGTATTAAGAATTTAGTGAGTTGGACTATGAATATATATAACCCATTTAGCATATCTTTTGGCTATCTCAGCTAAAATAATTTTTGAACAAAATTGAACAGTGACACATTTATTAATTCAGTAACACAGCCATTCAATCAATTATAACCTACCCGCATGGGTGAATTCCGATTAGTTCAGGGTGGCGATTGCCAGAAAGCGCAGTTGAGCTTCCTGCAGCTTGATGTGGGAGTTCATTTCTCCTTGAGAGATGACTCGCATGTACCGTACACCGCTCCTACCAGTGGCCACAAAGACTATCGATTTACCTTCCATCAATCTCTTTCGGAGAGGCAGAAGCGCATGAATTTCGCCTTTTTGCTCCCAATTATAACCTGCTCAAACTCATCCCACATTGTCCATTCGTCTTCCCCAATCCAACGTAATCAAACATATTGAAGTAAAGATAAAATAACTACAAATGTCTCCATTATCTAATGATGAAAGTTTTAAAAGAGGTCTTTCACACTATTCAATAGTCCCAAATCTGATCAGTCTCATCACTATCCACCAACAAAATAACTATATTGTGTAAACCAAAAGGGGTCAATTTAAACCTGAGTGGGTATGCAATCTATGATACTGAGATGACCCAAAAATTTTGTTATTTGGAATTTGCTAGTCTTTGGGAATAGTGTAGCGACATAGCGATGGAAAAGACCCATAAGGTGTGAGAAAAGTCCACTTAGACTTCGGAATGCGAATCTCCCTTATCTTAGCCTAAAATAATATGATCTATAGTGAGATAATGTGCAACACTCTCATTGAATAGTAAAAGTATTTATTTTTTTCTCTTATGTTTCGTTTTCATAAAATTGATTGCAGTCAACTCATGTCTCAACCCTCATGTCTATTTTTTTTATTATTATATTTTCTATGTATCTTTTTATAACCATTTGATTTATATATTTTTTAAGAAATCAAGAATGTATTAATGTGGTTTTTCCAAAATACCTTGTCTAACAACTGTTGAACAAATTTGTAGAAGTTTTTCAAAATATTTTTACATTTTCCTATGCAAATATTAAAGGGTCTCTTAGTAAAATAACTCATTTAATTAATTTCACTAAATGATTCTCTTAATGAGTGTTTCTTGGAAAAGATCTTTAGGGGAATGAAGTTGACAGCGTCTTCATGATGTGTAATTTCGTCATCTTGACTAAAATTGTATTGTGTTGATTGATATATATGAGGTTGGGCAAGCAGTAAACTGCATATTGTCCATGAGTGTTTGGGTGGAGTCTGCAGGTCATCTAATTGAATGATGCTGATGCCTGGAGCTTGTGGTGGATCAACAGAATTTTCCATCATGATGAAAGAGAGCATTTTACAGTAGTACAAACAAAAGGTTAATTTGACAACATGGTGGGATCAATTGCCCGGGGTTGTAAAGTTGCTGACACTTCGGCCACGGTAGGACGGAACACTCAATTGCAATCACAAGTACGAAGCCCTTAGAAAGTCGAAAATTCAAATATTTTGAAGAAAATCGACAACTTTCAAGTTAATGTGTGTTTGTTTTGAAAAATTCCAAGTAATTATAACAAATTTGAAGGGATATGTACGAGGGAGCGATGATTAGCCTAATAACAATGATGGGAGAAAATATAAATAATACTCCTATTGATTTCCATTTGATTGTCAAACCACCAACAAAATTAAGAATTATCGAATAAGGAATCACAAACTATATGAATATATAGTTCATGTCGTGCTGTTATTTCAAAGGCAATAATTATGATAATTTATTTTCGTTTCTTTTCTTTTTGACCCGTGAATCACTTGTCAGAAGTAGAACCACTATGATCCACTTCCTTGAGGTTTTGATACTTGTAAAGACAAGCACATATTACATAGTAACCGAAGTTTACTACGCTCCCTACAACCAATACCCAGTACACATTGTCCAGCCGTCCATTATTTATGTTACCTGGTAACCATATAGTTGTCTTTCTAACAACATCAATTACAGCAGTAGCCAAATAAAATGCTATACCAACAAGCACCGAAATCATCGCAGTTGCCATGTTCTTTAAGCTTGTTGGGAACTCTTGGTAGTACAATGATACTTGTCCAGGATAATGAAATGCCTCTGCAATGCCAACAAGTGCTAATTGTGGCACAAGCCATAACACTGACATGTGCACAATTATGGAACCTTGATCAAGGTGGTTAGATTTTGCTAATTTTAGCCTCTTTGACTCGACTAATGCAAGACACCCATGCTCAGAAAATTGAGCACGTGTCCAACTCCAATTCGCTGGAGAGGAGTAAGTGATTTGCCAGTTAAATTCTTCCACATAGGAAAGAGAAATTTGTCGAACAGGGCCAGGAATATAGCAGTAGAAATGAGGACAAAAACTAGAACGGAACCAGCTGGGATTTGGAAATGAGGTCCTACGTGGCGGTTCATTGCTAAGGCTTGAAGGACTGACGAACTTGCTTGTACGCCAATTGTTGTGCCAAGAAAAAAGCTACTTGACCATAGTAGTAAGATTCTAATTATGGCTTTGAAATCTTCTACTTCTTGTACTGAACAAAGTCTCCATCGCTTAGCTGTTGAATCGTCAGGTTTTATGTCACCTTCACTAACAATTGCTGCATGGTTCAAGAACCTGCATATAATAAGCAACTTCATTACTCTATGAAAGCAAGAGGTGAGCACAAACCGGCAGACATCAATATTGACTTGACCACATGGTATAGTCATATGTTGAATCACGAAATAGTCACAATATGGAACTTAATATATAATTACTTAATTTTTAAGCGTATTTCATATCATCATCATACTAAATAAAAATAAAAATAAGTTAAATAAAAAGAAATCTCTAACGAGCCTAAATCTTTCTTCAACTACTAGTTATCACTTACATGAATCTTTGTTATATCCTATCTTTAGATAAGTCTTCATTGATATCAAGAATTTGTAAAAAAATTGAGTTAACTTAACCTAAGTATCCAGCAGAATAAGAACCTTCTAATATTGGTGTAAATCTAAATACGTACACAAAAATGTCTGTTCTTTATAATGTAACCTTTTTAAAAGAGATCGTTCATAATTCAATATGCTATTAGAGTAGGCAAAGTTCCAAATTTTAGTCTCACGACTATCCGTGAACAAAAACGTTTTACCTGTTTGAACCAAGAGAATAGATCAACTTGCCCGTGATGAGTGGGCGTGTCGTCTCGTCCCATTGATAAATAATATACTCCAGTACTATTCATTCACAAATAGTTTAAAGATAAGTTCGAGCTTGAAAAGGTGTTTCCATATCATCATCGAACCAGTCGATTAAGATAATTTTTCAAGATTAATAGAGACAAACATAAATATATGATAAAATCTCCAACAGGAGCCTCACATGCAACAGCTCCACAAAAAAATTCAATCATGTATGGCACGACCGAGTGGATTTGACTGTTAAGATGGACATTTTTTGCTTTAATTAGGAATATAGTGTTGGTTACACAATGGATGTACGTGAATAATATACAACTATTACTAGTTCTTTAAAAGGATAAACTATAATGATTACAATAGTTAACAATCTTGTAGTCAACAAGAGTTGTGGCTACAATAAACTTGTGAGTTTTTGAGTCTGTGGATCTGCGTTCTCGAGTCCATCTTGATTCTTCGTTCTAGTTGCAGCAAGCTCCTTGATCTTGATAGCCTGAAATCAAGAGACACTTAATCTGGCAGTGTTACAGGGCGCTGCTGAGTCCAGTAATATTCACTCTGTCCTTAAGACATTATTGCCCCGTATATATCCTTTTACGGTCCCAATTGGATTGGTAAGATATCTATGATTGTTATTCCTATTTTTTCACCACTTTGTGGAAAATCGTTAGGTATGAATATGTTAGTTACCTGTGACTCGATTGGTGAAATAGTATCTCTCCCCCAAAAAGCATGTAACATCTATGTCAGCTTTTGGTCTGAATACAGATAAAACGAATAGCTTTGTAGATGACAGCAACTAACGAATGAGCAAAGAAAACTCAAGTGTTTCTCAAGAAGAACGTTTAAGTGTATGAAAGAATGCTTAGAAATGAAGAAGATTTTCAAAAAATCTGATTGAGTGTGTCTCCAATTGAGCCAAAGGCCTCAATATATAGTATGATGAAGATGACTTTCCAACTAGCCAAGTGATGGCCTTCAATAGCCATATAATGATACTTATTGAGGGGTTATAATTCAACCAAATAATGGATGAATTCAAGTATCAAGTAATGGAGGATCAATGCTCCAAAACCAATTCAAAAGTCAGAAACTTTTCATCTTCCTCGAAGCATTACGACATGAGCGTCGCGACCTGCTGGGCGCGCGATGCTTGACTTCCGATGGTTACGGACACGGCGCGATGGCTCGGCGGTGGTAGCGGCTATGACCGCTTCAGCGGCTCATTGCGATTTTCGACTCGTTTCATCTTTTACACATCGTACACTTCTTTCTTCATTTACCAACGTGAAACACTAGTCATTTGGCCAATAACCGTCTATCATTTCATGTCTCAAACATTTCATTTACGTACTAATATCTCTTTCACTAAGAGAATTTACGATCTTTGGTACAACGTGTGTGGAAACGACGTTTCCGACGTGCGAAGCCCCAATTGTTTGAGTCATAATTAATAGGATAAATTTTACTTCATGTTAATAAATTTCCAACAATCCCCTCTTGAAAGAGATTTTGGCACACCCACATGATGCCTTTCTAGAAATCGTTCGGCGGATCAATGTTGCATCTGGATAGGTAGCCGTGACTTTGAACCTTCCATATTAGAATACCATCGGACTTACTTACTGTGTGGTGAACGTGTGTCTTGAACCGTATGTGTTTAGTGTAAGCCAAGACAATAGTACCAACACAACAACTTTCCTTACTCTGTTTTTCTTAATGTTTTGTCCGTTGTAGCCATGGACACTCTTGAATTCTTAAGTGTGTTCATTTGAGGCGGTCATTCCTCGCAATTAAATAGGTGGTCTCTTATAAAGTATCCTGTTATACCCCACTTTACAAGTGTTAGGCACCATTAAAAGTTTTCCCAAATCTAACCTCAATCGGTGAGGATCATTAAAGGTTTAAGAAACAAAACCTCTACCCATCATGCAGGTAACACTTTAAGGTCTATCGTGGGAACGACCTTGGATTCATGTTTCTTTACAAAAATCATCATCTGAATTGCTCTTGCTTCCACCGAAGCGCTCAACTGAACCTTTACGATTTAGTTTTCCATTGAACCAAATTCTTGGGATCTCCAGTCAGTATGGTTGGGTTTCCACCGTATCAGTTCTTATAGTTTGAGTTTTAATCCAATTCCCCTAAACCGGTAGAACTCTCTATCTTTGGGTAGCCCTTAAGTTAAAGGGTATGCTATATCCTTTGATTAGTAATCAAGGAAGTGTCACCCGTGATGATCAACTGCCCTACGGTCTTATGTCTCCGACAGATATGTCCAGACGCCGTCATCCGTGCCCTTACAGTGTATAACTGATTAAGGCACGAGTTACTCCCACTAAGGGATATCCTCTAAGAGGTCGTGAAGTTACTCAACTTCTCATCATGCTTTGTACAAAGCGATAAACTCTGATTTCATTACGAATCGGCCGATGAAAGTTTGCTTAGAGGATTTTGCAAAGACACACCATGCACAAACACTTATGACTTTGGTTATCTTCAAGTATGATGTCCAGTTTGCATCACCGAGTTCTCCCAGAACTACTGGACATCCAGAATACCATAATCCATCACATCCGATTTAACGTCTTCTATTGATTATTACCAGTGAACCTTAGTTCAGCCGTTCTTCTTTATAAGCCGATACCAAGTCAGTTGTAGTGTGTAAAATACATTGAACTATATGTGACATGCGTCTATTGCTCCTGATATATGGGTGCACCATAATTCTAATCAATTCTATGATTCATATCCATTGGTGACTTCAACGATACTGTCCAAACACGTCACAAATGAGTTTGGATCTAAACCAGTCCGTTAGATGTCTTAGAAATTCCAATTCCTAAGATGTCATCTGCAGTACCCATATCATTCATAGTGAAACATCGTTTCAAAATACTCTTAGTCTCTAGGATCAAACTAAGACTACTACCTGTGATCAACATATCGTCTATGTAAAGACATATCATTAACGAGTTACAATTACTTTTCAAGTAGACACATTTGTCATACTCATTAATGGGGAATCCCTTCGATAGTTGAGTACTATCAAAGTTTTCGCACCATCGCTTCGGGGCTTGTTTTAGCCCGCACAGAGATTTGACAAGTCGATAGACTTTCTTCTCTTCCCTGAAACCACATACCTCTCGGGTTGTTCCGTATTACTTTCTTCTTCCACTTTCAGACTTTTGGTTTTCCAACTGTTGTTCTAGCTTCAGAGTCAATGTTTTTGTCGTCAGATTCATTGTTTCTATTTTATATGAAACTTCCAGGATCAAAATGTAAACATTTTAGGGACCAAAATTGAAGTTCAGGAAGAAGCCCAACAGTCCATCAAACCAACTCTCCGGTTAGGAAGGCTGTCTTAATCATCCATGTCACGCAGGATTGCAATGACCCTGGATGTTAAGATATTCACAGTGGAGCATATGCCCAAGTAGCTGAGGTCTTATACTTGTCAGTAGATCCATCTACTTTGTACTCAATTTGAGTATCCACTTTTACAACCCAGAGGTTCTTTTCCCGGAGGAAAATCAACCATCACACAAGTGTGATTCTATCTAATGGAGTCTATTTATCTCTTTTAGCTTTTTTTCAAAGCAGTGCTTGTGGAGATGACAATTCTTTGTTAATTGTCCATGGTTCATTCTCAACCATATAGGCTAGAAGGCCTGGAACAAGTATGTTTCCCCCTTTTTGCTCTATCTCGGTTCAACATCTAGAATCTCTGAGTTTTGTAGATCTGAAACATTAAGTTTCGGATAGTCAGCAACTTTCGAGTCCTATAGATCTAGAACGTCTAGTTCTGGACAGTCAAGTACTCGCGGGTTCTTGTTAACCTTGAGCAATTATCTATTTTTCCTTCTTAAAGAAAGTTATCTTTAAAGAATTCAGCATTCTTTGACACCAAGATGCGATATGCACTACTGTTATTTGCAAATCCAGTGGATATGCAATCTAAAGTCTAAGGTCCAACTTGACCCACTTTGTCTTTGGTATTTCAGCACTTGCCACACTACCCCATTCACAACATTTGTAGATGGGATCTTGTCTATGCTTCACATGGAGGGTTATTCTTATCCTTATGCGGAGTTCTCATTAAGACTCGCATTAGCGATAAGGATTGCCTTGCCCACATACCTTGGGCGTATGACTTTGCGTTTGGTTAACACCGTTAGACTGAGGTGAGTATGGAGCAATCGTTTGATGAACGTTCTTCACATTCTCCCCCTCTATCACTCTGAATTCCTCAATCCGTAGACTTAGTAGTTTTGCAATTTCTCCTTTGTAGCGCTCATCCGCTTCAACAGCTTCATCTTTGCTTTTTAACAAACAAAAGATGCAATACGTTGTACCATAGTCAATGAAGGTCAAAAAGTACTTGTCCCTCCCCTCTATTTCATACACACTTCAAATCACCCATGTAGGTGTGACTAAGTTCTAGAGGAGCGGTGCTTCTTTCGCTATTCCTTTGATGGAATGGAAAGGTGTTTTGCCTCTTCGTCTACCTCACATTCATTTGAGGGTTTATGTCTGTAGACGGCAACAATCTCAACTTAATTAGTTTTGAATGACTTTCTATTTAACGTCTTATTCTATAATGGCATAGATGCACAAATTACAAATATATCATTCATTTGGCTACAGTCTTACTTTACCACTCTTAGTTATTATAGACCTGTTGGACTAGTCTCAAACCAGCTTGACCAACAGCGTCCTTGAAATCAAGTTTGGGACATGTATCACCTCTTGTTAGAGTTATCTCATTCCCTGAAGTCCTTTGAGGACAACCTCTTCATCTCCTTCTAGTTTAGAAGTGGCGTTGCTTCACATGAACAATCTTTTGTCCATGGTTAGGGCGTAACCGGATCGTATGCGATCTAGATACTCTGGCCCCTCCAGTTGTCTTGGTAGACTGAGTGTCCAATTTCTTTTCTGCCTTTCTTTTGGCCTTCAGATCATTTAAGATCTGGAAACTCTGGCCCACTCCAGTCACCGTAGGCTTTGTTTGGCTGAGTGTCTAACACCATCTTGTCAAAAGATGGATCTTTTGTTGGAAACGGTGACAGGTTTGTCTCTAGTCCTCTTCCCTTACTTAGGATTGTCCATAAATCTAATTTTATTACAGCTTAAGTCCATATCTTTTAGGCCGTTGTTTATAACAGTCCAATATTAGCGGAAATGTGAGTTATCCAATTTCTAATTTTAGGGTGTAGGAAATATAAATTTTAATGAAAACACTTCATAATCCTTGCCTTGCTTTATTCCATTTTATTCAGAAATTCTTTAAACATATTATGGACAAGGGAGAATTATTACCATAAACCTTTTGGATCACGCCAGTCATGTTGTTGGACTGCGTGTCCAAATCCTCCTTACTATAAGATGTTAGGGCGTAACCGGATCCAGCCTTCCCCTCGTGTCCCAGTTGACATCCTCCACCTCTCGTGGGCACTGATTTCCACCACTCTCGGGAGCGGTGACAACAACTCTTCCTTGACCCATAGTTGCGCTATCATGACTATCAGTAGTATCTTGAAGTCCAGCATCAGATCCAGAGATCTCACCTTTGATTGAGACAGATTTGTAACTGTCGTCAAAGAGAGAGCCAAAACTAGGACCAGATTTGAAACCTTTGTTGTTGACAGAGATAGTCTTAGAACTGTTAACAGAACTGTCAACAAAACTATTTTCAAGAAGAAAACAACAACCAGATTTGGGATCATATATGCTGACATACATCTTTCTAGCACTAGTACAAATAATGTCTTAAGATTATTGGTTACACAATGGATGTACGGGAATAGTATACAACTACTACTAGTGCTTTGAAAGGATAAACTATAATGATTACAATAGTTAACAATCTTGTAGCCAACAAGAGTTGTGGCTACAATAAACTTGTGAGTTCTTGAGTCTTTGGATCTGCGTTCTTGAGTCCATCTTTATTCTTCGTTCCAGTTGCAGCAAGCTCTTTGATCTTGATAGTCTGAAATCAAGAGACACTAAATCTGGTATGTGTTACAGGGGCGCTGCTGAGTCGAGTGATATTCACTCTGTCCTTAAGACATTATTGTCCCGTATATATCCTTTTACGGTGATGGGCAACTGTCTTCCAAGATAAAACAGCAACTAACAAATGAGCAAAGAAAACTCAAGTGTTTCTCAAGAAGAACCTTTGAGTGTATGAAAGAATGCTTAGAGAGGAAGAAGATTTTCAGAAAATCTGATTGAGTGTGTCTCCAATTGAGCCAAAGGCCTAAATATATAGTATGATGAAGATGACTTCCCAACTAGCCAAGTAATGACCTTCAATAGTCATGTAATGACACTTATTGAGGGGTTATAATTCAGCCAAATAATGGATGAATTCAAGCGCCAAGTAATGGAGGATCAATGCTCCAAAATCATCCCAAAAGTCATAAACTTTTGTCTTACGGGCTATGCCATGAAGCACAAGCACGCGCTGACTTCGATGTTGCGCGCGCGATGATTTTCGACTCGTTTCATTTTTTACACATCGTACACTTCTTCCTTCATTTACTAACGTGAAACACTCGTCATTTGACCAATAATTGTCTATCATTTCATGTCTCAAACATTTCGTTTACATACCAATATCTCTTTCATTAAGAAAATTTACGATTTTTGGTACAACGTGTGCACGACGTTTTCGACGTGCGGGGCCCTAATTGTTCGAGTCATAAATAATAAGATAAACTTTACTTCACGTTAATAAATTTCCAACATATAGTAAATCCAAGACCTCACCACAATTACTTGCCAATAATTCACCACTAAGATAATATAAAGCAGATTACCAAGGATTCAAATAAAGCATAAACAATGAGGAAAGCATTTGAGTGATTTTGCTCTTTAAATATGTGTTACGTAATTTATTTATTTTTTTGGAAAATCACATATATGGTCTTAGCTACATGCATTTAATTCCATTGACCCGCTACGTCTAGTCTAAATCCGATGACCCAATTAAGCTCTAAGGTAAATACTAACTGAGACCCCATCTGAGACTAATACTGGTATAATGTTATTGTAAATACACACTAAACCCTAAAGAAAGTGAGAAAGTATGTTACAAAAAGTTACCTGAACGTTTTTGAAGGCCCAACAGCTATTGCTTTGGGTGCTACATCACTATGGCCGTGGTAGAAATCGACACCACTCGATGGAAGTGGCACTTTTCTTTTCCTAATACTTGCAACCAAAACGCGAGCCAAACTAGTGAATGGACTCCCTTCTGACTTAAACTTTGTGTAGAATCTGCTTCCTATTAGGAAAATGACTAAAGCAACAATATTGGCTGCAACACAAATGAAAAATCCAACTTTCCAGCTCACGTTATCTTCAACATAGACAATAGCTGTGGATGCTACAACAGAAGCAGATTACCAAAAGAAAAAGAACCAATTGAAGAAAATCCCTTGATCCTTTGGCTTATTTAGTTGATCGGCTCCAATCGTCGAAAGGGTTGATCGGGTACCACTACTCCCTAGAGTTGCCAGACATATGGCTGCGTAGAGTACTACTTATTGAACTCTTGGTTTAGGGATACATGAGGTTGAACCAACTTCACATGGTTTAGGCCTTAAATAATCAAGTGTCGCTGTTAAAGCTAAAAGGATTGTGCCCTACAAGTAGAAACGACAAAAGAAAATCTTAGGAATTATGTGCAAAATACTACAAAAAAAATTCATATATATTACTCCTCTGTCTTTTCAGTTATTATACCCTCAAGAGTACATTTGGCTTATTTGATCAAAAGTACAAGCTAACTGACAAGCATCAAGTGTCGACAAAAAAATTTATAAATAAATAGTTACATGATTGAAGAGAAGTTTTGAATTTGATAATATGTAATTGATGTGTTCAGTAAAAGAAAAAAAGCAACTATAAGCACTTTTTAAATCATTTTCTTCTTTTCATGAAATGGTGTTAAAGCTATTTACGGAAAAAAATGAAGTATCTTTATAGCAAAAAGGATGAACATCGGAAATGAAATAGAGAGAGTTAGAGGTTTAATTTATTTTGAAAAGAGTACTTGAGGAGTAAAAAAAGTGTTAGGGTAATAATAAAATGTTTAGTTAAACTAAAAGTATTTATAAATTAAAAATCACAAGTTGGGTGATCAACTTATGGCTTTTGGATGTCTTTTCTTTTTAATAATGTATTTGACTTATAAATATTTTGTGTTTACTGAACGTATAATTAATAAGTCAACAAATACTTATAAGCTGGTTTAACTAACTATAAGGTTACTCAAACACCAAAGACATCCAAGTTTAACTAGGTCAAAGTCAAACAAAGTTAGCTTAGCTACCGATGAAATAGTGGTACTTACCAATAATGAGATGATGGATGAAATCCAAATAGTAGATAAGCAACCAAGAAATGAGTCGGAAATAATTGCTGCAAGGACAGGAATTAAGCTGCCAGCACCATTAACCAAGTTTGATATTTGAGCAGCATCGATGCTCTCCACATCAAATTCCTTTATCAGATACACAATTAGGTTGCTTGTCCAACCTCCAAATGCTAGGGTCAATCCTACTGAGCTTGCTGTTTTTATCATAGAATTCGTGTCAAAATCGAGATATTATATTAGGCTACGTGCAACGAAAAAAATACTACATGGATATCATTATAGCACTAGATCTTTTGAATTTTTCATATTGTTAAAGATTCGAACGATAAAATAGATGCTGAGTGCCTGGTCGGACTGATCAAATCATGTAGGGACAAGATTCAAGTCTACCAGAAGAGAGAGAGGAGAGGAGATACCTATGATGAAGGGGAAGGTGATCTAGCCTCCGGTACTTCTTGACAACTGTGCCTCCGATGGAGCTTCCATGGTTGAACACAATTGATAAATGATAACAACAAACTTTGGGAAAGCACCTTAAAAAATCTGTAAACATTGACTTTCCTGTGGGGCTTTATTGGAAAGGGACGTTTCATAAAAAGAAAATCCAACAATGAGTTAAGATTGCATTAATCTTTTTCCAGATTATTTCTCATTAATACAAAATATATATGAGATATATAATGTGGACTCCTTATACAATAGAAATTCTATATTTACCATAATTACATAAGACTAAATATGGCTAAATAATATTGTACACATTTTAATACACCCCTCAGTCTGAGCGGGAGGAGGTCGGACGCTAAGACTAGATCTGAAGTCAGTCTGAGCGGGAGGAGGTCGGACGCTAAGACTAGATCTGAAGTCAAGAAATAGTTGTCTAGGAAGGTCTTTTGTGAATATATAAGAAGAGGACACATGCAATACCTTGACATGATCGAGTGCAACTTTCTCACACATGGCTGCATTCCAATTTGGATTTAGTTTGGTTAATTTTGGATTTTGGGAATTGGGGATATAGTTTGTGTAGATAAGTTAAATTGGACTTTGGGATTGAAAATTCTACGTTGAACACGGGTTTCCATATGGTAGGAGAGTGTTGGCTGGGTATGGTTGTTGTGTTTTGGGTCGGGTTCTGGGTCGGGTTCACATTTGCGGTTCGAGATCGGGTTGGGGTCACTGTTTGGGTTCAGAATCAGGTGTTGGGGTAGGGTGTCGGACTGGTGACTCAGTACAGTGGCGGGTGTGTTTGTTGTTGGCGATCTGGGTTGGTCGAGGCCGGGAACAGTGACTGGTGGTATGGTGTCGCCGATCTTGGTAGATCGAGACTGGCTAAGTTTGACTATGTTGGACACAGTGTCGGTGGTGGGAAGAGAACGGTGTTCTGGCTTGTGGGGGGGTCTGGTTAGACGAGGTGGGTTATCGGTGGTTGGCGTGGTTGCGGGGTGGTGTTAGGGTTGCGATGATGATTCAGATGTGACGATGGAGACCAGTGATGGTGCTGAGTTTGTGGACCAATTGCCCACCACTCGGCGATGACGGTGACATAGAGTAGACATATGGCAGAGAGTAGACATGTGGCAGAGATGGGTGGATAATGACGGGAATGGTCTGAGGGAAAGGGGTTCGATTGTCGGCGGTAGCGGTGGCAATCAGCGGTGACCGAGAGTAACCCGTAGTGTTGGTGGCTGCCAGAATTTAGGAGGCAAATGTGGGCAAGGATAACGTCGGTAATGGCAGACTCGAAGGTAGAGGAACCGGAGGACTAAGCAGGTGTCGGACTACAAAGGAGGGTTCAAACTCCTCTAGGAACGTGTAATCGGTAGTTTGGAATTTTTAGAGATTAGTGAATGGAAACATTGCCTCGTTAAACGTGACATGGCGGGATACGATGATATTACGGAAAGATAAATCATAACACAAATACTCCCTATGATTGGGTGGGAACCCTAAGAAGACACACATGGTGGTATAAGATGCTAATTTATGAGCAGTGGAGGAAAGATTTGGGTAACACAGACAATCGAAAATTCTAAGGTGATCATAGGAAGGGGTCCGACGGTAGAGAATTTCGGTGAGGTTTTTGGTGTGAAGAGTACTGGTAGGTAAGATATTAAGGATGTATTCTACCATTTTGACTGCATAGACTCAAAACGACGGGGGAAGAGGCATGAAAAAGAATGGTATGAACCATTTTGTTTATAGTACGGATGATTCATTCGACTTTTTCGTTTGAGGTGAGGTGTGGGTAGGGTTGTTCATTTCGGATTATCTAATCTGATCCAAAATTTTGGATATCTAAAAATATCTGATCGGTAAAATTATGATCCGAATCCGATCCGAAAATCGGATATTTGAAATTTTCGAATCGGATAACCGGATATCCGAAATTTGGATGTTGAACATTGGACTCCTTTGAATTATAAATTTATAATGCACAAATATGACAACTAATAGTTAAAGAATTATTATGTAATAATAATAATAATAATAAGTATAATTATTATTCGAGAATTACTTACTCTAAAAGGATATTTCTTCTTAAAATAATATGATCTATGTATTGTTGATATACATATTCTTATTCGACAGTATATTCCACATTAATTGATATTATAATTTTTTGTATTATCTTATATTACTATTTTTTAATAATGCTAAGCAAATGCTACATTAGTTATATAACTATTCAATCTTTTTATAAGATCAACCATATAACATATTATCTTTTAAAGTTCTTAGTTTAAATGTGTTACAATATTAGCGTATTATTAAGATAAAATAGAAATTATAATTCAATTTAAGTTATTTCTTATTTAACAAAAGATCATTCTTTTTAAAAATTAGCAAACAAAAATTAAAAGAAAATAAAAAATAAAAAATCAGATATTTTGCATATCCGAAAGTAAATAAATTATGATCCGTATCCGATCCGATTTTTTTCAGACATCCGATCCGAAATATCCTAAACTCAAAAATATGGATCAGATATCCGATTTTTCGGATCGGATCGATCGAATCAGATTATTATGAGTGGGGACAGGAGAAACGGAAGATCATGTCATTATTACTGCGAAAATTATAAAATGTGGAATTATTAAACTCACGACCGTTATCACATTAAAATTATTTAATGAATTTTTCAAATTGTATTTTGATAAAGTTACGAATTAAACACTTCAGATATGATGCACAAAGAAATAAATGATGAACCCGTGCGTTTTAGTTTTTGTTTTGTTATGCGTTTAATTAGTTGACTTTCAGTATTTTTCTCATTGTCGTGCATATTTCTTTCGTGGGCCCGCCCAGTTCCCCTATATATATTTTGTCTCGTCATTTTCTTCAATAATTAGCAACTTATGAGCACGTACACTATTTCACTAATTGTACTTGTTATTCCCTATCATTATAAATATCGAGTAATTTTATTAATCAGAATTTAGTGAAATGGAAAAAAATTATACAACGATTTTAAAGATTTAACTATGGGTCGTCTCTTATTAAATTGTATGGGAGTTGAATTTCATTTTCCATGGTCGGCGAGGACAAGATTTTAGTTGCTAATTTGGCATGTAAGACAAATTGGAATATTTTTTTGTCCCGAAATTGAAAATATTAGAGATGGTACTAATTAGAAGAACACTTAAAAACACATGAGAAGAAATTATTACCAAAAAAGAGAGAGAAGGTTTTAGACAATCGATTGAGAGGCACGTTATTTAAGGTGTTGTCGTCTTAAGAGTAAGTTTCAACTATTCAAATGTAAATGACTTTCTACTATCAAAATACAACGAAACGAATCACTCAGTGACCTTCTAATGTACATTAAATAAAAATATTGAATAACACTTAAATCTCTCAACTGTTTTCATAGATATTAAGATGAAAGACATAGACACTCTAAATGGATAATGAGGATCAAGAAAATTCTCTCATATACTTTTATAGTGCAATAAATATTTGTAGAGATTCAACAAGTAACTAATAGTACGTCTTTTAAAAAATAGATTCAACAATATTTGTAGAGATTCCATTTTACCCCTCTAACATTTAAAGATTGGGAAATAATACCCCTTCCACATATCGGATGAGAACGATAACCCCCTTATGTAATATTTTTCGATGAAAATTACTTTTTTGAATATTTTTTTTCTTTTTCTTTCTAGAATTAAAATATGAAAATAAACAACTCTTATTATTGTTCTTTTCACCTATTCATTTGAAAATAATATACGTCTATTAGGATGTAACAACTACTTGGAATAATCTATTAATAGATCTGAAGTTATGTGACATTCGGTTTATTTGCATGGACATTAAACTTGTGGGTTCTAATTGCAGATCAATAGTCTACCTAATTTTCCCTTCTATCATTACCTTTGGCCTTTGGGTCATCAATGAATTCTGGCATTTACCTATTATGTTAAGCTTGTTGTACTAACTTTTCCTTACATACTAGAGCTACTTGGAATAATTAATAGGTTTCAAGTCTTAAGCTTAGAGATGGCAATGGATCATGAATCCGATCCGGATTCGGTGGATTCAGATCCGTTTTATAGGATACGGATATTCAATTTTTGGACCCGACGGATCCGGATCGAACCTGAATCCGTTTATGATGGATCGAATCTGAATCTGGATCTTGTCTTTGAAATCGTATCCGGTTCAGATTCGACCAGTGGATCCGTTTTTTATTAAATTAATTATACATTTATTATTTATACATTCTTCCATGTTCCATGCTTCCATCCCAACTTTAATTTTCTGCCCAGCCCAACTTTAATTTTTCTGGCAGCCCAAGTTCTTTGCCCAGCCCAGCTGCCAACTTTCATTTCGCTTCGTTCATTCCAAAGAAAAGGGCAAAGAGCCAAAGACAAAATCTTCAATCCAGCAATCTCTGAAATTTTGAGGGTAAATTCTTTCTTTACTCTTCATTTACTTAAAAATATCTTAACAAAATATTCACAGCAGGTGTGAGCATACTCACGGCTCACCACTCTAGCTCGACGCCCTTGGTTTAAAATCATAAATCCTCATGTGAATCTTGATCCTATAGCTAAATAAAATGAAATACTAATTTTACTTTAAGACTTTTATTGATCAACCATTAACCTATTTAGACTAGGGCTGGCCAGTGGGCCGGGACGGGCCCACCGGGGTCGGGTTTGGCGGGAGCGGGACGGGGTCGGGGCGGGGAAAATGGGCTGGTCGAGTCGGGCGGGCCCGAGGGGTCGGTCGGGCGGCACCATACCATGTCCCGTCCCGATCCCGTCCCGCTGAGTAGGGGCCTGGACGGCCTGACGGTCGGGACGGGACGGGTTGGCGGGTTTTGTGTGTTTTTTTTTTTTTTTTTAATTTTTTCACTAAATTAAAAATACTAAATTACTAACAAAGTATAATTTATAGACTTATAGTATTATAATTTATAATTATAGTATTATACTCATATATATAATATATTTATAAATTATAAACTCTAAAGTATAAACTATAAACTATAAAGTATAAAGTTATAAACTAAATAATTAAATTAAACAAAGACAAGAATAGTGTAAAAAACATCCCGAAATGTTTTTGTGCCTTTTATATTATTAATTTCATTGAAATATCAAATATCAAATATACAAGATTCAAAATTACATTGTAGATTGTCTTGTATTGTTGTTGAAAAAATTGCAAAAGAGTGAAAGACATAGAAAAATTTAAAAATTGCAATGAAATAAATTACCAATTTGAAAATACTTTTTCTAATTTCTTTATAATTTCTTGTAGCTCTTGGTTGGAATTGGTATATCTTGATCAAACTGCTCCACGCCGCTACTCATGCCTTGAGATAAAATGTCGTTGTAGTTGTCGCCATCTTCTTCGCACCGTCGATCAGACCTCCTTCGCCTCCGCTCAGATCCAATCTCTGAATAGTACCGCCATCTCCAAGCCGCTCCCGCTAATGAGTGTCTCGTGCTCTCCTATTTGAAATCACTGCAGAAAAAGCGCTTCGAAGCGATCGACGACGCAGAATGTTCAAAATATCTCGCCATCATTGAAAGTTGAAATGTCTTCTCATTCTGGCTCCAATATTTCAGCAAGTCTTCCTTTCCTTCTTCATTGATTACTGCTTGGTAAGGTAAAGTACCCTGCAAAATAAAAACATCGAACTCGCTAATTTGGTTAGAAGTGCTACCACCGCACATTCTATTTCTGAGGCTTTCAATAGAATTAATATTAGGCCTAGCCACAGAAGAAGAAAGTGCTTGTCTTTTTTTAGGTTGTGTTGAAGAAGATGGTACAAAAGTCGGTTGGTTACTAGCACTTTCTTGCTGGTAATGCCGATATACTTTTTTGCATTCATCTTCTACGCTATTCAACACTTCTTCTAGCGTTAGTTCAATAGGTGGCTCAACATTTAAATTTTTGGGAGTTGGAGGTGGTAGTACGTCCATACAGGTATAAATATTTTGAATAAGACTTTTACAACCGTCTACTTTAATAGTCGGGTTTAATACAGCACCAATAATATAAATAGGGGGAATAGGAATAAAATATTTCTTTAATTTCATAAACATTTTTTTAATAGCTGCAGTATAAGCAGGTTTTTCCATATATTCTTTAAGAAGTAAAAATATTATAGCTATATAAAACAACATAGTTGAAATAGTAGGATAATATAAAGTAGAAAATTCTTTTGTTGCTCGTTGAAAATTTTCTAAAAATACAATAAGTTCTCTAATTTTGTCCCAATCATTATCCACAATCATATCATTTGGATTTTGATTATGGGCGTTAAAAAATAAAGTAATAGGTTTTCTATACTCATAAGCAACAACTAGTTGGTCATATAAAGAATTCCACCTAGTTGGTATTTCTTGAATTTTTCTATAAGATAGTCCATAATCGTGACAAATTTTTTATAATCTTTTTCCGTTGGATTCTATTACTTTTAAAAATAAAGTGTATAGCAAATTGTATTTTTCAAGAATATCTTGAAAAGTGAAAGACCATCCTTTACAACTAAGTTATAAATATGGCACGCACATTTTATATGAAAATGTTTTGGAAAAGAAGGAGTTAAAACATCTCTTAAAATACTAATAGTGAATTGTTAGAAGATGCATTATCTAATGTAATACTCATAACTTTATCGCTTATTCAGAATAATGTGAGATGAATAAATATTTTCGAAATAAACTCACCAGGTGCCTACTATCTATATATCTATATGCTAAAATACGTTTTGCATAGACCATTTATAGTCTATCCAATGACATGTTACGATTAAATAATCACATCATAATTACTACTATATCGAAGTTAGAGCGACTTTGCAATTTAAATGATATAATGCATAACGAAATATCGTTGATATTCATGCAAATTTAAATACATCTCTTTTAACAATTGATCTAGGAAAACCTTTATAAGCGAGGATTATACATATCTCTAATATAATGAATAAAACCAGAGATTCGGGAAATGAAAAGGCAAACCCTCCACAAAGAACTAATTTTGCTAGTGCTTCCTATCTTTATGTTTATCGTATTTAGTGGCCTACAACTCCCCGTCATGGGTTAATTTGACCACAGATTTCTCAGGACAGAGTATGTGAACCTTGTCCCGATTGAGAGGACGCTTGCTCACCAGTTTTTTCAATCATGTATTGGGCATGCAAGGCTTTGTGTTTTTGCAACAGGTGTCTTCCTAAACCCCGTCCCCACCACGACCTTGTCCCGCTTTTAAAAGAATAAACATTTTTACAAGTTTTACATACACTACTTGATTAGCTACGCCTCATCAAAATATTTCCATACCTGATTTTAATGGTCGTTTTGCCGGACCTCGTCTCATAGTAGGGGGGATAGGAGGCATTTCACTAGTGGGTGTATCGTCATCTTCATTAGTAGGTGTATCATCAACTAGAGTGTCATCTAAATTAAAATCTTCTTCATTTTCAGGATAATCATTTGTGTCTAGATCATATGGTATTTCAGGAAACATTTCAGGATCTATAAAATCATCTTGTCTAGGAATAGTTGGAGCAGAATACTAGAAGAAGTACTTTGTCCTTGTTACCACCCCTACTAGAAGCCCGACTTACCCTTACCCAACACGCCTCTTAGTCCTTTCATTTTAATTATGCTAATAAATAGTTAAAGATAATGAAATTAAATGTGCTAAATGAAATAAAGACAAAATAATAATTTAATGAGAGAACGATGTACCAAACGCCGACGTAAGTCGACGTGTAATCGAGAGGTTGAAAATTGAAACTTTGCTCGATAGATAATCCTCGTTAGTTGCAACTTCACTCCCAATTCTCAAATTAATAAATAGATTGAATATGTAGACAATGTTGTATAGAATTAGAGATTGATTGAGAGATTAGAGTGTAGAAAGATTTGTGAAAATAATAAGAAGAGTAATGAGGTATTTATAGTTGAAAAATTGGGTTAAAGGGGTAGTGGGTTGGGAGGGGAGGCCGAAATGGGCGTTGTCTAACGGCCAAAATAAAATGGCCGTTGACAACGGCTATTTTCTCGCAGCGGTCGAATCATGGATCGCGGGGTCGAGTCGGGCGGATCGGTCTGGCGGTCAGTCCGCGACCATACCGCCCCGCCTGCCCGAGCCCCGGCCCCGTTTTTTTAAATATCGGTGTCGTGTCGGTTGTCGGGTCGCCGACCGACGATTTGTCGGCCTACCATCGCCACTTTAATTTAGACTCCCGCGTGAACCTTCTATTTATTTTTCAATTTCTTTCAAATAAAAGTACTTTGGAGGGCACACATGCTTGTTCGACCGTTATGAATGATTCTGAGGGGAAGTAATTGACTATATTGATGTGGTAAATGATATATTTAATCATAAATATTTATTGAGTTGATTTTTAGTAAGCTCTTTTTAATATGATTGTTTCTTTGTTATTGTAGGATGTTGATGACGTTGAAACTAGTGACTTCGAAGTCTAGTTTATGAAGTTTGGTTGAAGGTTGAATGCACTGGAAAATTGAAGTCTTCTCTGTTTTTTTTGAATGCACTGAAAAATTGTGAATGATGGCCGGGATATCTGAAAACTGAAACTCTGGACTTCTAGTTTATGTAAACTCTGGCCGTGATATCTGAAAATTGTGAATTCTGGACTTCTAGTTTATGTAATATGCGAATAGGGATGTAATTTTGTGAATGCTGGGAAACTGAAACTCTTCACTGGAGCATTTTGTTTTATACTTTTATGTGAGTCAGTGAGTGCATTCTGGACTTCTGGTTTATCATTTATGTAATATGTGAATGTGCACCGGAAACTGAAACTCTTCACTGGAAAATGTGAGGTAGGTCTTTTATGTGAATGCACAGGAAAATTCTTCATTGGAAACTGAAGTCTGAAACTTTATGTGAATGCACCGGAAAATTCAATCAATTCTTTTACATGTGGATCCAGATCTGATCCGTGGATCCGATTGATCTGATTTTATGGACCCTATGAATCTGGATTCGGATATGAATACATGTATGAAAATGGATCTGGATTTGGATCTAGTAGGATCCGATCCAGATCCTATCCGTTGTCATCCCTATTTAAGCTATTGATATGAAGTAATATTTTAATATTAAAAAAATCAATTCTCACCTTCAAAAAATTATCTAGTTTCATTTCATATGGCTTAGGTTTTCTAACGCCAAAGTAAAAATTATTTTAAATTACGTGAAAGTTTTTCTTATTTCTCTAAGTGATTTCTGTAAATCTAATTAATGCAGCGCCAAAAATACAGATAAACTAACAACGCCAAAATACCCTCCAAAAAAAATTATTTTGACTTTTGACTTCTTTTTTTTGCAACAATTACTAAGAAAGAAAAAAAAAAGATTTTTATTTAAAAAAAGAAATTTTTCATAAAAAAATATATCTAAGGAGGTTATCGTTCTTGTTCGATATGTGGAGGTAATATCTTTTTCCAACCTTTAAATGTTAGGGGGTAAAGTGGGATTGACTCAAAAACTTATTGTTCAGTTAGGTTGAAGTCGGATCCTTGGAGATATGAGCAGATTGAAATCATAATTTTTGCATATATTATAAGATAGAGAAGGATCAAAATAATACATTATTTTTGGGTTTGGTACTTTTAGTCAACTCCCAAATATTTTGTTAAACATTTAACGGAAAAGGGAAAAAATATCCCTGAACTATTAGAAAAGGTCTAAAATTACCCTTCATCCATCTATTTTGCTACATATACCCCTCAGTTCAATTTTTGACTCATTTATGCCCTTTGACAACGGTCAACACAAAATTAAGAAAAATAGTTATTTAAATTACACATGGCATTTAAAATATAGAAGAAGTGAACTTAGATATATTTGTTTTTTAAAAATGATTTGTTTTTTTACAAAAAATGTGGAAAATTCCTTTTTTTTAAATAATCCGGAAAACTATTTTTTTTTAAATATAGAAGAAAATTACGAAGTATCAATTTTGCAAATTTTACTTAAAAATTCAGTTTTTCATATTTAAAAAAAAAATGGACTGTGTTTGTAGCAAAATGGATGGATGAATGATATTTTTAGACATTCTCTAATAGTTCAGGAGCATTTTTGTCCTTTTCTATTAATTTTTTAATATAATATTTGAAAGTTAGACTAAAGTTCACCATTTATGCAAATATAATGAACTATTAATGCTCCATGTAAAAGAACATGTGTGGTTTTAGGTCCAAATCCAAAGATAATGTATTATTTTGGTCCTTTTCTCTATTATTTCTCTATTATAAGAAGGAAAAGAATCTTTTGTTGGCGTTGTCCAAACCGTTGAACACGTAAAATGCAATTTCATTTATTAAAAATATTATTTTTTTACGAAGGCACTGCGATCATTCTTTCTTTCGAGTGCGCAGCAGAAATTTGGTATGATAGCACGCAAACCACGCCGTAGATTAACCACACTTGGCAAGTCATGTGTGACTCAACAAGAAGGTTTATGCAGGATTTAATTCGTGATCTGCGATTCATGGCCTCGCTTCTGTCACTTAATCTGACTACCCTTGCGGGTAAAAGAAAAGAAAATTATTTAAAAAAAAAAAAAAGTCTATGTAATTAATGTAATGTGCATCAAAACTGGGATTACAGAAATATTATTATCATTATTTATCTAACCAAATCAAATCATTTCAGATGTAATTATTGGCATCATCATTTTAATAGAATACTCTTTTAGTATTCGCAATCAAAGTCAGTAAGACTTTTTCTCCCAAAAATTTATAACAACATATCTAGTGAAGTCCGCAACGTGGGTCTAAAAAAGTAAAATGTACGCAGATTTTATCTCTACCTTGGTAAGTAGAGAGGTTTCCAAAAGACCCTCGGTTCAAGACAAATCATAAGCACAAGCAAAGCAAAAGAAACGGTCAGACCCTGATAAGAAATTTAAAGCAGTATGAAAATGATGGTAATAAAAATGAATAAGTCATGATAAAACATTCTAAAAAAAGAAGCAGTAACTAATGCTGATAAATAAGATAAACAAAGTACACGAAAGAACATACAACAGCAGAAATCCAATAATATGAGACTATAAAACAATACTGCGTCTACTAGTATGAGAGGCTAAGCAGAGCTACAATAATAACACTACAACTACCAGTATGTAAGCGTAAGTAGGAGTACGCTCCACTACCTACTACTCTTCTACCCTAATCCGTGTCATCCACAACCTCATATTTAAGGTCATGTCTGAAGTAAGTTGCACCTGCGCCATATCCCATCAAATCACATCTCCTCAATACTTCTTCGGCCTATCTCTATCCCTCATGAACACGTCCTTATCCAACCTCTCACACCTCTGTATTGGGGCATTTATGCCTCTCATCTGCATATGTCTGAACCATCTCAACCCGCTTCCGGCATCTTATCATCCACCGAGGCCACTCTCACTCTATCCTGGATATCATCATTTCTAATCATATCCCTCCTTGTATGTTCACATCCATCTAAGCATCCTCATCTCCACAACTTTCATCTTTTGGATGTGCGAAGTCTGACTGTCCAACACTTCGCCCTAACATAGTCGGTCTAACCACCACCCTATTGAACTTGCCTTTAAGTTTTGGTGGCACCTTTTTATCGCACAAGACTCTAGATGCGAGCCTCCATTTCATCAACCCTGCACCAATACAATATGTGACATCGTCATCAATCTCTCCATTCCCTTAGATAATAGACCCGATATACTTGAAGCTTCATTTCTTTGAAAAGACCTGAGTACCAAGCTCACCTCCACGCCTGTCTTATGGTCGCTCCCGTTATTGAACTTGCACTCCAAGTATTATGTCTTGGTCCTACTCAGCCTGAACCCTTTAGACTCCAGAGTCTGTCTCCAAACCTCCAACTTAGCGTTCACTCTGCTGCGAGTCTCATCAATCAGGACTATGTCATATGCGAATCACATACACCATGGCACCTCCCCTTGAATTTGTCGCATTAGTCCATCCATCACCAAGTCAAATAAGAATAGGATAAGAGATGATCCCTGGTGCAGCCCCATCATCACTGAAAAGTGCTCCGAGTCTCCTCTTACCGTCTGTACCCTGACTTGGATCCATTATACATATCCTTGATCCCCCTAGTGTACGTCACATGTACACCTCTAACCTCCAAACATCTTCATAGAACCTCTCTCAGGACTTTATCGTATGCTTCTCGAGGTCGATGAAAACCATATGTAATTCTCTCTTCCTCTCGCTATACTGCTCCACCGACCTTCTAATAAGATGAATGGTTTCTGTAGTCGAATACCCCGACATGAATCCAAACTGGTTCTCGAAAATAGACATGTCTCTTCTCACACTCACCTCCACGACTCTTTCCCAAACTTTCATAGTGTGACTTAGCAGCTTGATACCCCTATATTTGTTACAACTCTGGATGTCACCTTTGTTCTTGTACAAAGGAATAATTGCACTTCACCTTCATTCTTCGGGCATTCTTACCGTCTTAAAATGACATTAAACGACTCATTCAGCCACTCCAAACCTGCCCTGCCTGCGCTTTCCCAAAATTCAACTGGGATCTCTCCTCTCGGTTCTTGATTCGAAATCATATAGATTATGATAATTAATGATCAATTAACTATCAAACAGTCATACCAATTATTGAATAAATCTTAATAAAGTGAAGAAGAAATCAACTAATGCATTAAGTCATGAAATCGAGTTTCAAGCGATTCAAAAGGAAAGCCCTAATAAAGTGTTTAGCTCCTAGCCATAGTCACGCTAAGAACTAATACAATTTCAAACATAAACTGAATTAAAAAGAAAGAAAGAAAAGTACTGCGAATTAAAGTATTCAATTGTAGCTTCCAATCTTTGCCCTGTGATGTGTTGTGTACTTGTGTGTTAGAATCAGCCCCCTTCTCATAGAATAATCTCTAGGGTTTTTAGTATGTTCTAATTTTCGTGCCCTATGGACCCTTCTGCCCCTGGCCAAATTAACCTCGGATTCTCGATTTCCGTACCAGCGCCGCGGCACCCATAGTTCTGTGGCTTCTCTGATGTTCCGGCGTCGCGGCCCTGCTGACGGCGCTGCCTGACTTTCGTCCGGCTCTTCAATTTCTGTCCTTTTTGGCCTCAGATTCCTCCTTTTATGCCCATTTTTCGTTCCTTTCGCCATTTTCCCTTTTTGAACCGATGTGACTCAAAAGAAAGAAAAACAAACCTAATACTATACTAAACACAACAAAAAATGAGTAAAATACTAACTAAAAATGACTCAAAAAGCGTATACAAAATACGTTTAACAAATACCCCCAAACTTAACATTTACTCGCTCTCGAGCAAAGATCAAAGCAAAAACAAAATACTCAAATCATGCAGCTGCACAGGATTACTTAGAAATACATGAACGTCAGTTGGGATAATATGTAGGAACAAATGTAGCATGAATTTAGCAATCTAGAATTTCAAGTCAGATATTTCGCAAATTCATTTCAGTCACAATCAATGGAAGCATGAATACCCAACATATGCATGCCAATTTTATTTTCATTTTTTCTCAAAGTTCCATGGGCCTGTTTACTTGCTATTCTCCACTAATCATGGGCGTAGATACTAGAGATCTTCAGGACTTTTCAGGATTGTAATGTAGGCTTAGGCAGGGGTAGATAAAAGTTGGCATTTAGGCTCAAATTACGTACCATACACGTTTTTCTCATTCAACTATTTTGTTCTTCTTTTTGGTATTCTTTTTCGTTCATACCTATCATTCCTCTCTTCTCTTTTTGAGAGCATGAAACACATTCACATAGGAACCCCAAACTTAAACTTTTACATTTTTTATTGGGGTGCATCAATTTTTCACTCTCTTTTCATATATATTTTTTTTACTTTTTTCATCCCTCTATTCAATTACTGCTTATAATACACAAAGGGACATGGGGTGTCAAAGAAATAACTTATGTTTTAGGCTCAAAGGGCTGGCCAGGGATACAATTTATTGTCAGGGTAGGTAATGAAGGGTAAGAAGGGTTAACAATGAAATGCCTGAATCATTTCCCTAACATGTACATCCTAACTATTTCGCCTCAAATAACAAGCAGTAGACATCACATATGTTTTTCACAATTGAAAATACACAGGATAAGCACAGAATACTCCAAATAATCATATTTTCATGAATCTTTGGCATATCTAACTTAAGCACACAGATTTTAGCTTCTCATTCTATTACATTATCCCACTTAATTCATTAGGCATTCCAAGTAAACACAACATGCATGATAATAAAAAAAAAATGAATCATATAAAACACAAAAAAAAAACAAAAAGACTCAAAAATAGACACACAAAAATAAAATAAAATAAAATAAAATAAAATAAGAACTCCCCCTCCCCCCCCAAACTTAAACGACACATTGTCTCAAATGTGTAAGACTTAAAAATAAAAATGACGACATACAGACAATAGCGGTTCAAAATGGTAGTGGTGGCGGCGGATACTGCATTTCGGAGAATTTCTCATTGGCGTCGCGACCCTGAATTTTGGAGTCGTGGCGCTATAACTTCTGCAGTCTCCCAGAACTTTCGGCGTCGCGGCTCTGCATCGATTTCCTGCCTTTCACGTTTTTCCGTGCTTCAGGTCCAATTCTTTCACCTGTCATCACAACGCAATAAAAATATCGAAAGTGAGACTGTTCTATTTAAACTAAATTACATAATTTAAACATTGAGTTGCCTCTCAAATAGCGTTGTCTTTAACGTCTTGTAGCTGAACGCAAGTTCCTTATCAAATTATTAGGGTAATTCAACCCCACAACCTATCCACTTAAAAATCATTTTCCTCTTCCTCACTCTATTTTTCTTTTTCACATCATTGGGTTCAGTAAGATTTACATGTTTGTCAGCTTTCATGTCATGAACTTTTGTTGCAGATTTCAAACTAGCCTGTGGGTTTACAGCTGTAGGAATGTTCTCCCTAGTTTTGGTCTGTGCTTGCTGAACTGTTGTGTCAATTGTGCTTACTGCGAAGCACTTGTTGCTGGCCTGGGACTCAATGGTGTATTTGAACACCTTGAATACCATCTCTTCTTCCTGAATCTGTAGTCTCAATTCTCCATTCTCCACATCGATTATGGCTTTACCCGTTGCAAGGAATGGTTTCCCCAAAATGATGGGTATTTCATCAACTTCCTCCATGTCAAGAATGAGGAACTCTCCTGGGAAGAAGAACTTTCCCATCTTGTCAATCACATCTTCCACTATGCCTCTGAGGTGCACCACGGTTCGGTCAGTCAGTTGCAGATTAACTGTGGTTGGTCTGGCTTTCCCCAAACCCAATCTCTTGAACACAGACAGAGACATGAGATTGATACTAGCCTCTAAGTCACAAAGTGCCCTATTGCATGTTACTTTTCCAATAGTGTAGGGCAGGGTGAATCTTCCTGAATCTTTCAACTTAGGATGCAATTTCTTTTGTAAGATGGCGCTGCACTCCTCTGTCAGCGCTACTGTCTCATAATCCGCCAACCTTTTCTTTTTCATAAGTATCTACTTCATGAATTTGAAGTATGCGGGCATTTGTTCTAACGCCTCAATGAAGGGGATATTGATGTGAAGCTTCTTAAATACCTCCAAGAACTTTAAGAACTGCTTGTCTATGGCCTTCTTTTGGAGCCTATGAGGGTAAGAGATTCTATCAGTGTATTCCCTCAAAGGTGTTGGTGGAGCTTTCTCAACTGTAGGGTGGTCCTCAGTGACCCCTTCCTTTCCTTCATCAACTGCTTTCTCACCCTCTTTCTCATGAACCACTACGGGTTGGGAAGCAACCTGCTCCAACTGTTTTCCACTCCTTAACAACACTGCATGACACTGCTCTCTTGGATAGACCTCTGTATTTCTTGGGAGAGTACCCTACGTCCTGTTGGTTACCATCTTCGCCAGTTGCCCAACCTACGTTTCCAAGTTCCTGAGAAAGGACCTGGTTTCAGACATGAACTGATTCTGCGAATTGGTGAGTGTAAGCAATGCAACCATCAGCTCATCAAGCTTCTCCTATTGTGTAGGTGGTCTAAACTGCTGGGATGAGGTAGCCTGATTCTGTGCTTGCTGGTTCTGATAATTACCTTGATATGGTTGTTGCTGGGCCTGGTCGTTCCTCCACGAAAAGTTAGGGTGATTTCTCCACCCTGGATTGTATGTGTTGGAATTATAAGGCCGCTGAAAGTTCCCAACTGCCTGAACATGCTCCATTGACACATTATTAGGGTTCACCGATGTGCATCTGTCAAAGGAGTGCGGTCCACCACAAATCTCACAATTTACCGACATTTGGACTGCATTCACGCATAGTGTTCTACGCAGCTTGCTTCGCCGTCGGCCACTGCGCATTCGTGGAGCGATGATGACATCTAATTCATGTATTCCCATAGTCTTCCTGCTATTCAATGACCTGTCATCTGCCCCTTGATGATTGTTGGCAGTTATGTCTTCCAGTAACTCATGTGCCTCATTGACACTCTTTCTCATGAACGCTCCCCCTGCTGCAACATCAATCATGGTACGAGTAGTACCACTCAGCCCATTATAAAAAATGTGGACTAACATCCACTTCTCTATGCCATGATGTGGGAATTTCCTTTGCAGATCCTTAAATCGCTCACATGCGTCGTAGAGTGACTCACCATCCACCTGGTAATAATTGTTTAACTCTCCTCTTAATTTTGCCGCTTTTGAAGGAGGGAAGAACTTTATAAGAAACTTTTGGGCTAGGTCCTGCCAGGTGGTGACGGAGTTGGCAGGTAGTGAGTTCAACCAGCTCTTGGCTCTGTCCCTAAGTGAGAACGGGAAGAGCCTCAGTCTAATGACATCGTCAGTAACGTCATTGTACTTGAAAGTGGCACACATCTTTAGAAAGTTGGCAATGTGCATGTGAGGCTCTTCAGATGGCAATCCCCCAAAATGTAATGTGTTCTGGACCATGCTCAGGATGGCTGGATTGATCTCAAAGTTGTTTGCCCCTATTCTTTGGAAGCCCGATGCACCAAGAATCGCGCGTAACATAATCTCCCAAGCTTCTTTCTTCTGGGACCGGTATTGGCTCCTCTACATGTTCAGGAACCTCGTTGTTTGCCCCATTCTGATTCGGTGGTTGGTTGTCTGTGGTCACTGAATCAGCTATCCTTTTATTTCGCATGTTTTACTTGCACGTTTTCTCAATTTCAGGGTTGAAGGGAACAAGTGTATCTGCTCCTCTCCATCTTCGCATACACTAAATCCCTGAAATAGACCAAAATCAACAAACAAATCAAGGCAACAAGGTTCTAACAGTAAAAATAAAAATAAAAATAAAGCCAAAGTAGAAACAAAAATAGATGGTTCGATATTAGAAATACGCCAGTCCCCGGCAACGACGTCAAAAACTTGTTGGGAGATTTCCACGTGCTCACGCAAGTGTACGTATCGTTCACAAGTAGTATAGTCTGATAAGACCGAATATCATCTTCAGAGACTGGTTTCTAATTACCGTTCATCTATTTTATGTTATCTATTTAGCAATCGATAATAGAGTTGGGTTTTTGTTTGTTTAACTACTAGAATAATTGCAAGAATTAACTAAACTATTGAAGTTGTAATCAGTTATGAAGGAATTAGGGCTTCCAAAATCCTCGACTATCCACTCTATTCAATCTTTAATGCAACTAGAATGACTTCTTCTTCTACGTTAAGATAACGGTTAACTAGACTTTCTTAAATTCTGGTTAGGATATATAATCGCTCAACCCCAGTGCATAACCCTTCTATATTTCTATGATAGGATTTACCACATAGGAGGATTAAGAACAGTAACTTATAATGCTACACAAGTATCGAGGTACTTTCGTCCGCGATTTTAACCTATGTCTATTCAATTACAACATATCCAAATATCTCCTCTCGGTTCTTCATTCGAAATCATATAGATTATGATAATTAGTGATCAATTAACTATCAAACATTCATATCAATTATTGAATAAAACCTAATCAAGTGAAGAAGAAATCAACTAATGCATTAAATCATGAAATAGAGTTTCAAGCGATTCAAAAGGAAAGTCCTAATATAGTGTTTAGCTCCTAGTCATAGTCACGCTAAGAACTAATACAATTCCAAACATAAACTGAATTAAAAAGAAAGAAAAAAAAAGTATTGCGAACTAAAGTCTCCAATTGTAGCTTTCAATCCTTGCCCTGTGATGTGTTGTGTGTTAGAATCACCCTTTTCCTCATAGAATAATCCCTAGGGCTTTTAGTATGTTCCAATTTTCGTGCCCTATGGATCCTTCTGCCCCTGGCTAAATTAATCTCGGATTCTCGATTTTCGTACCGGCGTCGCGACGCCCAAAGTTCTGTGGCTTCTCTGATGTTCAGGCGCCGCAGTCCTGCTGACCGGCGCCGCGGCGCTGCCTGACTTTCGTCCGGGTCTTCAATTTATGTCCTTTTTTACCTCGGATTCCTCCTTTTATGCCCATTTTTCGTTCCTTCTCGCCATTTTGCATTTTTGAACGACTGTGACTCAAAAGAAAGAAAAATAAACCTAATACTATACTAAACACAACAAAAAATGAGTAAAATACTAACTAAAAATGACTCAAAAAGCGTATACAAAATACGCTTAATAACCTCATCATTGCTTTCAACCAATTTCACATACGTTACTTTCTTTGCTTTCACCTTCTCTTAAACTTTACCATTCCACCATCAATCCTCTCGATGTCCACCACGACTACCCCTCGAGTCCCCTAGCACTTCTCTAGCTACCTCCTGAATACAACTGGTCGTTCTGTCCTACATACCAGTCACATCCCCATTACTCCCCCCAAGCCCTCTGGCCATCAACCTCTCCCCCATCTCCTTTGCACTAGTCATGGTCAAACTTCCCCATTTGATTCTTAACCTTTCATCCGCAACCCTCCTCTTCTTCTCTATCTTGATCTCCTAATCCATCACCAAAAGCTTATGTCGGGTTGTAAGATGCTCACTCGGAATAACGACAAAGATCGTTGTCGACCTTCCTAAGGAGCAAAAAGTCTATCTGAGTCTTAGCCACCGAACTACGTAGTCACCAAGTGCTCCTCCTTCTTCAAGAACCTCATATTGGCTATCACCATCCCAAAAGCTTTAGCGAACTCCAAAAGTGATACACCTCCTCCCGTTCCTGAGGCCAAAGCCTTCATGCACGTCGTCATAACTCCCGGAAGTGACCCGATATATACATTGAAATCTCCTCCTACATATAACTTCTCAATGGGTGGTATACCTCCCACCACCTCGTTCAAATCCTCCCCCAAACGCCTATTCTCCTCATCGTCCAAGCACTAATAATGTTCATAGTGAACACTCCAACTACCAACTTAATCGACATCATCCTGTCGTTGACCCTCCTAACCTCCATCACCTTATCCCTTAGCTCGCTATCTACCAAAATGCCTACCACATTCCTATACATCGACCTACCCGAGAATCATAACTTATACTCGTCCACATCCTTAGCCTTAGGTCCTACCCATTTGGTCTCCTGGACACATGCTATATTAATCATCCTCTTCTTAAGAATCTTAACTAGCTCTATGGACTTTTCCGTTAAAGTCTCAATGTTCCAAGACCCTATTCTCACCATATCATCTCCCTTACCCCACTTACCCCTAACCCTCGCCCCCGTCCCCGAGAACATGACCCTAGTCTACCATCTGTCATCAAAGCCACTAAAGCGGATATAAACTAATAGACTAATCAAAATTTAAATGCAGGGATAAGGACAATGAATAGATACGATCAACCGGAGATACCAACTCCAGTTGAACCGAACCTTATGTACTATTGAAATACGCCCCAACTAGATAATCATCATTAGACTGTCATTAACCAATTTTAATTTTATTTCTGGAGGTAAATTAGTTATGTTCCTTAGTTTCAATTTTCAAAAGACTTGAGAATTCTGTTTTGGTTTTATAATTTCAAGCTAGAAACTCACCCTGGAAGCAAATGACTAGCCAAAAGAAATTTAATAACAGGAAAAAATACTATGTTATTGCATTATTCTTATTTTAATCCCCGCAATATTCGACTAAGCATATTTGACCTTCAATTAATTAATTTGTGTTCTTTTATTCCTTCGCTAACAGAACCTAAACAAAATAATGGATTGTCTACTTTACAAAGTGTGATTCAGTATTTCCCAAGTTGCTTTGAACGCCAAGAATCCTCAAGATAAGAAAACTCTATATCTGTCATTGATTAGGTTATCCGTCGTTACAAAGAATCCATTATTCTCCCTTTGTCCGCGTTGAAGGGGAGCCTTGGCGTAACTGATAAAGTTGTTGTCGACTAGGAGGTGATAGGTTCGAATCGTGGAAACAATCTTTTGCAGAAATGCAAGGTAAGACTGTGTATAATAGACCGCGTGGTCATTCTTCCTCGAGCATACATGCAGAGCTTAATGCACTGATCGCTCAAATGCTAGCGTAAAATTTCCAGAAAAAGTAATAAGGCCATGTACGTTTACCAGCATGGCCAAGATTTGAATTAGTTTTATTTATCTTTTGCTTTCATTGGTTGTTCTTTGCTAAAGTTGTATGGATTTTTAGACATATACGTCTCTTGAGATTATTCCCCTTGTCAAAATAATCTCTGTTACTAACACTTTCAACGATCATAACGTAATATCAAATGATTTATTTTATCCTTTGTGTGTTACTTAAACCTTCTGTAAGACACAATCTTTTCTATAGAGTTCTTAAAAGCAAATAACAACATTAGGAAAAACTATTAACCATATGCAGGGAAACTCTACCAAAGAGTGTCAAAACTCTTGAAGCAGAGAAGAACAATATGAAATAAAAAAGGGACTCCTCAACTCCGAGCCTTTTCCTCATCAAAAGATTTAATGTTTCTTCCTAACTTAAAAGCCATAGATCTATATGAAGGGCGACCAACCGCAAATCAGAAAACCTAATCCTCAGTAATTCCAAATCTGTGTCAAAACCAACGAAAGTGGGCTAAAGTGCCCATGGGTATGAATTGAGTCAATTAAAATCCTTGACTTTAGGACCCCACAATATTCAATCATTAATGGAGACACTAGTGTTGGAGGAAGAATGCAACTTTGCACTAATTTAACAATTCGGTAAGCAAGGATAGCACAAATGTATACTATAGCCATTCTGCAAGGGGAGGTTCTTTACCTCTCAGATCCGGAAGCAGTTCTAAGAAAATCCAATCCACAAAATTGTACTATTGACTTGACATTTAAATCTTACAAAACAAATCAATGACTATGTTTATACCTATACTACTAGTTACCGAGGAAGACATGTTATGGAGGTGGTAGGCGGGGGCTGATCTGGTAAAAGCACTGAGAGGCATTTGTTGAGGGTGCCAATGCAGATGCCGACGCGGTAGCTGGAATGAAGAATCCTGATGATGCTGCAGTGCAGAACATTGTCAATGGGGCTGTTTCAATCTGATTTGGCATTTGTAATGCCCAATTTGGAGGCCCTTGTGATGAACCTATATCCTTTCTCTTGTCAGATGTTCTTCCCTGCCAAATAATTATAGTTAAAATTGAAGCTGTAATTGCGGTAACATGCTTCTTTAACATCATCCAACCTTCAAAAACCTTAATATAAAGAGGAGAGCAAAGAAGGGGCCTTCATGATTAAGTTATATACATCTAGTCTTATAACAAAGTCTAGTTACAAACCTGCATGAGAATCAGATCTTTTGTTCCATCTCTATACTACTTTCTAATATTACCATGAATCACCCAATTTGTTTCTATGAATCTCCCTCTTCCATTTATCTTATCTATGGGAAAAAAACAAAGTCAAAATATATAGTAGGAATCAAGAAAGACAACTGTGAGAGATGTGGAAGACGGGACGAAGCAAGCAAAAAGCTTTTCTTCTTCCCCTGTTCTCTTTCCCTATTTTTTCTATCATTATTTAGCTTATCATGAATCTTAGTTAAATTAATAGAGGGTTTTGGAAGGTTAAACTAAGCGATGCATTCAATCTAAGAAGTGGCACAAAAGGGCAACAACAGAGGCATTGAAATATGAATTATTCTGGAGCACCCTCATCAATCTTACATCTTTGTTTACCTCTACTTTTAGATAACTGCTTGCAGTGAAAAACTGGCTGTGATCCCACAGGAAAAGATAAACCCAAAGAATAACATAGCCATTATCCAAATAAATGACAAGTACAAAATATTGTTAAAGTTAAAGATAAATCTGGTCATGGGGCATGTAAGTTCTCTTGTTGCTTGGCTTAGTCACCACAGCCAGTGTACTACTATCACTGATTGTCGGCCCCCCAAAAGAACCAGAAGTGAAAAGGTAAAATGTTTCATACAAAAGAAATGATCCCAGCAGTTGAGGGAATTTGGGGGACATGAAGATGGCTATTTTGGCAACTGAAGACATGCAATTTGACAGTAAGTGAGGAAAAGAAAACTAAACAAAGATAAATGGGAGTTTCATCACTGCACTTGGCCCCAAATTTCTGACTGAAGGTAGAGTTAGTATCTTACCTCGTAGCTGGGAGAGAAATTAGAGTAAATTCCAGTCCACAAATGAGCTTGTTGGGACGTCATTGGTAGTCCCTTGAGATGTGAACTTCCAACTATTACTGGACCAGGTTTATCCATCTGTAGTTAAAGAGCATAAATAGATTATTACAATCTACAAGAAAGATAGATTTAAATGTTCATGACATGTTTCATCACAATGATGATTGAATGGGAAAATCCATCTGAATTAACAAAAGGAGATTGTATTACCAATAATTTATCCTCAGATTTGAATTTACTGTAATAGATTCTCTTGCATATGAACATTGAAAGAAGTAAAAATAGAAGACAATAACATAAAAGAGAACATTTTAATCCAATTAAATCTGCACGAACAGAAGCATATAAGCTACTCTGCTAGTACCTTTGGTTTTGTTGCATCTTGCATATTATAAGGATGATAGCGAGAACCTCCCAACCAATCATTTTCTTTTGAAGAAGAGGTCGATATCCCCAAGTTCAGATCAAGATCATGTTGGCTACCTGCATTATAGGCATCACAAATGAGACAGATCCAGATATAGATAATACACTGTTGCTTGGAAATAGCTACATAAGTTTGGAAATCAGCAAGAACTTTTAAGCAAACCTTCACTCTGAGGTTGAGACATTGTTTCCCCTTCATATGCACTTGGCTCAAAGTTGGTAACAGCATCCCTTCCACTAGTTTTGATTGCCGCCTTATCATAAGCCCTAATTTGCAGAAAAATAAAGAGGGAGATACGGGTTGGATGACGCATGATTGAAGTTGAGAATTTATGATAATAGTTCATTATCAGAGAGAGGGTAATTCAAGATCATTAGGACCTTGCAGCTTCTACTTCACTGTCGAATAGCCCAAGATATATATACCTGCAATATAAGCAGTGCAATCCCCACTATGAATACACAGTTTGGACCAACTACTATCCTAAGCTGTAATCCAACTCTACAAGAATTTCAATGAGTTTGTTAGTTCGTTACTTTTTCCCGAGGAACTGTCCCATCCGAGCCTCCCATCTGCCACATTTATGTAGCGTTACTCCTCTGAATTTAGAGCTCCCTCTTGAGAAACCATTGCTATGGCGTCGCAGCAAGTGCACAAATTCTTCTTTACCAAGGTTTTTCATCTGCGTTAACAAAAAAATTAAATGTCCAGATGGTTCAGAATACATGTAAAATTACACCTCTATAATAATCATCCTCTATAACAATCATGTTTTCCGTAGATCCAATTTTTCATATTATGTTATATTATATATTCTCTATAACAACATTTCACTATAACAACCCAAAAATATCGGAACAAACGAGGTTATTATAGAAAAGTCTGACACTATATGATTCTATTAACGGGTAGAGTACATATTTTACTCTTTCCCGAAAACAAACACCAAAAGCAACAGCAATTCGTGTCAACTGTTTGCCTGCTGCTCTGGTCACTGTGCCTCATTAATCCACCAGAGCACAACGAAATTTTTCCCTCCTTTTCTCTTCTCATTTACCCAAGAACAAATTCTCTTGTCCTTTACCCGAGAATAAAATACCTTGACCAGTCAACAATCCGATAATATATAGACACGGGCGTCACGTCTCATCTCACCTACAAAACCGGTAATCTTCCTCAACTGCGCAAGCTACCAACTCCGCAGTCTATTATGGTCAGTAACAGTCATCGCATCCCGATTCAAGGATTTGACAACACCCTTACTCCACCACCGCATCCCCACTTCTCTCTTAAAAATGTCTTTTATGCTTCAAACATCATCAAAAATCTAATTTCCGTTAGAAAATTTGTCACCGATAATTCTGTCTCAATTAATTTTGACCCGTTTGAATTTTTTGTAACGGACTTCCATACCGGAAAACTCCTTACGAGATGCAATAGTGAGGGAGGCCTATATTCGTTCCTACCCACATCCGCTGCTAGTGTCACTCCTACCGTTTTAACAATCCTATCTCCCTCTACGTGGCATAGTAGACTCGGTCATTCGGGTTCCCACGTTTTTTATTCTCTTAAAAACCAAAATTTAATCTAATGTACCAAAGGAAATATTTCTCTTAGTTGCTCCTCGTGTCAGTTAGGGAAGCACATTAGACTACCATTTACGACTTCTATGAGTATCATTTTTTCTCCCTTTGATATTATTCACGCTAATGTATGGACATCTCTCATAACCAGCAACTTAGGCCACAAATACTATCTGGTGTTTTTGGGTATTTCTCTCACTTTCTTTGGATATATCCACTCAAATATCAAGTCTCCAAATTTGTTGAGTTTCGTACCCTAATTAAAACACAATTTGAAAAAGACATAAAATCGTTTCAATGTAATAATGGTCGTGAGTTTGTCCTTACTTCATAAATTCGGTGCGGCTAACAGCATGGTTTTTCGCTTTTCGTGCCCATATACCTCCCCTCAAAATGGTAAAATCGAAAAAATTCTCCGAACCATTAATAATATGATCCGTACCCTTCTTTTTTATGCGTTTCTCCTCCTTATTTTTGGATATATGCATTAAAATTTGTCGAAACGATTCTCAACATTTTACCTACTCGTGCGATTCAAAATAGGACACCGACCGAAATTCTCGACCGACGGGTCACTACCTATGACCATTTTAAAATTTTCGGTTGTCTGTGCTACCATAATCTGACATTCACGTCCCTCCACAAATTGGCACCCAGATCTACTCTAGGCGCCTTTCTAGGTTTCCCGTCAAACCATAGGGGGTATCTGTGCTATGAGCTCTCCACCGACAAAATCATAATTTCTAGCCATGTCACTTTTGTTGAGTATGTTTTTCCGTTTGACAACATTAAAAAAATTCCGAGTCACCTTGAAGATTCGGACCCATCCCTGCTTGTCCAACAAGCATTCCGTCAGACTGCCACTGTTCCGGCAGCTGCAACCACAGTCCCAGCGTCACCGCCGGTCACTGCGCCCAATATCAGACAATCCTATAGTTCGTCATCGCTGTTGTCCGCCCCTGTCACCACCGGAGTAGTCCATCGAATTCCTCTTTGCCACTGGACACCGCCACAATCTCCATACACCGGCCATCCCAACTGTCACCATCACATACCACCGCAACTTTGATGCCCCATCCTAGCCCAGATCAAGAACCACCCCACCAGATCTGTCACTGCCATGACCACCCATACCCGCCGTCACCAACACCACCAGTCACCGGCACCACCCTTCATCTCTGCACCGACACCACCACTGACAACCTACCCAACCCAACCAAACCCACCCTCAAGATCGGCACCAACATCACATCTGACAACCCTACCAGCATCCTTAACAGTTAACACCACCATTCAACACCACCGTCGACTCCCACCCGCTGCCCGTACAAACCACTGATAATCAGCACATACCAATCCCGAACCTCACATCCTAACCCGACACCCATCAGACCTACCTCGCACAACCCTGCCCCTTCGCATCCTATGACAACCCGTGCTCAACACGGAATTTTCAAACCCAAAGTCCAGTTTAACCTATCCACTCAGACAATATCCCCAATTCCCAAAAATCCAAAATTGATCAAATTATAGCCAAATTGAAATGCAACCATGTGTGAGGAATTTAATGCTTTAAATAAACAACACACTTGGAATTTGATTCATAGATCGGAGGGGGTGAATGTAATTCGATGCATGTGGTTTTTTCGCCACAAATATAGAGATAGTGGCCTTGAGAGATATAAGGCAAGATTTGTGGCTAATGACACAAATCATCGGGAGGGTATTGACTGTGGTGAGACTTTCAGTCCGGTTGAGAAACCGGCCACTATTCGCATAGTTCTAAGTATTGCTATGGGTAAGCATTGGTCGATTCAACAACTTGATGTGAAAAATGTGTTTCTACATGGGAATTTGAAAGAAACGGTTTATATGCATGAGCCGCCCCTCAGTATGTATGTCGTCTCTGTAAGTCACTTTATAGTTTAAAACAGGTCCCTCGAGCGTGGTATGATCTCTTTGCACAGTATATTTTTTGCAGATTGAGTTTGTATGCAGCAAGTGTGATAATTCTCTATTTATTTTTCATAGAAGTAGTAACATTGCATATTTGCTATTGTTTGAGGATGATATTGTGTTCACTGCCTCATCTGAGTTGTTGAAAAATGAGATCATTGCACTGCTCAAAACAGAATTTGATATGACTGACTTGGAAAAGTTGAGCTATTTTTTAGAAATTTCAGTGACTAGATCTGCAGACACTATATTTCTTTGTCAACGTAAGTATGCAGAGGAGCTTGTGTATAGGGCTAAAATGACAAATTGCAAGATCATGTCTACTCCAGTTGACTCTAAATCAAAGCTTAGTCATATATGGATGCTTATAAGAAATGGAGTGCTTTGATAGGGATTTGGAGTCAACTGGAGTGCTTTGATATTGCTTATGTTGTTCAGCAGGTATGCTTATTCATGCATGCCCCCAGGGAGCCTCATTTTACTGTCCTTAAACGTATCATTTTATATGTTAAGGGCACACTTGACTATGGCTTACATCTATACCCCTCAGCACCAACCAAGTTGTTATTATATACGGATGTTGATTGGGCAGGCTGCCCGGACACGCGATGCTCCACCTTCGGCTACTGTGTGTTCTTAGGGGATAATCTCATTTCTTGGTCTGCCAAAAGGCAGGCTACCCTATCCCGTTCGAGTGCAGAAGTTGAGTATAGAGGCGTTACTAATGTTGTTGCTGAGATGTGTTGGCTATGAAATCTTTTTTTAGAGCCACAATGTCCCTTACGTAAGGCGTCTTTAGTTTACTGTGATAACATATCCGTCATATATTTATCTCATAACCCGGTTCAGCATCAGCGAACCAAGCACATTGAGATGGATATACACTTCGTTCGTGAGAAGGTAGCCCTTGGTCATGTCAAAGTGATACATGTGTCGTCTTCATATTAGTATGCAGATATATTCACAAAAGGTCTTCCTAGACAGTCTAGCTCTTCCTCGACTTCAGATCCAGTCTTAGCGTTCGACCTCCTCCCGCTCCGACTGAGGGGGTGTATTAACGTGTAGTGTACATATTTTACACTTACCATAATTGGCATATATTTTATATATTGTGTAATAATTAGTGATGTATAATTATGATAGATTTAGTATTCTTATTGTAATAAGATTCCACATTATACACTATATATATATATTAATGAAAAGGACTCCCCAAGGAAGATTAATATAATTCTACAAATTCAAATAATTGATGCCACTTAAAAACAGAAACAATTATGAACCCACAGAACATGTTCTATACAAGGGCTCAACAGTGACCTTAACATATTTGGCCAAATTGAATCTTTTGCATTACTAACCTGTTTCATATCCTCCTCGTAATCACTTAAGCTAAAGTTGATATCAGCATCAACACCCCGGAACTTAATTGCAGCTCTGTCATAAGCTCTATACAATGGAGAACAAAACAAATACAATCAAATTAAGGCTGAAAAATCTGACTAATGTGTGAGATTTGAGAACTATGACTTTTACTTTACCTTGCTGCTGTATGAGCAGTATCAAAACCACCTAATATAAATCAACAACAAAAACCAATCAAAATATACCAAAATCAGAAAAATGTATAGATATAACTTCAGCACCAAAATCCACAGGAACAACGAAATTAATCAAACTGCATAATTAATATAGCAATATCCATACCTAAATATACTTGTTTCCCACAGTCCCTGCATACAATAGTAGTTATATTAACAAAATTGACGATCTATCATTTACTTCCTTTGTTTCAATTTATGTGCCACAATTGGAATTTCAAGATTCAAACTTCTAAAATTTGACCTAAATTCGGACACAGAAACTTTACATATATTAAAATAAAATTTATATATTTGAAAATTACATAAAAATTAGTATAAATCACAATAAGTAATACACTCTCTGTCCCAATTCTATGACACAATTTTCTTTTTAGCATGTACAAAAAGGAACGACACATTTATCAACAATTTAACTTTAAACTTCACGCATGCTTGATTTAAAATCACATAAATATTTTTGATTTATTTTAGATCACAAAATTTCTTTATTTTTTAAACTGCGTGTTTATTCAAACTACGTCTCATAAATTGAAAGAGTAATTAATACTCAGTATTTAAAAGGCATATAACAAAATTCATTCAAAGAAAAATTTAATTGACACTTGAAATTTCAATTGTACCACATAAATTGTAACAGAGGAATTATCATTTTGCCAATAAATCATGATCCAGTAAAAAAAATTAAAGGTGGATGAACTAACCATATATGTGATTCCCATCTACCAGTTCGTCTGTAAAAAGTAACACCTCTATACTGTGAACTCCTTGACCTTGGTCCTCTCCTACTCTTCTTCTTCACTTGTTGTTCCGGTTGTTGTTTTTGTACTATTCGCACATCTCCAAAACCGACCGAACCAGATCTACAAGTCGAGAGAATAACCCGATCGGTTTGTTTCGGGTTCAACTCACCGTTATCATCAACCGGAAATAACTGCCGAGTCACGAACTCGGAATGAGTTACTCTCCGATCCTCATCATCGTTGTTAAGGATGCCGAAATTGAAAGCGAACAACTCACCGGCGCGTGTGTAACACGCGTAATCATCGCCAGTACTAGTTGTAGCTTCCGCATTTCGTAATGATGATGAATTGGACGTACCTGATTCATCAGCTATAGAAGAACCTTCTGAAAGCTCATTGTAGATTACACTTTCATTGAGATCCAACATCATTTCTCTTTCACCTTCAACTAATCAAACACAATTAACTATTTATATGTGTGTGCATATATACAAAGTTCTCAGTTATACAAAACAACTTGTATTAACACTTTGCTTCAACTAAGAATGAAAAAGCAACAAAAAGCATACGAACTGTAATTTCCATTATTTAAAGGATTAAAGTGTAGTTTTGAAAAGTTCAACAAAGAAGAGGATTGGATTAATGGAGGTGAATTTCACTTACTTATATAACTATTGTATATAGGCAACTCTATGTTTGAGAATTGAGAGAGGAGGGGGCAGGGGGGAAGAAGAAAGATGGGACGTGTGAGGCAACTTTTTATTTGAGTTGTGTGACTTGTGAGCGTACTTTTGGTTCCTCTTATTTTGGGGAAGACTATGGTTTATATGGGAAAAATTACAAAATCTTTTTTTTCTTTTCTATCTCTTGTTTTTTCCAAATACGGAAAGTGGGGCCCGGTCTAGGCTTTTCCATTTTGTTGTCTACTCTGCTTGTGTATCATATTGGTGTTTCTTTTTTGTTTTTTAAGTTTTTGTGTTCACAACATCGTGTCAGGGGTGACAGTCGGTTAGATTTTTCAATTTACGATTTGGTAAACGGTAAAATTGAAATTTTTCAATTTGTGTAGAATCACCATGAGCTTTTCAGATCTGTAATTTAAAAGTTAATATTTTTTTAAATAAATATATTTTTAAAAATCACATTATCAAAATTCCACTCAATTTATTATTTGATTCATGTCATGTACAAACAAATTTAAAAGCAAATCACATTATTTTGAAGTGTTGTTTCTCAACGTCTTGATTAATTTTGATGAGACAACAATGTGGCTCTCCAGTAAATTTTGATGAATAACATATAATATTTAAATCCCAAAATTTTTATGACATTCAAAGATGAAGATAAATGTTATATAAATGCTTAAGAAAAGACTGAATGACGAGCTAGTTGAGCTTACAACAGAAGTGTTGAATATTTTTGTTATATCTATCATTTCTAATATAAGCACCTATATATTCTCGAGTTTTCATGCATTATATCATATGAGATAAACTAGCAATTTTAGCTTTCGCGTTTCACCTATCTTCTAACAAGACCAACATGAAGAACTTCAAATATCAACAATTTTGGTTTATCATTTTTTTATAAAATTGGAAATCGAACTAAATAACAAAAAATTTAAAAATTAAAATCGAATTTGAACGAACAAATCAAAAAATCAAAATTTTAAAAAGATCGATTCGATCGGGTTTTTTTATTTGAACCGAAATATACCCGCCCTAATCGTGTTATATAATTAACTAGAGACCAAAAAATAAAAATTTGAAAGACAAATCAATTATGATGTCCTTTATTTATTAAAGGTTCCTTTGACCGTGTGATAATCACAAGCAAAACAACTCATTAATGATGTGGCAAAACATCACCAATGGTTTGTTTGAAAAGTCACCTATCAATTGAAATTGGTGTAATTATTAGTGTAGTAACTACACAGTTTAGTAATTACGGTGACTTGTTTGTTTATCATAATATAATTATAGTGTAATTATAAATATATTGTTTAGTTGCACAAGTGTAATTAAACTGTTAGTTTAATTTAAAAATAAATTTTAATTATCAAATATTAAAACTTAATATTTGGAAAATATGTCTTTATAAATGATATTAAATTAGGCATTTTAATGAATATTATATCTTGAAAATATATTAATTAATAATTATATATTTGTAACTAGTATTGTAAAAAATAATCGATATATATTTTTCAGATTAATAATATTTTAATTTAATTAATTATGAAAATTAAAATCACATTTTTTTGTAAGAACGTCATGGATTAGGTGTTTTACATAAAAGATTATTATTTATAAATATAATGTAATAAAATTATTCAAATGTTTGACAAAAACATCTATCACTTATAAGTGAAAAATAAATAGCATGCAATGTGAAAATAACAACTAAATAGTACTAAAGTAAATAAATTGAAATCGGAAAATAACCTAAATTCAAATTCCAAATTTTTTAAACATACTACTCTTATGTCAATTACAACATAACATAAAGTAAGTTCCAACATAACTTAATTAAATATAATTCAAAAGAAAGAAAAATTATAAGTCGATAATCTCATTCAACAATTAGAAGGTGTTAAAGTTTGTTAATGACTCTTTTATTTTAATATTAGGAGGTGTAGCTTCAAAAATTAGAATAATAACATAATTATTATGCTAAACGAAGAAAATAAAAAATTGAGCAATTATATAAAATCACAAGAAGTAAATATTGAGAATGAGAAGAAAGTAAATTAAAGATAAATAATGTAAAAAGAAAAATATATTTTATAAATAAAACAATTTAAAAGGTAAAAATAAGAAAATGGAAATTAAAATAATAGAAATACAAATAAACTTAAAAAAAATTAAAAAAAAAGAAGAAACCAAACACTCAATTCTCAAACCCCTCCCACTTGAAAATTGAAGAGAGTAATTACACCCTCTCAATACACTCAATTTCCTCCTAACCAGGTAATTACTTGGCCAAAGAAACCCGTAAAACTGTTTAATTACACTCAAATCCAATTGTCCTTTCAAATAGGTGTAAGCTTTTATGTGAACACAAGGTTTAGATATCTTAATTAATGACGTTATTTCATTAATATCCCAATTAGTACATAACCATCTGATACCATTCGTCCTTTTACATATCTCCGTAGGAAACCCAAAAACTAAGCAAGGATCTTATGCTAAATTTAGAAGCATTGGGTGCTCCATTATATTAATCTATATATTCTTAAAGGTGTCTTTGTTCTTGTAAATGGTTAACGATAATGGATTCTCTGGTGAGATCGAATAAATAGTATTCTTGAACGTGTCCTCTTTGTTCTTTTGCATCTTCAAATTTTGGAGTACTCGAATATCACGTGTAACATATATATTAAACTTAAGTTACATAAAATGATAATATATAAAAAAAGAAAGCATTATCAATGCAATTTAAGCAAATTATTAATCTAAAAATTATCGTGTCAAATTTGTTATTTCTATGAAGAGTCATATTTCGTTGTAATTTAACTTAACGTGAAGGTGTACAAAATTTATACCTCATGAGTAATAGGACCTAATTTAAAAAATAAGATATTTACTAGTAGTCTTCAGGTTATTTTTTATTACGCTTCTCAACGGTGCGTGTCGACTATGAGCACGTTTGGTACGCTTTATTATGCTAGATTGTACTGGACAAAAAAATAATACAGCGTTTGGTGAATATTTTCAGCCGGACTGAAACTGTCATTTTTTAGACCAATCTCCCCTGGACTGTATTAAAAAAAATACAATTTATTATATATTAATACAGTTCAGTCCATTACAATACAATACAATTCATATAAAATTATATAGTCCAACGTATCAAACTAGCCCATATATGTAGCTGGACTGTTTAGCCCCAATTTCTTAAAGGTTGTTACTCCCTCTACTTTATCTTCTAGAGTGTGAGTTACTGCATTAACTAGTCACATCACAATCACAATCACATCTAGGCTCCGTGAAAAATGCATAATGCAAATGATACTACGAATTATAATTTTAACTGTAATATTTAAATTCGTTTCAAGCAAATCAATACACAAAATCTAGAAGATGGTATAACGTAAGGGTAAAAATTTGCCCACATCAGATGTTTACATCCAAATATCCAATATATAGTTTAAGTTAACTATAGAAAATAAAGTACACATATTAGGAGTTATTTTAAATTAAGAATATCTAAAAAGATAGTAAATACTAATTAACTCAAAGAAATATACGTTATAAGCTAACTAACGGTAGAAGACTTCTGATTGCCGTCAACTTTTTCTTTCTTTTATTACCTGCACATCTTCTTCTAGGTTGTGACTTGATTTCATCTTTACTTGCAAAATTCTTCTCGGTTTCCGTGTCCCAACACAACCCGATACCCTTATCGGTTTTTTTGTTTCTTCCTAAAAACCCAAGACTCTCCCTAAAAAATTCTCTTCTTCAAATCTTCTTATTCTATTCACTATCCTTCCTGTCCTAACGATTTCTAACATAAAAAACGTTCTTCCTATTGTTCTTGACTTAGAAAACGTTCAATATGTGACGTGGACAAAATTGTTCAAGTTTCATGCACTAGCACATCAAGTCCTACACCATATAATCCCTCCGACCCCTAGTACGGAGGGGGTGCCCACCAAGGAGGAAGATCCTAAATTATGGACTACTCTTGATGCTAAGGTTCTCTAGTGGATTTATGCCACTATACTCGACCTCTTACGGACGATAATGGAACCTAACTCTACAACCATGGCTGCTAGAAATAGATTGTGTGATATATTCCAGGATAACAGCCATCCCCGGATTGTCACCTTTGAACATGAATTTTTCCAAGTTGCTATTGAAAATTTTCTGAATGTTTCATCAAATTGTAAACGACTCAAGGAATTGGCGGACCAACAGATGGTTGCAGGCCTGTCTGAGGCCTATAACGGTGTTGCATCGATACTTCATCAAAGTAACCCTCTACCGCAATTTTATCAAGCTCGATCTATGCTTACATTAGAGGAGGCAGGATTGGCTAAAAAGGCGACTACTGGCACTAACTCCGGCTTTATAGCCACTTCAAATAATTCTCCAGCATATTTTGACAATTGAGGCCAAACTCGCACAATGATGGCGTCAAGAAAGATCAAAATCACAAAAAAAATAAAGGTGGTTAACGTGATGGTAATAATGGCGATGGCGGAGCGCGAGGCACAGGTGGGTCCCGGCTAGTTGGGCCACCAAAAAACTGGCCATGGTCCAACAACCGCACTTACGACTTCACATCCAAAGAAGAGTTACGAATTAGGCCACGCCCAATCTCGCCCAATTCGGCAGATGATCCAATCCAGTCCGTGAGCCCTGCTAGCTTCAAAGATGCCCATTGGTCTCGCAAGCCCTTAGCTTGGGCCTCTGGCCGGCATGCGCTTTGGTGAGGCCCACGCATGCTTTCTTCTCCGACAGATATTGAAGTCGCAATGCACACTATAGGATTAACTCCTCCGGATCCGAATTGGAACATAGACACAGACGCCACTACCCACATGACATCAGACCAAGGTACTTTCTCGTCTTATTCCAATTTGAGCAATAATCGTGGTATAATTATTGGTAATGGTAATTCAATTCCAATTCGGAGTTATGGTCATAAAATTTTGTCTCCCCCACATCCACCACTTGTCTTGAAAAATACCTTTCATGCCCCAAAATTGATTAAAAATTTAGTGTATGTCCGTAAATTCACAATGATAATTGGGTTTCTGTTGATTTTGATCCTTTTGGATTTTCTGTGAATGATTTCAAGACGGGGAACCCTCTCATGAGGTGTGATAGTATGAAAGATCTTTATCCAATCACACCAAGTCTCGGTTTCTCGAGTCTAGCTATAACTTTAACTTTTGCAACTTTTGCTTCTTCCTTATGTCATGCTCATCTATGGTCATCCAGAATCGTCTATTTTATTTGTCTTAAATAAAAACAATCTTATTTCTTGTAAGGGTACGCGTAGTACTCTGAATTGTCAATTTTGTTCTTTAGGAAAAATTGTTAAGTTGTCATTTGTAGACTCTAATTCTCATACTTTAATGTCATTTGATATTATTCATAATGATTTATGGATGTCTCATGTTCTTAGTTCTCTGGGTCATCGGTATTATGTTTTATTTTTGGATGATTATTCTAAATTTTTATAGACTTTTCCGATAGCGAAAAAATCTCAAGTGTTTTCTATCTTCTTAAAATTTAGAGCATTCATTATTTGCACAAAGTTCGGAATTTTTGTGCAAATAATGGAATCAATCTTTGTTTTTCTTGTCCTCACACGTCTTCACAAAATGGGAAAGCCGAACGCAAAATTTGTACCATTAATAACATTGTCCGAACTTTATTGATCTATGCTTTCGTACCCCCATCGTTTTGACATCATACTCTACAAATGGCTACATATATTCTTAACATTCTTCTTTCTAAAGGTTTGACATATTTATCCCCTCTTCAAATTTTATATGATAAAACGCCTTCATTTTTACATCTTAGGGTTTTTGAGTGCTTATGATATCCGTTGTTTCTGTCCACCATAATTAACAAACTTCCAGGCCCGTTCTACCCCGTGTGTGTTTTTGGGTAATACACAAAATCATCGTGGTTACAAATGTTTTGATTTATCATCCAATACAATTAGCATTAGTCTCCATGTTATTTTTTATGAGTCCCAATTCCCGTATGCAAAATTGCGTAGTTGTATAATTTTTGAATGATGGTATCTCCCCATATATTATCCATCATTTATCGGACCTTCCCCGTACCAAAAATCCACCAGCGGGTCCACTGCCTATTGGCCCTCTAGTATGTTGCCTCCTCCAGGTCTGGGTCTAGCGACTGGGCCGTCTATTCATCCCACTTCCGACCTAGATCCTATTTTGACTGTTACACCCCGTAAGTTCAGGACATGTGTAAGTGAAGGTACGTAAGGAACACAAGACTTGGAAATTTGTACTAAAGGAAGAATTGTTTTTCCGACGGAAAATCTTCCGGACGTCGGAAAGGAAAAATGTTCGTTGTTGAGAATTGGATTCTCAAAATACATTATTTGAAGAGTATGGAACTTATTAATATTATGGAAATTTATTTTTACGGATTTGGTCACGTGGGGCCCACCCGAGGAATTTTATGTTTTGTGGGGCCCACGAGAGTTACGAAATTTTTATGGACGAATGAGAGGGCGACACGTGACACCCCCACATGGTCTTGGTTGAATTATTCCAAGGGTAAAATGGTCATTTACCATGGTAGAAGATAAGTCTTGCTAAGCTTGACATTGTTGACTTGTCAACTTGCCACATAAGCTTGATCCATGTGATTTTCATCTTAGCCTCACAAGTGTTTTTATCTAAGTCATCCATAGTGTTATAAGTGCTAAGCTAGTGCAAGACAAGCTCATTTCTACACTTAGAAAAATCACACACCTTGTTCTTCACATGGGAGCTTTCCGCCAGGCCCTCCCTCACAAGAAAATTTTGTAATTTTCCTCCATTAGCCACAAGACTTTAACACAATGTCCCCAAGGGTATTGTAAGGTTACCTCAATAGAAAGATTTCGAAAAAAACGTATTTTTACGTTAGTCGCAAGGCGGAAACTAAGGAGTTCTTCAACTTTGAAGTTGGAACTTGAAGATGGGTTCTTCATAGCCGCAGGAGTGCTTGGAGCGGATTGGAACCTAAGGAATGGAGCTAAGAATTGCTAAGCGCGACTTCAATCTTGGAAATTTTAAGGGCTTTGAAAGGTATAAATTTTGTCGTTTTAATAGTTAAGACTTACTTATCATTGTAGCTATGGATTTTAGCAAGCATGTGTTATATAGTATGAAGTTTGATATGTTTATCGCTATTGGAACCCTAATCAAACTAGCATGTTTAGCGTTAAGATTACAATTCAAGTTGATTATTAGTCTAAGCGTCGCATGTTGTATAAAGAAGGAAATTGTAGTTGTTGAAGTTGTTTATGACTAGATAACATGTTAGACCTTAGAACTTAGAATTGGAAAAGGATTGGAAAAGACTTAGTGTTGCTATGTAAGTTGGCCGAGAATTGGCTAGTGTGCTAGACTATTTCGTATGAATTGTGGGCGGAATTTTACACGTATTGTAAGGCGTGTAATCCCCTTTGTTCGTTGTTGTTTGGAGCCTTAAATGTGGCGTGTTGGTTATTGTATTCGACCTTGAAAAGGTGGCAAAGTGAGTAGAATCAAAGGAAGTCTTGCTTGATTTTTCCGTAGAATTAGAGACCCTATACTTAGTATTATTCTACGTTGAGACTAGAAGTTGATAGTCTTGTTGTGACCATTATAGGTTGACACTTCTACGTACGACGTATTCGGCTTAGCTTGTGGATATTAGCCGAAAAGGTATGTGAACTATCTCCTCTTCTAGCATGATTCCTTAGAATAAAGAAAGTAAGTCCTACTCCTTGAATGATCCATTCCTTGCTTGTATTTGGATTGCCTAAAATAGAATTTGTTCTATGTACTTCCTTGAGTGTACTTTAATGTTTAAATTGTAAGTAGTATAATCCATTTCCTTAGGGAAGTTTGGATTCTTAAAAGTGAAGGTATTTTTCTTAAAGTGCATAGAGACTTGAAAAGGAAGTGGTTTCCAAATCTTTTGGCTAGTGCCTTAGTTCTAAAACCTAAAGGTCATTATAATGACTTTAGAGTCAAAGGAGTGATTTACTTATTTGATTTAAAGAGGAGAAATGACATGATTTAAGAGAAGTAACTTGTGCTAAGGGTGAAGTTACTTGAGGTTTAAAAAGTAGAAGAAAACTTGTTTTCTAACTATTAAGAGACTTGAAGTATTTTTGAAAGTTAAGAACTTGATTTGTAAGTATGCGATACTTGGTTTTAATAGTATAAGTTTCTTGGTTATTGAAGGAATGGATATGTCTAAAACCATAAAGGGTTATAACGGCTTTATGGGAAGTTGGTTATAACGGCTTTATGGAAGGTTAGAAAGTTGTCTATTTTGATTAATCGGCATAAGTTGCCTAGATTGTGAAAATTTGGAGTTACTTGATTTCAAGCTTTGAAATGAGTTTTCTAAAAGTGTAGTAACTTACTTTGAAAAATAGACACGCTCGATACTACTGGTGTTAGTATCTTGAGCTTTACATAGAAAGGAGTCTTTTATAAAAGAATGTACGTATGTAGTACTTTGGCTTGATAAATTGAGAATTTGTCTAAAGTGTGCCTTGATAAGTACTTTGACTTGTTAAAAGAGAATTATTCTATGTATGCCTTGATTAGTACTTTGGCTTGATAAATTGAGAATTTGTCTAAAGTGTGCCTTGATAAGTACTTTGACTTGTTAAAAGAGAATTATTCTATGTATGCCTTGATTAGTACTTTGGCTTGATAAATTGAGAATTTGTCTAAGTGTGCCTTGATAAGTACTTTGGCTTGTTAAAAGAGAATTATTCTATGTATGCCTTGATTAGTATTTTGGCTTGATAAATTGAGAATTTGTCTAAGTGTGCCTTGATAAGTACTTTGACTTGTTAAAAGAGAATTATTCTATGTATGCCTTGATTAGTACTTTGACTTGATAAATTGAGAATTTTTCTATTTGTGCCCGGATAAGTACTTTGGCTTGTTAAATGAGAATTTATTCTAATTGTGCCCTGATAAGTACTTTGGCTTGTTAAATGAGAATTTATCCTATGTGTGCCTTGATAAGTACTTTGGCTTGTTAATTGAGAACTTGCCTATACGTACGGGTAATAGCCTTCGAGTGCCAGATTATGTTTTATTAAGTTGCCGCGACTCTTGGAAGGTCTACCGTCTTGTCAGAAGTTACCGACGCATCGACAGCTGATGGGATTCCACGTATGCTGCTACTTGTAGTACTTGGGTTAAATTCTGATTTTTATGAAGACATGGTAGTGCTTATGTCTTGTTCACGGTCGGTCGAGATAGGGTAAGAGTATAAGTGAGGGTAAACCCCAAGACGCTGCACCACCTTCTCCGGGTAAGAGTATAAGTGAGGTAAACCCCAAGACGCTGTACCACCCGCTTTATGTGTTGTTTGTCACGCCGGTTGAGATAGGGTAAGAGTATAAATGGCGGGCAAGCCCCAAGACGTTATACCACCTTCTCCGTGGTAAGAGTATAAACGGCGGCAAGCCCCAAGACGTTATACCCCGCTTACCACCTCCTTCGTGGTCGAGTATAACGGTGGGTAAACCCCAAGACGTTATACCACCTGCTCGTTTTACTGCCCGTCTGATTTTAGAACACAGTGGGGACTTGGTGTTCATGTATGCCTATTGGTGTTATGTTATATCATGGATCGCCGGTGAGGAAGGATTCCACGCATGATTGATATTACGGGCGTGAGACCCATAGTTATATTTGAATAGTGACTTTGGCGCTGCGTTCTCGACTTGATATGATCGCTATGTATCAGGCATCGTAGTTGCTATCATACATGTCTCCCGCTTTGTTTAGATCGTTATGATTTCATTACTGATTTCATCGCTCACATACTTGGTACATTCTTCGATCGACTCCTTCGGCCGCGTCACGCCGCAGTTTAGGTACGCTTGTTTGGTGATCGGCAGTGTAGGATCCCGCCGTGGTTTTGGATAGCTCCTCCGCCCGTGAGTTTATCTTTTGGTATATATCCTTCAAGATGTGCTTTGTACAGCTTGGGTACGGCTGGCCTTGTCCGCCATATTTCGATTTAACTCCTAGAGGTCCGTATTCATATGTGGATTGACTCACGTATTTGCAAAAGGTCTTTTGTTTATGTGTATATAGCGGCCTTTGTCGGCTTTGCCCTTGCCCGCATTTGGTTGTTTTAAAAGAAAAAATGAGGTGTTATTTAATTTCCGCAGCTTTACTTGTATTGTTAAGGTAGGCGCCTGTGCAGTGCACCGCCATGGGCCCGGTTCGGCGTGACATCGACTCGTGTCCAATTTCGGCCTAGTGCCTATTTTGGCGTCTGGCAGTGCTCCAGTTGTCCGTTCTGGACCAGCAGGCCCACTGCCTATTGGTTCATCCGTCACATGTCCCGATATTTCCCAAAATTCACCAAATTCTCCCCCGAGTCATAGATCAGTCACGCGTAGTCAACGGGGTATTTTAAAACCAAAATGACATTTTAATTTAACTTTTAATGTTCTTAAATCACCTTTACCTTGTATCATGTGTCTACTTTAAATGACCCGAATTGGAAAATTACTATGACCAATTAATATAATACTCTTATTGATAATAAGACATGGGAGTTGATGTTCCGTTCATCTGGTGTTAATATTATTCGGTCTATGTGGATTTTTACTCATAAGGATAATTCTGACGGTTCATTTGCAAGACATAAGGCTCGACTTGTAGGGGATGGTAAGACTCAACAGGTTGGTGTAGATTGTGGTGAGATATTTAGTCTGATGGTCAAGTCGGCTACCATTCACACTATGCTCAGTTTGGCTCTTTCGAAAGTATGACCCATTCACTAGTTAGATGTAAAGAATGTTTTCTTACATGGGGATCTCAAGGAGACAATTTATATGCATCAACCCTTGGGGTTTAGGGATCTCAAATATCCGCATCATGTCTGTTTGTTGAAAAAGTCCTTATATGGGCTTAAACAGTCTCCACGAGCCTGGTATAAGAGGTTTGTCGACTATGTTTCGACTATTGGGTTCACTCACATCAGGTCGAATAATTCATTATTCATATATCGTCATGATTCATCTTTGGCTTATATACTATTATATGTGGATGATATTATCTTGACTGCCTCTTCCGATGCATTGCGCCAATCTATCATGATAATGCTCAGTTTTGAGTTTTCTATGAAAGACTTGGGGGTCTTGAGTTACTTTTTGGGGATTGTTGTCACTCGTCATGCAAGTGGGTTGTTCTTATCCCAGAAAAAAAGTATGCAGTTGAGATCATTGAGAGGGTTGGGATGTATTCATGTAAGTCTAATTCCACTCCTATTGATACTAAACTCAAGTTGGGTGTGAGGATCTGACCCGCTATCGAAGTCTTGCAGGGGCCCTTCAGTATCTTACATTCACGGGACCAGATATTATGTATGTCGTACAACAAGTGTGCTTATTTATGCATGATCCCAGGGTTGAACACATGAATGCTCTCAAACGCATCATTCGGTACATCTTGGGGACACTTGACTATGGCTTACATTTATATCTGTTGTCGACGTCTACACTTGTGTCGTATACAGATGCTGATTGGGGTGGTTGTCCGGACACCAGAGTGCTATTGTATATTTTTTGGTAATAACTTGGTCTCATGATCATCAAAGTGTTAGTCGACATTGTCCCACTCTAGTGTAAATGCCGAGTATCGAGGGGTAGCCAATGTGGTCTCTGAATTTTGTTAGTTACGTAATCTTCTTTTAGAGCTTCATTGTCTTATTCAGAAAGCTACCTTAGTTTATTGTGATAATGTTAGTTTCCTCTATCTTTTTGGTAATTCGGTTCAGCACTAGCACACTAAATATATCGAGATAGACATTCACTTTGTTCGAGAAAAGGTAGCTCGAGGACAAGTATGCGTCTGTCATGTCCCTTCCAGGTATCAAAATGAGACATCTTTACAATTGGTCTTCCATCGATCCTTTTCAAGATTTTAGAATGCCTCAACAGCCACACCACCCGCATGATCAAGGTGTATCAGTGTTCCAAGACAGTCTCAGTGTTCTTTCATCCACGATCAATTTTAACGGAGAGAAGTGCAGTGCGGGAATCACTTTAGAGAATTTAATTTTAATACTTTTTTTTTATTTAAGATTTTATATTTTTCATTTTTCATTTTTAAATGACGAGAATCTTCCATAAAAGATAATATTTTTTTAATCTGTTTAAGTTGAGTTTTATTTTCTTAATGATGCAACTGTAAAATTAATGCAAAGTATTCTTGCCAAGAGCTCAACGTGGAGAGTATACTATGGGAGCTCAGTTTATAATTTTTTTCATAACGTGTAACATTGCAATTATATAAAGCTTAATTTTGTGAAGTTTTTTATCTGTTAAAGTGTTATACTGAAGGTATATAAAAGGTATGCGTTTTTATAAGGTTAAAATGTTCTTATTTTATTTCTCAAAATTAGCTTATTTATATTACTAAAGATAGTTATAGTAGGTAGAAGGAATTTTGGTTAATAATGGCTAGCGATCACGTCACTGCTAAAAATGGATATCTTTAAGAATGTTAAGTTATTTAAGAAAAATTATCTTATATATTTAATATATGTACAAAGAATATAATAGTTAACTATGATTAAGTATTAATTATTGTAGTTAAAGAAATTAACAAGTGTCATTTGTTTATTAATAGAGTGTAAACACCCTATGCTGATAAATTTCAACCAAATGTAAACAGAAAAGTAATTTCCCGCCTGTAGAATGTTGGTCTTTATTTACTCATCTAATTAAGGGTATAACAAATTGCAGATACGTCTTTTTTTCAAGAAAAAAAAAATCAAATACATTAATTCACTATTGTATGTTATGAATATTAATATTACTCATTTCCGTCTTTAGAACCGAATCCCACATGTAGGGGTGTACAAAACAGGACCGGACCGGAAAACCGGACCGGAACCGGACCGGAATGGACCGGACCGGTGGATTCCGGTCCTCGATCCGTCAAAATGGTCGATTCCGGTTTTCCGGTCCGGGTAAAAACCGGAATTTTCCGGTCCGGACCGGAATGGATCGGTTTTTTTTTTTTTTTTATAAATTGAATTTCCAATATTGAAATTGACATTCCCGGATGCGGTGCCACGCAATTTTTACGTTGAAATCAATTGTACATCGCGAGATATTTAGATTTGAAAAGGGGAAAAATGTAACGATTTGGGGGAAAAGTGAAATTGAGAGGCAAGATGGACGTTTTTGGATAAATCGAGGAATCAAACCGCTTATGCGGTTTGGCCACCCCGATCGTAAAAATACGTTAAATAAAAAAAAAAATTAGGTAAAACGGACGTCCGAGCGCAGTTATGACTATATAAAGTTTGATCAATTTACAACCTATATTTCTTATGTCAATACGTCCGGCCATGGGAGGGGCTGGCGGGGTGGTGGGGGACTGGGGCAAATCATTCACCGAGTAACTGTAATTTGCCTTCTGCCTTCTGGTCCCATTCGCTTTAACCTTTTGCACTCCCTAGTTTCGTGAATGTCTAAATTCCAAATAGAAAATAGAAAATATAAATGTGGTGTGTAACTTTAATTAATGAGTAGTTCAAGAGTTCAGATACGAACCAAGTACATTGGTGATTTTCTTTAAGTTAGTTATATTAATGAAATAAAGTTTATTGAAGGATAAGGAAAAAAACAAACATATTTAATGAGATTGATAAACGAACACATTCTTAACAATTTATAATTTAATTGCATTTAACAAAAAAAAAAATCCGTCCAACCGGTCCAAAACCGGACCGATCGAATTTTTCCGCTCAGATCGACCGACCGAATATTCGGTCCGTCCTCGATCGTAAATTTTCTGATTCCTGCCCGGCCCATTCCTGCTCGTCCGTCCGTCCTGGCTCGACCTGAACACCCCTACCCACATGCGCATGACATTTACAAGTGAACCTTATTTTATAAGGAGACAGATTGGTTCAAAATAGGAATTGTTTCAAAATTATAATCAAGACTATAATTTGCATAACTTATCTTCACCTTTTATATATGGAATAATACCACTTTTAGTTAACACCTTGTCAAATTAGGTTTTGATCTCACACTTTAAAAGCTAGCTCAAAAGAATGAGGATTGTCAATATCTGATCTAGTGCGTGCACATTCATGGACCGTAGGCATCCGGATCGGTCAATTGGTTCGGGGAGCATTCCGTCCCTCATTTTTCGAGAGAGAGGACACATCGGATCGGGTCTGACTCTGATATCATGTCAAATTAGACTTTGAGTCCAACTCACCCCCCCCCCCCCCCCCAAAAAAAACTAGCTCAAATGAAGAAAGATTGTCCCAACCTTATAAGGAGCACATAATTCTCATCCGTCACTTAGTATATTTTTCTTCAACACACCCCTAACTAAATATGGAATAAATTTAATCTCAAAATTTGTATTAGATTTAGCTAATCCCTTGAACCAAACTACACCGGAGAGTTTTGCATGACGAAGTCAAAATTAAGAAATACTAAGGGTCCGTTTGGTACAACTTATTAAAAAGAGCTTTTAGAAGTAGAATTTTTTATCAAAAAGTGGTTAGGTTGGTTGTCAATAAAAAAGTGTTTTTGGCTTAAAAATGGGAAAAATGTTGCCTCTACTTCCAAAAGCCTAAAATTTAAGCTTTTGAAAATAGAGGCCAAAAGTGTTTTTAAAAGCCAAAAACACTTTTTCGATTTTGAACCAAACACTTCAATTTTTTACCAAAAATATTTTTGATATTCCAAAAGTAGTTTTATCAAATCTAAAAGCCCAACCAAACGACACTAAATGGTGTTCCTTTTATTGGAGAGAGTCGGCATTTCCTTCATTGCCTAACATGGAGTGACAGTGTTACCCATATGCATGAGATACTATTAAATAGTGGCTGATAAATGGAGTATGAGATGAGCAGTTGGAATATGTGACTTCTTGGTTGGATGCGTAGCTCTCTACATTAAGCACGAGGCCTATACCCACCTTATCATTAGAAAATAATATTTCCTTGGACAACAAGTTACCACGTTTCTTGACATTGAAAGTACATAAACATTGTGGCCCCCTAGCAAATTTCAGTGCCCATATATCCTAGACCAATAACTTTATATACGTATAAAGAATTCCATACCTTTCTGTTCAGAAATCATCAAAATCTGGAAAATCCCTTAATATAAAATGAAAACTGAAAAATTTACATCTATTTTTTGAAATATTAAATAAAGATTAATTCGAGGGGTGTATGTCTCATATTTTGGGATTGATTTCCAAATAAATCCTTGTGAACTGAACCGTATTGTGAGGGATTGTTTTACCTTCCAATATGCATGGAACTTTCAGGCGTGAACGATTTTGGATTTAGTAAAACCCTAATACAGGTCCAGACATCAAATAAGAAACAAAAAAATTAACATCCAACTATACAATAGACCGCGTCGGAGACATGATTTTCACAAAGGAAATTAGGTGTATATGTCCCGGTCAACTCTGCTTTCATCTTGACTAAGATATTATTGTTGCCTTTACCTTTTTTTCTCCTTTAATTTTAGATGCATTTGGTCCATATCTATTCCAATTGTAAAAAGGGGGAAACAAAACCAGGCGGAGGAGAAGTTGATTCGTATTTCATGGAGGAAAATGGTGACAGGATTTCAACGTGGTACTTGTTTGGCACTACCTTTAAAGTTTAAACTCTGGCAGACACAGGATATGCCTATAATGAAAAAACATTTTTTTCTCTCTAGAAATATTATAAGTTATCGGTTAAAATTCATTTAGTTCATAGCCTAACTGTGTATAGACATGACATCTCCTAACTCTATATAATCACACAGAGAAATAGTGATGGTGCCAATTCTGTCGTGACATGTTTATTGTTCTTTGCCTAACCCCATCTAAAATCAAAATAATTTAATTATGTGGGGCTAAGAGTTCACATCAATTCATTGAGGAAGAAATAGGACATCAATGATTTTTGTTTGACATTTCCTATTATGGTAAAAAAACAATTATCTTTCACACCTTTTATTTGACTTTATTTTTCAAAATGACCAAAACCTGCAAGTTGCAAACCATATATAAGTATTCAACTTGTCCACCCTAAGGACATATAATCATTAATAATCCCACGAACTTCACACTAGTTTTTTAATGTGATTATATCAGGGGAGATCTAGAGGTCCGGTTATGAGTGAACGTTAGGAAAGATGTAATCTTTTGATACAGATTTATTTAAATCATAATTTTCAATTTCAACTTCAACTTTATGTCATGGTTTGAAATCTAAAATCATCCAAAAGTGTCTGTGTCGACTAACAACATATATATTGTTGGTGCTTAACTTCCTTATTTTTCTATACCAGAAGTCTCTGTGTCGTATCATTATAATGCACGACTTAAATATAAGTAGTTGTTCCCCACAAGAAAAGTAAAGATCTTTTTAAGTTCTTCTGACTATTTATCAAACCCCATTAAAAAATTTAAGATGAAAATCTATTATGTGTCCCTAGGAAATCTGTTTGTCATCCAAACTTTTGTCTTGATCATAACTACGCCAATTAATATATACTGATGATGATGCGGCAACCTTAAGAATAAGAATAACATTAATAGCTAGTATATATATAAATCATTCAGATAGTTACGTAATATAAAAAAAAAACTTAGTGTAATTGATTATATTACGTACGGTTAATGGCGGAGACATAATTTTCACCAAGTGGGTTCAAAATATGAAGAAGTGACATGTAAAAATTACAGACTAAAAACCGGAGCTGGGGTATGGGAGTGGGGGAGAGGGGCAAACAACTAACCTTAACCCGCTAAATTTTAACTCGCTTTGTCACGCTCGATTTAACATTTGTTCCTACTTTTGTCCTGCTACTTCTAGCATTTCTTAAAATTTCTTGTGTTTTTCCCTTTCCATTTTACTTTATTTTAAACTTTTTATTTTTTCTCTCTTCTAAATAAGTGTCCTCATAAATTATTTTGAAAATCGTCAAGATTCTTGAAAAAGTTGTAATAATTGAATTTTATATATATATATATATAACTACTCAATATAATACGAACATATATTTAATTTTAATGATAGGGTACAAGTAGTTAGGACTAACCCCAAAGAGCTCATCAATTAATTTTCTAAGATAGAATAAGTTAGTTAGGACTAAATGTGCTTAATTATTTAAAAGATGGAAGTATTATTAATGCTCCACCTCAAATATTAGGGACTATTTTGTATGGAAATCCAAATATAAAGGACCGTTTTGGGTCTTTTCTCGATCGAAGTATAGCTAAAGGTCTACAAAGCTAAAAATAAATAAAATATTACAAGCGAGCGTAGCGATGGCGGCTTGAACCCGAGACCTAAGCAAAATGTTGAACCCCTCTACCACTGAACGAAGCTTTTCAACTTTGTCAAGGGGTTCATTATTAACTATATACTCATTAAAACTGAAATTTGGCTTTACATATGCGAAGTGGATTCGGATGAACCCCGGCTCCACCTAGCTCCGCTCCTACATACATTAAGTGATTTACATAGGTGAGTTCTTTCACTAGTGTACTAACATTTTATTTGATGCTTAGATAACGTTGAATAATTTTTTGTTACAATAATATTGAGGCAAAATTAAGTGAAATTTTAGTTACAAAATAATTAAGTGAAGAAATCCTTGTTTACACTTCACTACCTCTATTTTAAAAATATTGATATTTTTCGTTTTTCAAGACTCAAATTTTCAAATTTAACGATGTGTTAGAACATAGAATTTTTAAATTTTATAAATAAATTTTACATATTTGAAAATTACATAAAAAGTACTATAATTCATCATAATGAATAATTTAAATATTTAAAAAACTTTTAAAAAAATTAAAGTAAAATAACAACTCATTTATCCTCGAAAAGTAAAAAATATCATTTTTTTTAGACGGAGGAGGTAATGACTATAAAGTATAAACCAGACATCTCTCACCATGACACAAAAAGTTTTATTTTTGTCCTATTAGAAAATAGTGATGGTACCAATTCAATCATGACAAGTGTTTTGTCTATGCCTAAATCCTCCTTTATGTTAAATCAAAATTATTAATTGTGGAACGTATAAGTAGTTCACATCAATTAATTTGAGAAAACGAGACCACATCATGATTTTCCTGTGACCTTTCCTGTTATACTAATACTCTATTCTTTCACAAATTGTCCATTTCCTCCCATTCGATATTCCAAATCTAGCAAATTTTAACAGCTCATTAGTCTATTTTTTTTTTAAAATTGATTTTTTTCCTTTTTAATTACAATAACAATATATGGAGTGAAATTTCATAATATAGAATTTGAGGATGATAGAAATACGCAGACCTTATAACTATCTTGGTAGGTAGAGCGGTTGTTTCCGGGAGATACTCAGCTCAAGGCAGAGCATAAACACAAGCAAAACAACCGCAAAAGCAAAGAAAGAGCAAAGCAAAAGAAACAGTCGACCCGGTCAGAAAAAATTTAAAGTTGTATGAAAATGCTAGTATCAAAAGCGAATAAGCTCTGATAGCGTATTCCGAAAAAAGTAAGCAATAACTAGCGCATGTAAATAAGCTAAACAAAGTACACTAAAGGAAACATAGCAGCAGAAATCAAACTACATGAGACTATAAAGCAATACTGCTCCTATTAGTAGGATAAGCTAAGTGACCTATAATAATAACACTACAACTACCCGTTTGCAAGGGTAAGTAGGACTACGCTCGACTACCTACTACCCTTCTACCCTAATCTGTGTCCTCCACAACCCTCTATCTAAGGTCATGTCCTCAGTAAGTTGTATCTGCGTCATATCCTATCTAATCACATCTCCTCAATACTTCTTTGGCCTACCTGTACTCCTCCTGAAACCGTCCATAGCCAACCCCGCTTCCCGCATCTTATCCTCCACCGAGGTCACTCCTATTTTGTCCCGGATATCATCATTTCTAACCATATCCATCCTTGTATGCCCACACATCCATCTCAACAACCTCATCTTCCCAACTTTCATCTTTTAGATGTGCATATTCTTAACTGGCCAACACTCTGCCTCATACAACATAGTCGATCTAACCACCGCCCTACAAAACTTGCCTTTAAGTTTTGGTGGCACTTTTTTATCGCATAAGACTCCAGATGCGAGCCTACGCTTCATTCATCCTGCCCCAATACGATGTGTGACATCGTTATCAACCTCTCTATCCCTTTGGATAATAGACCTTAGGTACCTTTAGACTCTAAAGTTTGTCTCCAAACATCCAGCTTGACGTTCACTCCGCTACGAGTCTTATCAATAAGGATTATGTCGTCTGCGAATAACATATACCATGGTACCTCCTCTTGGATTTGTCGTGTCTGACCGTCCATCATCAAGACAAATAAGAATGAGCTAAGAGCTGATCCCTGGTGCAGCCCCAACATCACTAAAAAGTGTTCCGAGTCTATTCCCACTGTTAGTAGACTGGTCTTGCTCCATCATACATATTCTAGATCGCCCTAGTGTACGTTTCAGGTACATCTCTAACCTCCAAACATCTCCATAGTGTGGCTTAGCATCTTGATACCCCTATAGTTGTTGCAACTCTGGATATCACATTTGTTATTGTACAACAAAATCATTGTACTCTACCTCCACTCTTCAGACATTCTCACCGTCTAAAAAATGACGTTAAACAACTCAGTCAGCCACTCCAAACCTACCATGTTTGTGCTTTTCCAAAATTCAACCGAGATCATCAGGCCTGATCGCTCGTCCCCTACGCATCTTGCGAACAACACATTTAAATTTTAACCTCCTCAACCTTAATGCTTCTACAATACTCAAAAACTCGGTACCTACCAGATTGCTCCAGATCTACCAGCACGATGTCTCTATCTCCTTTTTTGTTCAAGAGTTTATGGAAGTAAGACTGCCACTTCCGCCTAATATGCGCGTCTTTCACCAATACTTTGTCATCCTCGTCCTTGATGGACCTCACGTGATCCAGGACCAGTGTCACGACCCGACCCGATGGTCGCGACCCGATGGCCGCGACCCGATGCCCTATTTGGACACCAAGGGCGCAGCAGCTGCGCGAAAGTCGTTGCGCAACACACCTTTATACTACCCTGTCACATATAATCAGACTCATACTGAGGGAAATATGAATTTCGACAGCATAACACCACAATCATAACACATGTCAGAATAGGCAAGCCGACAAGGATGTCTTTACACACGAATGTACCCGCCTCATGGGAGTCACAACAAGCCAACATAATATAATAGGCAAGCCGAAAAGGCTGCCACTATACATAGGGATAACAAAACACATCACAACCGTACAGCCGGCTAAAACACATATACAAAGCACATCTACCACCCACAATTGTCTACAGACCTCTAAGAATACGATAATGAAATATGACGGGACAGGGCCCTGTCATACCCCTAAATATGCACAAGTCTATAATAGCGAATCTGTACCAAAATGACTAACTCTAGCACAATGGAGCTCCCAAGAAAATAGTTGAGCAGGAATCCTAAGCCGGAGGATCGCCGAACTGAATATATGTACCTGCGGGCATGAACGCATCCCCCCCGAGGAAAGGAGGGGTCAGTACGGAATAATGTATTGTAAGAAAGATCATAACTGGCCAAAGAATATCATGAGACAAGTATAATAATAAAATTACCATTTCAACTGTGTCTTACACGAATGAGAGTCAACTGTGCCTTATACAGTGAGAGTCATGTATGTCCATATAAAATCATCATATATATATATATAAACTGTATGGCCCTCTGGGAAATAACGCGGTGAACATATAAGGTATACTGCCCGACCCATTCTGGGACGCGGTAAAGTCATATAAGGTATACTGCCCGGCCCATTCTGAAACGCGGTAAAGTCATATAAGGTATACTGCCCGGCCCATTCTGGGAAGCGGTAAAGTCATATAAGGTATACTGCCCGGCCCATTCTGGGACGCGATAAATTCATATAAAGTATACTGTCCGGCCCATTCTGAGACGTGGTAAAGTCATATAATCACATTAGCACTAATAGAATATTTTGAGTAGCTTTATACATATCAAATCATCACATGTCTCTCAATGGAATAGAAAAAAAGGTGTTATTGATTGGTGTATTTTATATACACCTTTTGAGTCAGTTTTAGTTAGTCTTTTGTCCCGTTTTGCACATATAAGTGTCATATTAGGATAGTGTAAAATCCGGAAAAAAATAATAATAATATATAGTTGTGGTTGAGTTAATAAATAAATAAATATATAAATATATATATATATATAAGAAAACAATGAATAAATTGCATGGGATAGAGTTAGTGTTAAAGTTGGATAAATAGATAGATAAAATGAAAATAAGAAAAAAAAAAGAAAATAAAAGAAAAAAAAAAGAAAAAAAACCATGCAATTATGCACGTTTTTCCTTCCCTTTACCCCTCCCCTTCCCCCCTTTTCACCTCCCTCCACTCTTGGCTTTCCCCCTCCCAGAAGTTATACAAACACCCTTACTTATACATTATACGTGGCACACACAAAGGACTAGCACAAAGAATAGAAAATCAGACAAAATAAGTGAACAAGAAGAAAACAACTGAAAGTTTTCAAGAAAGCAAGAATAATAATAAAAATACTAGGAGCAAGGGTGGTTGTAGCAACCGAACCACAATCTTTTTCACACTTACAAGGTGAGTTTTCTCACTCAGAAATTCTTGGTAACATCCTTTATTTTTAGTTCAATACATGTTAGAATAAGAATTGAGTGTTGAAAAGAAATATTGAACTTTTGATTGTTTAGACAACTAGTTGCGTCATGAACTTTACGAACTGTTCTCACTGAGTTATAATTGTTAGAATTTGATGAAATTCGGAGGAATTGTACACCTCTCTAATATGATCATATAGAACCAAAAATGAGGTAAAATTGACGTACGGTTTGAAAGTTATCATAGTTCAAAGTTCCTGCCTTAGATTTGGTCGAAATTCGGAAAGACATAATTACGGACTGTTTTTATTGAGTTTTACTTATTAGAATTATATGAAAATTTACATGGTTGTAAATATCTCTGTTACGGACAGATATATATAAATATTTATTAAAACGGACTTACGAGTTGAGAGTTATTGTAGTTTGAAGTTGCTGCCTCGGATTCGTCGGAATCCAGAAGGGCAGGACGTTGAAACGTAAAACTGTACTAATCTGTGGGGAATATGAAAATTGTTGCTAAATGAAAGTTCTAGATCTATTTGTTGTGGACATTTTGAGACCTTACGGGGGTCTATCCGACTTACGGATTGAGAGTTATCGCTGTTTAAAGTTTCTGCCTCGGATCTATCGAAATCCAGGAAGGGCAGCGAATAAAAGTGTAAAACTGTACCAAATGGTACAGAATATGAAAGGATGGTTCACATGGAGACGTGTAGCTCTCTGTTCTCGTCGTTTTGAGATTTTATGGGGCTTGAACGGGTTTACAGATTAGGAGTTATGACTATTCTAAGATTGGGTGTTGTTTAATAAATATTCTGCCGAAATAAATTTCATGTGGCTGTTTTGAGGATAAATTTGTGTTAGTTACCCAAAGTAGTTTTAAATGAAATTTGGTACAGTGAAAGATCCCGTCTTACCTTAGTTTCCGCTGAGAAACACCTTAGTTGGAGTTATGGTTAAAAGTTATAGTCGTTACAAGTATGAATGACAGATTGTTATATATGAGAATAGTATTTATTTGATCTTCGAAAAATATGAAAAGTGAATACGTGTTCACATAAATATATAAATATATAATGGATCGGGTTGCACGCCGCAACAAAACGTAAAGTGAATACGCGTTCACAAATACGTAAACATAATGGATCGGGTTGCACGCCGCAACAAAACGTAAAGTGAATATATGTTCACAAATACGTAAATATAATGGATCGGGTTGCACGCCGCAACAAAACGTAAAGTGAATACACATTCACAAATACGTAAACATAATGGATCGGGTTGCACGCCGCAACAAAACGTAAAGTGAATACGTGTTCACAAATACGTAAATATAATGGATCGGGTTGCACGCGTCATCAAATTTGAAAGATGAACACATGTTCAACTATATATAAATATGAAAAGTGAATACGCGTTCACAAATATATAAATGTAATAAACATGTGGAAATGCAGGGGAATGTCTTAACGTATAATACGAAATAAAATGAAGTGTTAGTTAAACCAAGAATTTCATATGAGGAGTTGTTGCATATTTAAAGATGTCAGAATTGATATGTTTTGCAATATGCTTATTACGTTATAATGTGATTGCACTTGGAATATTGTGGTGTTACTTTGAATTGCGGTGGTAAGGTTCTCACCACCAGGATGGTAGAGTGACTCTTTATTTAACATGTTTCGTGAAAGGGTGATAGAGGAAAGGCTTCCACGACAAGGCTAGCGATCGTCCGCACCTCTTTTCATACCAAGTCTATTGTTTCGCTTGGTACTCACAGTTCGAATGTCGGTTCAATGTCTCGATATGCCCGTGTGGAATGATCTCCTTCCAACTTAGAATAATCTTTGTCAGTATGTCTATGTAGAAACAATATTTGCACGAGCATGGGCTCGCGTTATGTTTTTTCATATAAAGTCATAAACATATTTCTTTATTGTTATTTTTATTAATCGCTCCGTATTTGAATATAAGTTCAAATTTCTAAATAAAGAGAATTAAATGGTGCTCCTGGAAAATAATTGTCCAGGTGCCATCACGCCCTAAGTAAAGACTTAGGAAAAGTCGGGGCGTGACAAGTTGGTATCAAAGCTAAACCAGGTTAAGAGATTCTAGGAAGTTTCCTTCGAGTTGGGTGTTTGAACGGTTACTTATTGCGACGGTGTGCGCGCGCCACCTTAGTAATAAGTGAACGGAATAACATCCTAAAGTTTTCCTTCTTTCGTACTCTTCTCGTGCCTATCTTGAGTCTTTTCAAAGATTTAGTTCTCGTACTTCCTCCTTCACACGGGTTAGAAAAGGGATTGTACAACGTTATACTGACTAATATGATTTGTGTAGATGGCGATTATAAGGCGGGTTCCAACAAAAAGGGAAGTACTCATGGAATGTGCAAAGGAAATGAGAGCTCAGAGGAGTTCATGCGTCGCAAGATGGACTCGAAGGTGATTTTGATGAGTACATTGATGACACAATCGTACTATGTACATATTTGCTTAGACTAGAAGGAAAAGGCGCTCATACGACCCGACCTTCTTCAACTTTCCAATTGGAGTCATACTACGATAATTGTCAATTCCGTCCCGTAAAAGTTTCATTCCGCATTCGAAAGGCAAGGATGCTAAGAGAAGATATTACGTAAAAATTCATCGCACCAATTTCGAATCATGTAAGAGGAGTAAGGTATAAAATGAACTATATGGAAAGAGAAGCAAAAGGAAGGTTCACGGGAGTTGAATGTCAACTGCAGAATAGGCGAATCATGCGGTTAAGCCCTTTAACGCAGCGTGATAGTAGGTGTCTGTTCCAGTACAAGGGCTATAGCGGGTTGCACAATGGCAGAGTTGACCTGATGTGATGTATTGTAGTCATGACATTGTTATTTTAAAATATGATGAATGAAGTACTATGAATACAAGAAAGAAAGGATATGTTTTATTAAATTATTTTCCGTGTTGGCATATTGTGGTGTTGCATGCTTATGAACTATAAGAAAATTTAGGAGCTAGAATAGACATTCCGTCTTCTAAAATATGAGTGTGTTTGTCTTCACAGAAAATGGTGAATTCACAAATCCCGGGGGCTCAAGAGAGGTTCATCACGAAGCTCGTACCTCCGATTGACGTAGTGGTGTCGAAGGAGCGGAGAAAATGTCGGAGAAAATGTTGAGAGAACGAGAGTCAAATGGCCCAAGAAACGGTGGGACAAAACTAGATGGACTCATAGAGTTAATGACAGTGATTCCACACATGGTTCCGCCCGCACCTATTGTCTGTCATAGCCCAGAACTGTAACCGGGCGGTAGGGGACCGGTGCATGCACGCACCAGGGAGTGTAGAATCCCAAGCGCACGATAGGCTATGGGCAAATTTTATGAGGAGAAGAGAACCATCAGACTCGGGGAAGGACCGAGGCCGACCCGATGGTATTCCTCGATGAAGTTGAAGACTTAATGTTCACATTGGGATGCGTGGAGACGCAAGGCGCCAACTTGGTAGCGCGCGACTAGTGGATGATGCGGGGTGTGGTGGAGGAATTTTAGGAAAAATCGCCCCGATGTCACCACCAATGACTTGGGGAGGTTGAGCGGCATTCATTGAGAAGTTTATGCCTACACGCGAGGATGCGCTGACGGAGTTTGAACAATTGAAGCAAGGTGACCGCAGTGTACAAGAATATGATACGATTCGTGAGGTTATCGGCATACAACACACATGTCGTCCCCTACGAAATGGATAGAGTCAGCGATTTGTAGAGGTTTAAACCCGAACATAGCGAAGAAGGTGGTGGCGTTAGCCAACGATCGAACTTATCTTGATTATCGATATGGCTTTGAGGTAGAAGGTTTCGCTAAAGCAAAAGAGAATATTCGCAGAAGAGATTTGGACGTCGGGATCGTTTAACGCAGTCAAAATCGAAGCGGGAGTTTAGTAAAGGGATCTTCGTGACCGAACCAATGCTGGTCGATCTTATTTCAAGCCTAAGGGCACATTGGTCTAATTACCAAGGTAGCGACAAGGCCACCAACCCTAACACGGGAGGCGACAAACCGATTTGTAAGATTTGTCAAAGAAAACACACCGGAGAATGTCGGCTCTTAACGAAGACATGTTATAATCGTGGAAGTCGGGCCACTATGCCAGGATTGCGAAGAGGACCCAAACTCAATATATTCGGGAGGTCGAAGCAACCACACCGCTGCTGGGAAATCGAAACCAACCCGCCAGAGTCGGGAGGTCAACAACCCAACAATTTAATCGGCTCTACGCTTTGCCCCAGGAATGAGGCGTAAGCATCTAATGCGGTGGTCGGTGTATTTTGCTAGTCTCGAGTATTCTGCATTTGTATTATACGATCCCGCTCTACATTTTCATATGTGTCAATGAGCTTTGCTAAGAATTTACATGTAGAACCTTCTTATTTAAGTGAACTGTTGAGGTTATGACACGATGGGGCCTCAATTTGGGCCTCTCGTGGTAAATAATTTTCCATTAGAAGTGAATGGCAGGAACAAGGGTGAACCTAGTACTACTTGATATGGTAGACTTGACGTCATTTTGGGTATGGATTGGTTGTCGGCATGTTATGCCATGTTAGATTGTCGACGAAAGATAGTGAGATTAACTTTTCCGAGAACCGTAAGTTGTTATAAGGGTAGGGTTGGAATATCCTCAGTCGCTTTATTTCCTACCTTGGGGCTCAAAAGTTATTGAGAAGTCACAGAGTGGAGTATGCATATCCGCTAATATAGTGGATACCCAAAAGAATCCCTGGTAAACGATGTTCCTATTGTTCAAATTTTCGGAGGTTTTTCCAAGATCTTCCATGCCTTCCTAGGATAGAAGTGGAGTTTGCCATAGAGTTAATTTCGCACAAGACTATTTCTATTCCTCCATATCGAATGGCCCGGTGAATTGAGGGAGTTAAAAGAACAATTGAATGATCTTACGGATAAAGGCTTTATAAGGCCTAGTGTTTCCTCGGGTGCACGATCTGTTTGTGAAAAAGAAAGACGGATCGCTCCGAATGTGCATCGATTATCGGCACTCAATAAGGTCACGATCAAGAACCGACTCATTACCAAGAATCGATGATCTTTTGACCAACTTCGGAGCTAGCTATTTTTCCAAGATTGATCTTCGTTCGATATCACGGTGAAAAATAAATCGGATGATATATCCAAAATGACCTTTAGAACCCGTCACGGCCATTATGAGTTCTTGGTCATGTCTTTTGGGTTAACCAATGCCCAAAGACTTTTATGGATTTAATGAGCAGAATCTTCAAACCATTCCTAGATTTGTTCGTGATTGTGTTCATAGATGATATCCTAATTTACTGAAGAGTGTTGAAGAACATGAAGAGCATCCGAGTGTAGTCTTCAAGTCTTGAAACAGGGAGAAACTATATGCTAAATTTTCAAAGTGTGAATTTTGGTTGGAAAAGGTAGCCTTTTTGGGTCATGTTGTGTCAAGGATGGAATTATGGTAGACCCACGAAGATAGAAGAAGAAAGAATCGCCAAACCGACCAATTCGGCAGAGGTTAGAAGTTTCTTGGGTTTGGGGTATTATAGAAGATTCGTAAAGGTTTTTCTAGTCACGCTCTTTTGACCCGATTGACTCAAAAAGCGGTTAAGTACGATGGTCGAAGCATGTGAAGCAAGTTTTCCAGAAGGAATTGTTGATCATCGCATCATTCTAACCTTACCATCGGGACAAGAAGGGTTCACAGTCTATTGCGATGCCTCCAGAGTTGGGTTAGGATGTGTCTTGATGCAGTTTGGAAAGGTTATTGCGTATGCATCTAGACAGTTGAAGATACATGAGAAGAATTATCCAACTCATGACTTGAAATTAGCTGCGGTGGTGTTTGCCTTACGAATATGGAGACATTATTTGTATGGTGTGCATGTGGACATATTTACAGATCATAAGAGTTTGCAGTACATAACCACACAGAAGGATTTGAATCTCCGACAAAGAAGATGGTTAGAGTTGCTTAAGGATTATGACCTTAGTTGTTATACCCCGTAGTTCCAGGGTATGTATGCGAGGACGTACGTACGAGAATACGACAGAAAGATTGGAAAGGAAGAAAGAGGTGATTTTTCCACGGAAAAGTTTCCGGTTTTTGTGAAGGAAAAAGGTTCGTTAATGGGAATTGGATTCCCAGATTTGGTATTTGGACTTCATAGATTATATTAGAATTTTGAGATTTTATTTTCGGAAATGGTCACGTGGGGCCCACGGGAGAAATTCTGGTTTTGTGGGCCCGCTTTGTTTTTGAGATTTCGGTATTTTGGATATTTTGGAAGACGAAATATTCAGGCGAATCGGGTGAGCGTATAAAGAGGCGAGCCTCTCACTCGAAACGAGCCCGAGTGGCTCTCCGTATGGCACATCACGAGAATGGTTGGGCATGCCTCGGGGATCGCAAGCGGCGGTACACTTTGTGGTCGCTGAGAGGTTAATGCCTCGAGCGGCTTAGCGATTACAAAGTGGTATCGAGCGATTAATCCTCGGAAAGTGTCTACCGTGTTCAGTAGAGTCTTGATTATCGGTGTGTTGTGCACCACATCTATAATCGTGAGGCTATAAGACATTTAGGATTGGTTTCCATTTCTTCTCATTCGAGATCGTGCCTTAGAGTGTGTTGTGAGTTGGACCCTCCGACGTATCTCGTTTTACGATTATGCCTCGCGCAGTGCAACCAGAGCCCGAGAAGGGCAAAGCGGCCGAGGAGCCGCTAGTGAGATCTGAGAGGAGTTCGAGCGCGCAGTCGCCAAGACTGAGAGCAGTGCTTCCGAGGGCGAAGTTCGCGCCGCGACGCCGCCAAAGCAGAGTTTAAAGCGCGGCAGATGGCTGCCGAGACTACTGATACTGAGCCTCGGTCCGCGATGCAGGCGAGAGATGGGTCGCGAGATGGCCCGATTATTGGCGGTCGTGGCGAATATGAGATAAATTTGGATCACGGCGATTCAGTTCGATGCAGATGGTTCACCCCGGCGAGATAGTTTGAGGCTACGGGACTTTACGAGTTGTAGCCCGCGAGTTTTACGGGTCGAGGCACGAGGATGATCCGCAGGAGTTCATCCGGCGATTCTGAATCGGATCACGGGTGATCAAGGCTTGAGAGACCGAGTCTGTGACCTTTGGTTCGCATCGGTGCGTGATACCGCATGATCGATTGGTTTGATTCATGGGAGCTTTCGGGAGAGCATGCACTCCAGCAGTATGGGATGAGTTTTGGGGCTTTCTCACCGACTTGCCTCGCGGATGAGAGGGCACGCCGGCGATGATTTTATTCTTGAGACGAGAGGGCGACCGTCGGGGAGTACAATGTCGAGTTCGATTCTTTGGCTCGATATGTACTGCGCTTAGTTGCAGATATGGAGGATAGGTGCATCGCTACGTCACGGGCTAGATGATTATATGGTGAGTCTTGTGCGGGTGTTTCTCTTCAGGGCATGGACATTGCCGCACGCAGCTCATGCACTAGGATGTGAGGCACGGAGGGTCGAAGGAACGACCGATCGCCAGAGAAGAGGCGTGACAGCAGGTCCTTTGGTGACTTTCGAGGCGGACCGCCTCGTGAAAGCTAGTTATATACCCCGCGATGCAGTGGTCCTCCACCGCGTCTTGAGGCAGTCGGGGCTCGAGGTTGGATTTCGGGAGAGCGGTGTTAACGGTGAAGCCACCCTACCTCGTTGTGGCCGTTGTGGTAGACTCCATTTTGGAGAGTGTCGTGCTAGATTGGGAGTTTGTTTTGCATGCGGCGGCGAGGCCATTTTGCGAGGCTGTCAGAGCGAGGAAGCGCGGATGTTACGACTTCGGCCGAGATTTGTGGGTGGTTCATCACCTACATATCGCCTGCGGCAGGCCTATGATTAGAGTGGAGCGGTAGCCGTGTATATCCTTAACCCTCAGAGTTTTGGTATGCTTGTTATGATGATCTCATTATTGTGTGCTATGTACGGATAGCATTGTGATATGTGTGAGTTAGAATACATGGTTAGTTGGAAGGTTACGATGGGGGCATGGTAAGTGTGAACCTTAGACTATTTCACGATCGAGACCTTAGAGGTAAGGTCGTCTTGAGTATAAGATTCGTTTTATGTTTGACCTTTATAAGGGTGAGTAGTATACGAGGATTTATCGTGTGATGAGTCCGTGGGTAGTGTGAGATGGAAGTGGTAGCTTTCATGATGTGAATTAGTAAGATTGTTAGAATCGGGAACAAGAGTTTGGCGCGGTCGGGTTGAGGACCATTTGCGGGTCAACCAGAACCCGGTTTGGGGTGGAGTCGGTTCGGTGGTCCCGCCAGTGGTAGGGTCACGAGGATGCTAGGCCCAAGTTTGTATGACCATCGTATGAGTTTGTGGATGTGTTCGACCGAATCGTTCGTGAATGCCGGGAATGGCCTTAGGGGATATTACGGCTAGTAAGATGACCAAGTTTGGAGGTGGTGACTCAAGGTTTTGGGAACTGAAGCGATGACTGAAGTGTGGTACGTATACTAGAAGAGTTCAAGTGTTCGAGAAGGGCACGACGAGTAAGGAAGGAGGAAAACGTGTGTTATTTCGTGGCAAGATGGGCGTGGGCAATTTTGTTGCAAGATGCTTCTTCGATATCCGTCTTGAGAAGGAACATTCGGGACGAATGTTTCTAAGGAGGAGAATGTTATACCCGTAGTTCCGTGGTATGTATGCGAGGGCGACGTGCGAGAATACGCTGAGAAAGATTGGAAAGGAAGAAAGAGGTGATTTTTCCACGGAAAAGTTTCCGGTTTTGTGAAGGAAAAAGGTTCGTTAATGGAATTGGATTCCCAGATTTGGTATTTGGACTTCATAGATTATATTAGAATTTTGAGATTTTATTTTGGAAATAAATAGTCACGTGGCACGGGAGAAATTCTGTTTTGTGGCCCGCTTTGTTTTGAGATTTGGTATTTTGGATATTTTGGAAGACGAAATATTCGGCGAATCGGGGCGACACGTGTCACCCAATGGCACCCTTGGCGATTTTACCTTTGTGCACAACACCGGTTGAGTCGTTTTCGAACGTTTTGCGTAACTGCGAAGGTAAAATTCGGCTATGTCGTTTTGTATTTTTGCGGATTTTTCCGAGCGACGAACATTTTGGACCAACGAGAGGCGGCGCAGCACCTCTCATTGGTGGGCAAGGTGGCGCGCGTGGGACGATTGGGAGATAGGGTTGGGCAAGATATTTGTGTAGATATTTGTGAGGTTTTAAGGAGTAGGGTCTAGGGTGCACTTGGCTTGATCTCGCCTTACACTTGTGTAGCACTTGGCTAGATCTTGGCCATTGGTTGGCCTTTGGCTTTGCTATAAATACCCTCCCTTGTGAAGACTTATTCATTCACTCTCACTTTGTCTAAGTCTTGAAAGCCTCTCCTCCTCTTGTTGGCTCTCGTCCAACTCCCCACCACCTTTGTGAGGCCTCAACCGAGAGTTCCTCCCTTGTCAAGGCCCTTTGGCCGAGAAACCCCACTATCTTGGAGTGTTTTCGTGAGGTACCCTCCCCTCGGTAGAAAGTTGTCTTCCAAGTATTGTTATAATGCCCAAAATACCTTAGCTCAGACCTTGTAGTATTCCAAAGATACCTCTATACGTAGAGCCCGGAAATACTACCTTTTGTCCCTTTGTTCTCAAACCGAAACCCTAAGGAAATCTTCAGGGGTTGATTGAAGTATTTAGGTAGACGTTGGTTAGAACTTCAAAGGGTTGTTTGGAGCGGGATGGAGCACCCGGAGTTGGAGCTAAACGTTGCTAAGGATCGACATTTAACTTGGATAATTATGCGCTTATCGATGTAATTAGCTTGTCCCTCTATTGGTAATTGGAATTTACATGTAGTTGACTATATAGTTTAAGTATACTAAATATATAACTAAGCTTAATCGCGCAATGTCTTTTGACTTAAGCCTGAAGAATAAAGAAAAGAACTGAACTGTATTTACATAGGACTGTATTGCAGTAGACTTGTGTAGTATTACTGAGTAGAATTGTACACGTCCGGTTAGACGTGTAAACCCCCCCCCCCTGGTTGGCTAGGTAGCCGGCCTCGATAGAGAGAGATTTACTGTCATGGGAGGTGCTGCCGAATTTTCTGTAGAGAAATGGAACCTTGTGTTTTGAGGTTAATAGAAGTTGTGGCCTTTTTAGGTGAAAGTACTAAGAGTAGCGTATTCTACTCGAGGAGTGGAAAGGGCTAGCAAGGTTGTAGTACTTGGAGCATTTTGCTTATTGTCGATAAATCGTCGCGAGGTATGTGAACCTCTTCCTATCTGTTCTGGCATGATATGTGTGTAACTATGTAGTACGGTAGACGTACATGTGTTTAATGTATTTGATTGGTTTGAAACATAAAGTGTTATAACGGCTTTATGGGAAGTTGGTTATAACAGCTTTATGTAGGTAAGAAAATACTTTGTGGTTTTAAATAGTTTACTGAAGTTGGAAGTTAAGAGACTTGATCTTATAAGATAAGAGACTTAACTTATTTGTTTTAATGTGGATGTTTGTGTGAAACCTCATTCGTGAGTAATGAGTACTTGGTTTTATTTAAAGGGATAATGTTTCTTCGATTTGAAAATCAGAATGTGTATCGACAGACCACTGCAGCGTTAATAAAGGAAAAAGTATTGAATAATGATGTATCGTATTAAAACCAGTAGAAACCTCCATCTGCATAGAAACTAAGATGAGACAAAATGATATTACATTTTCTAGATCGTGGCTGCTGTAATAAGAATGTTGTAAACAAGAATAACCTACTCTCACGTGAGACATATATTACTCAATTGTTCTAAAAAGGAATCAAGTGATTAAGTTTATGAACTATGAAACCATTTGAAAATGAGAAGCTTGAGTAATTGAAACTAGGCAAACTGGAACTTAGGAAAAGAATGTTGTTACTTGGTTTTGAAAAGGAATGTGGGTTGGTCATTCTAATACTACGGGTATCGGGTGACTTTGATAAAAGTAATGGATCTCTTTTAAAGAATTTAACGCACGTAGTACTTTAGGGTTAAAACCCGGATTTTGTCATAAAAGGAAAGTACTTGAGTTGTGTATAATTTGCCTATGCTTGTTGTGATAGCCTTTGTTGTGCAAAGCGTTGTATTTCTGTGTTACCGCGTCTCTCGATGGAATTCGGTTGGTAGTTGAGAACTTATCGACGCGCGGCAGTGACGGAGAAATTCCACGGGTACGTTTCTGTTGATAGTATTATTGTTGTTAATCGTTTTGGACATACTGACACGATGCGTAGCGCACGGGTATGCTTCCATTTTGGTTGAGGTCTTGTGGTTAATCGCTTTGGATATACTGACACGATGCGTAGCGCACGCGGTATGTTTCCATTTTGATTATCGCCAGTGATTTCCTTTTGGACATACCGACACGACGCGTAGCGCACGTAGCGTCCATTTGGAATCCGTCCTATTGTTTCCTTCGACATACCGACACGACGCGTAGCGCTGCGGTATGCGCCCATTTGGAATGTTGTCTTATTGTTTCCTTGGACATACCGACACGACGCGTAGCGCACGTATGCTTCCATTTGATTGTCTTGTTGTTATCATATCATGGATCGCAGCTGGCGAGAAGGTATTCCACGGGCATGATTGATGTTGTGGGCGTGAGACCGACTTGATATAATCATATGCGGTGTCGTAGTTTGGCTATCATACATGTCTCGCTTTGAATAGATTATGATTTCATTTACTGACATTATACGCCACATACTGTACTGTTATCGACCTCCTTCGGCCGCGTCACGCCGCAGTAGAGGTACATCGGCCGTGGATCCTCGCCATGGATCACCGTTCAACGCATTAGGAAGCTCCGTTTCTCCGAGGCTTATCTTTGGTATGTGTTCCCGAGTTGTAGGTTCTTGTACATTCGTGGTATGGCGGCCTGTCCGTCATAGTCGTTGTAAATCTTAGAGTGCAGTAATCTTGTTGTGGCGGGGTTGTAAAAGGATTAAAGCTCGTGTTTTATGTTTATACCGAAGGCAACCGCTTTGGTTGGCCTGCTTTATTTATTATATCTCTTGTTTAATGACTCATGTTTTATGTTCGTGATTTTCTACGATGTATGTATCGCTAGGGTGCGGGGTAAGGCACGATCCACGCCCGATTTTGGGGTGTGACATTAGTATTCTTTACCATCACAGGAAAGCGGCGTGGTGGTGATGCGCTCGATGGGAGATCAATGGCGCTTAGCCCGTTGGCAATACAAAGAGGTATTGTTCGTGAGTACAAAGATTGGGAAACCTCGGGGTTAGCTTAAGCGAGATCGGTGAAGGTAGGGTTGTGGTACATGATACCTCGCGATGCGCCTTAGCCGAAATAAAAGAAAGTCGGTTTGAGGATACTGAGTTTGTTGGATTTCGAGAGAAGATCCAACGGGGAAGACGCATGTTTACATTGGGAGATAATGGCGGAACCGCCCGGTATAAGGGTAGGTTATGTGTTCCTAAGGTAAAGGATCTAAGGAGGAAGATCTTAGATGAGGTCACAACACAAGATATTCCATTCATCCGTGTCAACAAAAATGTATCAGGACCTCAAGGCAAATTCGGTGGGATGGGATGAAGAAAGGCGTTGCGGAGTTTGTCGGGAGGTGTCTTATATGTCGGCGGTGAAAGTGAACATCAAAACTGGCGGATTACTTCAGGACATTGGAGTCCCCGTGTGGAAGTGGGAGGCGATTCATATGGATTTCAGAATCGGTCTAAAAACTCGAGAAGGGTATGATTCTATTTGGGTGATTGTTGATCGCCTTACAAAGTCAGCCCATTTCTTACGGTCAAGACTACGTATTGCGCACCACGATACACAGATTTATTTGAGGAGATTGTGCGGTTACAGGATTCCCTTACAAATTATTTCAGATAGGGGTTCCCAGTTCACCTCACACTTTTGGCAAAGTTTCAGCAGGTCTCGGGACAAAAGTTAAGTTGAGCACGCTTTCCACCCATGAAACAAATTTGGCGAACAATTCAAACACTTGAGGACATGTTGCGATCTTGTGTGTTAGATTTTCGGGGAAGTGGTTGGACCATCTATGTCTAATTGAGTTCGCTACAACAATAGTTTTCACTCTAGCATACAAATGGCCCGTTTGAAGCATTATATGGGCGAAAATGTAGGTCTCACTTGGATGGTTCGAGGTGGGTGACGCAATCGTTCGGACCAAGTCATTCAAGAAACAAATGATAAGGTACAGATGATTCGGAGCGGATCAAAACAGCTCATAGTCGTCATAAGTCTATGCGGATCATCGGAAAAGAGATTTTGAATTCCAGAGAGGAGAAAGTATTTTTAAAAGTGTCCCGATGAAGGGAGTGATGCGCTTTGGTAAGAAAGGAAATTGAGCTCAAGGTTTATTGGGCCATATGAGATCTTGCGAAGAGTGGGAATGTGGCTTACGAATTAGCACTTCCACGAAGAGGCGGTGCATCCGGTATTTCGTGTGTCGATGTTACGAAAATACTTGCACGACCCAGTCACGTCATCCTTCCCGGAGATAATTCTTAATGAGGAGCTTGATATGAAGAAGTTAGGTGGAAATACTTGATAGGAAGGTTAGCGCCTTAGGAATAAAGATATTGCTTAGTGAAGGTCTATGGAGGAACCACTCCAGGAAGCCACCAGGAAGCGGAGGAGCGATGAAAGTCAAATATCCGTTCTATTTGACTAAGGTAATAAAAAATGCATTACATAGTATTTCATATGTGTGCCATTTTCGTGTCTTTATCGTGTGTTACAACCACTCGTTCGAGGGCGAATGCTTCTTAAGGAAGGGAGAATGTGAAGTCCCAAATTTGTTACAATAACAATAAACATTATTGTGTCTATGTGATTATGTTACGACCTTATTCACATTCGAGGACGAATGTTGCTTAAGGAGGAGAGAATGTAAAATCCGGGAAAAAAATAATAATAATATATAGTTGTGGTTGAGTTAATAAATAAATAAATATATATATATATATATAAAAGAAAACAATGAATAAATTGCATGGGATAGAGTTAGTGTTAAAGTTGGATAAATAGATAGATAAAATGAAAATAAGAAAACAAAAAGAAAATAAAAGAAAAAAAAAAAAAAACAAAAAAAAAAAAAACCATGCAGAATTATGCACGTTTTCCCCTTCCCTTTACCCCGCCCCTTCCCCCCGTTTCACCTCCCTCCACTCTTGGCTTTCCCCTCCATAAGTTATACAAACACCCTTAATTATACATTAGAATTGGCAAAAAACAAGTACTAGCACAAACAATAGAAAATCATAAAAAATAAGTGAACAAGAAAGAAACAAATCGAAAGTTTTGAGAAGGCGAAGAATAATAATAAAAATACTAGGGAGCAAGGGTGGTTGTAGCAACCGAACCACAATCTTTTTCACACTTACAAGGTGAGTTTTCTCACACAGAAATTCTTGGTAACATCCTTTATTTTTAGTTCAATACATGTTAGAATAAGAATTGAGTGTTGAAAAGAAATATTGAACTTTTGATTGTTTAGACAACTAGTTGCGTCATGAACTTTACGAACTGTTCTCACTGAGTTATAATTGTTAGAATTTGATGAAATTCGTAGGAATTGTACACCTCTCTAATATGATCATATAGAACCAAAAATGAGGTAAAATGGACGTACGGTTTGAAAGTTATCATAGTTCAAAGTTCCTGCCTTAGATTTGGTCGAAATTCGGAAAGGCATAATTACGGACTGTTTTTATTGAGTTTTACTTATTAGAATTATATGAAAATTTACATGGTTGTAAATCTCTCTGTTACGGACAGATATATATAAATATTTATTAAAACGGACTTACGAGTTGAGAGTTATTGTAGTTTGAAGTTGCTGCCTCGGATTCGTCGGAATCCAGAAGGGCAGAACGTTGAAACGTAAAACTGTACTAATCTGTGGGGAATATGAAAATTGTTGCTAAATGAAAGTTCTAGATCTCTTTGTTGTGGACATTTTGAGACCTTACGGGGGTCTATCCGACTTACGTATTGAGAGTTATCGCTGTTTAAAGTTTCTGCCTCGGATCTATCGAAATCCAGGAAGGGCAGCGAATAAAAGTGTAAAACTGTACCAAATGGTACAGAATATGAAAGGATGGTTCACATGGAGACGTGTAGCTCTCTGTTCTCGTCGTTTTGAGATTTTATGGGGCTTGAACGGGTTTCTGATTAGGAGTTATGACTATTCTAAGATTGGGTGTTGTTTAATAAATATTCTGCCGAAATAAATTTCATGTGGCTGTTTTGAGGATAAATTTGTGTTAGTTACCCAAAGTAGTTTTAAATGAAATTTGGTACAGTGAAAGATCCCCGTCTTACCTTAGTTTCCGCTTGAGAAACACCTTAGTTGGAGTTATGGTTAAAAAGTTATAATCGTTACAAGTATGAATGACAGAATGTTAGAAAAGAGAATAGTATTTATTTGATCTTCTGAAAAATATGAAAAGTGAATACGTGTTCACATAAATATATAAATATATAATAGATCGGGTTGCGCCGCAACAAAGCGTAAAGTGAATACGCGTTCACAAATACGTAAACATAATGGATCGGGTTGCGCGCAACAAAGCGTAAAGTGAATATATGTTCACAAATACGTAAATATAATGGATCGGGTTGCACGCGCAACAAAGCGTAAAGTGAATACACATTCACAAATACGTAAACATAATGTATCGGGTTGCGCCAACAAAGCGTAAAGTGAATACGTGTTCACAAATACGTAAATATAATGGATCGGGTTGCGCGCAACAAATATGAAAGATGAACACATGTTCACCTATATATAAATATGAAAAGTGAATACGCGTTCACAAATATATAAATGTAATAAACATGTGGAAATGCAGGGGAATGTCTTAACGTATAATACGAGATAAAATGAAGTGTTAGTTAAACCAAGAATTTCCTATGAGGAGTTGTTGCATATTTAAAGATGTTGTAACTTTGATATGTTTTGCAATATGCTTATTACGTTATAATGTGATTGCACTTGGAATATTGTGGTATTACTTTGAATTGCGGTAAGGTTCTCACTCATTGGATGGTAGGTGACTCTTTTATTAACATGTTTGGAAAGGGTGATAGAGGAAAGGCTCCACGTCAAGGCTAGCGATCGTCCATGACCTCTTGTCATACCAAGTCCATTGTTTCGGGCTTGGTACTCGTCAGGTTCAGAATGTCAGTTCCAATGTCTCGGGATATGCCCGTGTGGAATGATCTCCCTTCCAACTTAGAATAATCTTTGTCAGTATGTCTATGTAGAAACAATATTTGCACGAGCATGGGCTCGCGTTATGTTTTTTCATATAAAGTCATAAACATATTTCTTTATTGTTATTTTTATTAATCGCTCCGTATTTGAATATAAGTTCAAATTTCTAAATAAAGAGAATTAAATGGTGCTCCTGGTGGAAAATAATTGTCCAGGTGCCATCACGCCCTAAGTAAAGACTTAGGAAAAGTCGGGGCGTGACAGATAGTTTTTCTTTCTTTTGAGTCAAAGTGATTAAAATGGCCAAATGGCGGAAAAGGAGCTAAAAGAGGAGATGCCAGAGCTGAAAACAGAGAAAATGGCAAGCGAGGGTGAAATCGGACAGCGCATGGCCTCCTGCGATCAGCAGGGCGCGGCGCCACTATTCGAAGAGGCTGCGAAGACTTAGCGCGGCTACCGAGCAGCGATATCGGTCGCGGCGCCAAAACACCCGACGGATTGTAGAACTTCCGCGCATTGTCTGCGAGGCCGCGGCGCGGAAAAATTAGGTCTTTGACGAAATTGCAGGCGAGCTGAAGGAAAGAGGAGGCGGTTTTCAACCTATAAAGGAGAACCTAGCGGTTTTGAGGTTCCTTCTTGCACAACACAAGACTTTTGCTTGGAGATTGGATACCATTAGTTTAGTAATTTCTTTTCCCTTTCTTGTTTTTTATTTCTATTTTGTATGATGAACATGGAATTAGTTCTTGTCATGAGAATGGCTAGGAACTAATTCTCTTATAGGGCTTTCCATGTTGAATTGCTAGAAACTTATGTTATAAATTAATGCACGCTTATGGTTATTTTTCTTATTGTGAGATCTATCCAATAATTGAGTTGAATTCTTGGTAATTAATTGACAACTAATTATCACTATATGATTTCTAATCGAGTTCGAAAGGGGGATTGTGAATATCTTTGTAAGTTGGGTAGACATACTTGGATTGGGGATGAAAATACCTCAATTATTTATGTAGCGTTGATGAGAGGCTTAACAACCCTAATTTTGCGCATTGCGCGTGACGGTCAACTAGGTTTTTGTTCTTAATCCTCCTATAAAGTTATCCTTATCACCGAAAGGTAGGTAAAGTGCGATACTGGGGTTGAGTGTTTATATAACCCTAACGGGAGTATAAAACGATTTCGTAAACCTGCTTTCTCCAAAAGAAGAATACCATAAGTTAATGCATTAGTAAGTAGCATAAGCGGATAGTAAGGATACATGGAAGCCCTATTCTCATCACCACTGAAATAAATCTTTATATTTAAATAGCTTGCATAATTCTTAGTTATAAACAACAAATCAATTATCAATTCACCAAATAGATACTAGAAAGTAGATAGTTGGTAATTGAACCCTAATCCTTGTGGACGATATTCTGTCTTATCAAGACTATACTACTTGTCACGATAACGTGCACTTGCGTTTAAAGTTTGTGCATCTTACCGCGCATTAGCTATCATATTATGTCTCATTTTAAAACATCCTTTGGAAACTCAAGACACTTATCATATCATGAATCATTTTTAAACGTCATTTGGAAACTCGATAAAATCATTAAATGAACTTTTTACTAGAAAGTCAAAGACATTTCTCATGACACATATCTTTATTAAACTGTGTAGAAATCATGTACGTCCGCCGTACGTTCATTAAATCATGCCAAAAAGAAAGAAGGAAAAGTTTTACATACCTTTTAGTCGAACTAGCCAACTCAATATTAGAACACGTCTCGTCTAATACTTCAACCTAAAATAAAGGACAATATGTCCGTTAATTCTATGATTTCTAACGTAAGTTATACTGAATGGTGACTCCTATTCTTTAAAATTTCGGGCAGCACTTCCCCTATTTATATGCAAATCCACAACTTTCAAACAAATCCAGCAATACCAATAACCAAGCGCAATTCCAAGATACAACCAAATTAGTCCTATATGCTTCATATACGCTACCATAATACATTCTTTCTCTTTACATTTATCAAAGACAACAACTACAAGAGTGCAAGTCCTACAATTTGCAACATAACGCCCTTCTTACACTTTAATCTCTTTAAGATATGTATTGGCAATTACCACAATGTATTCATAAGTTCATAGCTTATATTTTCATCATTATAACTCCACAAAACATCCCCAAAAATCGACAATATCCAACAATTTCAAGCAAGTTTCCGGCCAACATCCACATTATCCAAGCTCTTTCCTTAACTCCTTAATATCCAATTCATGTTCCAAAACTTCCATATGACAATTACAACTTAAAGTATCAATATTCCTCCATTTTTAACGTGAAATTAGTGACGAAAATTAACAACACAACAAATCCAAAATTAATAAAATTATTTCCAAATCGGTCCAACAACATTACAACAATCACATGCATTGTCTCACTCTCATTTCCTCTTAATCTAAGTTCAACTCTTAACACAAATTCAATTATCAAACTACAACAACATGCAACTTCAATTACACCATAAGAAGAAGAATTTCTTACCTTAAATTTACCCCAAAACAGTCCCGAAAATCTGCCCAGCAGCCCGCATCTTCACTGCCTTATTCTCGCCATTTTTATCATTTCTTCAACTCCAAATTGACATGCATACATTCTACAATGTTAACCAATCATTCTTACACGTTTTCTCCCCAAAAACTAAGATTTTCTGCCCTAAATTTCGGCTAGCAGTGACACGTTTTTCCCACTGTTTTGTGCAATTTTGGCTTCTAATCTTGTGGAAGAACTAACTTAGGAATGGGGAAAGAAAAATCTACAATTTTGTTAAGGGGAGGGAGTGAATTCGGATGGAGAAGAAAGAGGAGTGAGGGGTGTATTTTTTGAAAATGAAATGAGAGTAGAGAAGATGAAAAGGTTTTTAAGTTTTTTTTTTAAAAAAACTGAAAATTTATTTTTGCAACTTAGTCCAATTCTCTTAATTGACCTCTTAAATAACCCCTCAAGTAATAATTAAAGATTAGATCCCACTTCTTCTAATTTACGAAAATTTCATAAGGTCTCGTATTCTCAATGTCGCAATTCTTACAATACGACACTAATACATAACGGAAATATACAACTATTATTACAATTTTCCAACGTCATACTCGTAGTATTCAAAAATTAATCCAAAATCACATCCTTGTATACTAATTTTCGTATTAACGTATGTAAGTATACTTTATATCCAATATTCGAATCTCACTTCCTTAATGACGTTCTTAATTATTGCCTTAAACTTATGAGGTGTAACATCCTGGGCCCTTCTCTCTCTCACCTTGGCTAATCTGTACAAATTTATATCATCTTCTTTCTCCTCTAATTCCACATGCAAGCGTTCAAAAACCACCGTTTTCGCCGCCGTAACCACAAACTTTGCTTCCTTCCTTCCTCGCTATCTTATACAGTTTCTTATTCGTCCACTTCTCCACTTCATCATTGCTTTCTACCGATTTTGAATACATTGTTTTCTTCGCTTTCACATTCTCTTGAACTTTACCATTCCACCACTAGTCCCCTCGATGCCCACCACGGGGTCCCCTTGAGACCTCAAGCACTTCTCTAGCTACCTCTCGAATGCAAGTGACCATCTTGTCTCATATATCGGTCGCATCCCCACTACTCTCCCAAGCCCCCTTGTCCATCAACCTATCCCCATCTCCTTTGCACTAGTCATTGTCAAACTCCCCCCCTTTGATTCTTGATATGTCATCCACAACCCTCATCTTCTTCTCCATCTTGATCTCCAAATTCATCACCAAAATCTTATGTCGGGTTGTAAGATATTCCATCGGAATAACCTTGTAGTCTTTACAAAAAGCACTTGCCATTCGTTGATTATTAGTTTTTTAGTGAATCGTCATTTTCTCACGATTGGGATCAAAAGAACGCATGAGAATCGGAAAAGCGATGTGAGATGATTGCTATGAGCGAGGCCAGTATTCCTTTCAAGAGATGCCTTCACGGCTCCATTTCCTGCCCTTCTTGGCTCCGCATGGGATGCCAAACAGTGGATATGGCCGACAAAAGATAATCACATGTTATATCCGGTTAAATCACACTAATATTATAAAATATTATATTATATATACTTTATATTCAATTTAATTATATAAAAATTAGTGCACATAAGGTAAACCCTCTTTTTAACTGGTTCCACATCATTAAAGGTGGTAGATGGGCCGTTTGGAATGGAGTTGGGCGGGTTAATATGAGCTGGAGTTGTAGATGGATCAGTGTCCAACTTGTCCAAAATTTACATGGGCTAAGATGAGTGGGTCAAGATGTGCTAAATAATGGGTCATAACCCAAATTGTCCAACTTGACCCATTACTTTTACAAATTTCAAACTTACCTTCTATGATGTTATTTTATTTTATATGATATTTGATTTTTCATATCTTTATTTTAAAAATAAAAATAATTTTTAAAGAAATTTTTCATATTTTATAAAAGCAAAAAAATATGAAATAGAAATTTGAGGATGGGGTGGAAGGGGTAGGTGTGGATAGAGGCGTAGGGTAAAAAAAATCATATTTTTTTATAAATTATTTATAAAAGTAAAAAAATATAAAATAGATATTTGAGATTGGGGTAGGGCGGGAGGGTAGGTTGGGTAGGGGTAGGGGTAGGTGTAGGGGTAGGTAAGATAAAATTTTATATTTTTAATTTTCTTTTTATAAAAGTAACAAAAATATGAAATAGAAATTTGAGGATGGGTGGGGCAATGGGGTGGGAGTGGAGGGGTAGGGCGGGGAGGGAAGATATTTTTTTTATATTTTTAATATTTTTTTATAAAAGTAACAAAAAATATGAAATAGAAATTTGAGGATAGGGTGGGGCAGTGGTGTGGGGTGGAGGGGTAGGGCAGGGGTAGGGGAGGTAAGAAAAAATTCATATTTTTAATTTTTTTTTATAAAAGTAACAAAAAATATGAAATAAAAATTTGAGAACGGGGATGAGGTGGAGGGGGGTGGGGTAGGTGGAGGTAAGAAAAAAATTAATAGTTTTAATAATTTTATAAAAGTAACAAAAAATATAAAATAGAAATTTGAGGATGGGGTGGAGGGGGTAAGGCGGCGTGGGGGGGGGGGGGGGGGAGGAGGGGTAGGGGGAGGTAAGTAAAAATTTAATATTTTTAATAATTTTTTTTATAAAAGTAACAAAAAAAATATGAAATAAAAATTTGAGGATGGAGTGGGGGTGTGGATAGGGGAGGTAAGACAAAAAATCATATTTTTTTATAAATTATTTATAAAAGTAAAAAAAATATAAAATATAAATTTGAGAATGTAGTAGGGTGGGATGTGGGGTTAGGTGGAGTAGAAGTGAGTGGGGGTGGAGTAGGCAATGTAGGGGCAGAGATGTGAGGGTGGTTCAGTGCTTGAGTGGGGGTTGGTGTAGAGAAGGGGGTAGGGTTGATGGATAGTGTGGTTGAGGTGCGTTGGTGTATTTTTATTGTTCCGAAATAATAAAGAATTTTTAAATAATTATTTATAAATAAAAATCTTAATCTAAAGTTGAACTTTAATAATTAAAATTAAGTTTTTTGATGGGTCAAGTTTGAGTATCATGGGCTCATTTGAGTTGTTAATTTATGATGGATCAACTTGAACTAGAACAAATCAACCCATCATCAAAATCACTCTTGTGAAATCTAATATTACATTTATGTTATATGCAGGACTTGCGTTATCAGATTTTAGGACATGTGACATCATCTAACAACAAATGTTAGTTTCATATTGAATCTAACGGCTCGGGCGTAGTCAAATATTTCTCAAGGGTAATGCTTACTATCTGCATGTAAAAGATAATTTGGTAAGTATTTGGAGAAATGGAGATACTTAGCCTATATAATAGTGTGTATTATAGCTAGAGTGGTAGGATATCTAGTAATTTGGTATTACTGATAAATTATTTTCTAGTTTTACTTCATTAACTCATCCAATATTATTTAATAGATTTAGTATATAACTATATACTCATATCAAAGAAGGTACCCGTTTGATTTTCTATTCGTTTTATTCTCTTTCACCCCACTTTTTTTGGTTTCATTAGGGGTTTATATTAACTTTGGTGGGAGCCAAGGTAGCTAATTATTTCAAAGTTTGGTGAAACTTAGACAGCCCACTTGCTACTATAGGAAATATATATCACATCTTATTTATGAGAGAAAAATTAATACCTAAACCTAGATATCACACTTGCCAGTTGCCACTAAAGGAAAGATAAATCATATTCGTACATTGGAAGAAAACTAAGTGTGTACAAATGTTGAATAATGTCAACTAGGCCATGATGTCCACGGCTTACAATGTCACTCACGTACATTAATAACAATCTTTTAAAATAATTATTGATGGGATGTGCAATTATTTTGTATTCTACTGTACTTGATTGGACTATTTCTAATATAATATCCAGGAAATGAAAGAATGTTGAGGAGGTTAATGATATAGAATACGTATATATTTTCCGTATATTTTGTAATTATTATTTTAATATAATTATGTAAAGTAGATATTTTCATACAATTAGAATTATAATTGTAAACACACACACATATTATATATATACGTATTAATGAGAAGACTCCAGACAAGAAGAATTACACAATTCTACATGGTATCAGAACAAACCCTAATACCCTCTCTAACCCTAAATCGATCGTCCCCTCTCTTTCCTTGCATCCAGCGGCCACATGGCTTCTCCCTCATCCTCCTCCTCCACACAAGACGTCACACATCCTCCTTTTCCCTCATCCTCCCCCAACACCATTCTTCCGGCCTTTGTCGTGACAAACATCATTTTTTTTATCCATTTGGTTCTTGATCAAGAGGGTGGACAATACTCATTGTGGGCAGGGGCGGATCCCTTTTGTTCACACTTGTTCAGCTGAACAAGTGTGATTTTTTTTTGCAGTGCTATTTTCCACTTTTGAACAAGCACAACATCCTCATTCCCTTATATAACGCTGTGATTTTTTTCCGAACAACCACTTCAAACGACGTAGATTCGCCACTGATCGTGGGTTGAGTTAATTCAAATACATGTTTGTGCCTACAACGTTCTTAATCACATCGATGCCACCACACCTCGTCCGCCCGATGTAAAAAAACTTGATGTCATCGTCAAACAATGGATATATGACACCATATCCAAGGATCTATTTCATACCATTATAAAGACATGTGTTTCGGCTCACGAATTATGGACAAGGCTAGAGAAAATCTTTCAACACAACAAACATACACGTGTGTGCCGTATATCTGGAGAAACAATTTATTAACACCCGTCTTGAGATAACAATAAAACACCCGTCTTGCTGGAAATAACAATAAAACACAACCGAGAAACATCAAACAATAGCCAACGAAAGTCGCCGGAAAGTTCCAACTGTCGTCGGAGTTTTAAACAAAATTCCGGCAAGATTCAATAGCCCACAAAATAATGTGAAATCAGTCCAGTGACAAAACAGAGAAACAAACAGTAGCCTCGCCGGAGCTCAGGCTCCGGCCAGATAAAACAAAAATGAGAAAATCAATTCCCACAACCAACAACACACCAAAAGGGAATCAAGCAACGTCTCACTTGATCGCGTGGTCGGCTCTGCGGCGAAACGATGCTGATAAAGAAAAGGTTCTGAGGTGAGGTTCGACGAGTTGAGGGCGAGGAGAAGCGGCGAGATGGGCTGGTGTGGGGTCGCCGGTTGTTCGGCGATGGTGGTGGTTCGCCGGCTGAGGGTCTTCGACGGGAGCAGTGAGTGATGGTGAGGTTAGAAAAACAATAAGAGTGGAGGAGAATATAGGTGTAGCGGCTGGGTCCTTGTGCGGCTGGTAATTTTTTTTGTTCGCCGGAGCTCGAAGCTCCGGCGAAGGGTGGCGGCGGACGAAAAGGGATGAAGGGGAGGGGTTTAAAAAATAAAGAGGACAAATCTTGCGGCTGATCTTGAAATGAAGGGAACTATTTAGTTTTATAGGGGTTGATTAGATTAGGGTTTGGTTTAGTTTGGGGATGAAAAGTGCGGGATTGTTTTGGGGGAAAAATAAAAGAGTGTTGGATTAAAATAAAAAATAAAAAGGGTGTTGGATTAAAATAAAAAATAAAAGGGGTGTTGGATTGGACTGATCCGAATTAAGCCCCGAATTGGACTGGTTTGACAAAATGCAAAGCGGGTTAATTATTTAAAAGAAAAAATATTTTAAAAGATGCAAAATTATTAAAATGCAAATGCCGATGCAAATATAATATTTAGCAAATGTTTAATATCTAATTAAAATTAAAACGAGATGTCAATTAATTATTTAAAGAGATGCAAATATTATTAAAATAAACGACAGTGTAATAATAATAGAAACATAATATTAACAAAGACATAATGCTTAATTTAAGAATAAAAAGATAAAAATGCAAAAAATGATGATTAAAATGCGGTGTCCTAAAACACATAAAATTACAATAAATATACGAAAAACGGGTCAAAATTGACTGTCAACAGATGATATTATCCTGACTGCCTCCTCTGATGTACTGAAAATGAGATCATTATCTTACTCAAATTCGAATTTGCCATGAAAAGACTTGGGTAAGTTGAGTTATTTTTTGGGAATTTATGTGACAAACTACTTCAGTCGACAAGATAATGCCTACTCCAGTCGACTCGAAGTCAAAGCTTATCGCCAATGATGGGGATTCGGTGCTTGATCCTTCTCTTTATAGGAGTCTCACTGGTGCACTTCAGTATCTTACATTCACTAGGCCCGATATTGCCTATGTTGTTCATTAGGTGTGCTTGTTCATGCATGCTCCCAGGGAGCCTCACTTTACTGCTCTTAAACGTATCATTTGGTACGTTAAGGGTGTTGGTATAATAATCTGTACTTGGCTAAATAATGATTCAAAACAATATGTTAATCACTTAGTGAAACATATAACATAAATGAAACAATAAACGAAAACAGAATCTGTTTTGGAAAAATAATTTCAGAATGTAATCGAGCCCACTTAGTTCAAAGTGTGTCCTTAAGGAAATTATTCCCCTCACAGTACTCGAGGTTAACGGAATATCGCCTCCCAGGATAGAACGATTATCTTACCAGAATAGTCACCTCATTTTGGAGGGAAATTCGAAAAAGAGAGGGAGAGCCGGATGGGTCGGATCGGGTCGCGGGTCGATCCGTTTGGATTTGTTTTTAATTAAATAATTAATTAATTAAAGAAACGTTTGTCCAAAAAGATTATCAATCAATCTTTTGACAAATCAAACGAACGAACGAATCCGGCGAAGTCGGCCGGCCGAAGCGACGACGGCGGCGCGAGTCCTTGCCTCTCAACCCTTTTAGCAGCTCGAGAAGGTGTAATGTAATATATACACCTCTCTTTCCTTCCCTTTTTTCGATGTGGGACAAAAGAGCCTTTTACCCTCTTTAATTTTTATCCCATCATTTCCTATTCACCAATATCAAAACCCAACAAAGGGTACTCTTGACTATAGATTACATCTTTATGCATCTGCACCGACTAGACTGATATCCTATATGGAAGCTGATTGGGTGTTACACCTCGTAAGTTTAAGACGATAATTAAAGAACGTAATTAAAAAATAAGATTCGAGTATTGAAAATAAAGTGTACTTATTTATGCTAATGAAGAAATTAGTATACAAGGGGATGTGATTCCGGAAGGAGGTTGGTTACAACGTGTGTGACGACGGAAATTAATAATAATAATTGTATATCTCCAAAAGAAGTTATGGACTAATATCATATTACAAGAATTATGACATTAGATATACGAAGGTCTTATGAGTTATTAGGATTTTAATGAAGTGTGATCTATAATTAATTGTGGGATTATTAATTAAGTGAAACAATGTTTAGTGGAGGTATACGTGTGGCAGTAGGAGGCAATACAACTAAGTGACTATTCATTTTGCATGGGTCTGGTGTCTCCATCTGGTGAAAGGTAAGCTACTTAAGCGGTCTCTTGTAGAAATCATTTCACCACCTAGCGAAACAATATGTGGCCAAAAGAAAACCCCTTAAAATATTAGATCAAAACTTCGTAATAGTTAAAGTGTGTACGTTTAGCAAGGGAGCATATCTCTTTGATTAAACATTGCACCTTAAAGATATGAATTCTCCTCTGACATTTAAAGTTCATTTCAAAAATTTACTTCAATATTAAGGTAGTAGATTTTTTTTGGAAAGGAGCAGATCTATATATTTTTTTCCAATAGCAAAATCCTTTCCATTTCTCTAGAGCAGATCTTACTTATCGCATATGAATATTCTTTTTACAAAAATAACGTGAATGTTCAAAGTAACTCCGACTTGCAAGACTATCGCTAGCTCGGAAAGCGTTCGAGGTATGTGAAGATAAATTATTTGGCATGTTTCCTGAAATGAAATATTATCGTGACCACTTGTGCTACGCACCTTACTATATGGTAAATACCTATATAAATAGGAGAAGTGTTGATCGAATTTTTATAGAAACGAGAGTCGCCATTCAATATAACTTATGCTAGTAATCATAGAGTTGATAAATATGTTATTATTATTATAGGTTGAAGTACTAATTGAGACGAATCCTAGATATTGAGTTGGTTTGTTCAACGATAAAGTATGTGAAAATTTTCCCTTCTTTTTTTTTGGCATGATTTAATGAACGTACAGCGGACGTACATGATTTCTACAGAATTCCCACTTCAAAGAGGCTAGACGGTATCAAACCACGGGACAGAAAAAAAAGAGTTGCTTTCAAAAGGCAATGAATGGGAGGAAATGGGCGTAGCTTAACGCAACCGACATAGGTAATCAAGCAGCAATCGAAAGCAGAATTCAGTCTCACCGCTTGAATGCAAATAGGTTGAACTGCACACTGGAGTTCTACAGTTTAATTCCTAATGATATGTGTTATGAGAAGTGTCTTTGATCTTCTAGTAAAAAGTTCATTTAATGATTTTATTGAGAGTCAAATGATGATTTAAGCTGCATATGTTTGCTCATGATATCTACTCGTGCAAAATATTATTATTCCACTTCACCGCGTCCCGGGCCGACAGATACGCGCGCAGATTCCTTGTATGATTCACCGCGTCCCTCACTAGAGGGTCGGACAGTTTATGTACTTATGATGTGGGTACATATACCCATGATAGTATATTTCACTGCGTCCCTCACCAAAGGGTCGGGCATCATATGATTTTACCGAGTCTCAGAATGGGCCGGGCAGTATATTATTTCAGCGCGTCCTTCACTAGAGGGTCGGGCAGTGTATATATGACTCTATTTTTATAAGGCACATTTGACTCATTTTTATAAGGCACAGTTGACTCTCTATTTTATATGGCACAGCTGAATTTAGGTATTTGATAATCGTACATGTCTCCTATTATCTATTGGCCAATTATGATCTGTTTTACAGTACTACATGTTTTACATACTCAATACATTATTTCGTACTGACCCCCTTTCCTCGGGGGCTGCGTTCATGCTCGCAGGTACAATTGCTCAGTTTGGTGATCCTCCAGTCTAGGATTCATGTTCAGCTGTTTGGAGAGCTCCATTGATTCAGAGCTTTGTCATTTTGGGTACAGAACCTTATTTTTTACTTATGTATATTTAGGGGCACGACGGGGTCCTGTCCCGTCATATTTCGTTATCCTTCTCATAGAGGTCTGTAGACAGTTGTGAGTTGTACGTATGTGAATTTGTAAACCTGTTGTGGTCATTTGTGTTGTTGTACTCCGTTTTTGGGATGTTCCCGCATATAAGTGATATTATATGGTGGCAGCCTTGCCGGATTGTCTATTTTGCTATATAGCGGGTGCTACAGTTTTCTATATTGTCATTGGTGTCCGTCTGATTACACGTGGCAGGTTAGTATAATGACGTCCAATTAGGGTGTCATGTTCACGACCCGTCAGGTCGAGTCGTGACATTGGGGCGGCTGTCCCGACACATGTCGATGGTTATTATGTATTTTTGGGTGATAACCTTATCTCGTGGTCTGCACAACGGCAAGCCACTCTTTCCCGTTCGAGTGCAGAAGCAGAATATAGAGGTGTTGCGAACGTTGTTGTCAAAATTTGTTGGCTCATAAACCTCCTTCTAGAGCTTCGTTGTCCCTTATGTAAGGCATCTATTATCTATTGTGATAACGTATCTGATGTACTTGTCTCATAATCCAATTCAACATCAGCGAACCAAACATAAGATTGATATTCATTTTGTTCGTGAGAAGATTGTCATGGGTCATGTTCGGGTGTTACGCGTTCCTTCTTTCTATCAGTACGCATATATATTTACTAAGAGACTTCCTCGGCAGCTGTTCCTTGACTTCAGATCCAGCCTGAGCGTTCAGTCTTCTCTCACTCCGACTGAGGGGGTATGATAAAGAATACATATATATTCTTCGTATATTATGTAATTACTATTTTGGTGTAATTATGTAAAGTAGATATTCTCATACCATTAGAATTATAATTATAAACACCGTATATTACATTAATTAGAAAGACGCAAGACAAAGAAAATTACACATTTCTACAATTAAGATGTCAAAGTAAGAATAAAGAATTGTACGCCAATTCATCATAGAGGAATCAGAAACAAAGACCCAAAGATTATTAATTTTAGACTCAATGTCTAAAAGTTAAGCCGATTCACTTCTGTAATTGATTTTTTTTCTTTTTCTGTTTCCTATGTTTGTCACATGCCAAAGTCAGAAAACTTGACTCCTTGGACAAACCACTAAACAAGATTTGATCCTTTGATAATTATATGATTATTTAAATTTTATCCTTATTTTTTAAAATTATATGAGTCAAAATTTAGATTCACCTTTAACTTTCTCTGATTTGTTTTTGTAGTCTTACACATACTCTACTTTTATTATCTTCAATTGCTGAGAACAAAGGAGACAGTTGACAGGTTATTTTCTTTATTGAATGTATATTAAATACAAAGCTAGATCTTTTTTCCACTTGGAGAAAGAAATGATTTGGAATCTTTGAGGACAGAGTGCATGTTAAGGTATTCTTGTTCCAACTTCTAAGGTTCTGACTGTATATCAATAACACATAATTTGCACAAATTAAAAGGGTGTTTAGTTGCCTATATTCGTAGAAAAACTAAGCCTTAAAACTAGGTCGATTGTCACATGCCATGCCTGTGTGTCTAGATAAACTGGTAATTATATTAAACTTTTCTATTATTAATTGAAAAAGAATCGGTTAATTTTATCATAAATGTGTTTTACTTCAAAATAAAATCTTTGTGAAAATATTTTCTTTGTAGAAAAGGATTCTAGCATATTATCATTTTTTGGGAGAATTTTAGATTTCTATAAATAGAAGATTTTTTCTTCAATATCATACACAACACAATGTAGTTCTCAAACGAAGTCTTATTTAGGGCGAGATTTTTCTCCCGGTAGTTTTAGAATCTTTTTATACTAGTTTTATCATATGTATGTCAATTGATCAAACTCATATTATATCATAAGTCTTTTTTTTATAGTTTTTCTTAGTTGTCTGATTTATCATCGTTCAAAATTTGCGATTATTAGCTTCCGCATGACGCCTTGATTATTTCCATTCCAACAAGTGCTAATGATTCAATGAGTTTGAAGACAGGTTCAAGGCAAATTCATATCAAGTTGCAATCTATTGACGATAATGGAGATTTTTTTATCAAGAGAAAAATTCGAGCTACTACATGTGGGAAAAAACTTTAATGATATTTTCAACAATTCTATTGCGATATCTTTAAAAAATAAAATTATTTTTAACCTTGCAAATAACTAATTTTAATCCTGCAAATGGCTCAGTTTTAATTCTGCAAAAGACTCATTTTTAACCCGCAAGGGCTCCAATACTTTTAACCCGAAAGGGCTCATTTTTAACCCACAAGAGCTTCAATACTTTTAATTCGAAAGGGCTTCAATACTTTTAACCCACAAGAGCTCCATTTTTTAAACATATCAAGCAGTGATGAAGATTATATGAAGAGAATTAAGATTATTTTGCCATAAAATTCAGGTCAAGGGGAGATTGTTAGGGTTTGCCCTGAATTTCTTACCTTATTTGAATTTTATCATAATTGTGTTTTATTTCAATAATGATTTCTTGGTGAAAAATATTTTCTTTGTAGAAAGGATTCTACCATATTTATCTTTTTATTGGAGGAGTAGTTTTTGGCTTTTATAAATATATAGAAGATCTTTTGTTCTCATACAAACCACAATATCATTCACAATGTATTCCTCAAACGAAGTCTTGTTTAGGGTGAGATTTTTCTTTTAATAGTTTTAGAATATTTTTATATTAATTTTATCATATGTAGGTTAATTGATCAAACTCATATCATATAATAAGTTTTTTTTATAGTTTTTATTTGTTGTCTGATTTATAATCGTTCAAAGTTTGTAATTATATGCTTCCGCATATGCCCTTATTATTTCCATCCCAACCTAACCAATCTAATCAACAACTCAGCACTTTATCCTAAAACACATGAAGAATCTAATAATACAATCAATTTGGACAAAACATTTGATACACTAAGCTCTCAAATTACTTCGTTTTATTTAGGATTTCACTTATATATATTGAAATTACAATATCTTTATGTTTCCGTGTACTTTAACATGTTGTATGAAGTACCTCACTTTCATGTTTATAATTTGACTTATCATTGAGGGGTATTTTTAATTATCTTTTAACTGAATGATAGTAAAATAATCCATCATGTACCTTAAAATAAGAGTCAAGATCTGATTTCTTTTGCTTGTAGCAATTATGTAATGCAAATTGTATTTGTCTACTTACTAATAAAAAAACTATTTCTTATGTCCCATTTTATGTGACCTATTTTTCTTTTTGGTCTTTTTAGAAATTATTTAATCTTAACATCTCCACTATGTTCTTAATGGCTTAACTTGTTGGGATCCTAATCATCATTCATTTAAAATGATAAGCCATGTAAAATTCTCATCAACACCTATTTAAAGAAAATATTTTCAATACTTTGCATATATATATATATATTTGGTTTCTTAAATTCATATCTAATCAAATAGCGTCTGACAGATGGAGTAACAGAGAAGAGTTCCAGTAGGTGGAATAATATTCAGCCCCATCGTTTCTCAATTAATTGGGCAACAACGGAACAACTTCAACTAAGACACTGAATGGTATTTTCCAAGAGAAAATTGTTGGTATAATAATCTGTATTTGGCTAAATAATGTTTTAACACAATCTGTTAATCACTTAGTGAAACAGATTACACGATATAAACATTACTTAACAGTAAATTGATCATGAAACAATAAACGAAAACAGAATTTGTTTTGAAAAATAATTTCAGAATGTAATCGAGCCCACTTAGTTCCAAGTGTGTCCTTAAGGAAATCATTTCCTTCACAGTACTCGAGGTTAACGGAATATCGCCTCCCAGGATAGAACGATTATCTTACCAGAATAGTAGTACTCCAAATTCCGGTAGCAGCGAACCACTCAACGGCAGTATATCACACAGAATGAAGACAAAATATTTTTGAGTTCAAGACTGAAATTCAGGAATTGAATAATTGATTGAATGAATAAATTCTTGATCCAAAAATTTATAGGTTTGGACCATTCAGAATAGTCACCTAATATTTGGAGGGAAATTCGAAAAAGAGAGGGAGAGCCGGACGGGTCGGGTCGGTCGTAGGTCGATCCGTTTGGATTTAGCCGAAGCCGAGCGAGCGACGACGACGGCGCGAGGGATCCTTGCCCTCTCAACCCTTTTAGCAACTAGAGGAGGTGTAATCTAATATATACACCTCTCTTTCCTTATCTTTTTCCGATGTGGGACAAAAGAACATTTTACTCCCTTTAATTTTTATCCCATCATTTCCCATTCACCAATATCAAAACCCAACAAAAATTTCCCAAATTTTTCACAACAATGCATGCAATTGTTGCTGGAAAGTTCCACTAGTATATAATTTTGTAAACGCATATGTGAAATGTGATTTATATGTGTTCTAAATTAAATAGTTTGGAAGATAACTTTAAACCAAATCACATTTTTAGAATTTGATCAAAATCAATTTTGCCAGAATCAATTTCTGTCTCCAGAATTGATCAAAATTTGATTCTGGCAGAATTAATTTTGCCATTAATTTTAATTTGAATTTTACTCTTTCCTTTATTACCCTCTTTAATTTTCATCAACAACTCTATCCACTTTCATTACTCTCTTTAAATATCTAGCAATAATTAATAAAAAAAATTCAAATATACAACTTTCATTATCCTCTTTAAATATATAGAAATAATTACTAAAAACATTCAAATATACAACTTTCATTACCCTCTTTAAATATCTAGAAATAATTACTAAAAAAATCAAATATACTACTCATGTTTTGTTTTGAGTATGCTATTGTTAATTTTAGGACCTTTCTCGTACTTAGGAATGAGAATAGTGCAACTCATTTGGATTATCCTTCTCATTTTTCTATTGTCTTCTTTCAAATACTCTGAATATTATTAATATTTTAAATGCGATAAAATGTTCTCTACAATTTTAACTGAAAACTGATTCCAATGTACTTTTTAAAATAACTATTAAGTATAATATTATTCCTTTTTCTATAATGTATTATTAATATAAATGAAGCTAGTCCAAGAATTTTAAATGAAGTTAGTCCCGAGAAATGCGGCAAAATGTGCTCTACAATTTTAACTGAAAACCGATTACAAGGTAATTTTTAAAATAACTATTAATTATAATATTATTCCTTTTTCTATAATGTATTATTATACATGCAAAATTATTTATATGTATGTTCATTTTGATAATTCTACATTTAAAAGCAATTTTGATCAAAACTATCGAAACATAAATCAATTATAAGAATTACTTTTACATTATTGCATCTAAACATAAATCACTTCTTTCAAAACCAATTCTGCTCACCGCTAATTCAAACACATCCTTAAAGGTTGTTACTCCCTCTCCGTGAAAAATGCATAATGCAAATGATACTACGAATTATAATTTTAACTGTAATATTTAAATTCGTTTCAAGCAAATCAATACACAAAAACTGTAGAAGATGGTATAACGTAAGGGTTAAAATTTGCCCACATCAGATGTTTACATCCAATATATAGTTTAAGTTAACTATAGAAAATAAAGTACACATATTAGGAGTCTTATTTTAAATTAAGAATATCTAAAAAGATAGTAAATACTAATTAACTCAAAGAAATATACGTTATACTAGCTAACTAACGGTAGAAGACTTCTGATTGCCGTCAACTTTTTCTTTCTTTTATTACCTGCACATCTTCTTCTAGGTAGTGACTTGATTCATCTTTACTTGCGACGATGGGAGAGTATACTATGGGAGCTCAATTTATAATTTTTTTCATAACGTGTAACATTGCAATTATATAAAGCTTAATTTTGTGAAGTTTTTTATCTGTTAAAGTGTTATACTGAAGGTATATAAAAGGTATGCGTTTTTATAAGGTTAAAATGTTCTTATTTTATTTCTCAAAATTAGCTTATTTATATTACTAAATATATGTTGGAAATTTAATTATGTGGGATTGAGTTTTCCCCGTCTTTAATGACTTATACATGTGGGTTTCGCATGTCAGAAACATTGTTTCTTTGCACGTGCTTAATCTACTAAATGAGTAGATGATATTAGTGTCAAGTATCGTCAAATTTCGTAAAGAAATGAAAGAGATATTGGTTCACAAAGTGAGGTGTTTGAGACATGAATAAATGGATTGTTTTGGCCAAATAACAATATTTCCCATATAGGTAGAAGATGGAAAGATTGAACACTATATAAACTGTAATTTTGAGTAAGAGTTTGGGACCCCAAGGGGTAACTCATGTGTTTAAAAGAGGGAGGACCTAGGTGAGCTTGGGTTCAAGGCTAAGCCCAACGCGCATCGACCCCAAGGGGTAACCCATGTGAGCTTGATTGTTATTGTTTTATCTTGAGAGACTATTGTCCATTACTGTAAAAGTTATACTGAGCAATTTTGTCTTAAAGACATAGAGCTATCTCGAGCTTTTATTTTATGTTTAACCTTTCTGACATCAAATTACCTACCGTTTAAGACAAAATTTTCGAAGTGTTCAAGGATGAATTCTTCAACTTTTGGTTCTGTTTTTCTTCTTTAATTCTGTCTTTCTATTTTTCTAACAATCTTAAAGAGATATAATGCGTAGACGAAGAAGATACTGGAAACGCCGAAGAATTTGAAGCTAGTGATCTAACCCTTTTGAGTGTTATTACTCGAAGAGATCAACACCGTGTACGAGTCTCTTCAGTCTTCCCATCAGAAGTGCCTCCAAACATGATAAGGATATGGATGATAAGGATAGAGTCCACGTACGGGACTCAAGAAATAATGTTTAAGTGAATCAAGGTTTTGTCATTTTGCATCAGTAAGTTCCTTGAATGAGATAACTCTCCTATGAATTGTCCATAAAAATGATCTTATAAGGTATTACCATTTTCTGGACAATTCTTTATATTAAAAGGGGGATTGTCAAAATGAAAACCAGTGGCCACTACGGGATGAAACCATAATAGAATTCATAAGCAATATGAAAATGGATTCATATCCTGCAAGTGATAATTCTGGAAAGTTAGTAAGTTAAGAGCAAAGCAATCAAGGCACGATAAAAGAGATAGCAGTTCTTTGAAATGTCTAAGGCAGCGATTTTTATCTTGATACGCAGCGAAAGTAATAAAAAATAGTTTCTACTTTCTTAACTCTACTCATTATTTATTTATGAATTTCTATCCTTTATGATTTTATGAAATTTATTTTCATAAATACTAGGGTAGATGACAAACTTGTGATGGTCATGAAATGCATTCTGAATAAGTTTAGAAATAACATATTTGATATGCTTATTATAAATTTGTTATTCCGCGCCAAAAAAAATTAACATAGCATAACTATGTTGCATAAAGATCATGTGAATTCTACTTTCAAGTTATTGGATGATATATATGAATTCCTTTGTTTTGATGGATAATATCTATACTTGAAAGCTGAACAATTTAAAATTCAGAGAAATGATTTACTGGATTTAATTTGTTCCATATGAATTATGAAAAGCTACAATGGGTTAGTTGAAATTCCATTGAAAAGATTGAAATCTTAGATTTACTAACAATAATATTGAGATTACAATATAATAATGTTGTAAGTAATTGACATCATTAAGTAGTGATTATATGTTCCTAAAATCGCATATATCATGGTTCTAATCTTCTTACCTTAACATGTTCAAAGTGATTATATATGTTGCTACGGTAGACACATGGGAAAGGATGTCGTCGATACTGACTTGGAATTTGGAGAATCGTCCGTATCTTTTAAATATGAGTTTGATCCTTGATTGAATATATATTATTATTTTATTTGATCATATAAATGTGAATTTGTATATGATATGAAAAGATATTGAAATATTTAAAATGTGAGACATCTCGGTGGAACCTCCACTTAGGACACGTTAACTACAAGTTCGTTCAAATGTTAGTAAAGTTGGAATTGTTGCCTTCCTTCGATATAAACCCTCAACATAAATGTGAGGTGTGTGCATAGAGGAAAAATTAACCAAATCGTTTTTCCTTCCGTCGAAAGAAACACCGCTTCTCTAGAACTTATTCACACCGATATATGTGATTTAAAGTTTGTACAAATCAGATGGGGGAACAATTACTTTGTGACTTTCATTGATGATAGTACAATATATTGTTACGTTTACTTGTTTAAAAAAAGGATGAAGCGTTTGAAGCATTTAAACGTTACAAAAGAAGAAGTTGAAAATCAATTAAATCTACGGATTAAGGCAATTTTAGTGATAGAGAGGGAGAATACATAGCACCGTTTGAAGAATACTGTACTCAATTCGGCATTGTTCATCAAATGACCGCTCCTTAATCGCCTCAATCTAACGATATTGGAAAAGGAAATAAATCACGATACAATCCAAAAATAATTTTGTTAGGGAAGATTCAAATATCAGTTATGAAGTAAGGAAGAGAATGAAGTTTGGTTGAGAGAGAATATTCTCATTTAACACTCTAACCGACTAACTAACCATATTAACACTAATGTTGAAACCAACCATCTAGTTTAGTTAATTACAAAACAGTACACATAAAAAATAAATATCTAATGTCAATAACCCCTCCAGTTGAATGGGAGGCCTTCAGATCCAACTTGGAAAGGATGCTAAGATGCTTTATTCCTGTGAGTGCCTTGTTGAGCAAATCCATGAAAGACATGATTTCTAGAAGGGATAATGAGATTGTTTCCTGTTTCTTGGACTTCCAACTGATTGGACTTATTCCTAGAAGCACCAAATAATCAGTTACTGGCCTCCTAGTGTCAGGGCATATGCCCAATCAGAATCACAATAAGCATGGACTGAACAGTCAAGGTCTAAGGACATGAAGATGCCCAAAGTTGGATCAGACTTAACATATCTCAAGAGATGAAAAGCAGCATGAAGATGTGGTTCTCTAGGGTCTTGCATAAACTATATGCTATGTCGTGTTGGTTAGGAAATTGAGTTTACCCACCAATTTTCTGTAATAGGTGGGATCTGTCAATTCAGCACCTTCTTTGGCATTTAACTTTATATTAGGATTAAGAGGAGATGATAAGCTGCTATATTGAAGGCAGTTGTACTCTTTGAGTGAATCAATGACAAACTTTCTTTGAGACACTAAAACACCATCATCCTTATATAGCACCTCTAGGCTTACAAAGTAGTGAACCTTTCCAAGATCATTGATATTGAATGTATCATGAAGAAACTACTTAAGCTGGGCAATCTCTACTGAATATGTGCCTGTAACTATAAGATCATCAATATAAATTGCTACAAAAATGGTGGAATAGGCAGTTTTCTTGAAGATGAGGGAATAGTCATGCATTGAGTGAGAGTACCCTCTAGAAGACAATGCCTCAGTCAACTTGACATACCATTGCTTGCTTGCTTAAGACCATACAAAGACTTGTTGAGTTTACACACTCTGTTTGGCGTATCAACAGCAAATCCAGGAGGCAATTGCATTTAAACCTCTTCATGTAAGTCACCATGCAAGAATGCATGAAGTAGAATCCATCCTTTCTTGACTGCAGCAGCAATAAGTAGTCTAATAGTTGTCATTTTAACAATAGGTTAAAAGTTTGTGTGTAATCTACTCTTGCTTGTTGTGTATATTCTTTAACCACTAACCTTGCCTTAAACCTCTCTATACTACCATCAGCCTTGTGTTTTATTTTATATACCCATCTACAATCTATAGCTTGTTTCCCAGTTGGTAATTTCACCAGATCCCATGTGTTATTAGCATGAAGTGCCTCAAACTCCTGTGTCATGGCTGCTTGCCAAGCAGAATTAATGGCTGTTTTCTCAAAAGATAATGGTTCACTATCATGACAAATACTCTGAACCAAATGCTGACTATCAGGATTCAATGTGTTGAAGGCAATATAACTGTGTTTGGAGAAGAAGGCATCAAGTGGTGAGGTGGAAGAAGAGGCTGGTTGAGAGGGAGTATTAGGTTTGAGGGATGGCAATGAGCAAATGTAGTCTTTAAGGTAATGTGGAGTCTGATGTCCCTAAGAATATTTCCTACTTGGTGCAGTAGTTGTGTGTGGCATTGAGTAGAAGGAACAATATCTGAAGCTATGTTATTAGTAGTAGAACTAGGGGATAGCATAAAGTGATCATGGAGTTTGTTATCAGTGACATTCACATTCTCAAAATCATTTACCACACGACTAACAGACTCAAAATTAAAATTAGCAGAATTATCAGAAAAATCAACAGAAGGAACAAAATTAAGAGTAGAAGGAAAACTGCCTGTGCTAGAAGGCAAAGCTAAGGGAAATACTTTTTTATGAAAAACTACATCCCTAGAAATCTGTATCTTTTTAATGGCTAGACTCAGTACCTTGTATCCTTTTGTACCAAATGGATAGACTACAAGAACATGAGGTGTAGTCCTGGATTCAAACTTGTCTCTATGGACTTTAGGTATGGTGGAATAACATAAGCACCCAAAAGTTCTCAAGTGTGAGTAAGTAGGTTTGGTTTTGTAAAGAATTTCTAAAGGGATTTTTCCCCCCAAGTATATGGTTGACAGTCTATTGACAATATGAGTTGCAGTAAGAACACATTCCCTCCAATACTTGAAGGACAATTTAGACTGGAACATGAGTGCTCTAACAGTCTCTAAAAGGTATCTATGTTTCCTTTCTACCACACTGTTTTATTGTGGTGTGTAGGGGCAACTCTTTTATGAATGATCCCCTTTCATTAGAAAAATCTGAAAGCTTCATTACTAGTAAATTTAAGCCCATTATCAAATCTTACAGTCTTAATGAAGACTTTAAATTATTTTTCAGTCATGGTTATAAAGGCTTTTATCACAGAAAGGGCATTGCTTTTACAACTTAATGGGTGTGTTCAAGTAGATCTACTGTAATCATCTACTAGTGTAAGGAAACATTTATAATTGTCATGTGTTGGGACATGATAGGATCCCCACAAATCTATGTGAAGAAGTTAAAAAATTCTGATAGTAGAAGTGGTGCTTTGGGAAAAAGAAAGTTTAGTTTGTCTGCCATGTGGCAAGTTGTACAAAGAAAGGGCTGTTTGGGTGAAAATATGACTGGTATTGTGAATAAAAGGGCAGCCTAGTGACTGGTATTGTGAATATGCCTCTCATTTTAACAAAGGGTACATGACCAAGTCTATTGTGCCACAAAAAATCTACATTGTTCACATGAGACATATGAGAAAGCATAGGTTGACAAGAATGAAAATTTGCTGAACTAGTAATTGTATTTACAAAATCAGCAGTAGAAGCAACATCACTCTTATTACATGATTGAAGACTATTGACATGTGAATGTGTGTGATATGAATGAAAAAGTTTAACGAAGTTAAAATGGAAATCGGAAACTGATGCAAGGCTCATAGAAGAACCATTGCCACTTCTCAAACACTTTGAGCATAGGAAATACAGTCCATCCTTGCTGCTACCAATCACCTGAGGCCTCTTCTGAGAAGGGCCCTGGTATAGGCAAATGTAGTCAGTAAATGACACAACACATTTAAAATGTGCTATTAGAAAATGTATAGAAATAAAATTATACTTAAAAAAAGGCACAAATAATACATTGTGTAAAACAATTTTGGATGTGATAGCCACATTTCCAATCTCTGTCACTCTCACTTTATAATCATTTGGAAGGGACACAAGTAAATGATAAGGCATGATTTTTACTTTGGTTTGTAAGGTCTTATTAAAGGTCATACCGAGTTTATACCTCTCGTCATGTTATGTTGTTTTTGACGAGACTCTCTTCCGGTGTCCACCCTCGCTCACCACCCAGGAAGGGAACAGTCCAGATACTTCTGTTTTCGCGACCATTGCAATCAAGAAAGAGGCTTATTTGAGATCATGTTGAGTTTCCATTTACCGGGATTTTTCTTATGATTCATTCACATGAGATGACTTCCGGGGCCACCTTAAAAATGTCTTAAGTAGACACTTTTTCTCAAAGGCACATTTTTCATGTTATAAACCCGGTCTTTTTCAATGAATTGACAGCTTTTGATTCAAAATATTTACATGAAGATTTATCAAAATAAGTTGAAGAGGTACAAACCACAATACCTGCAAAATTTGCAGCTCCACTGGTAAGGGATAGTTTATTAGGATCTTCTGCTGAGTTGTTCCCCTGAAATTGTTGCAGCAACTCAACAATGTGACCATATTGTTCCTTTGTGAGAGTCAGATTCTGTTTGTCCCTCTGAAAACCAGCATTTTCTCCCGTATTTGCCAATACATCTGATGGTGATCCATGTACATTTGCAGGAATTCTTTTTCCTTTATCAAACCTTGGATTGTAACTCTGATTGTAGCTCTGAGAATTATCTTGATTCTGAAGATGATAACTCTGATTCTGATAGTTATTGTTTTTATAATTTGGATTTTGACTGTTCTCTGTGTGTAACCACCTCTAGTGTTGCCCTGTGGGTAACCATGCAACTTATAGCATCTATATTTGGTATGACATAGTTTCTTGCAATGCTCACAATACAATTGAGACCTACTGGTCATAGAACTACTTGCTCCTGATGAATAATTTGTCTTAAAGTTTCTCACACTTGATGAACTAGCATTCAAAGAAGTTGATTCCATCAACATTTATTCTTTTGGTTTGAACTCTTTTTGCTTCTCCTCCTGTATGAGTATAGCAAAAGCCTGTGCCATAGAAGGCAGTGGATTCATCATAAGTATACCACCTCTGACCACAATACACACCTCGTTAAGTCCCATAAAAAATTGGATAAGTCTCCTATCTTGTTCTGACTTGTGAATATTATCTTTTGCTCCACAAGTGCACACACAAATGCACTGAACCTTGACACTCAAGGTGCTGAGTTCTTTCCAAAGCTTTTTCATCCTTGTGTAATAAGTGGTAATATCTAGAACTCCTTGACTTAAGTCATTAATTTTCTTTTGGATTTGATATAGTTTTACATCATTGGTTTGGTTGTATATATCTTCTAGTTCCTTCCATAACTCCTCCGAGTCATTCACATACTCAACACTGTCCGCAATTTTCTTTGCAAGTGAATTGATGATCCAAGATGTCACCATATCATCTCACCTCTCACATTTGGCAGTGTCAGAGTTTGCAGTCGATCTCTTACACTCGCCATTAATAAAACCTAGCTTATTCTACACAAAAAGTGATCGCATAATGCTTCTCCTCCATGATCTATATCCAATTTCATCAAAAGGCACTGTTACCAACATCAACCCAGGGCTATCGACAGATGCACATACAAGACACTATTCGTATCAACAACACTCGAATTCACATTTTGTGATTGAATTTCTTCAATTGCCATCTCGCAATTGTCAATTGAATGCGTAAAAATCACAATATTTCTCAATCGTAGCAGAATTGAGCTCTACAAACTACCAAATCGAACTCACAATTTCTATTCAAGAAGATATAGAGGAAATCGAGCACAAAATGCAACAGAATCTATTGCATGTTAGAGATTTGTGATCGCAATTAACAGAGTCGTGAAGCAAGTTGCCACTATATCTTGAAATTATGTTGTTAGTGATACATGTACTTTCACATGATTTTTAATTGTACCTCCTTGTTCAAGTATTGCTATTTTTCCTATTTGTGTCTCATCTTGCTCCTTAGGTGAACTGTCTACACTGTTCTTTTCTGCTATACTGCCTAATTATGTTGGATCATCACAGGGTTTGTTGTTTATGTCAAACACCTTATCTTGTTGATGTTGCCCAACTATATTGCTTATTGTTGTGTCATTGATCAGAACTTCCTCCTGAGGTTTAATAGCATCTGAGCTCAAAGAGTTAGCAGAATCCCCACATTCTGCTAACTCTGAATTATCTCATGTTTGCTCTCCCACATTCTCCTTTGTCTTATGGGATTGTTGATTATCTTTCTCTACAGTTGGTGCCACTTCTGCAACTAGTGACTGCTGATTGTCTTCTACCTCTTCATTATCCCCTACACTTTGATCATCACCTACTAATGTTGCAAACTGGTTGCTAGTTTGCATTGAGGTGTTCCCCCTTTCTGTATGCTTTCCCTCCCCTCCACTTTTATGTTTTTGTCACTTTTCTCTAAATGTTTCTGACCAGTCTTATCCTTAACAGGATTGCAGTTATCAGGATTGCCAAAAATTCTTCCACTAGATACCATTCTAGCAGAGTTATGGTCATTTTTATGCACAAAATTTCCAGGTTGTTTGTATTTGCCATCTTTATTCCTTTGTCTTTGCTTCCCCTGTGCTTTCACCTCTTTATTGCCTTCTTTCTTGTGGTTCATCTGGTCCTCTTTATTCCCATCACTGTTGTACAATTGTGTTTTATGACTTTGCTCCTGACTACTTGTTGCCCTGCCACTTTCCCCTTTATCTTGTTCCTCTTCTTCCCTGTTATGTGTCAACTCTGGGTTGATGACTCTACATTCGTGTTCATTATGACCTTGCAATTTGCAATCTCTATAGTATTTTGGAAGATGATCATGATGAATCTTCACGGTTACTGTCCTTATTGCACCTGTTGCCTCACTTACAATGTCCATCCTAATAGAATTAGAAAGGTCTGCCAATAGGTCCATCAAAACTTTGACCCTTCCACAACTAGGTCCTGTTTTATTGATAGTTGCCATATCCAAATGTAATGGTTTGCCAACTGCAGATGCCAATGAGAAAAGGTATTCCTTCACATAGGCAGAAGGTTTGGAAATGAGATCCATGCCATTGCCTTTGTAGTCTCCTCATCGATTTTAAACTTTGAATCATGTATAAGTGACCTCATTTGATATGAATATCCATATTTATCTTTGATATTGTAAGCAGGTTTTAAATTCAAGTTCACAAAGTCTTCGAATAGGGATAATCTTATTAGAACATGTCGACTTCTAAGATACCCAACTTGACATTTTCCTTTTACCCCGCACTGTGTAGGGATCAATTTGTGAAGTTGATCCATGTCTGGCTATCCATAGGAGAATTTTCCAACCACTGCGTGCTGTAGCTTCTCAATGACGTCCATTCTAGCAACTTCTTCCTCCGTCCATTTTATATATGGCTCACCATGTAGCACAGAAACCTTTTTTTGTTCAATTGGACGAACATGAGTATTGTTATTCTGATTAGCATTCAAAGCTGTAGGTTTCAACAGATTAGCATACTTAGTCTTATTCTCGTTGGTTTGTATATTCTCTCCTTCCTGTTGTGTCGTTGTTATGATCTGTTGGTCAGCCCCGCCGGTGGTCTGACAACGGCCATCTCCGATTGTCTTGGTTACGTACTAGGGTTTTGCATGAAAATAGGAGGCTAGAGAAGAGAGCTTTTTTTATGGTCCCCAAAAGTCATAAACTGGACGCTCTCCTTTGGAAATTCCAAAGTTCCAATTTATTGTTCTAGTTTGACTTAACTGGAGTTGAAATATGTCTAAATTAAATTTTAAATATTTGTGTGATGGTAAATGGTTTTGGGATAAAGAGAGTAATCGGCTCTCCTTTAATCTCAAAAGGGCCCTAAAAGGAATTTCATAATCTCACTGACAAAGGGGTTCAACTATATATTATAATAAAATGTCGGTCCCTTCACCTTTTTGGTTCTATATAAACTCCCCGTGTCTTTAATGGTTTTCATATTCTCATTAATTTGTTTTCCTTCTATTCTCATTCATTATTGGAGATCACATTTTAATTATAGTAATGGCGACCTCTTCTCCAACTAACCCAAAGAGACATATAACAAGCTTTCCTCCAAGAAGGGGCCAAATTAAGGCTCAAATATTTGAGAGTTTTGGGCAGACTATATCTTCAATGTCATCAAAAGCAAGGGAAATTCTGGTTAAAATCAAGAAAAACAGGAGCAGCAGAAAAGCCCTGGCTCCACAAGTCAAACAAGTTCATACACTTCTGTTAGCTAATTCATAATTCTTGAAGCTGGGAGACTTTAGATTATCTCAAAGATCGATAGTATATTTATAATAGCAGAAACAGATCTTTTCTTGATTCATAGGTAGAGTTTTATTCTTATATGCATTCAGGAAATGAAGAAAGGTACTATGTTAATTTATATATATCGTCTAGTATGTGAGACGGAGTAATACAAGAATTGGTAGAGCCTTCATGTTATTTATATTAGACGAGTTTAAATGGAGTGATATGGATGATTCATGTAGCGAATTCTTACTTGTTTGAGACATAATTGTTATTGTTGTCGTTATATAATTTTTAACTTTATTATATATTGTGCTTCTCTCAATATATGCAATTTTTTAAGCAACTTGTTGTGTAGTTACATGAGTTTGTTTATTCCAATCATATACTAAAGCACTTTTCTGGGTCTTTGTAGGACGTGGAAATTTGTTAATAAAATGTTAGTAGGGGTATTTGTTTTTGGCATCTAGTTTTTACTGGGAAAGTTTCATGGGGGGCCATCCAGCTTTGTGTTCATTTATCCTAAAGTTACTATTTTTTTTTTGACATAACAAATAACAATCATTTAACTTTGCTTCACCTATCACAAACTTTGACCGATTTTGGTACAAATACTACCTGAAATGTGAATGAAAATAACAAAAATATTCCTTATATTTTAAAATAGGTTCAAAATGATCCCTTAAATTAAGCATGGTATCATAACTAGAAGGTCCGGATGACCACCCATGAAATTTACTCCATAAATTTATTGGGTGTCGTAGTAGTTGTAAACTAAATATGATGACCCCCAGACCTTCTCGTTTGGCCTTCCTTGGACCCATTGGCCATTTCGATGCATTTGCAAAATCTATCCATTAATTATCAAGTAGCAACACCGATATTTCCGGGACCCCCAACTACGGTGGTAGTAATATGTATCCCAACATAACAAATAGTCGAGTAGACCCGACCTCGACTGAGAAATTTAAAAATAAACTACAGAAAAGCTTTCCTATTTGTCACGAAAAGTTGCAATAGTAATCGGTAAGTATTCATTCATCTTTAATAAGAGATTCTGAGTTCTATAAATAGAGTTGTATTTAAGCATCCAAGGGGGTGGCGTCAATAAAGTGGTCGAGAACTATAAAGTCTAATGAAGGTTCAAATTCCACCAGAATATGTTGATGAACTCGTCAAGGTCCAAAGCAAATACAGACACCGCGTGTAAAAGTCTTGTACTTTTTTCTGTTTCTTGTATTATTATGAAAATAAAGTCAACCTTGAAATATTTCTATAATTAATTAATGATGATACCCGGAAAGTTTTCGAAGCAGAAAAGCATACGCTACTGTCAAACACCCGTCGCTTTTAATGATAATGTAATGTATTTGGGAGAGTTCAAGACGAAATTGAGAAAATGGACCCTCTCTTCCTTCTCCCTTGTCAAAACAACTCGTCTATTCGAATTTCTCCTTTTAATTATGGTGTTGTTAATTGTATTAGCTACATAATTTGTTTCTATATGCATTAACAGTTAATTAATTTAAAAATTAACCTCATTTGTCATAAGGCGTTAATTGAAACCAACTTCTACATCAATGTATGTACAAAGAATAACGATAATGTCAACTAATGGATGTATACATTAAGTATATAGCTTCACGCGTTTGTTATATTTTAAGGTCTACACATATATACTATATAGACGTTGAGCTTGATTGTGACTTTTAGAGATACTTATAGACTCATAAAGACAACTTAGTTAGTCATGTCTTTATGGAAGTAATTAATAGTCCTAATTAACTTGGTCTAGTGTAAGTTTCAACGTCTTAAGTAGAAAAATAAAATGTGTACTACTGACTTGCAAGATTTTTTTTTCCCCTTAGTGTCCTTGTTTTCTCTCGCCTTACCCTTTGCTACGCCAAAGAGTTTGGATGGACCACTTAATTGATGTGGATGGCAAATTCTTTTTAATGCTTTAATTTCTCTTTTTATTTAGAATAGACTATAGAGAATAGACAGACGAGGAAATGACTCACCCCCTTTCCCACTTCCATGCACTTACATGTAGGGCTATTCACCGATTAATATTTAGCACCCTCTCGCATATGGGATCCCAAGCTGTGGCGGAATCAAAGTTTTTATTTAGGGAGTTCAAAAATATAAATAAATAAGCATACAAAGAAATTAAGGGGATTCGGATTTATTAACTTTCTCATGACGCTCTAATTATTTCGATCATAACACTTACACGTGGAGTTAACATATATATATATATATATATATATAAAAGATGGACCTTCTCTTTTTTCAGTTACTTTTTAGATTTAAGTTATATATATCAATAAAATTAAGTTATAAATTTTGATAGTATAATTTTTTTTTACATTATCAATATAAATATAACTTTGTTATAATATATTATTCCTAGGTTATAATAATTTTTAATTGACGTGATTGTGTAAATAATTTTCACAAGGTCCAATAGTTCATTCATATAAGAGAAACTCATATAGTATTTGTTTTGCATGAGACTTGACTTTTTCGGTTTTCTTGTATTATTATGAAAATGGAGTCAACGCTGAGTAGTTGTTGGCATTGTCCGAGCCTCCGAGGTTCGCTGAATGAATGATGATGCTTCGGAAGTTGTCAAAGCAGAAAAGGAGATGCTCCAGGCATTTATCAATCGGCATTCACGATTGCCTTCTAATAACTCACGAATGACAAGTGTTTTTGCTTGTGTGGATCAATGGGAAGACTTTGTTTTATTTAAAGAGCTTCCAGATACAAAGGGTCCTACAGTAGAGACTTTTTCTTTCTTTCTGTGAGTTATGCACGAGGATTGACTTTATGTGTCTTTCTTTGACTCTTTTAAGTATATGAAAATATTCCCTCCGTCTCATTTATCTTAATAAAAATATTTTGTCTCAAAATAAGTGTTATCTTAGAAATTCAAGACATAAATTTGTTACTTTTTTCTACTATATTTTTAGACAAAAACTGATAAATTATTTATTCAAGAAATATTTACTGGTTAATTCTCTATTCAATATATAAATGATTACTATTCATTTATGCTTTAATCAAGAGGAAACATAATTTATTTTTATTAGATAGGAATAGATTGATAAACTTTACATTGCATTATTGATTTTTTAATACATATTTTTTTTTTACTAAAATAACACTTATTATAGAACATAGGGAATATATGTCAACATTGAATATTTCGTCAATCAGTTCATAAGTTCAAACCAAATTAAAAAAAACAGCCAGAATAAAAAGAAGAGGAAGACAAAAAGAAAGAGAACAATATAATCGTGGTTTTAATAAATCGTTCCAATTGTTTACCCGTAAAATGATATAGTTAAATTTGTATACATGGTCAAGGATTGTTGATCTCAAGTGACACGTTAGATAAGAATTATAATCTACCTTTCGACATCGCTCGAAGGTCTAGTATCATCGATTATATTATTATAAGATAAATAACAATAAGACAAAGTAAGTCATAATCAAACATGAGTCTTGAGATAGCTTCTGAGCAAAAGTGATGGTAACTTGTGTGTAAGCACATAAATCAAGAAAATATCAATAAGTATATTGTGAAAAGCAAGAATCTAATGGGTTACAATGTAATGATGTGCCCTATTTATATACGAGTTACATGAGTACACAACCCGCGAAATATGCTCTCATAAATGCAGGAGAATGAATGTTGTAATAATTGGACAATCAATCTCTCAATAAATGCTATTAAAAGACTGTTAGAAGTCGTGTGACCGGATTGAATAACTGTCGTCTGTTACGATGTAAACAACTCTCAGCCTTCTTTAATACCGAGATCAGCTCTGGTCACGACGCACCCGATATCATGCATATCTCAGGCTGTATGTCAAATCTCGATGTTCCTCAAGCAAATCTAGGTGTAAGGACATTGATTCTGCATTTGAATCATCCTCAGCCCAGAGGTATCTCAGGCTGGGAGTTCCAAATTCCACCGGGATCAAGGCTTCTGCATCATAGACCAGGGAAAAAGAGTTTCTCTGATATTCATTTTCTTGGTATTTCGGGTGCATCCTTATTTGGTTATACTCGATATACGCATCGAGAAAACTCAATAGCTCATGCTCGATCGTAACATGGATCATTTGATAAATGTTCGATAGCTGAAATTAGTCTTTAGGGCATGCCTTATTTAAATCTTTGTAATCAATGCACATTCTAAATTTATTTCCTTTTTTAGGTACTATAACTACATTTTCTAACCAATCAGGGTATTTTACCTCCCGGATCGATCTTATATTGAGTAACCTAGCTACCTCTTCCTTAACAAACCTGTTACGGAATTATGCTATCAGTCATTTCTTCTGTCGTACCAGAGGAAAACTGATATCCAGGCCCAACTTATGAGTTGTGACTTCTGGAGGATTGACTGTCATATCTTCATGAGATCATGCAAAACAATCACTATTAGATATAATATATTTAAGAATTAAATCCCTAAGCTCCGGAGTTAACCTAGTGCTCAGATATACCTTCATATCAAGAGTTTCCGGATGTAGTGCAATATGTTCCAACTCCTTTATAGTGAACTTGGTGGCATCTGATTCATCCGGTACCTGAAAGTATTTAGGTACTTGATACCGGTCTGAAAACTCTTTCTCTTGATTGGCTGCTACTGATTCTACTGGCGGGACCTGGTGAACCTCCTGGGGTACCGGCTCCACTTTTTGTAATTGCTATTTGGGGTCTGCTGTCATTTTTGGTTTCTCTATGGAAACATTTCCCTGACAGCAAGTTGTTTACCCCGAATTTGCTGAATTTCTTTCTATGTCAGAAATTTCTCCAACATATGTAAAATTGATTCATATCAGTGTCTACAATCTTTCAAATATTGTGTTGTACCTCGTATCCCCATCGATGATGTAAATCTTGTCATATTGACAAGCCTCATCGCGTTCACCCATAGATCTACTTCTCTCTTTGTGGTTTAACTTGACATATTAAAACCAGAAAGAGTTATTGCTGGTTAAACTATTTTATTCGCAATATTCATCTCTTCCACCACCTTCAGTTTGATTATGTTAGTTGAACTTCCGGGGTCAATTATAACCCTTTTCACCTGGAAGCAATCAATAGACACTGTAACTACCAGTGCGGAAAGATTACACCAATAACATCATCTTCGGTGAACGTGATAGTGTGTTCATCATGTATCTCACAAAATATCTTTTCCCAGGTCACATAGATTTTTGTCTTTTTAGCTATCGTGAACGAGGTAGCGGCAATCATTGATCCACCATAAACTATGTTTATAACATGAGATGGCGTATTCAGGTTAGACTTTCCTTCTGCAGATGGTTCTTGCTCGGAATTGTTCCAAGCTCTCTTACTCATATACTCCCGGAAATGGCTCCTTCTTAGCATTCCTGCCACCTTCTATCGTAGATGCCTACTATCCACCGTTTTATGTTCGTGAGTGCCATGGAAATCATACCTGACAGACTGATCTTTTTTACTTGAATCCGACTACAATGGCTTCGGAGGTCGGGACGTCGGAGGCGTCCTTAATACCACCACCATCTGATCTTCATTAATGCTAAAATTGTATTAGGATAACTTTGGATACCCAGTACCCTTGGATGAGATGTTTTCTCAAAATTTCTCAATACCTGATTGTTTTGTCCGCGACCTCCTTTGCTATTTGATTTATTAAAAGAGCGGAAACACTTTCCCCCTAATTTCTTTCCAGTGGGAGGATAAGGTTGATGTCGGTTCTTCGAGGAATTCCTTTTTTTTGCTTTTGCGAAGATACTACCGGGCTTAGTTCAAAGAATATCATCTTCAATCTGAATCTTAGACTCATATTGGTTGTGCACGTCATCCCAAGTGGTTTCCTGAAACTCCAATAGATTTTTTTTAGCTGTAGGGAAGAATCTGAGCCCGCTATATTCAACCCTTTCATGAAAGTCTATACAAACTATTTTCCTGGACCGCTGGCAACATCATTTGCTTCTTTTGGAACTATGTAAAAAAGTCTCTAAGGAGTTTCGATTCTCTTTGTGTAATGTGGAAGATATTCGCCTTGCGTGCTTTCACCTTCTGAGTCCCTGCATGAGCCTTTATGAACAAATATGAGAGCTGGGTGAACGAACTCATTGAATGCTTGGGGAGCTGTGAATACCATGTCAGTGCTCCCTTAGTGAGTGTCACAATAATTTTTTTAATCAGAATCGATTCTTTCTCATGTTCTCATCAATCGTTCCCCTTTATGTGCCAGGATATGTGTCACGACCCGACCCCGGGGCCGCGACTGGTGCCCTACCCGCACCCTGCTCGTATACATCGAGAATAGAATGAACATACACAACAAAAACACATGTGTAAACAATAAAACATCACAGGCTAGCCGATAAGGTCGCCTCCCAAAATATATACATGATCAAAAGTACAACTGTGCAACTCAGTTCTTACAGCCCAACCACATATGTGAATACAGACCTCTAGGAATAACAACTGTGGCGGGACAGGGTCTCGCCATACCCCCGAATGTACATAAATCTACAATATCAGGGAAAGACTATATCAAAAGAGACAAGCCTCCGGAGAATGGAGCTTCAGACGTCTGAGAAGTGATCCTAAGAATGAGGATCCACCACCGCTACCCTTTCTCGCGCATTTAACGCAGTCCCCGGGGAAGGGGGTCAGTACACAATATGTACTAAGTATGTAAAACTAGGAAAATACTGTAATTACATCATAAGTCTAAAACAAAGTCGGAGACAGGTATGATAATCAAATTACAGTACACTGTGCCTTACTAACAATGAGAGTAATAGTAGCATGCTTACAATATAAAATAAGAAGCTCACGATCAAAGCAGGACCACCCGCCCGCAGTATCATCAAGCAATCCTACTCCTGGGACTATTTCACCCGCATAGGTCGCGTGGACCCGCGTGAGGTATTCCTCGCATGGGACTATTTCACCCGCATAAGCCCTTACGGACTCGCATGAGGTATTCCTCGCATAGGCTGGACCCGCCCGCATGGGACTATTTCACCCGCATAAGCCCTTACGGACTCGCATGAGGTATTCCTCGCATCGTGGGTAGCAAATCCACGGAATATGCAAATGCCACAAACCCGGGGAATGACCCCGTAACGAATAATATATCACTAGCACAAATCCGGCTATCATACAATACATAAGAAAGTTAAGAAATCCCCTAACTTCTTATTATTCTTGTTTGTATACACTCTCATTTTAGTTTACCTAAGGCACTAACATGTCTTTTATAAAAATTCGGGAATTTAACCCAAGTACTACGTACTTCTACTCTTTAAAACAAATGACTCTTTTTAGTAGAAAACTTCCAAGATACTATTAACCATAGTATCAAGTCCAAATTACCTTTCAGGGCAAGTCACAATACCTTTAGAAATAAAGTTAGGTTTCTAAATCAAGTGACTCCTTTTCTTATAAAACCTTAGGCAATTGATGCCTTAAAATCAAATTGCCTTTCATTAAAACAAGTCATTTACCTTTCCATAAAGCCAATATAACCCACTCCCCATAAAGTCGTTATATTCACTTTATACCTTAGTCAAGTACAATTTCCTATCCAAGGGACTTATACGTTTAAAACGAAACAAGTATCACAATACTTTAAAACTCTTCAAGTCCCTTAACTTTAATAAAACTTAAGACATCCTTAATACTTTAAAAGAAGCGAGTTAATCTCCTAACTCACCCGACTTGGCCATTCATAAAATTAGTAAAGGATATCAAACTCTTGTACGTCTACCGTACTATATACGTGCAACTAGTCATGCTCAAAGGATAGGAAAAGTTCTACATACCTTGCCGGGTCAACCACTTGCCAAGTACAAAGTCCCGCCCGTAGTATGTCAACCTATAATATTCACAAATAGTATAATATTCACAATACTATAATATTCACAATACTATTAAAGCCTTACTTCAAACGTAGAATATTATAAGTGTCAAGTCGCTAAATTCTACGGAAAATCGGACAACACCTCCTTTGTTTTTACTATCTTTGCCACCTTTTTCAAGGCCGAATGCAATAATCAAACACGCCACATTTAAGGCACAATCAAAGCAATTAATCAATAGGGGATTACACGCCTACAAGACGTGTAAAATTCCGCCCCACAAACGATAACAAACTAATACAACTACTAGTCCAATTTTGGCCATAATGAATACAACAATACCAATTCTTATCCAATTTCCATTTCAATCCAAATTGGTAGCATAACATGATATCAAGTCGCATTTGATTATAATTACCATAATCTTCAAGTAAGTAACATGCGACGATTTCTAATAAACGACCAATTAGTAATCCAATCTTCAAGTGGCTTGTATAACATTTCGGATTTAAGCTACAAGCAATCCATAATACTTATAAACTTCAACATATCAACTTCATGCTAGCAACATGTAAAGCTAACAACAACAATATAAATATATAATCTTGTAACACTTTAAAAGACAAGATTATACCTCAACGAATCTTAATCCAACTCCCAATCCGAAGTCGCTCCTTAGTAGTTTAGAGCCTCTCCAAGACACTTCAATCCGCCTCGAGACCCTTAGAACAACACCAACAATTTTTCTTCAAACTTCTAAACAAAACCTAGAAAGACAACTAGGCTTGCTTTGCGACTAACCCAAAAACTATCTTTTCCGAGATTTTTCTATTGATATACGCTACACTACCCTCAAGAACCTTGGTTTAAAGTGTGGAGTTAAATGGACAAGAAACAATTTTTTTTCCTTTTCAAAATGATGGAACCCGAGAGCTCTCTATGAGTTCTTCAAATTTTCAAGAAATTTTTCTAAGTGTTAAGCTCACTCTTGCTACTAGTAGTATTAAATAGCACCTTGGAGGGTCAAGATGCAACCATTTGGGTGGCTAGGATAAGCTCTTATTAAATATCAAGACTCATGGTCCTTTGACTTAGTCAAAATTATCAAGCTTGCTACTTGCAAGACTTAGTCATACAAGACTATGGTCAATGACCATCTTAGCCATGACATTTTCGTCCAAGGCATCACTAAGGGGGGGTGACACGTGTCGCCCTCCCATTCGTCACAACAATACGTTTTCCGAAAATTTCATAATTTCGATAAATTTACAAGTCTCAAATCTTAACACTTGTGAGTTCTTACGTACGTTCTTAAAACATGTCCTGTAAATACGGGGTGTAACAATATGTGTCACGACCCGGTGCCCTAATTGGACACCCTTATACTACCCTGTCACATATAATCAGACTCATACTGAGGGAAATATAGAAATATATAATAAACCTGCCTCATGAGGAGTCACAACTAATCAAAATATCAAGCTAGGCAAACCGACAAGGCCGCCACTATACATAGGGATAACAAAAACATGTCACAACCGTACAGCTGGCTAAAACACATATACAAAAGCACATCTACCACCCACAACTGTCTACAGACCTCTAAGAATACGATAATGAAATATGACAGGACAGGGCCCCGTCGTACCCCTAAATATGCATAAGTCTATCATAGCGAATCGGTACCAAAATGACTAACTTCAGAACAATAGAGCTCCCAAGAAAACATCTGAGCAGGAATCCTAAGTCGGAGGTATCGCCGAACTGAATATATGTACCTGCGGGCATTTAACGCAGCCTCGAGAAAGGGGTCGTGACGCAATGATCGAGTATGTAAAACATGGCAATCGTAAGAAAGATCATAACTGGCCAAAGGATATCATGAGACAAGTATAATAATCAATTTACCATTTCAACTGTGTCATATACGAATGAGAGTCAACTCATGTATGTCCATATAAAATCATCATATATACATAAATAAGATGCCCGACCCTCAGGTGAAGGACGTAGTGAACATATAAGGTATACTACCTGACCCATTCTGGGACGCGGTAAAGTCATATAAGGTATTTGCGCGCGTATCTGCCCGGCCCTCTAGTGAAGGACGCGGTGAAGTATCATATATACGTAAATTGCCGGACCCTCTAGTAAGGGGCGCGGTGCATCATCCAAGGGTTCTTTTCTCTTTTCTTCATACGTTATTTAGCACGTTTTCAGACCCGTATAGATAACTGTGAAGTGGAATAGTAACACTTTGCACGAGTGGATACATGAGCAACCATATGCTATTTAAATCATCATTTGACTTTCAATCTAATAATCAAAATGAACTTTTTACTAGAAAATCAAAGGCACTTCTCATAACTCATATTACTAGGAATTAGACTGTACAGGAATCATGTACGTCCGCCGTACGTTCACTTTATATAAATCATGTCAAAAGAAAGAAATGATAGTTTCACATACCTTATTAACGAACTAACCAACTCTATAATTACAACTTGTCTTGATTAGCACTTCAACCTATAAGAAAGGGTAATACGTCCCTCAATTCTATGATTTCTAGCGTAAGTTATATCGAATAACGACTCTTTTTTCTATAGAAATTCGGGCAGCACTTCCCCTATTTATATGCACATCCACAACTTCCAAACCAAGCTAACAATACCAAATAACAAGATGATACTTAAAGGTATAATCAAAACAATCCTAATTACTCCATATACGCTACCATAATACCTTCTTTCTCTTTACATTTATCGAATACAATTACCATAATAACCAAGGTGATCTATACACTTATTTATCATGTCAATCTAACTCCTCTAATTATATTAAAACAACTCTCAAAACAGTCCATACTTCAACAACAATAAAAGTGCAAAGTAACCATTTTCAACACCTTAATTCTTTCGGGGTATGCGTTAGCAATTACCCCATTGAACATGCTTCATTGTAACTAAATTTCCAGCATTTTAACTCTACCAAAACAACCCTTAAAGTGTAACACAACATGTCCAATAACTCCATACAAGTGTCGGCTAACACCACAACACCAAACTCCTTTCATAATTCCCTAAAATCCAATTGAAATCTTAAAATCCAATTTATATTCCAACAATTCCATAAGAACAACTACAACCTTAAATATCAAGATTTCCTTCATTTATAAAATGCAATTAGTGACGAATTTAACAACACAACACACGAATCCAAAGTATACAAAAACAGTCCTAAAATCGGCTACAACATCTACAAATCGCATGCATTGTCTTAAATTCCAAGTTCTCTTTATCAAGAGTTTATCCCCTAACTACAACATCATTAATCCTTCCAAATACTCTATGAAAAGAAGAATTTTTACCTCAATTTCAAGTCAAAACAGTCCCCAACATTTCGGCCACTGCTCTAATTTTTCTTGGCTATTTTTATCACTTCTTCAACTCGAAAATGTCATGCATGTATTCTATAAGTTTAATCCATCATTCTTACATGTTTTTCTTCCAAAAACTTCACCTTAAAATCGAGATTTCTGGGCTGTTTTTCTCGGCAGAATTCAACATTTTTTTGGCCACTGTTTGTGGTGTTTCTTTAGCTTCGAATTTAGGTGAAGAATGTAATCTAGGAAGAGGAAATAAAAACTTCAATTTTTGCTAAGGGATGAGGGTGTTCTCGGCAGAAATGGGGGAGAGAAGAGAGGAGGGAGTGAGTGTTTGAAATGAGGGAGTTAGAAGGTGAAAGGTTTTTTTAAGGTTAAATGTGGGCTGAAAATTAAAATTGCAACTTAGTCCCTAATTGTCTTCTTAATTTAATCCATCAAGTAATAATTAAAGCTTAGGTCCCACTTCCTCTAATTCCCGAAAATTTCATAAGGTCTCGTATTCACAATGTCACAAGTCTCATATTAAGACACTAGTCCATTACGGAAATATACAACTATCATAATAATTTTCCAACGTCACACTCGTAGTAACCAAAAAATTTCCGGAAACACATCCTTTTGTATACTAATTTTCGTATTAACATATGTAAGTATATTTTATACCCAATATTCGAATCTTACTTCCTTAATGACGTTCTTAATCATCGTCTTAAACTTACGAGGTGTAACAATATGCTCTTGGGGATCGGTAGTTCCGTCATAACTGGCCACAACAGGCATTTTGAACTTTTGGGGTATTAACTTGGACGCAACCACTGGCTTATACACCAATTGAATATATTACTTCGCATCCAGATTGTCAGCCATGGGTGGCCCCCTGGTATTTGGCTGAACTATCGTCGAAACTCCTGGGCAGTTTTCTCTACCTTTTCTGCATTGGTATTAACTTTGCTAGTCATTTTATTTATGAATTTCAGGACTTTCTTCTATAATGATTTTTCAGGGACCTCACTCTATGAGCCACCATTTGCAGATCTATCTTGGTTATCACCGGTTCTGCCTCGACTATCACTGGTTTCTCCGTATGTGTTTGGTGGAGGAGTCAGTTCTCCTGTCAGAGTACTGCTAGTATTCCTGGACATGAACTCTTCTTGAAACCGCTTCATACTTTGCAATATGTTGTGCCCGAAGGTTCTGTATGGCTTCTTTAGATGTTCCTTATGTGGGATCATCTTCGTGGTGAGTCTTACCATCCTCAATAATGACACCGTCTGCATTCATCGGACCTCAGATTGCTAGTATTGCCCCCGATGTCCCGTCTGTTGTCACCTAATCATGACATTTTGTCTGATTTGAACAAATAAAAAGACTTAAAGAAAAAAGTAAATTTGTAGAAGGGTCACTTGTGACACCACAATTGTTCAGGCCCCACGGTGGGCTTCAAACTATTTACCCGTAAAACGGTATAGTTGAATTTGTATATGTGGTCAAGGATACGTGGATCTCAAGTGATACGTTAGATAAGAATTATGCATAAGATAAATAACAATAAGATAAAGTAAGCAAAAATCAGTCTGAGTCTTGAGATAACTTCTGAGCAAAAATGACGGTAACTTGTATGTAAGCACAAAAATCAAGAGAATATCAGTAAGTATATTGTGAAAAACAAGAATCTGATGAGTTACAATGTAATGATGTGCCATATTTTTACATGAAATACATGAGTACACAATCCACAAAATATGTCATCATAAATGCAGAAGAATGAATGTTGTAATAATTGGATAATCAATCTCTTAATAAATGTTATTAAAATGTTGTTAGAAGTTGTGTGACCAGATTGAGTAACCGTAGTCTGTTACGATGTAAACGACTCTAAGCCTTTTTTAATATTGATACCAGCTCTGCTCATGTCACACCCAATTTCATCACAAGCTATAAAAGATTTCCAATTTTTCCCCATTGACTCTTTAAAATTATTTAACCACCGCATTCCCCTATTAGAAGGTAAAAAAGACCTAACAAATAATAGAAAAAAAGAAAATAGTGACAAAAGTGAAATAATGAGATAACCCACAAACAAAAGGACAAACTTGCTGGCAAAGTTATTGCAACTCCAATTTCTTCCTCTCTAAACATTACTGTAGTATAAAATTCACTCCTCTTTCTCTACCTCACTTCACACTTTCTTCAATCATCATAAAGCCTTAAAAGATTTCCAAATTTTCCCAATTATTCTTCAAAATTACTTAACCACCCCATTCACCTGCTCCAGCCAACTCCAAGCCCTGATTTTGCTCTGCAATCTTTCACTTTCGAGAATCCTTATAAGTAATTCAAAAAATCGCCGCACGAATGGATATTCTGCCGCCGAGCAAAAAGAACGGACGGAAAATAAGACTCCCGCCGAGACGAGGAGAAGTTAAAGCCATGATTTTCAAGAAACTATTAAAATCTGTAGCTATCGGCGATTGCTTTGGTCCAAAACTCATTAATCCAGCTGAAGCTCTAGTGGATAGTCCTCGGAAAGCTAAGCCTAAATGTTGATTCTTCTCATACTTGTCTGTTTCTTCTCTGTTAGCTACAAATAAAATAGCACTATTTATTTCTTTTTCTCTATTTCTTAGCTTTACACCTATTAACTGATTAGTGTGAAGTAAGTTGACCAAAGTATGCCTTATGTAGTTATGTTGATGTGTGAGTAATTTTATAAGAAACTTCCTTTGACTTACTTTAGTACTAGAATTCAATTCGCTGGGGACGGTGAGCCTTTATAGTCGATCCGCCAAGAATATCACCATGAGATAACAAAGACTGCTTAAAGAAATCGAACCGTCAAGATTGTTTATACTTTAGAGATATTAATGGAGTAACCACAGGCGGACTAATGAAATAATTATAGGGTGGGTCGACTAAAATAAAATAAAAAATATATTTAGCGCTCAAATAATTATATTATAATAGCAATTTACGTTCTTTCGAATCACGAAAATCATTGATAATACATTTATGTCAAAGTCATCGACAATTTCTCTTTCAATATACAATAGCAAAGTATTTGCAAGATAATCATCTGACATTTTATTGTGGAGTCGACTTTTCATAATTTTTGTAGCTGAAAATGCATGTTCATTTGTTGCAGTGGAAACCGGAAGCGTAAGCACAAGAGAAACCAATCTGAATATCAATTGATAGATTTTCGATCTTCCTGTATCTACCATTCACTTACACAACATAATAATACTTGAAAGAGAATTCAACTCCTTATCATCAGATACTTCAACTCCAAAGTTAACTCTATTGTCAATAATTGCCCCAATTCTAGCTCTGTAAAAATTCTCTAGATAATATTTTTCTGCTAGCTCAAAAATTCGTTCAACATCAAATGAAACATATTTCAGAAATTCCCTGGAGAAAGCTTTCATTGTCGTTCTACTTGTTATCGCTGGAAATTGCAATTCTTAACTCACGCACGTAGTTTAGAGTTGTGACTTCATGATTTTTCAATAGGTTAAATCTTTTTTTTGGAAAGGCAATGAGTCAATACTAGTAGTCAATTTTTTTTAAATGGGGGTGGGTCAGGGCTCAGGCTGGCCCAAGATATGGTCCGCCACAATTTTTTCAACTCCCAGTCCTTGGTGGGGCATCCCTACTCTAGTTAAGATTGTCATACATGTTCAAATTCATTTTTAATTTTTATATGCTAGATATAATATAATAAAGAGAATAAAATTTTATTTGATAATTAAAAAATTATAAGAAAAGACACATGAAATCAAAATATGATAAGAGAGGGGGGGGGGGGTGGATTATAATCCATTGAAGCTCTTCTTGAGTCAATCAAGTAACAAATAACAAATACTATATCTAGTATGATCTCACAAAGTGGGGGTCTGAGGAGGGTATATTGTACATGAATTTTACACTCTATGGAGACAAGGAGATTGTATCTGATAGACTCTCAGCTCAAAGAAAAACAAATCACAACTCAGATAAAAGAAATAACAGTAGTAACGAAGCCATGAAAAAAATGATAAATAGAGCATGACAAAGACGGGAATAATAATAATAATAATGTAACTATCACAAAATCATATGTCAATCAAAGTATATGACACAATAGATAATAACAGGAATCAAAGGAAAGGACAAGAAAGTAGAAACTACAAGAATAATACGAAGTGTGACTGCTAATTAATAACCCGTCTATTTATTATCGCAGACTATTTTAATCCGTCCAAGTTCAAATCAACTCGCCTATTTGACGCTCTTTATAATGAGTAATCTATGAATTATGAGACTAAATAAGGGTGTTACAAACTTAAATTTCAACGGTGTTTGACATTTGCTATTAAATTGAACCTAACTTCTTCGTTGGACAATCTTCACCCTATAAATTAGTTTTTGGATTGAGTTAAATCAAGATCTATTGATTCACTTTTTACAATGTGAAAGAGGGAAGTCAGCGTTACAAGCTCTTTGGTGACTTGTTAATATGGTTTTCAACTAAATGGACCTTTTCAAAATTTTAAATTTGAACCTTCCAACTTCATGAACCTTTTAAAATTTGAACCCTTTCTACTTAATTCAACAAGATCGTTTCATCCACATATATGATTTGCAAATATTGAACCTTTAACTAAATGAACCCTTTCATATTTGAACCTTTTCAACTAAATTCAACGATTTATTTTTCACAATTCATAGTTTTCATCTCAATGAACCTTTTTTTTTCCAGCCCAATGAACCTTTTCAAAATTAATACTACTGTACTAACGCGAAAAGTAACAGGTGTCAGATTTTAATTCATTACTTAGAATTGTACAGTGGGACCATTCAGTATCCACGTAAGCACTCCAAGAAGCCAGATATGAAACTCTTGATCCACTCTACAGCCTTGGGAACCAAGTAACTAGAATTTGCAATTTGGTCCTTTTTTTTAACTGATATAAAGGTGTCCTACGTTTAGCCCAATCCTTCAATCATCACTCTCTTAAATTTCCAGTACTCTGTAATCTCCAATTTCAAAAGCTCTGTTTTTCATTTATCTTCTTTCCTTTAAACCTGTAAATGGAGAAATCCGAGACCAAGCAGTTGTTTCCTTCAAGAAGGGGGCAAATAAAAATGAGGATTTTGAAGTGTATGGTGAAATCAGTTGTTGAATTCGCTTCAATTGGTGGCCGATCAGGAAAGAAGAATGGAAATAGTGGGTCCTCGACACCACCAATTGCTACCCCTAGTGGTTACGATTCCGGTTTTGATTCTGACAGGTGACTTACAGAGATGGCGATTACTGCAACTGGGGGATTATCAGTTACTAATATTTCCCATTTGGATGTTCCCCTCAGGCTGAAGCTTGCCTTGAGCTATAGATTGGAGGTGGAGGTGTCTTTTCTTGGATTATTAAGACAAAGGCTATGATGTAATTCGATTTTGTTTCGTTTTCAATTTCTGTGTGTAATAGAAGTGAATATGAGCCTGTATTTGTATAATGAACCAACTTTTGGTTATTTTGACAAGTGTGGGTTTTTCTGTTAATTGGAGCATGGTTATTTAAGGAAATTAATAATCTGCTTTGTCAAGAATAGTACAGGCCTCCTTTATTCTTTCGGTAAATGTCACAATTTGTTAGTAAATTTTCTGATTTTATAATCTATTTATTTCAAAGGTTAATTCAATCAATCCTTTTAGGTTAGACAACGAACGCTTTATCAACGTTTTGAGGACCAAGCGCTATGTAACACTCTTTTTATTTGGGATGTTTTGGAATTTCATTTCATTTCTATCTAACTTTCATAACATTTTCTTTAAAATGAAAATCACTTTAAATTATTCAAATTCAGATTTTGATGTAATTTTTTTATTTTTTTTTGTAAAGAATGGATCTTGAGTCTAATTCAACCCAAAAAGTTAGCTTGTAAAGTGAAGATTGTACAAATTCATATAAGGAGTTCATGTTCTCATTCCATTTTCGATGTGAGACTCTTAATACTCTGCGCATGTCTGACCGACCTAACTCAATCTCAAAAGTTAGCTTGTAGGGTGAGTATTGTCTAAGTTCATATAATTGGAGCGTGGATAATATAATTTGGGGGCCCACATTGGTGAATAAATAATGGATCTTGGGTCTACCTCAACCCAAAAAACTAGCTTGTGTCCATATAAAAAGTTCATGTTCTCATTTCATTTTCGATGTGAGACTCTTAACATTTTTTCTTATAGATTTTGATCATTGATGTGATATTTTTTTTTTTAATATCTTGATGATGCTATTGTGGCACAATGTGTCATGTTATCTTCTATGACTCCAGAGTTACAAAGACAACATGAAAATATGAGCCCTAACGAGATGTTGGAACATCTGACGAGTCTCTATGACTCACAGTCTCAGACTATGGAGTACGAGCTTCTGAGAGACCTCTTCAAATGTAAGTTGAACGAAAGGGGTCAGGTGTCACAACATGTTTTGAAGATGATTGAATTAATAGAAAAGTTAGCTTCGATTGGAACGAAGTTGCCCGTAACAGTTTCTGTCAATCTAATCTTGAATTCGCTTCCTGTTTCATTTGAGAACTTTATTGTAAATTACAACATGAATGGAACCAAAGCGAATCTCCCAGAGCTTCATAATATGTTGAAGACCTTCGAATCGTCCACCTCCAAAGGTAAAGATGTGCTCATGGTGGGCTCATCTAGCAAGTTCAAGCCTAAGGGTAAAAATGTGCAAAAAAAAGAAAAGGGGTAAGGCGGTTGCCGCCACACTCACAACTATGAAACCTCGAGGAGTTGTTCAAAAGAAGGCCAAGGTAGCTACTGATGTTTGCCTCAATTGCAAGAGAAAGGGGCATTGGAAGAGGGATTGTACAACCCCAGGGGAGACAAAACACAAGGTGTTTCTGGCCCTGCTTGACAATGTATGTTTGCTATTGAAATAAATATGTCTATAACTAATTCTCACTGTTAGTGTTACACCCCGTAAATTCAAGGAGTTAGATAAGAACATACCAAGGAATTTAAGATGTAAAAAGTTGATAGATAAGTTGACAACATGTGTTGGACGGATTTTGAGTTTGCCTTGGAGTGTTGTACCCCAGTTGTTAAGAATTTCGAGGTGTTTAAAAGGCCTAATGTGTAGTCCGTTAAATCTAGATCCCAACGCAACAAACCGTTTCGCTCGACATCGGAGTCAAAAGTTATGGAAGTTTCAAGTTTGGTGCGGCGCAGCAGCATTGTCAGTGAAGTGCAGCGCCCGACGAATCTGGCAGCGCGTTTGTTCTGGGGTCGCGGGGTTGCGCCGCTGGCGCCGAATGCGAGGCATGGCCGGATTCTTGGAACATTTTCTGGAAGTGGCGCCATGGCCGGCGTGGCGCCGGCGGGTTTTTCGCGATAAAAGGTTTGAAATCGGGAGATATTTTGTTAAAAACCTAAGGGAGGGTGACAAGTGTCCTCCCATCCCTTTGACCATATTAGGGCTATTTTAGGGCAAGTCTTGGAAGACTTGGCCATTTCATTTCAAAACCCTTCCATGGAAAACCCTCTCCTTCTCTCTAGTTTTGGAAGAAAACCTAGCTTTAGAGGAGATTGTTGGAGCGGCGACAAGAAGAAAAAGTGTGGGTAAACTTGTGGAGTACTTGGTGGGCGATTTTGTGGAAAGGAGGAAGAAAAAGGGGCTTTTGTGGGCTATTCCTTAAGGTAAGAGTTTCCTTTCTCTTGGTTATGAGCCTAAGGTACATTTTATTTTAGTAGTATAGATGTGAGCACGAGGTCATTTTATTTTAGTAGTTTAGAGTTGAGCCTAAAGGTCGTTATATTGTAGTAGTATAGAATTGAGCCCATTTGTTTTATATTGTATAGATTTGGATCTTGTTGTCTTGTTAAAAGCGAAATGGGCATGCTAGCCTTAAGATTGTAATTGTTGAAGATGCTCAGGGCTAGATATCATGTTAGACCTAAGGACTTGGATTGGAAAGTATTGAAAGGGATTTAAGAATTGGTTTATGGTTGGCAAGAATGGGATGGAAAGTATTGGGTTATTTTGTATTATTGTGGGGCGTTGGGTTATTGAATTCGACCTTAACAAAGGTGGCAAGTTAGTAGAAGCAAAGGAAGTGCCGTCCAATTGTCGTAGAATTTAGGGACTTTGCACTTAGTTGATTCTACGTTCGAAGCTAGAGTTTGATAGGCGTTTCATGACCACTTATAGGATTGAAGTACTACGGTAGCATATTACTTAAGGCGATAATACGGTGGAGCATTTTGCTTATTATCGACAATCGTCGCGAGGTATGTGATTCTTCCTATCCTCTTGACATGACTATTTGTAAAATATATAGTGCGGTAGGCCTTGCGAGTGTTAAAGGAATTTGATTTCCACTTTTGTGCCTTGATTTGATATGAAGTGTTAAGGGCTTCGTTGTGTGAAAATAGTAGTAAAGTCTTATCCGTTGGTACTTGAATTTTCGGTTAGTTAAAGAATGAGCCCTATTGGTCTCACGAATGTTTATAGTGGTAATTGGTTGGTTTAAAACATAAAGTGTTATAACGGCTTTATGGGAAGTTTGTTATAACCGCTTTATGTAGCTAAAAAAATGGTTTGTTGTTTTCAAAAGATAAGAGACGTGACTTGTAATTGACCTAAATGGTGTTGAAAAGTATAAAACCTAATTCGTGAGATATGAATACTTGGTTTTAAAGAATAACGTTACAATTTGGAAATGGGAATAAGGATCGAACAAGCGATGCGTCGATAAAGGAAAGAAGTAATGACATTAATCATATTAAAACCGGTAGAAACCTCCATCTGCATAGAAGCTAAGATAAGACAAAATGGCATTACATTTCCTAGATCATGCATTTGCTCTAATGAGAATTATTGAAATCAAGTTTTGATCTTCTTAAAAATTACAAAGTAAGGAATTCGATTTTCTAAAGGAAAGAGACTTAAGAATTTGAAGTATTTTGGTTTAAAAGAAAGGCATGATTTTGTCTTGACTTGTTTTATTAATCATAAAGTGTTGTAATAGTTTTATGGGAGGTTAGTTATAACGACTTTATGAAAATAAAGAAATGGTTTCATTAATAGATTTAAAATGGTAACTTGATTTTGGGAAAAGGGAAGTAACTCGTTTTCAAATATTGAACTTCTTGTGATGGAAAAACATAAGTGACTTGTTTATAAAAGGTAGGAGTATCTTGATCCTAAAGGGGTTAAGTACTTGGGTTTTAAATGGTATACTTGACATTGTGTTAAGAAATATTTATAGTACCTTGAGTTGTGTGTAACGGGCCTATGCTTGTAGTGATAGCTTCTGTGTGCAAGTGTTGTATTTATGTGCTCTGGCGCCTCGTTGGAGGGCGGCTATCCAGTTGATTGATGGACATACCGAGCCGTTGGGTAGCCAGCGGGTGTGCTTCCATTAGGGGTGTTGTTATTGTTATTTGATCGGACATCTTGACACGTTGGGTAGCCGGGTATCTTCGCGGTGAGTATTCTCTTGTTAGTTGTTTGGACATACCGACACGTTGGGTAGCCCACGGGTATGCTTATGAGATTGTTATCTTGTTATCTCCTTTGGGCATACCGACACGTTGGATGGTCCACGGGTATGGGCCACTAGGGCGGCTCCAGGCCGTGCTTATCTGAGGTGAGATCTTGGGGCACGCGGCCTTTGTGCGGGTTAAATTCGGGTTGTATTTGAGTGATGATTTCACGGGCGTGAGTCCTATCTTGATATGGCGCTTTTAAGTTGTGGTGTTGTAATTTGGTTATCATACATGTCTCTGCTTTATATAGACTATTATGATTTCATTTCTGATTTCACATACTTGGTACTGTTATCTTGACCTCGCCCGAGCTGCGTTCATCCGCGAGTTGAGGTACATAGCTTGGCGATCCACTCTCTTAGGATCATTGTTCGGTTCTCGGAAAGCTCCGTATCTCGGAAGCTTGTCACGTGGTACGGTTCCACTGCGGTAGTAGACTTTTGTATATTCAGGGCATGGCGGGGCCTGTCCGTCATTATGGTTTCAAAATTCTTAGAAGTGCATGCTTTGTTGTAGGCGAGTTTGTATGGGATGTATCGTTCAAGTTTTAAATTATGTATAAAAAAGGTAACCGTTTGGGTTAGCCTACTTTCTTATTTCACATTTTCATTCTTGAGTTTTTATTTCATTGGTTTTCTCGATGTTGTATCACTAGGGTGCGGGGTTAGGCACGATCACGGGCGAGGTTGGTCGTGACAAAGTGGTATCGGAAGCGATTAATCCTCGGAGAGTGTCTGAGCCGTATCGATGAGAGTCTTGATTATCGGTGTGTTGTGCACCACATCTATAATCGAGGCTATAGGATATTTAGGATTGGTTTCCATTCTTCTCACTCGAGATCGTGCCTTAGAGCGGTGTTATAAGTTGGACTCCCGACGTGTTCTTTGTATACGGTGATGCCTCGCGCAAGGCAACCGAGCCCGAAGGGCAAAGCGGCGAAGGAGGCTGCGAGTAGAAGCGGCAGCGGTCTCTCACGAGACTACGGCACTGAGCCTCGATCCGCGGCACAGGCGAGAGAGATGGGTTACAAGGAGATGGCGATTATTGGCGGGATCGTGGCGAGCACGAGATAGGCTGATCGGCGATTCCAGAGCACCCATAGTTCACCCGAGTCGAGATAGTTTGAGGCTACGGGATTTTACGAGTTGTAGCCCACTTCGAGTTCTGGTCGAGGCACGAGGATGATCGCGAGGAGTTCATCCGACTCTGACGGATCGTGAAGTGATCAAGCTTGGAGACCGAGTCGGTGGTTTTGGGTTCACATCGGTGCGTGATCTGCGATCGGTAGTTTGATTCGTGGGAGCGTCCCGGGGAACATGCACCTCCGGTGGTTGGGGTGAGTTCTCAGAGGCTTTCGTAGCCATTTCTTGCCTCGCGGATGAGGAGGGCGCGGGCGACAAATTTTGATGCTAAGACAAAGAGGCGCAGTTCGGGAGTACAATGTAGAGTTTGACTCATTGGCGGTATGTCCCGCTTTGGTGGCGATATGGAGGATAGAGTGCAGATTATGTCACGGACTCGATGATTATTTAGCGGAGGATGCCTGGTGTAGCTCTTGGCCGGGCATGGACATTGCCGCGTCGAACTATCGCGGCGGTGAGAAACGTAAGTCGACGGAATAACGAATCGGCGAAGAGGCGGGGCGGTAGAAGTCCTCGGTGACGCCGAGGCGAGCGGCCTCGGCCGGCGAGCTAGTTATTTACCTCGGCCGATCTGAGTGCTCCATCACGATCTTGGGGCGTTTAGGAATTCGAGGAGCAAGTCGGGGCTCCCGAGTTTGAGTTTTGGGAAGCGGGGGCGTTAGTCGGATGGGACCACCCTACCGTTGTGGCGTTGTGGTAGGCTCGTGGTGGAAGTGTCGTCTTTGGGATGGGGTTTGTTTTGTATGCGGCCAGCGGGGCCATTTGCGAGAATTGTCGACGAGAGATAGCGCGGATGTAGAGACTCGACGCCGGGATCGATGGTGATTCATCTCCTCCTTTTGTGCGCCGTGCGAGGAAGGAACATGAGTAGAGCGGCGAGAAAGAGAAAGTGAAGCGATGAATTCTGGTATATTCTTAACCTACAGAGACTAGTATGCATTGATGTTATAGTGATGTGTTAAGTGCTTATGTTCGGATAACTTTGTGTTAAAAATGTGAATTAGAAGCTGATTAGTGAAAAGGGTAAGTCGAGGATGAGAAGATTTTGAACCTTAGAATTTATAACAATCGAGACCTTAGAGGTAAAGTAGGCTAGAGTAAAAGATTTTCTGATGATCCTTGTCGAAGTACATAGTATGTGGGAGTATTTTTTTCTAGTGATAAGTCCATGAGTGGCATAACGATTCTTTCATGAGTGGAGTAGTGAAGACTATCTGGCGTCTGCGTTTTGGAGTCTTAGAAGGAACATTCGGACGAATGTTTCTAAGGGGAGAATGTTACACCAGTAAATTCAAGGAGTTAGATAAGAACATCCCCAGGCATTTAAGGTGTAAAACGTTGTTCGTGAAGTTGACAACATGTGTTGGGCGGATTTTGAGTTTGCCTTGGTGTGTTGTACCCCAGTTGTTAAGCATTTCGTGGTGTTTAAAAGGCCTAATGTGTAGTCCGTTAAATCTAGATCCCAACGCAACAAACCGTTAAATCGTTTGGACATGAGTCAAAAGTTATGGAAGTTTCAAGTTTGGTGCGTGACGGCGTGGCGATTTTGGTTGAAGTGCAGCGCGGCACGAATCTGAGCGCAGCGCCGTTTGTTAGGGTCGCGGGGTTGCAGCGCCATGGCCGGAATCTGGCCATGGCCGGATTCTTGGAACATTTTCTGGAAGTGGAAGCCATGCGCCTGGGCATGGCGCTTGGCGGGTTTTCGCGATAAAAGGTGAAATCGGGAGATATTTTGTTAAAAACCTAAGGGAGGTGACAAGTGTCCTCCCATCCCTTTGACCATATTAGGGCTATTTTAGGGCCAGTCTTGGAAGACTTGGCCATTTCATTCAAAACCCTTCCATGGAAAACCCTCTCCTTCTCTCTAGTTTTGGAAGAAAACCTAGCTTTAGAGAGATTGTTGGGCGGCAGAGAAGAAAAAGTGTGGGTAAACTTGTGGAGTACTTGGTGGGCGATTTTGTGGAAGAGGAGGAAGAAAAAGGGGCTTTTGTGGGCTATTCCTTAAGGTAAGAGTTTCCCTTTCTCTTGGTTATGAGCCTAAAATTTGTTTTATTTTAGTAGTATAGATGTGAGCACAGAAATTGTTTTATTTTAGTAGTTTAGAGTTGAGCCTAAAGTTATATTGTAGTAGTATAGAATTGAGCACTGAAATTTGTTTATATTGTATAGATTTGGATCTTGTTGTCTTGTTAAAATCGAAATGGGCATCTAGCCTTAAGATTGTAATTGTTGAAGATGTACAGGGCTAGATATCATGTTAGACCTAAGGACTTGGATTGGAAAGTATTGAAAGGGATTTAAGAATTGGTTTATGGTTGGCGAGAATGGGATGGAAAGTATTGGGTTATTTTGTATTATTGTGGGGCGTCGGGTTATTGAATTCGACCTTAACAAGGTGGCGTTAGTAGAAGCAAAGGAAGTGCCGTCAATTGTCGTAGAATTTAGGGACTTTGCACTTAGTTGATTCTACGTTGAAGCTAGAGTTTGATAGGCGTTTCATGACCACTTATAGGATTGAAGTACTACGGTAGCATATTACTTAAGAGGCGATAATACGGTGGAGCATTTTGCTTATTATCGACAATCGTCGCGAGGTATGTGATTCTTCCTATCCTCTTGACATGACTATTTGTAAAATATATAGTGCGGTAGGCCTTGAGTGTTAAAGTAATTTGATTTCCACTTTTGTGCCTTGATTTGATATGAAGTGTTAAGGGCTTCGTTGTGTGAAAATAGTAGTAAAGTCTTATCAGTTAGTACTTGAATTTTCGGTGGTTAAAGAATGAGCCCTATTGTTCTCATATATGTTTATAGTTTTAATTGGTTGGTTTAATACATAAAGTGTTATAACGGCTTTATGGGAAGTTTGTTATAACCGCGTTATGTAGCTAAAAGTTAATGGTTTGTTGTTTTCAAAAGATAAGAGACGTGACTTGTAATTGACCTAAATGGTGTTGAAAAGTATAAAACCTAATTCGTGAGATATGAATACTTGGTTTTTAAAAGAATAACGTTACAATTTCGGAAATGGGAATAAGGATCGAACAAGCGATGCGGCGTCGATAAAGGAAAGAAGTAATGACATTAATCATATTAAAACCGAGAAACCTCCATCTGCATAGAAGCTAAGATAAGACAAAATGGCATTACATTTCCTAGATCATGCATTTGCTCTAATGAGAATTATTGAAATCAAGTTTTGATCTTCTTAAAAAATTCCAAAGTAAGTAATTCGATTTTCTACAGGAAAAGAGACTTAAGAATTTGAAGTATTTTGGTTTAAAAGAAAGGCATGATTTTGTCTTGACTTGTTTTATTAATCATAAAGTGTTGTAATAGTTTTATGGGAGGTTAGTTATAACGACTTTATGAAAATAAAGAAATGGTTTCATTAATAGATTTAAAATGGTAACTTGATTTTGGGAAAAGGAAGTAACTCGTTTTCAAATATTGAACTTCTTGTGATGGAAAAACATAAGTGACTTGTTTATAAAGGTAGGAGTATCTTGATCCTAAAGGGGTTAAGTACTTGGGTTTTAAATGGTATACTTGACATTGTGTTAAGAAATATTTCTAGTACCGTGAGTTGTGTGTATGTGCCTATGCTTGTAGTGATAACTTACGTGTGCAAGTGTTGTATTTATGTGCTCTGCGCCTCTCGTTGGAGTAGGCATTTATCCGTTGATTGATGGACATACCGACACGTTGGGTAGCCAGGTGTGCTTCCATTAGGGGTGTTGTTATTGTTATTTGATCGGACATCTTGACACGTTGGGTAGCCGGGTATCTTCCGCGGTGAGTATTCTCTTGTTAGTTGTTTGGACATACCGACACCGTTGGGTAGCCGGGTATGCTTCCTGAGATTGTTATCTTGTTATCTCCTTTGGGCATACCGACACGTTGGATGGTCCACGGGTATGGGCCCACTAGGATGGCTCGAGGCCGTGCTTATCCGAGTGAGATCTTGGGCGTGCGGCGCTTTGTCGAGTTAAATTCGGGTTGTATTTGAGTGATGATTTCACGGGCATGAGTCCCTATCTTGATATGATCGCTTTTAAGTTGTGGTGTTGTAATTTGGTTATCATACATGTCTCGCTTTATATAGACTATTATGATTTCATTTCTGATTTCACATACTTGGTACTGTTATCTTGACCTCGCCCGGGCTGCGTTCATCGCATGAGTTGAGGTACATAGCTGGCGATCCACTCTCTTAGGATCATTGTTCGGTTCTCGGAAGCTCCGTATCTCGGAAGCTTGTCTGTGGTACGGTTCCTGCGGTAGTAGACTTTTGTATATTCGGGGGCATGGCGGGGCCTGTCCGTCATTATGGTTTCAAAATTCTTAGAGTGCATGCTTTGTTGTGGCGAGTTTGTATGGGATGTAACTGTTCAAGTTTTAAATTATGTATAAAAAAGGTAACCGTTTGGGTTAGCCTACTTTCTTATTTCACTGTTTTCATTCTTGAGTTTTTATTTCCGCTGGTTTTTCTCTGATGTTGTATCACTAGGGTGCCCGGGGTTAGGCACCAGTCACGGGCCCGGGTTCGGGTCGTGATAGTTAGGTATTAGATACCGCTTGTGGCTCACACATTTGTAACAATGTGCAGGGGCTAATTGACAGCAGAAAGGTTGGACCTTGGGACGTAGATCTACGCATTGGAAACGGAGCAAGAGTTGATGTTGAACGTGTGAGAACTTATAGACTAGATTTACCTTCAGCCTTTTTTTAGAACTCAATAATTGTTATTTTGTTCCCTCGTTAACGAGGAATATTATTTTTGTCCCTATGTTAGACATTGAGGGGTTTTCCTCATTTATTATCAATGGAAGTTATGTTTTATCTTATAATGGTTTTATTTGTGGAAATGCACCGCTTGTGGATGGATTGTATGTTTTAAATTGTAGCCATGAAATTTTCAATATTCAAAATAAACGAGCTAAAATAAGTAATCCAAGAAATCCCACCTACTTATGGCACTGCAGACTTGGTCACATCAATGAATCAAGGATAGCAAGATTAAGGAAATTAGATTACCTAGAACCATTTGACTTAGAGTCATATGGTAATTGTGAATCTTTCTTAAGAGGAAGGATGACAACCGAATCACTTTCTGGGAAAAGGGTGTGTGCCAAAGAGGTGCTTGAGTTAGTCCATACCAATGTATGTGAGCCGTTTTCAACTCAAGCTAAGGGAGACTTTTTTTATTTCATCACTTTTAAAGACGATTTCTCAAGATTTAGGCATGTGTATCTCATGAAACATAAGTCTGAATCTTTTGAGAAATTCATGGTGTACAAGTCAGAAGTAGAAAAGCAACTTGAAACAAGTATTAAAACTCTTCGATCAGATCGAGGATGTGAATACTTAAGTAAAGAATTTCTAGGTTACTTGAAGCTTCATGGAGTTCAATCACAATGGACACCTCCCGGAACGCCACAAATGAATGGTGTTGCTGAGAGAAGAAATCGGACCTTATTAGATATGGTTAGATCCATGATAAGCTTCTCAGCTCTACCAACATACCTATGGGATATGCATTACAAAGCTCAATCTATATTTTGAACAGAGTTTCTTCAAAGTCGGTAGAGAAAACTCCATATGAGATATGGAACGGCAAGAAACCAGCACTTAGACACATGCGACCCTGGGGGTGCCCTGCATATGTAAAGAAGTTGCTTACTGACAAATTGAAATCTAAAAGTGAGAAGTATTATTTTGTGGGGTATCCTAAGAAAACAATGGGATATTACTTCTATATTCCTGGCGAACATAAGATTATTGTTTCCAGAAACGCAAATTTCCTTGAAGAAGACTATGTCTACATGGAACAGAGTTACAACAAGATAGAACTTGAAGAAATTCAATAAGTGTAAAATAATATAGAGGATGAACCCTTGTCAAATGACCTAGGCAAGGATTCAGTGGGAGTATTTGATGAAGATTGGATACTTAGAGTACGCCCTTCAGCCAGTGGGAGTGATGTGCAGAAATGTGAGGCTCTCATACACAACTAATGGAAGATGACACAAAGGTTGTACATTCATCCTATTCAAAATGATATTCCTAAAAGCTCTCAAGGTGCTGGATTGTCCAACATACAAACACTTTCTAACAATCAAAATACAACAAACACTGAAACGCAGAATATTCAACTCCGTAGGACCACTAGGACTCATCGTGCACCTGAAAGACTTAACCTCCTTGTTGAAACACACAATGAGATAGATATTACTGATGATGATGAGCCTACTACCTACAGCGAAGCAATGTTACACATTGATTCACAGAGATGACAAGAAGCCATGAAATCCGAAATGGAATCCATGTACATAAATCAAGTATGGAACTTGGTTGATTTGCCAACAGGGGTTAGACCCATAGGATGCAAGTGTGTCTTCAAGAAGAAGATTGATGCATATGGCAAGGTATAGACTTATAAAGCAAGATTGGTGGCTAAAGGTTATAATTAACGGTCTGGGTCGATTATGATGAAACATTCTCACATGTTGCAAAGATTAAGTCCATTCGGATTTTGCTTGCAATAGCTGCATACTATGATTATGATATTTGGCAAATGGATGTTAAAACTGTCTTCCTCAATGGTAATCAAATTGAAAAGGTGTATATGATACAGTCAGAGGGTTTTACATTCAAAACTCAACCCAAAGCAGTATGCAAGTTACAGAAGTCCATTTATGGACTTAAGCAAGCCTCAAGAAGTTGGAATATTTGCTTTGACTAAGCAGTCAAATCGTTTGACTTTGCTAGAAGCAAAGAAGACCCGTGCGTTAATAGTAAACGCACAGATGAGAGTATTGTCTTCATTGTCATATATGTAGATGACATATCGATAATGGGAGATAATAAGACTCTTATACAATCAGTCAAGGAATGGTTATCCAACACCTTCATGATGAAGGGCTTGGGTGAAGCCTGCTACATTTTTGGAATTAGGATCTACAAAGATAGACCTAATAGATTGTTGGGGCTGTCACAGTCCGTATACATAGACAAAAAAAACGTTTCTCCGTAGAGAATTCCAAGAAAGGAAATCTTCTTACAGGTCAAGGCATCAAGTTATCAAAGAAGGATGGTCTTTCTACTGTTGCAGAACTTGAACGCATGAAGAGGATCCTATATGCTTCAGCTATAGGATCAATCATGTATGACATGACCTGTACAAGGTCAGATGTGGCCTATGCACTAAGTATGACTTGCAAATTTGTGAGAATCACGGGAGGAACACTGGAAGCGATCGAGTATTCTTAAGTATCTTAGACGAACTAAAGAATATTTCTTAGTCTATGGTGGACAAGAAAAGCTAGTAGCTACTGGGTACACTGATGCTAGCTTCCAGACAGATTTTGATGACTTCAAGTCTCAGTTTGGTTATGCCTTTATTTTAAATGGTGGAATAGTGAGTTGAAAAAGTTCCAAACAAGCTACAATTGATGATTCAACTACTGAAGCCGAGTACATTGCTGGATCGGAAGCTAGTAAGGAAGTTGTCGCGATATCTGAGTTCTTAAAAGAACTAAGGGTTGTTCCAAGTACCACTTGTCCAATAACGATTATTGTGACAACACTGGCGTGATTGCGCAAGCTAAGAAATCAAGATCAACGAACAGAAATAAGCATGTACCAAGGAAATACCACATACTTAGAGAGATTGTGGAAACTGAAGAAATAAAGTTAGACTACGTTCCCACAGATGAAAATCTAGCAGATCCATTTACTAAACCATTAAGCTTAGTCAAGCATAATGGTCATTTCAAAAATATGGGCATTAGATACGTTGGAGATTGGCTCTAGGCCAAGTGGGAGATTGAAAGTATATATGTCTTAGAGATAATCATTTTAGGGACAGATGTACTTGAACACATTTATATTATTAATGAGATTAATATATTGATGACATTTGCAATTACTGAATTATTATTTGATTGTTTATGTTATTCATTAATGTGCATTCATTGAGCTAACGTTGTCATTGATAGGGTGAGATATTAATGATAGAGTGTAGTTCTTAAAGAAGTCTCGACTGATGATCATTGAGAATGGGATATCGATGATATATTATAAGTCGACATGTGGTCTGCATCACATTCTTAGAGAATGTAGTATGTCTCACTTACTACTAGTAATGATTACTAGTGATGGACACATGGATACTCTTAAAGGGTATTGGCATACCCTGCTGATAAACAATTTGTTACACATGTCTAGAGTATTATCAGCATGTGGGAGATAGAGGTCCTTTGACTTGAGGTCAATACGCACCTGGTTTGTAGAGTAATGTACTTTGATCCTGTCCTAAGCTTAAATATCTTATAGGATAAGACAAGGCTTGAATTGGGTACATTGCGATACAGACTGAGGTGGTAGTTGAGCCAAGAATAGAATTCATTCCTCAATTAGATATTCGAGAGAACACTCAGTTTCTCAGTGATATTAGGTCGACCAAGGCATTGGCCAATTCAATAGACATATTTGAGATATGATCTAGTTGTCGACTAATATAAATGAGATAAAGTGATCAAGTCATTTCGATAGACACTTGACAAATCTTAAGCTTGATCGAGTGTGTTGCGAATGAAAGGAATTTATCATCCCACATAGAGGTTATGTTTACTAGAGTCTTGTAAACGTTCTTCACATATTGAGTTCGTCATGTGGCGCAGTCTAGGAGTTCCGTGTGAACCTTAATTTGATTAAGTGTCGATGTGTGAAGGCCTAAAGGGTCACACTAAGTCGATTGTGTTTTCGGCTTAAGGGTATATTGAGAGAGGATAAAATATTCAATTTTGAATCGAGATATTTTAATCAAAATAAATTATGGGATAATTTCCATTTGATGGAAATTATTTAATTAAATTAAAATTAGATTTTGGATTTAATTAAAATCAAAACGTGCTGAAACTTTAAAATAAAGGGGCAGCGCCGCGACGCTGGTACGGTTGGCCCACTGCAACTCGGATTTGGGTCAAGTAAGTTAACAAAATTTTAAACTTCCGTTGTGCCTTACTTGTATGTTTTAGACCCAACAAAACCCTACAAAAAGGCTCCACTATATTGACAAGCTTTAGAGACAAATGCACCCACACCACTGGCCAAGCCAACAACATTCTTCTTACTAAAGAAGAAGATTTATTGAAAGAGGGAGCAAATTCGTCTCTGAACGAGAAAAAAAAGTAGAAAAGGTCTTGTACAAATTAGGAAATAGAAAACCTGATTTCGAATTTCCTTAGGTAGGGCACTAGGAAAGAAAGTTTATCCTAGAGAGCTCCATAAAAGTATTATCATGAGTTTTTACTAAAAAGTACCGCTATATTGACAAGTTTTATGGACAAATGCATCGACACCTCTAGCCAAGCCAACCGTACTCTTATTAAAGAAGAAGACGACTTACTGAAAGAGGGAGAAAATCCGTAGGAAAAAAGGTAAGAAAAATCTTATAGAAAATAGAACACGTGATTTTGAATTCCTTTAGGTAGAGCACTAGTAAAGGAAGTCTATCATGGAGAGTTTCATAAAAGTATTATCATGGGCTTTTACTTAAAAGTCCCTCTATAGGGACATATGCACCAACACCACTGGCCGAGTCAACCGTACTCTTCTTACTAAAGAAGAAAACTTACTGAAAGAGGAAGCAAATCCGTCTCTAAACGAGGAAAAAAAGGTAAAAAAAGTCTTGTACAAAATAGGAAGTAGAACACGTGAATTCAAATTTCCTTAGGTAGGGCACTAGAAAAGAGAGTTTATAATTATCATGAGCTTTTACTAAAAAAATCTAAGTGCTACATCAAAGGTAAGAAAAATCTCCTACAAAATAGGAAGTAGAACACATGATTTCGACTCCCTTAGGTAGGGTATTAGGAAAGAAAGTTTATCAAGTTTCATAAAAATATAACCATGAACTTTTACCGTACTCTTCTTACTAAAGAAGAAGATTTACCAAAAGAGAGGGCAAATCTGTACTCTTCTTACAAAAGAAGATTTACCGAAAGAGCAAATCTGTCCCTGAAGAAGGAAAAAAATGTAAGGAAGTTCTTGCACGAAAGAGGAATTCTCTTGGGTTGGGCACTAGAAAAGGAAGTTTATCATGGAGTTTCATAGGAAGAAGGATCCCGCTATTGCTATTGCTCTTGCTAGAGGGAGCAAGTCCAAGAAAGATATGTACAAGATAGAAAGTAGGTTCCACTAGACTATAATCTTGCAGGGGGGGGGGAAATGAATATACTACACTTCCATTTGGACAACTGAATGACTTTATCGTAATTATATTTCTGATTAGCTTATGTACCTCCTATACTGAATGTACGGGGAATAACACAAAGATGATTTCGAAATAAGTTTTCCTTGAAAATACCCAATAGGGTCTGACAAAGATAGAAAGGCACCCAACACTTGTATGCATATAAACCTCCGACAGAAACTAGGAAAGCCAAAGAAATATAACTTAAAATTAAGTATAATTAACTTCTAACCGTCTGTTGTGAACATAAATGTTCAAAAACCCAAAATATAGTAGCAAATACATATGAATCTGTATCAAACGCACAGACCAAAAATAAAAAACTGATTGTAGAATAATTCAACTACTTGCACATGACAATCTGCTGTAAATAACAAAATCCAAAAGAACATTCCTAATCAATTCAGCAGTAAAACATGAGATTCGCCACATTCGCATGAACCTTGGGAAGTGGCTTGACCTCCCCTGTCTGCTCCCTGGTTGCTCCACCACCACTCCACTAGTTGATCTGGAATCCACATCATCCTCAATGTAATACCGTGCACGAAAGGCAGCTAGATGTGCATAGTAGGCAGGTGGCACTGCATAAACAACCATAATAAGTTTTAAAAAAAAAATAGAAACACTTTTGAGACAACTCAGTAACTGCAGAGAGACAAGTTTTCAAAACAACCAAGCTGGCAAAACTAACCTACTGAAACTGATCGTGTACACCTTGCATACCTGAGATGAACATGTGGATTATATGACATTCAAAACATAAAAAGAAATGTCTTCAAAGTAAATAAGGTTTTAAGAGACTATACGTGTAGCACAGCCAGTTTGTTAAATTCAGAATGGCGTCTGCGCTGAATCCGTTCTCATCAAACAGCACATGGTAATGTGTGGGACGACTGGTACCCTAATGAATACAAACAAGAGAAACCATGAAGGATCGTACAACTGATAATGAACTAAATTAACAAAATTACCTTGATCCAGCATGGCTACACAAGTAAAAATCAAACTCCGTAGGGTGACAGATCTTGGTATCTACCACCGTACCTATTTTGAAAAAGTAATAGCCGTCATTATTTAGAATTCATCAATGTACTCACATAAAAATATGCTTAAATGCTTCTATCAGATATTTGGAGGGAAAAAATCAGAAACCTGGCAAAATGTTCCCACTCTTATCTGTCATGTTACGATCATTATGATTAGCAGGGAACAGACGTGTATGATGTCTCTTCTGCACCACCACAAAAGTAACTCGCGGCATATAACCTTCTTCCAAGGCCGCGCATGCCTAAAAGAAGGTAAGTTTTGCATGTAAGAAAGACCGTCTTGTGATGTAATACATACCATCTCAGATGTATTCCATTAACATCCCAGTTGAAATACAAAATAAACTTGTGGCTTCATCATAGTCATCTATCAAATTTGTCTACATTTACAATATCCCGACACATAAAGTGAGAAGACATAAGAAACAGCACCCTCCAAAATGAAAATACAGAAAGCACAAAGCCTTGGTAGAGGACAACAAACAGGATTGTATACCTGTCGGATTGCGACCATTTCTTCCAGTAAAACCTGATTGAATTGGCCTTCACTTACTCCGTCTCTGTCATTTTATCCAGTGAAATTGATTGGCTAATGTGGAAAAAGGAGCACAAAATCACTAACATGATCAACTGGAACAAAGACTGACCTATAAAAGATTATTCTACCAGGCTTCAAGTTTGTCGATCTTCGAAACGCTTTCAGCATCTCTCTGGAAAAAGAATCAGTTAGTAAGACAAGAAGAACTTTAGTATGGAAGGCACAAGCTTGGATCAAAGTTAAGGACTTTTACATTATCATTCCGCCATGAACAATGCCTTTTTTAGGATCTTCCTTCTCTGTGTACAAGTCCATAATAATCTCTTTCCTATGGGGCTGTGTAGAAACAATACCCTTATATTTAGAAACTTCAGGCCAATCCATTGATGCGACCACCTGCAAAAGAAAACTTACCATTTTTAGTTGTGTGTGAAAGATCCTTTTAGCTTACAATAGCAAACTCCAAAATAAGAGATGTTAAGTAATATTCAGTATACAGCAGCTATAGAGGGACCAAAATCTTCTCCAGATTGAGGATGTGTCACATCAGCACCAAAAACAATGGTGGGGATATCAGTGAGGTAAGGTATTCTTCTATGACTGCCTGCTCCAAGACAGAGTTTATTCCACCCACCTGCAGTGGAAAGTGCACACCAAAAAATAAGATAACAGAATCTCTTTTGAAAACACTTTTAACAGCTTTGCTACGCATGACACAAACCTTGACATTTATCTTTAGAGAAAGGTTTTCAAGATATTGTTTATTGGGTCTAAAACAATTCTTTGGAAGGCAACATTGGGACACAATTCCCAAATCTGTTTCGCACACTCGCTTGATCGTTCCTGAAAAAACAAGACGTCATCCAAGTTAAATCATCATTCAACTACATAATTATGGTGGTGCTATGTTTTTCCTTGTCAGCCAGTAACTCAACAATCTGATATCACTCACCATATTGTCCAGAAACTTCAGGATTAATAACAATTAACAGCTGAAGATATTTCACTTGTTGCTCCATAGTTGCTAGCTTACTAGTACACTCTTTATGGATATTAACAAGAGTCTTCTCAATCTGGCCAGAATGAGCTGAGCGAAAGGGCACCAAAGGACGAGGATTGAACACCTACAACCAAACATAACAAGACAGAGCATGTGACTTGATAAGCACGCGCAACTGCACAAATATGAAAAGTGAAATTTATAGCCTTACCATCCCTTTACTACAGCACATGTCAATTAGTTCCCTGCAAAATGGTTCTGGATCAACCCGTGAAAAGCTGACACACGTCCACATATCTACCTTGCCAGCATTGAACATTTTCTAGAACAAAAATAAAAGATTGAGCCCCATGTAGTGGTAATGAATAATGCCACTGATTAAAAATTCAAGATCATTAGCGATTCAATATGACAGCTTTTGACAAAATGGGAAGAGATGTAAATGTCAGTTCAAGGTCTCGATGACACTGGAAACTAAACCCCTCTACATTCAAAAAATAATAAAACAGAAGGCATCCTATTAACTTAAAAACAATGAGAACCAAAAGCCCTAGAATAATATCAGGAATAAGTAGTCATTTTCAGGTAACAACTTTTCATATGAATACAGAATTGCTCAAGGGGACAAGTGATTATCAAAATACCTTATTAATCATATTCCACTGCCCAACTCTAGGATCGACTCGTGACTCTTTCCCTGACTCGTGATACTTGAGCTGCGAGACCAATAACGATGCAGATGTTAAACTCACATAAAATTAAAGATTTAATGAATGCATCAAAGCATAGCCAAAGGAAATACCATTGGAGGTTGAAGAACCCTTGCTTCAATAGTTGTGAGTTCACTTCGAACTTCAATGCCAAATTCTTCCACGATATCGTCAGCATCATACCTGTTAGTGCTCACAATCTACAGGACAAGAACAACATCCAATAAAAAAAAAAACAGGTGTTAGAAGCATGTGAACCTAATTTCGACCAGGGCTAGTCTCATGTTCGTTAGGTCCAATGTTACATGCCTGCTTAATGATTTTCTCTCTATCAACAGGTCTTTGACAGGTTGCCTTTAGCATCTCAGTAACCTGTCTGCTATTTAACATTTTAGGGTACCTTTGTCCTGCGACAATTACGCAAAGCTGAAAGAAAACATATCAGAAAAGAAGAATAGCAACACAGAAAGATAACAACAATTGAAAAGGTGGAAAATAAAATTAAAAGCAGCAGAATGGCAACAAGAGTAAGTAACCTCCATAGGCAGAAACACAGGCTTTGCACTGCTGCCAGACTGAATCGCAGGCAACATCGGGTACCTTAATTCAATGTCGTACTTCTGTCGGAAGTAGTCAACAATGGATGTCCTTGCTTTCTCCGGTGCCATCAACAGAAAACCTTAATCAATTTGAGATTTTCAAAATAATTAGTCAGGCCTAGAAGAGCATAAAGTAATCCAAAAATACAATTGTAACAATAAACACAAGAAAAGTGAAGCTAATTTATAAGGCAATAACCGTATAAGAAAAATACCTTCAAACCAATCCTAGGAATATAAAATTAAAAGAATGCATTACAAAATATAAACAGATCAATTTGTGATGTTACATTAGGTTGATGGTAAAGTTCTGCATGCTTAAAAGCCTCGTTTTGTTACAAGCATTTACTAACTGCATACCCATAAATCACAACCATAACATCAAAAACAAGCTTGCGAAACTAGTATAATTGTCTCGTATCAGTCACATTCACCAAATTAATAACATACATAATTTCCTTCACTGGTCGATCGGACACCCCGGAGATCTTGTAGCGTCTAATACCTGAGTGACGCACCTCCACCTTAACACCTTTCAGGACCCTTTTAACCTGAAATTAATAGTGAAATGCACATATGAACTATGTGGAATATAGAATGAACATTTAAAACATTTTTCAGATAAATAGAATAACATCTAAAAGGCATTTTCAAATTGACCAGAGGACATATAGAAACATTATCATCCTACAATATTGTCAAAAAAAAATTACAAACATTTCAGGGGCTTCAAATTGTGGCAAACCATAAATAGAATATAGACGACAAGTACCTTCAAACGGTCCGCATCAGACACAAACCTATTGGAATCCCTCAGATTCAAGTACCCAATAACATAATCAGAGACATAAATGAACTCATAGAATGCTCTGGCTGACATATCTGCAGCATAGTAGCGGGACAAGAAGCATGTTAGAGAAAGTAATCCAATTAGTCTTAAAGAAACAAAAAAAATTAAAGACACCAAACACAATGTAAAATCCCAGTCCCAAACTTCCTTGCAGGTTCATACCAATATTGAGAGAGAGGCCCATCTGAGTTGGTCGAAGACTCTGATAATATCCTCTCCAATATTCCAAACCATCACCAAGCCTACCAGGCTCTCCCAACGTAGTATGGAAAAAGGACCTTCCCACTACTTCATATCTACAATTATAAGGAGTCAAAATTATTATTCAACTGGAAAAAAAAAGGAAAAAGAACACGAGCACAGAGGAACATACTTTGCTGATGGTGATACCCGCAGCACCACATCCAAAGCTTGTATAGTTTCTGGTGAGCCATCTGACTGCCTAGCTTGCAAAAACTGTTTAAGGTGGTGAAGATCAGCTTTGGCAGCAAACTTAATTGAGACCTTAAACTCACGTTCCCTCCTGAAAAACAAAACAAATAAAACAGTATAAATAAACATAAAGAAGACTGGTAAATCATCAAAAACTATCAATATACACCTCAAACTTTGGAATTCTAATGAGCTTGGAACTAAAAGTATTCCAATCGGCTTGAGCAATTTACAAAACTGTAGTGCTTGAAATAATGCAAACACTAAAAGCAAACTCACCTTGCTCCACCACTATCATCAACAAGCTTGACAACAAATTCCTTGGAGGCGAATGGGAGCGGACCAGCAGTGTAAGCACTCTTTCGACCATCATATGCTAAAGCCCGACCACCCAAGTGACTGTTTATAGTCCTGAACCAGTTGCTTCGTAATATCTCTGCACACTTTCTTTGACATAACCTCAGGAGAGATTGCAACCTGAAATTTGGCCCATCATTACACACACAAAAAACTATTACTAGCTAAGAAAAAATATCATTACAACAAAACTAAAATTTTAAAATGAATTAAATTTTCAGTCAAACTTAATGATGTCATAGCAACTTCACTAGAAACCAAATATAAAATTTATCAACAAGTTAAAAACTACTGCTCCCAAGTAGTAGTACTAATTAGTATTACAACAAACTTTGCATATATGTGTACATATGTATGTGTATATGCATAATGAGCACATAGAATCACATGTGATATACACATATACATAAACGTTCTGTAAACACATAAAAATAATGATGACGCATATATAACACATATCAACTATGATATACATATATAAATAAACGTTGGGTAAGCACATAAATAATGGTGACATATAGAATAAATATCAACTATGATATACATATATACATAAACTTTTATGTAACACATAAATAATGATATATATATATATATACATAAACACTAACTAATAACTACTATGATATACATACCTACATACATAAACTGTGTGAACGCATAAATAACAGTGACATAGCACACATATCAACTATGATATGCATATATACATAAACGATATGTATAACACATAAATAATGGTGACATATAGAACACATAGCAACTAGGATATACATATACACACTATGATATACATATACACATAAATAATGGGGACATATAGAACACATAGCAACTATGCTATACATATACACATACAAACAAACTATGATATACATATACACATAAACACAAACTATGATATACCTAATACAAATATACATAAATGTTGTGTAAACACATAAATAATGGTCACATATAAAACACATTTAACCGTAACATATAAAACACATATAAAACATAAATAATGGTCACATATAGAACACATAACAACTATGAATTATGATATACATATAAACATAAATACAAACAATGATATACATATAAACACGTAAATAATGGTCACACACACAAATATATATATACACACACACACATACATATACATACATACATACATACATACATACATACATACATAAACACAAACTGTGAATACATATATACATAAACACAAACTGTGATATACATATATACAAAAATGTTGGGTAAACACATAAATAATAGTGACATATAAAACACACAGTATCAACAAACTAACACATACAGTAAATGGTTTTAAAACTTTGCTTACGTCATAGTGGTGTAGATCTCGGTCAGCAACTTGAACTAAAAAATGATTCGCCTTAACAAGACACTTCCGTCCTACAGTTCCGTATCCAGGTCTCGCCGGAACCCTAATAGACTTCGACGATGTCGGCGGCGGTTGTCGCGGTTGTACAGCAGTTGTTGACGACGACGACGGCAACGCCGCCGGTTGTTGCGGTTGTACAGCACTCGCCGGTGCCGGAGCAGGCGGAGGTTGTGTAGATGAGGAAGGTTGAAGCGAAAGCTTCTGTTCTACAGCACGGGTTACCGATGAAACCGACGGTGGTGGTTGAGGTTGTTGTTGATACATCGGTGGAGTATTAACCATTCCTCTACCACCACCACCGCCAAGCTACGGCCATTCTCCGCCACGACCACCGCCTTGACGTCCGCGACACGTTCCGACATTATTGCTATTTAGAGAGATTTAAAAAATAAACAAAAAGAGTAAAGCCGGAAAGTGAGTAGTGTTTTAGTTTTTTTTTTTGGTTGATACATTTGGTTAATTATTGTTAGGTTGAAATAATTAAACTTCACTACTAAAAATCATTATTAGAAATTATTCATCTAATTAAAGTGATTGAACTTCACGTTATTATAATTCTTATTTCAAAAATTGTTTTTCTTATTAAAGTAACTAAGCTTCACGCATTATAATATTAAAGTCGCTAAATTTTAAAATTTACCTATTATATTATGAAGTTAAAGTCACAAAAGTGTTGGAAATATTTATTAAACATGAAATAAAGTTAATTATATTTAATTCTGACTCGAACAATTGGAGCCCCGCACGTGAGACTTGTTTTCACATACGTGCACACTTAAATCATATTTTCTCAATGAAAGAGATATTGGTACAAATATGAATTGTTTGAGACGTAAGTAATAGACGGTTATTAGCCAAATGACGTTGATTTCACGTTGGTAAATGAAGGAAGAAGTGTACAATGTGTTTAAAAATGAAACGAGTCACTACAACGCTGCAGCGCCAACTCTCTGAAGTTGTGGCGTCGCGGCGCCTCCCTGCAGGGCCGCGGCGCCAACTCTATGAAGTTGGAGCGGTGGTAGTCCAGAGGTTGCGACGGGAGACGAAAAGACATGACTGTTGGACTGGTTTTGAGGCATTAAACCTCCATTACATCCCAAATGAATTCAGCCATTAGTTGGCTGAATTAACACTTCATAATCAAGGTTATTACATGGTCATCAAGGTCATTACATGAGCAATTGGAAAGTCATCTTCTCAACACTATAAAATGAGGTCTTTGACTCATTTGCAAGAACACACTTAACACATTCTCTAGACAATTTCCTGAAATTGTTCTTCCTCTTTAGCAATCAAACACTTTAAAATCTTTCTTTCTATAGCGAACTCTTGAGTCTCCTTTGCTCATTAGTTTGGTTGTTGTTTTATCCTGAGAGATAAATTATCATTACTCCGTTGAAAGGAATATACATGGAAATATTATCTTAAAGAAAGATTGATCATCAATCGACTCAGCGAGATAAGTTTTGTTTGTTCACATTGATTGTTATTGTGATTTTTTCCGTTTTTTGTTATTACCAATATATTCAAACAAAAAGTTTATCAATTACAATGAGATACGTGATTTTACAGCTATAGTAGGTAAAACTTTATGACAAAAACTCCAGTTACTATTATGCAACAAAATTCTGTTTGCATAGTTTTTTGATAAAATATAGTACTACTTTCAGTTTTTTTCAATTTTTTTTTTAAATTTGTTTTCCGGAAACAACCAAGGATTGAGAAACTGAAAAATTAAAGTGTTGAAAAGATTCAGTGCAAAGGCGAAAAGAGGGTATATATAGGAGTCCATCTTTGGATCAAAGAGAAGATGAGAATTCTCCAGATCTTAACAAGAAAGCTTTCTTCTTCGCACAGCTCCTTCACTCCCCCTCCAATCCTTAATAATTTCTTCCCCCATCTCTTATTCTCTGATAGTTTTATGAGAATTCATAATTAAAAGAATGTAAGAAATAATTTTCCGAATTATTCTCATTAATGAAAGACATATATATACAAGTTATAAGGAATATCATCTTCCTATTCTATTTAGGACCCTTATTTTATAAGAATAATAACTTTATAACTATGGTAATATTACATTACTAATTAAGGTACAAACCTAAGTCTAATATTTATCAAATATACAAAGGAAATGGGCCCCACTCGAATGGGTCATTCTCGGATGGGCCATTCTCGATTGGGTCATATTGGCCGATATACTTTAACACACCCCCGCAGTTATAGCGGGCGGTCTTCGTACGATGAGACTGTCTCTAAAATCTTCAAAAAGGACTGAGGGAAGACGCTTTGTAATGATGTCTGCAATTTGATATTTCGAAGGAACATGACAGACGCGTACTTGTCCTTTTGCTACCTTTTCTCGAACAAAGTGAATATCCATCTCTATGCAGCCGATATACTTTAACAATAATGTTCTATTTGATGTCGTGCGTCATTCGGCATTGACAGCGTTTTGCTCTCAAACTCCTCTATGTGATTCCGGTATGACATTGTTTCTACTATCACATTTGGTTTATCCTTTTTTCTTTAGGTAAAGAATGGATTTTGGGCCTAACTCAGCCCAAAAGTTAGCTTATAAGGTGAGGATTGTACAAATCCATATAAGCAGTACATATTCTCATTTCATTTCCGATGTTGGACTCTTAACACTCTCCGTACACAGGGACGGATCTATCGAGTTTGAAGTGGTTGTTCAAAAAAAATCACAGTGTTGTATAAGAGAATGAGGATGATGTGCTTGTTCAAAAGTGGAAAATAAGATCGCAAAAATGTGCGGACTTGTTCAATCGAACAAGTGTGCTGTAACTTTCATCGTCCGCACACCTGCATTTCGTTAACTGGAGCGTGAACAATATAATTTGGAGACCAACAATCGGTGAACAAAGAATTGGAATGTGTTTGACTCTGATACTATGTAAATAATGAATCTTAGACCTAACTAAACCTCAAAAGCTAACTTGTATGGTGAGGATTGTTCAAATCCATATAAGGAGTTCATGTTTTCATTCTATTTCCGATGTAACACATTTATTTATCATTCTAATAGAAATTTTATTGATATTCGTGTGATCGTATAAGGTTTGTCACAAGAGGTAATGAAAAATGATACTCCTTCCGGAATATAAGAATTCACACTAACATTCTTAGAAGCTACAACTTGTAATTGTAGTTGCCTATTTTGCAAAGGCCAAGGTAATAATATGTTTTTATATGTATAATGTAAATATGTATTGGATATGATAAAATAAAGAAGTAACAATAACATTATTCAGTGTAGTATCACAAGGTGGAGTCTGAAAGGATAGACGGAAATAGAAAGACTGTTCCGATAGACCCACGGCTCAAAGAAATATAAAGGATAAATGTTTAGTTGTTTTTGTTTTAGCTCCTTTTAGAAGAATATTTTTTGTAATTTTCATGATCTTATACAGCCTCAGGGTTGATGCAAGAGCAATGAGAATGATATTCCAGAATAAGCTCCAGCCACTCACTCATTTTTTCTCCATTTATTACTCCTGAACTTTTTGTTGAATAAGTTATAAATTCCTGAACTTAATATAATTAGCTTTGCCATGACAGAAAATGTTTGAAGAAAGTATAATTCCTGATAAAATCATTTTTCAATGTTTGGTTATCAAGAATTTGTGGAAAGTTTCCACCAAAAAGGGGAAAGTGATACGCATTGAAGTAATTTTTCTATGCAAAATATCTGGTATCATTTGCTTCAACAATATTTGGACAATGTCATCAATATAATTCTCAAAAAGTATTACCCCAAATACTCTTTTTTCTTTTTTTGATACTGGACTAAAATCACAAACCATACACCTTGCTCTCTACTTTATGATCCCCATATGTTAACCTTTTGACTCAACTAAACACCGGAAAAAGATTCAGAAAATGATTACCCGCTAAAAAAAAAGTACTTATCACCCAAATATTTTTCACATATCAGACCAAGGCTGGCCAGTGGGCCGGGACGGGCCCACCGGGATCGGGTTTGGCGGGGTCGGGGCGGGGTGGGGGCTGAGAAAAGGGGCGGGGTCGAGGCGGGCTGGAGGGGTCGGGTCGGGCGGGACATACCATGTCCCGTCCCGATCCCGGCCCCGCTGGGTAGAAGTCGGGCCTGGTCGGGTCGGGAAGGGACGGGTTGGCGGGTTTTTTTTTTCTTTTTTTTTCACTAAATTAAAAATAATAAATTACTAAGTACTAACAAAGTAACATTAACATATACTTGTCATATTATAGACTTATAGTATTATAATTTATAATTATAGTATTATAGTATTATACTCATATATATAATATATTTATAAAGTATAAAGTATAAAGTATAAACTATAAAGTATAAACTATAAAGTATAAAGTATAAAGTTATAAACTAAATAATTAAACAAAGACAAGAATAGTGTAAAAAAAACATCCCAAGGCTGTTTTTGTGTCTTTTATATTATTAATTTCATTGAAATATCAAATATACAAGATTCAAAATTACATTGTAGTGTACTGTTGTTGAAAAAAATTGCAAAAGAGTGAAAGACATAGAAAAATTTAAAAATTGCAATGAAATAAATTACCAATTTGAAAATATTTTTTCTAATTTCTTTATAATTTCTTGTGGTTCTTCGGTTGGAATTGGTATATCTTGATCAAATTGTTCCACGCCGCTACTCATGCCTTGATAAAATGTCGTTGTAGTTGTCGCCATCTTCTTCGTTAATCCGGTTGATGCGACTCCTTCGCTCCGCTCGTATCCAATCTCTCGAATAGTACCGCCATCTTCGCCGCTCTCGCTAATGAGTGTCGTGCTCTCCTATTTGAAATCACTGCAGAAAAGCGCTTCGTGTCGATCGACGACGCCAATGTTCAAAATATCTCGCCATCATTGAAAGTGTCGGAAATGTCTTCTCATTCGCTCCAATATTTCAAAGTCTTCCTTTCCTTCTTCATTGATAATCGCTGTAAGGTAAATTACCTGCAAAACAAAAACATCGAACTCACTAATTTGGTTAGCATCGCTACCACCGCACATTTTATTTACGAGGCTTTCAATAGAATTAATATTAGCCTAGCCACGTAAAGCGCTTGTCGCTTTTTAGGTTGTGTTGAAGAAGAAGATGATACAAAAGTCGGTTGGTTACTAGCACTTTCTTCTTGGTAATGCCGATATACTTTTTGCATTCATCTTCACGCTATTCAACACTTCTTCTAGCGTTAGTTCAATAGGTGATTCAACATTTAAATTTTTGGGAGTTGGAGGTGGTAGTACGTCCATACAGGTATATATATTTTCAATAAGACTTTTACAACCCTCTACTTTAATAGTCGGGTTTAATACAACACCAATAATATAAATAGGGGGAATAGGAATAAAATATTTTTTTAATTTCATAAACATTTTTTTAATAGTGCAGATAAGGTGTTTTTCCATATATTCTTTAAGTAAAAATATTATAGCTATATAAAACAACATAGTTGAAATAGTAGGATAATATAAAGTAGAAAATTCTTTTGTTGCTCGTTGAAAATTTTCTAAAAATACAATAAGTTCTCTAATTTTCTCCCAATCAGTATCCACAATCATATCATTTGGATTTTGATTATGGGCGTTAAAAAATAAAGTAATAGGTTTTCTATAGTCATAAGCAACAACTAGTTGGTCATATAAAGAATTCCACCTAGTGGTACTTCTTCTGAATTTTTCGTAAGATAGTCCACAATCGTGACAAGTTTTTATATTCTTTTCTTTGTTGAATTCTATTATTTTTAAAAATAAAGTGTATAGCAAATTGTATTTTTCAAGAATATCTTGAAAAAGTGAAAGACCATCCTTTACAACTAAGTTATAAATATGGCATACATTTGATATGAAAATGTTTTGGAAAAGACGGAGTTAAAACATTTCTTAAAATACTAATAACAGAATTGTTAGAATATGCATTATCTAATGTAATACTCATAACTTTATCAGTTATTACGTAATAATAGGCGACTGAATAAATATTTTATGAAATAAAATCACCAGTGTGCCTACTATCTATATATCTATATGCTAAAATCGTTTTTGCATAGACCATTTATAATCTATCGATGACAAAGTTACCGTTAAATAATCATGGCGTTAGTACTACGACCTATATCGAAGTTAAAGCAACTTTGCAATTTAAATGATATAATGCATAACGTAAATATTGATATTCATGTGCAAATTTAAATACATCTCTTTTAAGGTTGATCTAGGAAAACCTTTATAAGAGGATTATACATATCTCTAATATAATGAATAAAACCGGAGATTCAGAAATGAAAAGGCAAACCCTCCACAAAGAACTAATTTTGCTAGTGCTTCCTATCTTTATGTTTATCATATTTAGTGGCTCTGACAACTCCGTCATAGGGTTAATTTGACCTGTACTTTCTCGGGACAGTAGTATGTGAACCTTGTCCCGATTGAGGACGTTTGCTCACCGCTTTTTCAATCATGTATTGGGCATGCAAGGCTTTGTGTTTTGCAACGGTGTCTTCCTAAACCCCGTCCCACCATGACCTTGTCCAGCTTTTAAAAGAATAAACATTTTTACAAGTTTTACATACAACTACTTGATTAGCTACGTCCTGTCAAAATATTTCCATACAATGATTTTAATGGTCGTTTCTTGGGACCTCGTCTCATAGTAGGGGGGATAGGAGGCATTTCACTAGTGGGTGTATCATCATCTTCATTAATAGGTGTATCATCAACTAGAGTGTCATCTAAATTAAAATCTTCTTCAATTTCAGGATAATCATTTGTGTCAAGATCATATGGTATTTCAGAAACATTTCGGGATCTATAAAATCATCTTGTCTAGGAATAAGCGAACATGAATACTAGAAGAAGTACCACTTACTTGTTACCACCCCTACTAGAAGCGACCACTTACCCTTACCCAACATGTCTCTTAGTCCTTTCATTTTAATTATGCTAATAAATAGTTAAAGATAATGAAATTAAATGTACTAAATGAAATAAAGACAAAATAATAATTTAATGAGAGAACGAATGTACCAAACGAAGCGTAGAGTCGACGTGTAATCGAGAGGTTGAAAATTGAAACTTTGCTCGATAGATAATCCTCAAGCTAGTTGCCAACTTCACTCCCAATTCTCAAATTAATAAATAGATTGAATATGTAGACAATGTTGTATAGAGAATTAGAGATTGATTGAGAGATTAGAGAGTAGAAAGATTTGTGAAAATAATAAGAAGAGGAATGAGGTATTTATAGGGGTTAAAAATAAATATAAAGAGGGTAGGGGGGTTGGGGAGGGAGGCCTAAAATGGTCGTTGTCAACGCCAAAATGTAAATGGCCGTTGGACAACGACTATTTTGTGCAGGTCGGTGGGGCGGGATTTGGGGCGGGGTCGGGCGGGTCGGGCGGGATCGGGGCTGGCGGTCGGGCCTAGCGGGACCATACTGTCCCGCCGGTTCGAGCCGGCCCCGTTTTTTTAATACCGTGTCGTGTGGTCGGTGGGGTCGGGTCGGTCGGCCACGCCAGCCCTATATCAGACTCTCCCTATGTTGCTCTAAAAGGTGGAATCTCCCACCCGAGGAGCCTCCACACCCCGATCCGACAGATCTGTGAAGGAGGTAAATCATGGTGACTGATGCGCGAAAAGATGCACACACTTTAACGCAAGTGCACGTTATCGTGACAAGTAATATAGTCTTGATAAGACCGAATATCGTCCACAAGGATTAGGGTTCAAGTACCAACTATCTATCTTTTGATATCTATTTGGCAATTGATATTTGATTTTGTGGTTTATAACTAATAATTATAAAAGATAATTAACTATAAGTTTACTTCAGTTGTGATGGGAATAGGGCTTCCATGTCTCCTCAACTATCCGCTTATGTTATTTATTAATACAACGAATTATGGTCTTCTGCCTGAGCTAGCGGGTTTACGAAATCGTTTTATATTCCGTTAAGGATATATAAACACTAACCTGATGATTGCACCTTACCTACCTTTGGTGATAAGGATAACTCATAGGAGGATTAAGAACAAAAACCTAGTTAGCCACGCAAAGACGCGCAAAATTAGGGTTTTTAAGCCTCTCATTAACGCTACATAAATAATTGAGGTATTTTCATCCCCAATCCAAGAATGTCTACCCAACTTACAGCATATTCACAATCTCTCCTTTCGAAGTAAATTAGAAATCATATAAGGATAATTAGTTGTCAATTAATTACCAAGCATTCAACGCAATTATTGGATAAATCTCTCAAAGAAGAATAATAACCATAAACATGTATTAATTCATAACATAAGTTTCTAGTGAATCAACATGGAAAACCCTATAAGAGAATTAGTTCCTAGCCATAGATATGACAAGAACTAATTCAAAGTTCATCATGCAAAAACTGAAATAAAGAAAAGAAAAGGAAAAGAAAGTACTTAAGAATGAGTCTCCAAGCTTTCTAGCATCCAAGGATTGTGTTGTGGAATATTTACAATGGTGGATGGATGGATGTAGAATGGTGAATGGTGGAATGAAGAATGAATAATTCTTCTAATGATGTAGAGTATTTATAGCCAAAGAATCCTTTAGGTGAAGGGTTAAGGATTTGTAAGTAGGAAAAGTTATTAGAATCCTTTTAGGTAAGGGTTTTAAGGTAGGAAAAGTTATCCCTTTAGGGAGAAAAAATAATCCCTTTAGGATTATGAAAACATGTCAAATTCGGCCCAAACTTCATAAATCCCGCGTCGGCGCCGCGGCCCTGCAGACTGGCGCCGCGGCGCCTGAAAATCAGCAACTCTCGGGACATTCAGCACTTTGGGTGCCGCGGCGCTGCTGCGGTAGCCGCTCCTGACGTTTTTCGCGGTTCCGTCGTTGCCCGTTTTTTCGACCGGACTTCGTCTGAACTCCTCTATAATTCCCGGAACTTCTTAGACTTTATTTCTTGGCCCTTTTTGTGTGCAATTCCATCTTATTTATGCTCATTTCATCTTCTTTTCGCCATTTCTCCATTTATGACCGCTGTGACACAAAAGAAAGGAAAACGGCCCTAATACTATACTAAACATAAATAAAATGAGTAAAATACTAATTAAAAATGACTCAAAAAGTGTATATAAAATACACCGATCAGTGACTCAATTGATTTCAAAGGTTAGACCAGTACCACGCTGCGCACAAGGGACCCTCCTTTATTTCAAGAAGAAACCCCCACACTGACGATGACGGAATTCGATCCTTGGTCATTACTCCAAATATCCCTCTTGAAATCAATTGAGCTGCCCAAGCGAACTAGACTCTCCCTATGTTGATTTGTTGAATTCTCCACCTACTTTGAAAATATGAAAAATAATTAATACTTCCTCCGTTCCAATTTATATGATGTAGTTTGACTCGGCAGAAGTTTTAAGAAATAAAAGAATACTTTTGAATCTTGTGATCTAAAATAAGTCAAAGATATTTGTGTGGTTATAGATCATCTTCGTTAAACGTTAAAGGTAAAATTTAAAGTTAAATTATTGTCAAATAAGAAAACGCGTCATTTTTTTTAGGACTGACTACAAATGAAATTGTGTCGTATAAATTGGGACAGAAGAAGTACTTCATAATGTTTTATGTAGTCCTTCAAGGACTTCACACTCTTATTCTTATGTAGTCCTTCTGATATGCAGTTGTCCTCTCCTTTGTGATGTTGTAGCATTACCGTCTTATTGTTGCTTCATACCTTTACACGCTTGGAGTATTTATAGGCACTTTTTGTTGGTATTGTAGGTGATGGCAGGTCTCAACAGGTTGGCGTGGATTGTGATGAAACTTTCAGCCCGATGGTAAAATCGGCAATTATTCGGACTGTTCTCAGCATTGCTTTGTCCAAATCATGGCCTATTCATCAACTTGATGTCAAAAATGTCTTCTTGCATGGAGACCTTTATGAAACTATTTATATGCCTCAGCCTATGAGATTCAGGAATCTGGTTCATCCAGATTATGTGTGTCATTTGAAGAAATCACTTTATTGACTGAAACAGATTTCTCGTGTATGGTATCAACGATTTGCTGGGTTTGTATCCTCTATTGGTTTTTCACATAGTAAATTAGATCATTCACTTTTCATCTATAGCAAGGGTAATGACATGACATACATTCTGTTATATGTTGATGATATCATACTAACTACTTCTTCTGATGCACTCGTCGATCCATTATGTCATTCCTTACTTTTGAATTTGCTATGAAGAATTTGGACCCCCTAAACTATTTTCTGGACATAGTTGTTATGAGACATGCAAGTGGCTTATTTCTTTGTCAAAAGAAAGTATGCCGAAGACATTCTTGTACGAGCAGGCATGATTTCCTCTAAACATGCCCCTACACCGGTGGACATTAATTCCAAACTTAGTGCTTCTTCGGGTTCTTCATATGAAGACCCTACTCACTACCACAGTCTAGCAGGAGCATTACATTATCTCACTTTCACGAGACCAAATATATCATATGTCGTGTAATAAATATGCTTACATATGCACAATTCGGAGGATGAATATATGAATGCTCTCAAACGTATTTTGCGATATGTTCAAGGTACTATCCACTTCGGCTTGCACCTGTACAAGTCCTCAGTCTCTGGTCTCACCTCTTACATTGATGCTGACTGGGGTGGATGCCCCGACACTCGACGATCACGTCGGGTTACTGTGTTTTACGAGATATCCTGTTTTATTGGTATTCCAAATGATAACCTACTTTGTCTCGGTCCAGTGCCGAAGCCTAGTACAGAGGAGTCGCGAATGTTGTTTCGGAGTCTTGTTGGTTACGAAACCTTATGTTGTGTTATACCCCGTATTTCCAGAGTATGTACGTAAAGGAATACGTACAAAAAGTTTGGTCTTAAAGTTAGGCCTTGGACGATTTTTAGGCACAACTCACAAAGCGAACGGTTTTCCGACGAAACGTTTCCACGACTCGTAGGATAAATTCCGGCTATGTCATTTCTAATTTTTGCGGATTTTTAGAGAGGCGTAACACTTTGGACCAATGAGAGGCGACATTTGCCACCCTCATTGGTGGACTTGTCACGGCAATAGGGCCAAATGGATGACCATCCTTGTCATAAAGTTGGTTAGATATTTTGTGTGCAAGTTGGCTAGGTACACTTGCCCTAATCTTGACCTTACACTTGCCTAGCACTTGGCTAAATCTTGGCCATTGGTTGGCCATGTCTTGACCTATAAATACCCTCTTGAGATGAAGAGTTCTTCATCCACAAAGCTTTCAAGTCTAAAAATCCTTCCCTCTCCCTTTGTAAGCAATTCGTCCAACACACCCCCTCGAGAAGCTTGGCCGAGGCTACCCCACCCCTAGCCTAGCCGAAACCTACCCCTCCCTTGGTAGAAAAGTTGCCTTCTTGTATTGTTATAATGCCCAAAATACCCTAGCCCAAATACCTTAGTACTTAGTAGAAGTTGTGAAGAACTTAAGGTTTCCTGAGCATACAACTTAGAGCAAAACCTTGCTCAGCGCGACTTTTTCTAGGATATTATTGGGCTTACTGAGGTAACTAATCCTAACCTCTTTTGAATTAGAGAATACTTCTTGTTGTAGAATAAGAATAAGTATAAATACTTAGAAGGTTATTAAGGAATAGAATTGAATGTAACACCTTAGAAGGGTATAAAAGAAGAATATCTGATTTACTTACATAGAATTTTTTCATGAGACTTATATAGCTCACCGGGTAGGGTTGTACGCCCGACTTTCCGTAGAATTGAGGACCCTCTGTTTAGAATGACCTACGAATAGTCTAGACTTTGATAGATATCTGTGACTATTATAGTCGATTCTCTGCGCGACATACTCGACTTGGCGGTGGATTTCGAGAAGGTATGTGATTCTTCCTAAAGCATGATATTTTACAATATGTATATAGTATGAGACGCATACGTGTTAATCGAATAATACTTACGCAATGCCTCACGCTTAAGCTCGAATAATACGTCTGTGAATGCCTCACGGCTTAAGCTCGAATAATAAAGAACGAAAACATTTCAAAGGACTTGAACCATTTATTATGTAAGAGAACTAATTGGTTTTAAAGAAGCTTAAGAGTTATACTAGCTTTATGGGAAGAAAGTATAACCACTTAAGATTGAGACAAGAAACCAGTTTGCCTATGTGTTTATAAAAGACTTATATTGTGAAAAGAATAATAAGCTGGTTTGATAGGTAGACATGATATGATCTTATGTGTGTTAGTATCTTGTAACGTTTGTATAGGTGAGTATCCTTGTTATGCTTATGTTACTTAAAGATAAGTTGTTATGTTAGTATACTATCACTCACCTTGAGATGACCGGGGTTAAGGCGCTCCGACGCGGGGTAGACTCAGGATGCAGGACCATGATTCGAGAATACCTCATGCGGGTCCAGGGGCTACGCGAGTACTCTGAGAGTTCGTGTTAGTATGCGGGGTTATGCCTCACGCGGCCATGCGGACGGCGAGTCCGGGCGATGCCGAGTAGCTACCTCGATGCGGGGTTATACCTCATGCGGGCCCACGCGAGTGGCCTATGCGGACCGGGAGTCGAGGATTAGGCTTGCGAGAATGAGGATGTGGCGAGTGGCCTGTTTCGATCATTCGCGGCCTAGACAAGGCGTATTCTGATTACCTATTGTTGCTCTTGTTTGTGATGTGGCACTATGTGCGGTTTCGGTTGTTTCACACATATTTGTAAACTGGTTTTAAAAATGATATGTTTTCATTTAAGTACTTTCTGATTTCGCATACTTAGTACTGTTAATCTTGAAGGAGCTCCATCTCTTGGAGGCTCTACTTTTGGTATGATCTCCCTTGTAGATAGTTTTATCAGATCGAGGTATGGCGGCCTGTCCCGCCATAGTTGTATATTTCCTTAGAGTGCAGTAGTCATGTTATGCGATGTCGGAATCGCTAAAACATGATTATATATATATCGCCGAAAGCGATGTTTTCTCACATAACTGTGTCTTGTTTTATAAAGCTGTTTCATGTCTTGCTTTATGTTTCGCTGATTACTCACGATGTATGACTACTTGGGTGCCGGTAAGGCGCGATCACGCCGGGCAGTCGTGACAAAAGTGGTATCGAGCGATTAATCCTCGGAAAGTGTCTCTGACCGTATCAGTAGAGTCTTGATTATCGGTGTGTTGTGCGCACCACACCAATAATCGTGAGGCTATAGGATATTTAGGATTGGTTTCGCTCTTCTCATTCCGAGATCGTGCTTTAGAGTCATGTTATAGGTTGGACCCTCTAACGTATTCCTTTCCGTAATGATTATGCCTCGTAAAGGCAGGGCCCGAGAAGGCGGCGTAGGAGCCGCTAACAGACACCAGAGTCACGAGGGCTCGTGCCCGGTCTATACGAGACGGCGAGTTCTATGACGCCGCCGCCCAAAGACCAAGCAGTGCCACACCTCCCGCGATGCAGGGGCGGAGGAGTTAGGTACGAGAGACGCCCGGCTTTTGGCTAAAGTTGTGGCCCGACACGAGAGAAGGCTGGATCGCGGATTCAGTTCAGCTCGGCCGCGCCGTTGTTCACCCGAGGCAGAGTTTGAGGCTACGAGACTTTTGGTCAGCACGTGGAGTTTTATGGATCGAGGGAGGATGATCCGCGAGTTCATCCGTCGCCAGAGGATTTTGAGAGTGATCGGGCGTCGGAGACCGAGTCCGTGATCTTTGGGTCACATAAGCTGCGTGATACCGCGATCGATCGTTTGATTCATGGGAGTTATCCGGGAGAGCACGCGTCCCGCCTACTGGATGAGTTCTCGAGGCTTTCTCACTACTTGCCTCGCGGATGAGGGCGCGGCCGATAGATTTTTACTCGAGGCGAGAGAGGACCTTGTCGAGTACAATGTCGAGTTTGATTCATTGGCTCGATATGTCCCAAAGATTGGTAGCAGATATGGAGGATAGGTGCACCGCTATGTCAGGGCTAGACGACTATATGGCCGAAGTCATGTGCGGGGTTTCTCCACCGGGTATGGACATTACCGCGTGCAGCTCACGCCTTGGATGCGAGGCGCAGAGGTCGACGAGTGGGCGACAGCGAGAAGAAGGCGGGGCGGAGGGTCTTACGGTAGTTATCGTGGTGGGCGGCCTCGGCGGCGATCTAGATTCGCACCACGCAAGACAGAGCACTCCTGCGCGTCCTCCGGCCACGGCCCGCGATTTTGAGCGCCGGGCCCTGGGCAGTGAGCGTCGAGTAGCGAGAATCGGCCGATCGGGACCACCCCTCCAGTGTGGCCGATGCGGTAGATCCCATTACGGGAAGTGGTACTGTTTTTGGATCTTATTACTGATTGGCGCAGGTCACTTTGCGGCGGATCGGCCAGGCGTGGCGGTGGTAGGGCTCACCTGAGTTCTTGCCGCTTCATCATCTCCTACAGCTTACTCGCCGAGGCGGTGCTCGTGGGTCACAGGTCGCGCAGGCCGTGGCTCGGTCCCGATTCTAGCGGTCCTCATGCGCATTTATGCTTTGTCCAAGCGGGATCGTGAGGCCTCACTGATGTCGCCAGTACCTTATCGGTTCTCGGTTTGATATGTATGCTTTGATAGATCCGGTTCTACTGCATCTATATATCTCCCTTGTTGCTAGTAGGATAGGGATAGAGCACGAGTCCATAGACCACTTTCGAGGTAGCTACGCGATGGGTGATTCGGTGGTAGCTCGGCGGGTATATGAGCTTGTCTGTGATCATTTACGCCGGACCACCGCCGACTTGATAGAGTTGGAGATGATTGACTTCGATGTGATCATGGGGATGGATTGGCTAGCTCGCTACGCCAATGTAGACTGCAGAGAGAATAGTGCACGTTCCGGTTTCTGGCGAGCGGTTGTTGAGTGGGAGGAGCGGTATCGCCGGGGTAGGTTTATTTCTACCTCGGCTAGGAAGATGGTGCGAAGGGGTATATCTACCATCTCGTTCGGTGTTTGATCTTGAAGGCTGCGGTACCAGATTTTCCGTCGATTCGATGGTCGTGAGTTCCCGGGCGTGTTTCGGATGACCTCCGGGTATCCTCCCGAGAGGAGAGATCGAGTTTTGTATAGATGTGTTGCGGATACTCGGCTATTTCCATTCCGCCATACGAATGGCACCGCCGAGTTGAGAGAGTTGAAGGATCGGCTTAGGGATTTGCTAGAGAAGGGCTTCATTAGGCCTAGTGTTTCTCCCCAGGAGCGCGGTATTGTTCGTGAAGAAGAAGGGCGGACGCGCACGTGTGTCGATTACGACGGTGAACAAGGTGACCATTAAGACGAATACCCTTCCTAGGATTGATGATTTGTTCGACGATTGCGAGTGCGAGATGTTTCTCAAGATTGATCGCGATCGGGCTATCATCAGTAGTCGAGAGAGGTGGATGTCCCAGATCGCATTCCGGACGTGCGGCATTATGAGTTCAGTGGTCATGTCTTTTGGGTTGACCAATGCTCGGCGGTATTCATGGATTTGATGAACCGAGTGTTCAAACCATTTTGGACACGTTTGTGATAGTGTTCATTGATGATATCTTGGTTTATTCTCGCCAGAGCGGGAGCACGCGGGCATTTGAGGCTGTCTTGGCGATTCTCCAGACCAGATTATACGCCAAGTTTTCCAAATGTGAGTTTTGGTTAACTTGATGGCGTTTCTTGGGCATATTGTCGGGTGATGGCATTCGAGTTGATACGGCCAAGATCGGCGATCAGACTTGGCCTGCACCTACTACTCCGGCCAGAGGTTCGCGATTCGGGCCTTGCAGGTATTATCGGCGGTTCGTGGAGAAGTTTGCTTCTATCTTCGCACCATTGACTAGGTGACTCGGAAAGCGCCAAGTTTGATGGATGATGCTTGTGAGCGGTGTTTCGATTCTTGAAAGAGACCGACGACCGCTTCTTACTCTTCCGGAGGTCCGGATGGTTATGTCGTGTATTGTGATCGTCGCATCGGGTTGGGATGTGTGTTGATGCGCATGGCGAGTTATAGCATACGATCCCGACGGTGAAGAAACACGAGAGAACTACCCACCCATGATTTGGAGTTGGCGGTGTGATTCACGCTTTGAAGATCCGGAGGCACTATTTGTATGGGGTTCACGTGGATATTTTTACAGACCACAAGAGCCTCCGGTATATCTTCACCAGAGGAGTGAACTTACGGCGAGACGGTGGTTAGAGTTGCTTAAGGATTACGATGTGGACATCTGTACCACCCGCAACGCCAATGTTGTGCGTATGCCCCAGTCGTAGTCGATGGGAGCCTATCGGATGTGCGGCTAGAGAGAAGGGACATGGTTCGTAATTTGCACCGATTAGCGAGCCTTGGTGTCCGTTGATTGATTACGATAGCAATGGGGTTAGAGTTCGTGAGGTTGCCGAGTCTTCCATCGTTGAGGAGGTGAAGAGCGGCGATTCGAGGATCCGGCTTTGATTCGATATCGTGATCTGACTCTTCGTGAGGCGCGGTCCACGAGGTAGCACTTGATGGGGTGCTAAGGTTTGAGGCGAGTTGTGTGTTCCAGATGTTTGAGGACTTGGCAGCAGGTTCTTGGGGAAGCACGCGGCTACGTTACTCCATCCATCGGTCGACCAAGATGTACCACGACGACCTTAGATCGTGTATTGGTGGGATGGCTTGAAGAGGACGTTGCGAGTTCGTAGCTCGCCCGTGTTGTCGCGGTGAAGGTAGAGCACCGAGAGACACGGTGGTTTGTTACAGCGATAGAGATCCCGACACGGAAGTGGGAGGTAATCAACATGGACTTCATCACGGGATTACCTCGCACTCGGAGAGACATGATTCTATATGGGTTATCGTCGACGGTGACGAAAATCAGCCCACTTTCTTCCGTCGGGGCGACTTTTGGTGAGAGGATTATGCGGACTTTACATCCGAGAGATCGTCGATCGCATGAGTCCCTACTTCGATCATATCGCATGCGAGGCCCGATTTACGCCAACTGGAGGTCCTTCCGAGGGTTTAGGGGCGCAGTGAGCCCGAGCATCGCATTTCATCCACGCATGCATCTGACAGGCGAGCGCACTATCCGCACTGCGAGGATATGCGAGCTGTTATTGACCGATGGTAGTTGGGAGGATCATTTGCCTCTAGTTGAGTTCGCGTATAATAATAGCTACCACTCCAAAGATTCGAGATGGCGCCTTATGAGGCCTTGTATGGGAGGAAGTGCGATCGCCTATAGGTTGGTTCGAGGTGGGCGAGTGCGGCTAGTGGACGGTTTGGTGCGTGAGCGATGGATAAGGTGAAGCTTATCCGGAAGCGGCTATCGATACCGTAGTCGGCAGTCGTGTCGATGCAGATCATCGTCGCCGACATCCGAGTTTGCGATTGATGATTGGGTTTTCTGAAGGTGTCACCCATGAAGGGTGTGATGAGATTCGGAAGAAGGAAACTTCGGCCAGGTACATTGGGCGTTTATTATCCGCAGGTAAGCAAGGTTGCTATGAGTTGGATCTGCCGTCCGATCCGAGGCAGCGTCGATCCGTGTTTCACGTTTCTATCTTTGAGGAGATGTATCGGGGATCCATCTAGAGTACATCCGATTGACGATGTCCGGTGGCCAGGGATTATCGTATGAGGAGATTCCATGCGCGATAATCGATCGTCGGGTTAGGCGTCTGCGGACGAAGGGCGTGGCTTCGTCAAAGTCTTGTGGCGAACGAGCTCGGGAGGAGATGACGTGGGAAGCCGAGGAGGACATGGCGAGAAGTATCCTGCTGCTCCCACCCTCCGTAATTCACTTTCCTACTTGTAAATCTTCATTATCGTTTATGCCTAAGTGTTGTTTATGGCGTGTGTGGCTTTTGCAAACTGTTTAAGTTTTGAAGAACCTTATCGTTATCTGCTTGGGAAGGAACATTCGGACGAATGTTTCTAAGGAGGGGAGAATGTTATACCCCGTATTTCCAGAGTATGTACGTAAAGGAATACGTACAAAAAGTTTGGTCTTAAAGTTAGGCCTTGGACGATTTTTAGGCACAACTCACAAAGCGAACGGTTTTCCGACGAAACGTTTCCACGACTTTCGTAGGATAAATTCCGCTATGTCATTTCTAATTTTTGCGGATTTTTAGAGAGACGTAACACTTTGGACCAATGAGAGGCGACATTTGCCACCCTCTCATTGGTGGACTATCACGCAATAGGGCCAAATGGATGACCATCCTTGTCATAAAGTTGGTTAGATATTTTGTGTGCAAGTTGGCTAGGTACACTTGCCCTAATCTTGACCTTACACTTGCCTAGCACTTGGCTAAATCTTGGCCATTGGTTGGCCATGTCTTGACCTATAAATACCCTCTTGAGATGAAGAGTTCTTCATCCACAAAAGCTTTCCAAGTCTAAAAATCCTTCCCTCTCCTTTGTAAGCAATTCGTCCCAACACACCCCCTCCCTCGAGAAGCTTGGCCGAGGCTACCCCACCCCTAGCCTAGCCGAAACCTACCCCTCCCTTGGTAGAAAAGTTGCCTTCTTGTATTGTTATAATGCCCAAAATACCCTAGCCCAAATACCTTAGTACTTAGTAGAAGTTGTGAAGAACTTCTAAGGTTTCTGGAGCATACAACTTGTGAGCAAAACCTTGCTCAGCGACTTTTCTAGGATATTATTGGGCTACAGGGTAACTAATCCTAACCTCTTTTGAATTAGAGAATACTTCTGTTGTAGAATAAGAATAAGTATAAATACTTAGAAGGTTATTAAGGAATAGAATTGAACTGTAACACCTTAGAAGGTATAAAAGAAGAATATACGAACTGATTTACATAGATTTGTTTTCACATGAGACTTATATAGCTCACCGCAGGGTAGGGTTGTACGCCCGACTTTCCGTAGAATTGAGGACCTCTGTTAGAATGACCTCTGAATAGTCTAGACTTTGATAGATATCTGTGACTATTATAGGCTGATTCTCTCGCGCGACATACTCGACTTGGCGTGGATTTCAGAAGGTATGTGATTCTTCCTAAAGCATGATATTTTACAATATGTATATAGTGCGGTAGACGCATACGTGTTAATCGAATAATACTTACGCAATGCCTCACGCTTAAGCTCAATAATACGTGACGTAATGCCTCACGCTTAAGCTGAATAATAAAGAATCGAAAACATTTCAAAAGGACTCTTGAACCATTTATTAATGTAAGAGAACTAATTGGTTTTTAAGCGAAGCTTAAGAGTTATACTAGCTTTATGGGAAGTAAGTATAACCACTTAAGATTGAGAAAAGAAACAAGTTTGCCTATGTGTTTATAATGGACTTATATTGTGAAAAGAATAATAAGATGGTTTGATAGGTAGACATGATATGATGCTATGTGTGTTAGTATCTTGTAACGCTTTGTATAGGTGAGTATCCTTGTTATGCTTATGTTACTTAAAGATAAGTTGTTATGTTAGTATACTATCACTCACCTCTTGAGATGATACCGGGTTAAGCCGCCTCCGACGCGGGTAGACTCAGCGATGCAGGACCATGATTCGAGAATACCTCACGCGGGTCCAGGGGCCTATGCGCGAGCTACGAGAGTTCCGTGTTAGTATGCGGGTTATGCCTCACGCGTACATGTGGCTACGCGACAGCGAGTCCAGATCACGCCGAGAGTAGCTACCTCGATGCGGGTTATACCTCACGCGGGCCCACGCGAGTGGCCTATGCGGACTCGGGAGTCCGTGATTAGGCTTGCAGAATGAGGATGTGGGCGAGTGGCCTGCTTTCGATCATTCGCGGCCTAGACAAGACGACATAGCTTACCTATTGTTGCTCTTGTTTGTGATGTGGCACTATGCGGTTTCGGTTGTTTCACACATATTTGTAAACCGGTTTTAAAATGATATGTTTTCATTTAAGTACTTTACGATTTCGCATACTTAGTACTGCCAGATCGACCTCCGGGCCGCGTTCATGCCGCAGTGGGCAAAGCAGTGCTAGATCCGCATCCTTAGGATCTCTACGTTGGTGTCGTGAGCTCCATCTCTTCCGAGGCTCTACTTTTGGTATGATCTCCCGTTGTAGATAGTTTTTGTATGAGGTATGGCGGCCCGCCCGCCATAGTTGTATATTTCCTTAAGTGCAGTAGTCATGTATGCATGTCGGATGAATCGCTAAAACATGATTATATATATACGCCGAAAGGCGATGTTTTCTCACATAATCTGTCTTGTTTTATAAACTGTTTCATGTCTTGCTTTATGTTTCCTGATTACTCGATGTATGACTACTGGTGCCTTAGGCGCGATCACGCCCCGAACGTCGTGACATGTTGGAACTTCACTGCCCAATCTGCAAGTCTACATTGTTTTCCAGTGACAATGTAAGTGCAATATATCTTTCCGACAATCTCATTCAACATCAGCGCAGTAAGAGATGAATATTCATTTTGTACGAGAGAAAGTTGCTCGTGGAAAATTTCGTGTCCGTCATGTCCCTTCTCGGTATCAAATTGCTGACATATTTACCAAAAGACTTCTACACATACTCTTTGATGATTTCCGAATCAGTCTCAGCGTACGAGAACCTTCCGCTTCAACTGCGGGGGTGTGATAGAATATTATCATATCATTGTATATCTTTTATATTTGGTTAGTTAATATTCTCATTGTAATTAGTTACCTAGTTTGTAGTATAACTTGTAGCTTTGTCAATAATCATGTACTACTATATATTGTACACAATAATGAATGAAAAGACTGAGAAATATATTTCTTTACTGTTTAATCACTAGACACGTGGAATATGAAAAAGCATTTGCGTAGAATTTTACAAAATAACTTATCTAGAACTCACAAGTCAATTTACTATAGTAAGTCGATACTTAAATTATTTTTAACAACATTTGGTGTTAAATGTTTTATTCATTTTATATTATTTGTAAGAATGGAAAGATCGAATGAATTGTAGGTTCTAGATTATTCATTCATTTTGTGTTCTTTCTTGTCATGTATTGTTTTACAAGTCAATAGATATTTGGATTTGGTGGATCAACAGAGCAAGACTATACGTAGGGGTTTGAATATCATTTTTATCGTTTATTTCTTTCTGATCAGAAATATATTTTTATTTTAAACCTGGGTGGCGGTTGGTTTTTTATATTGTAATATTGTAACGTACTAAGTCTTTTTCTTAACAACATTGAAAATGAAGAACTGATAACAATCCAATATTTTAATATTGTAATAGTTTCTTCACATACTCTACTTCTCATCAATCACGACGCTTGCTCCGCTCTTTTTCAATGTGACTTGTTTAGTATATAAAACAAGTACATTTTTGTAATGATCAACAGATCAAGTTACCCGCAGCAAGGGTATTGCCAGAAGAAGAGAGCGATCGCAAGGCCACGAGTTCGATCCTCGCATAAACCTTCTTTGGCGCACACATGGCTTGCCAAAGTTAATCTACCGACGTGATTTACGTGCTATTGCGTCACCGAGTTTACCCTGCATGCACTCGAAGAGTAGCGGCCATGCGTTCCTTCACAAAAAAAAAAACAGATCAAGTTTTTTTTTTTCTACTACACGAATAATTCTAACAATTTATAAAAAATATTAATTTTTTTCTTACCCCTGTCCTACCCACCACCCTACCTCATTGCCCTACTCATCCTCAAATTTCTATTTCATATTTTTGTTACTTTTATAAAAAATGATTAAAAATATGAATTTTTTTCTTATCCCCCTACCCCCACCACCCGTCCACCTAGGAAAGTTGGGGGAAGAGTGCATTTCCATCACGAAAGATTCAACACTCAGATAAGGCTTAGTGCAAAACTAAACAGAATAGATTCAAGTTAAGTTAGTCCAACCCAACAAGGGTTAATCCAGCTACAAATGAAAGAGTAAAGCACATTATCTTCATTCTACTTCCAATTAGATGTGTTACACACATCAAATTTCTATTTTATATATTTTTTACTTTAATAAATAATTTATAAAAAATATGAATTTTTTTCTTAACCTCCTCCCCCGCCCTACCCCCTACCTCCAACCTACCTCATTGCACTACCCCATCCTCAAATTTCGATTTCATATTTTTTGTTATTTTTATAAAAAAAAATATTAAAAAATATGAATTTTTTTCTTATCCCGCCTACTCCATTCTAAAATTTCTATTTTATATGGAGATATTATATGAGATTAAAAGAAATTTTGTGAAAAGAAAATGGTAAATTAATCAAAAAAATCATTTAATGGACAAAAAGGGCTTCTCAAGAAGCACCAAATTGGTGTTTCTGCTTCTCTTCCTATCTAAAAACATTTTTGGCTTTTTAAAAAATATTTCTACTTCTGAAAAGTACTTGTTTGATTTAAAAAGTAGCTTGGCCAAACATGTACTTAACTTTACTTTTTAAGACAATGTTGCTTACTTCAACTTTCAACATTTATGGGGAAAAACTTGAATTTTGTTCCTTTCCCTAAAATTCAACCAAATAAGTAATAAGTTTAGGTCAAAATTTAACCCACAATTAATAAACAACTGAGTCACTGACAGGTTTCAATCTTACTACGTAAGTACTTTGTTTTGTTTATCAAGTCAAACTCCGTTCTTTTAAATCGGCCACGAATTTTACGTCACCGTCGATTAGCTCTCCTACTGAAAACCACGTTGGCGCTTGGCTTACACTGTTATCACTCACAGTATGTCACAACTTTCAGATCGACGGCTGTTAACTGTCTGTGACATAGGATTGCCATTGCGAAACTGACCTACGAGTAATGTTAGTCTTAGCTGCAGAATACAAGAGGACAAAAATCAAATAACAAACATATTTACGTACTTAAAAACAAATAGTCTATAAGAAGTATTCATCGATAACCTGATAAGAAGTATTAATAAGGTAAGGATCTTGCTCCTCTTCCGTCTTAATTTATGAGACACAGTTTGAGTAGACATAAATTTTAAGGAAGAAATATGTTAACTTTTGAAATATGTGATCTTAAACATGCAATAATATTTGTGTAACTTAAACAACATTTGCATGATAATTAAAATCTTTTCATTAAACGTAATATAGAAGGTATAACGTTAATCGTGTTTAATATAAAAATTAGTAAATGTGGCCGCACTTCGCGCGGTTAATTTAATTAATTTGAAGAGTCGTTTCATTTTCACTTATAAGAAAGATCACATTAGATTTACAAACTAATTTATGTATTATATCCAAAAATTAAAAATATTCCTTTTAATCCTCTAATCCAAATATCTTACATTTAAATATTTTTATTATTATTATTGACACTTTGTTTTATATTTTTCTCTAACTTCTCATCACCTGAGATTTAGTCTTAGGACATTAGTTCTACCCCAAGAGAAGGAAAAAAGATCCCTTATATAGTTATATTATAACTAGGGGTGTTCATGGGTCGGTTTTTTATTAAAAATCAAAACTAAATTAATATAGTTGGTTTTTTAATTATTAAAACCAAACCTAATATATATTCATCGGTATTTGTTTTTAAGAAACTTAATAGTCTTTCATTTTTTTCAACGATTAAGAAAGGTTTTTCATTCTTTTGCAACTTATAATCTGTTATTATTACTTTTTAATTGTGGGAGCTATAATTTTCTTGGATTATTATGGAGAAAATATCTTAAGATCTATAAGGTTTAATCAAGTGAATAAAATTTATAAAAAACACAATATTTTTAGGTAAATCTCATAAATGTTTCTTTGAATTAATGAGATTGAATTTCATAGATCTTTTTTAGTTAGAAATGAGCTTAAGGTGTAAAGTTCATTAGCATAGTAGAGATACATAAAATTTGAAAAAAAGTAAATAAAATATATAAATTACTTATAAAAATTAATATATCTTATATATATATAATTATAAAAACTATGTATATAATTTGTCCGTTCGGTTCGATTTTTTCTTCGATTTATTTTTAGTAAAATCAAAATCAAATAAAATATTATCGTTTAAAATCAAACAAAACCCAAACAATTATCGGTTTATTTGATCGATTTACGGTTTCGATCGATTTCTAATTAAACGGTGAACACCCCTAATTATAACTATCTACTGTGTTATTTTATTTGATGTAGTAATGTTCTTTAATTGTTTAATTCCAAACACTTATATGGTAAAACAAATATCTTAATAAGAAAAAGTAACATACACATTTGTCAGCAGATATACCTGCCAAATGTTACAGTAATTCAGTAATTGTTTTTAATAGTTTCATCCATTCTCTATAGTCTATAGTAGTGCATTTTATAGTTATTAAATTTTGAGAGGTTTTCTCCTATTTCTTGTTCTTTTGTCAGAAAATATACCTGCCAAATGTTACGGTGATTCAGTAATTGTTTTTAATAGTTTCATCCATTCTCTATAGTCTATAGTAGTGCATTTTATAGTTATTAAATTTTGAGAGGTTTTCTCCTATTTCTTGTTCTTTTATCAGCAGATATACCTGCCAAATGTTACAGTAATTCAGTAATTGTTTTTAATAGTTTCATCCATTCTCTATAGTCTATAGTAGTGCATTTTATTGTTATTAAATTTTGAGAGGCTTTCTCCTATTTCTTGTTCTTACATATATTCAAATTAATCCTATAATTAACTTAAATTTTTTGTTACACCAAGGAGATGATAATATTATCATATAATCATAAACGTTGAATTTACGGATTAAAACAAAACACATTTTTTTTAATTATTGGTATGTAAAATAAAGGTATATCATTAATATTTTCCTTTTTAGCTAAAAGCATGTGTTTCTACAATTAAATATCAGCAAGTCTAAGTAGTCACAATATTTTTGTTGATATCTGATAGAATATTCCCTATACAATAATTTTCTACCATATATGAAGAGATCTACATTAATATAAAATATACACATAATATTCTATTAATGACCCTATTCTAGAATATTCTATTCTAACAATATCAACTATTAAAAAGTAGAACATAACAAACCATATTTTTTATTAGACTTGAACCATAATGGAGAACATTCAAAATCAAAACATAGAAAATCAATCTCAGAAATTACAACCTCATACACACAAAGTAAAAAGAATAAGAATAAGAAAAAAATATACTCCACAGTTATATTAATTGAGACCACCAATTTTTCCAGTATTAATAAAAAAACACACAATATAATACATGATTTATCTAAATTCAGTATTTATTCACAGAACATAATTTTATACGTAAAAGTTCACTAAATTTCTAATAAATTGTTGATATGAATCATAACTTTAAAAATATAACGGGTTAATACTAAGAATATAAAAAATTAAATCTATAGAATTTGAATCATGAATCGGCCTTCATCTCTCTGTATCATATACCACTTGATTGCACTATCACAAAATAGTTTCGAAACTCCAGAAGCACGATCTAAAAAAATATCACTCACTGTTTCAACCGAATTCTCCAAAAACAAAATCACTCACTATATTGTTTTCAATTCCATTGAAAAATAGTGCAGACCCAAATTCTTCCTGGACACATGATTTCCTTATAAACCCAACAAAGAGAGCAATTACAACTCTCATTTAACAGGGAGCTAGTAACTCAGTTGGTTGACTATCTGAATTTTCCGGTTGTCGATGATGGTTTGAATTCTCATGTTATAATCCTCACCCTATTTCCCCTTCTCCTACCCCTATATAATAAATATTTTTTAAAAATAAACTATAACACTCATTTACATAGAGTGAATTGTCAAACTAGTACTCTCTCAAAAAATTATTCCCAAAATACTATTTTCTCAAAATTAATTCTCATTTGTCTTTCTTTTATTTTTTTTGAGTCATAAACATCAACAACTTTTTTTACTTTTTATCAAAATTACTTTTTTTAAAAGTACTTTTAAAAAAAAAAATTAAAAAAAAAATTTTAAAAACTTAATCAAACAGTTATTAAGTATTTTACTTTTTTTTTAATCAATTTCAACTTTTTATTATTTAGCAAATTAATAATTCAAAAATAGAAAGATAAATACGAGATGAGAAAGGAATTTTTTTTTGCAGCATGTCTTAATTTTTCTATTTTTGCAAGAACTAAAACTACTCAACAGCGTTTTCCACTTCTTGTGGACACTGTTGAGGAATCGGAGATACTCTATGCTAAATGTTGTAAATATATTACTAGTATATTACGCCTGTTGAGGAGATTTTTTTTAATCTTGTATTTATAAATTTCCATGTAAAATATTTGAATTATTAATTTGCTAATTATGAAAAGTTAAAATTGATAAAAGAAAAAGTAAAATACTTAATAAATGTTTGATTACGTTTCTAAAATTAATTTATTTTGAAAAAATAATTTTTTAAAAGTAATTTGGATGAAAAGTAAAAAAGAATTGTTGATGTTTATAACTTAAAAAAATAAAATAAAGACAAATAAGATTGCATATGTGGCATCAATCCACTTGACAATTCATGTGATAAAATGAGTAGTAAAATGAGAATTAATTTTGAGAGAATAGTATTTTGAGAATAATTTTTTCAGAGAGTACTACTTTAACAATTAAATACCCATTAACTTGCTGAGTATAAATTAGCATTTAAAATCACACGTTACATCCATTCGGTGACATCCCATAAAATTACTTCTTTTAGTTTACTTACAATAATGATAAAGAACTTAATTAATTAATGAGAAGCATAGAATATTTTTTCATTCTGCAATATATTTTAGGCAAAAAATTAAGAAAAAAGATAAATACTAATATTGGTCACAAAGAGGTGTCACATCATCTTGTCTATGTCTAGCTTTAATATATATATTAATGATTGATATTTCATTTTTTTAACAAATTAATAAATAAATATTATCACATACACCGAAACAGAGAGATAATAAATACATATAGGGTAAAAAGAATATGTGGAAAAATTTCTTTATTAGTGTACTCCAAAAATATAATATTTTCATATACTTGAAAATAATTTAGATTTAACTTTAATCTCATAAAAGTTTCAATTTTGTAATTAAATTTCATATTCAATAAAATTACTCCCATGTAAATTAAAATACTAGATTAGTATGACACAACAATTGTCACGTTATCCGAAGCCCTAGACCAGTTGGTCTTGAAGGCAGAAGGTATCCTCATTGGGTGGTGTGGGAGAGCTTGATCACAAGTTCGAAACCCGTGGTAACGCCGACCGCCGCTTGGGGAGCCTGTCACACCTGGTTTGCCAAGTGTGGTTTAACTGGCTGACGTGGTTTGCAGGTTATTGCGTCAGTCCTGGGTTTACCCTGTGCGCACTCGAAAGAGCAGCGGCTGCGAATTCTTTCGTCAACAAAAAAAAAAAAAACAATTGTCACGTTGGTAGACATTTAATAGTTGAATCAACTATGACAACGAGAGCCTTTACCATAGGCTGTGCCCTTTGGGTGAATATTCTGTGTTGAGCACCGGATAAACTCACCCATATGTAATCCCTCGTAAACAGAGATATAAACGCATTAAGTAAATCCTATGAGACTAGCTAAATTGAAAAAGCATTGTGGGGGGTCGATCCCAGCCCTCCGGGGTGGAAGCCACCCACCAAACCAACTCAACCACATCAGAAGGTGCACGACGAGATATGTTGATGTGACGCCCCCAGGGGCACATGCGAATTGGTAAGTGATAAAGTGATTGAGGTATAACTACCTCGATGTCGCGGATTCGAATCCGGATGGTGACAGTCTTTGCTGAAATATAGCAAGAGTTGTTGCTGGGTTCGTGTCCCGTTGATCCTCTCTCTTGCAGGGCTGTCACTCATGCATATCCCTCGATTTACATTTCATCTGACCAAAATGCCTCTAGTGTAGGTGGAAGTTTCGACTTAGGCACTTTCTCTCAACAAAGATTTGTTGATGTGACTTTCTATATGATTTGACAAAAAAATCTAGGTGTAATTACGTGGCATTCAATTAGAGGATCAACTATACCAGAAAAAAATGTCACACATTTGCACCACACACAAACCCCATAATAAGTCTTACCTTGTTTTTCAATTAAAGAGAGAAATAAAACGTATAAAAAGGTTAAAGCTATGTGTTCTCTCTCTTCTTTCTCTCTTTCATAAGGCAAAACTCAGAGTTTTGTAACTCTTAATTCATTGTTATTATTCCATTCCCCATTTACCTGTTTTTGAGAAAAAAGAAGAAGAAGAAGAGAGAACAAGAGTTAGTAAAAAAAAGTCACACTAGAAAAGTGTTGTGGCTTATATATAGTTAAAGATATTAAAGTTAAATATGGGGTGTTTCCCTTGTTCTGGTGATGGAGATAAATCAGTGAAGAAACCACAGAAAAAGACATTTCAAACAAATAATCATCAATACAAAAGGGTTGATCACTCACAGCCTAAACAAGGTGTGATTTGATTAACGTGTGATTTTATGTAACGGATGGTTTTGAATTTTAGAAAGATTGTTCCTTTTTTGTGTATTTGAAAATTTTGATCTGGGGTTGTTGGAATCTGATCAATTCTTGAATTTTTCCAAACCAATTTTTGTTTTTGTGTCATGTTTAATGGATATTAGGTGGGGTTCATCCGATCCTGAATTATTATTGTTGCATGCATCTACGATTTGGTTAATCTTTCTTGATGTAGTTAATGATAAAAGATTTTACGGAATGTGTTTGGTATATTAATTAAGGCCATTTTCTTGGAAATCCTCAAGAGAATTCTCCATTTCCGTTGTACCAAACATACCTTATAGCCATTTGAATTTTGTTTCACGTTTGCAAATGGTGTCTGCCATTTATTTATGTGGCTCTATCTATGCCTTTAACCTGACAAAAGGTTGAATATTCTGATTGCTAGCAATATGATGAGAACATCATTGCTTGGTCTTTGGACTTTCCTCTGTATATGTTTTCTTTTTTCAGAAATTTTGGTCCTTTATGAGTATGAATCTTTGTTTGCTTCTTTGTGTACTACGATTTGGCAATCTTTCTGTAATAAGTATTTTGACTGTTTAATACATATAATTTATGCTCTCTTTCATGTCTTTTCTCGTCCTTCAAATGAGGCCTTCTTCATTTTAAACTCCCATCTTTTTGATGCCTCTTATTTTTTCTTGTTTCTTAGATACGCCGGTGGCTAGTCAATTTAAATATGTGAAGAACGAAGAGGCTAAAATTACAAACCGATCTACGTCTAGGAAAGATGGGGGTTATAGTAACATCAATCAGAATGAAGAGGCTAAAATTGCAAAGCGATCTACGTCTAGGAAAGATGAGAGTTATAGTAACATCCATCAGAATGAAGAGGCTAAAATTGCAAATCGATCTACGTCTAGGAAAGATGGGAGTTACAGTAACATCACTCCCGCAGATGAAAAAACAGGTGGAGCTAAGGCACAGAGGTTTAAATTCAATCAATTAATAGCTGCAACAGAAGATTTCAAGGAAGATTACTTCTTGGGAGAAGGAGGTTTTGGCAAAGTATACAAAGGTCATTTGGAGGATACCGGTGAGGTCAGCTCAGCTCCATCCTTGTATACTTATTAATTTTCCTCAAAAGCCTGCAATAAACAACATGATTTAAAGTAAGTGTGTGGTTTAACATTAGGAATAATTAGTGGCCTGAGTCTGTTTTTCTTGTTATATTCTTTTGTAATGCAGATTGTAGCCATCAAACAACTCGATCCGAATGGATGTCAAGGAGTTAGGGAATTTGTTGTTGAAGTACAGACACTAAGTAAGGCAGACCACCCTAATCTTGTTAAACTAATTGGTTGTTGTGCCGAGGGAGATCAGAGGCTATTGGTCTATGAGTACATGGCTCTTGGTTCATTGGAAGACCATTTGTTTGGTATGTTCTAATTGTATGCTTTTCATGTTCCTTTCTTCCTCCATCCTGATAAGTGATAAACATGCCTATTTCTTTTGACTCTTTGTGATGAGTCAATTTGATTTGCTTCTTTCATTGTGTGCAGATGCCTGGCCAAATCAACCTCTTGATTGGAACAGTAGAATGAAGATAGCTGCAGGTGCTGCAAGAGGCCTGGAATATTTACATGACAAGATGAAACCTCCTATTATTTATCGCGATCTGAAATGCTCCAATATTCTGCTTGGTGAGGGGTACCATCCCAAGTTATCTGATTTTGGCTTGGCTAAAGTGGGTCCTAGTGGAGACAAGACTCATGTTTCCACCAGAGTGATGGGCACATATGGATACTGTGCACCAGATTATGCTATGACTGGCCAACTAACATTCAAGTCAGATATCTACAGCTTTGGAGTTGTTCTTCTGGAGATAATCACAGGCAGGAGAGCGATTGACTATACAAAATCTGCCGCTGAGCAAAATCTGGTTGCTTGGGTATGTTTACTTTATCTCTTATTGTTGCCATGTGATATATTTTTGTGGTTATGCTGTGGTAAGACATTATCATTCTCATTTTGTACACCTAAATGGATCCAAGATATTGATGTCACTAAAGTACTTCCAATCATTGTTTTTTTTAACAAGTCTTACGGTCATTGTTTATCAGATTGGAGGTTGTCTGTGGTTTAAGAGGACGAGATCAGAGACTCTTAACCTTTAAAACAGTTTTCTGTCTGTTCTTTTCCTCACAAACAAAAGCCTGATATTTAAGTGGAGAGGGTAAGGGGTGGCCCTCAGGGATTTTCTCCATCATCAAAAAAAATTACAGTTTTCTGCTTAGAAGAGTGGATTTGCATTTACCGGAATCATGCTTCCTTTTTGGTACATTGAGGTGTCATGTACGGTTTGTTGGACAACACAACACGTGGAAAACGTAATTACTTTATTATTGTAAAAATAATTACACCAAGATTTGAACACTAGAACTTGACCACTTGAATACTTTTTGGATGCACACTTAGGGACACTTTAGCTTACAATTGTGTTGGTTCTTTTTTTTTTTTGGTTCTTTTTGGTTCATTACAAATGACTAAGGTCACCCCTATTTATACTTGTGTAGGGATGATTCTAGACATGGTCCTAAAGATCTAGACAATTCTATCTTATTCTACAAATATCTAAGGCTCTAGAACATCTACACATTTCTTACAAGAATCTAAAGCTTTCTAGACATATCTCTAAGTTAAGTATCCAAGACATTCTAGAACCTTCCATTCTCGAGATCTTCTTTCAACTCTCTAGAACTACTTGAACATTCCGATTGATTATCCATTGTCTTGGAGATTAAGTTGGTGATAATTTTTAACACTGTTTGGATAGTGTCTTTGGATTTTGATCTGTTTGCACTGTCAAAGTGCCTCTATTTGTATATACCAGCAATGGTTTGGTTAAGGACTCTGCAGCCACACTTCTAGAATTCAATGCTTAACAAATATTTTTGGGTGTAGACGTCGACCTTTTACCTTTTACTTCCGCTGCTTTTTCTTTTCCTTTTCGTTTCATCTATGGATTCAACCAGAAGGTACTGCCATACTTTTCCTTGAATGGTTTCATTGTAAACGTTGTACATAGATGGTAGCCAGATGAATAAGCGCACAGTGCTAACAAATCTGCCATGGGTGATCAGAAGTAATTGTTCATTTCTGTAGAAACTTGTAAGAACAATACACAGTTCCAATTTAGACTAGACTACTGCTTTAAGGACTAGGTATCTGTTGATTTAGTGTAAACATGCATATTCCTATCTTGCCCACTTCTGGACCTAGCAACAGCAGAGAAAGAGCTGAGCTGGTGCCAGTTGCACTAATTTAATTTTGTTTTGTCGGATGATCAAGTGGCCAAATTGGTTGTTTCAAATATTATGTTGCCATCTATATGTTTTCAAAACGAATTTATGTAGTGTTTCCTGGTTGAAGAAACTGCTGACAAAGTGCCTCCATCATCATTATGATCCCATATTGAACTTGCATAAACATTTGTTGAATTGTGTGACCGCCACATCCTTTTTTACTTATTTATATATTCAACAAAAGCCACTCATCTTTTGCAGGCAAAACCGTTATTTAAAGACAGGAAGAAATTCTACAAGATGGCAGATCCAGCACTTGATGGTCACTATCCAATTAGGAGCTTATACCAAGCTCTTGCAATTGCTGCAATGTGTGTCCAGGAGCAACCTAATATGCGCCCTCCAATTGTTGATATCGTCACTGCTTTGAACTACCTTGCCTCCTTAAAGTATGACCCTGAAATCGAGCCTCCTATCCGGAGTTCATCCAAAAGTTCCTCTGAGAAATCTAGAAAAGACGATGATGAAGAAACCTGGTAATGGTGATGTAAACGAAACAACAGAGCTTGCACAATAATAAGTGGTATTCAACTTTTTTGTGTTACATATGTAAATTACAGGTGCAGCTTAAAAATTATAGATTGGACATAATAAAAAAACCAAGGCCTTCTTTGCATATCTGGTGCAAATGCAAGCTCCAGTGTATGTATATATTGTTAGAAATTTACCTTGTGGGATTGAGTTTATCCCGTCTTTAATGACTTGAACACATGGGCCCCGCATGTCGGAAATGTTATTTCCACACACATGCATACGTCGTACAATGTCGCTAAATTTCATGTAGTGAAAGAGATGTTGGTACACATGTTAAGTGTTCTTAAGTTATGTAAGGATTGACGATTAATTGGCCAAATTAATGAGTCTCTCACGACGGTATGAGAAAAAAAGAAATGTGCAAAATACGAAAAATTGGGGAAGAGTCGTGGCGCCATAACAGAGCCGCGGCACCGAGCCACGTCGGGATGGCGCGACACCACCGCCAGCGCGGCTTACTGGCCAAGGGCGCGACGCTTGTCGCCCAAGAGCTCGAAGTTTGGTTACGCCATTTAGCGCGCGCTTACACGCGATGAACCGAAAGCCAAAGGATTCTGAACTCTTTTCAAGGCCATGAATCAGCCAACTCTGGGCATGATCAAGACAACCTTTGAAGAGTTCAATGAGACCCCAATTAGTGCATTCACATGGCATGTGAATGATCACTCTTTTTTTGTTGTTTTTTTTTTTTTGACGAAGGAACCCGCAGCCGCTACTCTTTCGAGTGCGCACAGGGTAAACCCCGGGCTGACGCAATAGCCTGCAAACCACGTCAACCGATTAACCACACTTGACAAGCCATGTGTGACAGACTCAACTAAGAAGGTTTATGCAGGGGATCGAACTCGTGACCTTGCGGTCCCGCGCTCTACTGCTACACCAACTTGGCTACCCTTGCGGGTATGTGAATGATCACTCTTGCACCTATAAATAGAGGTCTAAAAATTCATTTGAAATAATCCAAGATTTCCAGATTACTTTGAGAGTCTCTCATTCTTCTTCTAGCAATCTTGAGTTCTTAATTCTTCTAGAGACTTACAAGTATTTGACTTGTACTTGTGAAAGTTGTTGCTGTTTTATCTTGAAAGACTATTACCCACTTTCCGTAAGTCATTATATACGGGGTAATTTTGTCTTAAAGAGAGAGTGACATCACTCGACTCAACAAACGTTGCTAACCTCTTTGTCTACCCTTTCAGTTCTTCCATCCCTGTTCACACACATAAATTCCAACATATATATGTAAAAACTCTACGCTTCAATGATATATTGAGGGGGGAAACACAGTAGTATAAGCGTTAGCAAGAACTGATTAAAGCCAATATACATATATTTTTTAGTAACTAGTCCAATGCAGTATAAAATACTTGAAAGCGTATGTAAAAACAAACGCCGTTTTGCCAAATCTAATGGAAGAATTAAGCAGAGAGAACGAAATGGAATTCAAATATATACCTTCTGAATTAACTTTTTAACGGAACACTTGAATTTCTCGATGATTTTTTCTCAATTTAATATCCTTATTTCTGAAAACAAGAAACATAAGATTTTACCTTAAAATTGAACAAATTTACTTGACTGAAGGAAAGAATGGATCTCACATAAATATATAGAAAACACGCTGAAAATCCTATTTTCTGCTAGCTAAGCTAATGATTGAAAGAATCATATTGAACATTTTATGAAGCGTTCCAAGAACAAATAAGGGAAAACAACACAAAGTACCCTTAAAATGAAAAATATTTATCTGCCCATGCCGGCCGAAAATATTTGCCCCACTACCTCTTTGTCCAAAACCTTTCCACCATGATACAATCGCAATATATTTATACATCATGGATCATAGAAGACTAAGAGAAGGACACAAGCAGTCCTCCGTGATACCATCTCTATATATTTATATATCACGATGGTATCATGAAGGACTGAATAGTGACTCATTGAATAACTGAAGCAGTTTTCCATGATACTATCACAATATTATGTATATAAGATAATGGTATCTCTGTATATTTATATATCATGTTGGTATCATTGAGATATTTCGGGTAAATAGTTTTGATATTTCTAGGGGTACGAAAGTAATGGGGGCGGGTAAATAGTTTGCCTCCAATGGACTTATTTATCCCAAAATAGTCTTTTAAAATCCTAATTGAATACACATTTGATGTTTATTAGTTCAAAAGTTTATTATATGTATATATGTAGTGGATTTTTCAACACATATATTATTTGGACCAAAATTGTTGGATTAATTTATGTCCAACCCGTACTTTTCATGCTAATCCGCCTCCGCTAACATATCAGTAGTTATGGTATATTGATAGTTTCTCTTGAGATCTCCACATATTTGAGTTTGCCCCCACTGACATGGTGATAAACTTTAAAGTTTTGATCAGTGAGAGTTGAGATAAGAAATGGAAGTGTTGAATCATACGATTAACGAATGCAAAGACACTTAGCAAGTCTAGCAGATACACAGATGTTCATCAGAAGAACATGCAAAGTAAAGAACCAACGACAGAGAAGATGAAAGAAAAGGAAAAACTCTGTATATTGAAGAAGGGAAAGAAAGAGTTGAGAGAATAGGGTTTCGTACTTTACACGAAATATCCCTTTAGTTACAATAATGAATCTTCCCTGATACCCTTCTCCTATATTAAAGAATAACAATGTAATGTACTGGGCTCCCTTAGTGGGCTGCCCTTAGTGGGCTTAACAACAGCCATTCTCCTTATTTATTACAATGTTCTTTTCTTATTTATTTCAACAGCTCTCAAGTGGATCTTTGAAATATGTTCAGTAATCCTAGCTTGGAACAAAGATGAGAGTGCTGATGTCTGTTTAGTCCTTTTGTGAGCAGATCTGCAGGCTGTTCTGCAGTAGGAACATACTCAGTTTTCACCACTCCTTTCTGGATCTTCTCCCGTATGAAGTGTAGATCAATCTCTATGTGCTTTGTCCTTTCATGAAAAACTGGGTTTGCTGCTATTTGTATAGCTGACTTGCTGTCAGTAAATATTGAGACTGGCTGTCTAATGTTGAAATCAATGTCTCTCAACAGCCCAACAATCCAAGTAATCTCAGCAACTGTACTAGCAAGACTCCTATATTCAGATTCTGCAGAGCTTCTAGAAATTGTAGTCTGCTTCTTAGACTTCCAGGAAATGAGAGAATCACCAAGTTTCACCAAGTTTCACCAAGTAACCTGTAATGGACCTTCAGATGCTGGCACGCACTTCACCGCATCAAAGCGCGGTTAGAGTATTCTGACATTAGACATACGTACCACTTGTCTGGTGGTTTTTAGGTACCTTATTATTCTTAAGGCAACATTTAGATGAGATTTCTTAGGATGTTGAAGAAACTGACTGAGAGTTTGAACACTATATGCTATATCTGGTCTAATAATAGTAAGGTATAATAACTTACCAATCAATCTTTGGTAGATCTTAACATTGTCTAAATTCCATCAAGAGGGCATTATTATTTTCCCGATTATTCTGTCCAAAGAACTAGCACATCATGCTCTTTGTTGGTCATCTTGGTATTACGATCAAGAGGTGTTAATGTGCTTAGCTCCAGCTAGTCCTGATTCCGAAATAAGCTCCAATGCATATTTCCTTTGATGCATTAGAATCCCTTTATTAGATCTAGTAAACTCAATTCCTAAGAAGTATCTTAATTCTCCTAGGTCTTTCATCTTAAACACATCTTGAAGAGACTGTTTTGTTTCTCTTATCAGCTTCACATTGTTCCCTGTAACTAACATGTCATCTACATAAATAAGTACAATGATAATACCCTGACTAGTTTGTTTTATAAACAAGGAGTGATCATAGTGTGACTGTCTAAATTTCATTTGTACCAGGGCTTCTGTTAATTTAGAATTCCATTGTCTAGGTGCTTGTTTGAGACCATACAGGGATTTATTTAGTCTACATACCAGCTTCCCCCCTTGACTAATGAATCCTTGAGGGAGATCCATATAAATTTCATCATGCAGATCCCCTTGAAGAAAAGCATTGTACACATCCATTTGATGAATGTGCCAGCCTTTAGAGGCTGCTATAGAGAGTACAGTTCTTACAGTGACCATTTTTATTACTGGAGAGAAGGTTTCTTGATAATCTATCCCCTCTTGTTGATTGTAACCTTTAGCAACCAGCCTAGCCTTTAATCTTTCTAACTCACCAGACTCTTTGTATTTTATTTTATAAATCCATTTGCATCCTATTGGGTGCTTACCTGTAGGTAAGGGAACAATATCCCAAGTTTGATTATCCTGTAAGGCCTTTATTTCTGCTCTCATGGCTTCCACCCATCTAAGATCTTTTGAAGCCTCATTATAGTTTTGTGGTTCTGTTATTTCAGAAAAAGAAATAAGAAAAACCTGATATCTACTACTTAGATGTTTATAGTTTATATAGTCCTGAATAGGATAGAGTACACTGTTAACATTGGGAGTGACAAAGTCTTTGAGCCATATAGGTGGTTGTCTAGACCTACTAGATTTTCTGATACTAATAGTATTTTCTGATTGTTGTTGACTTGGAGAATGGCATTCAGAGTTATTAGTGTTGTTCTCAGCACTGTTAGGAATATTACCAGTAGCAGGAATGATGGTGGTATCTGTAGGTTCATTTTGAGATTCAATTGGTGTGCTTTGAATAACAGGTTGGGGTATACCATCTGTTTGAGTTATGTGGTTATAGTGTTCTTAAAAGGATACTCTGTTTCCCTAAATGTAACATCCCTACTAACAAGAAAGGTTTTAGCATTCATGTCATATAGAATGTACCCCTTTTGAGTTTCTGAAAAACCCATCAAAACACAACACTTAACTCTAGATTGAAGCTTATCAGAGACAGTTAGGTCATTAGCAAAACACAAGCAGCCTATGGTTCTGATGTGCCCTATGGAAGGCTTCTGCCTGTAAAGGCTTTCATAGGGTGTCTTTCCAGTAATGGAGGATGGCATTCTATTTATTAGGTACACTGCTGCCTGCACACATAGACCCCAAAACTTAATAGGAATATTGGCTTGAAGTCTTATTGCTCTAGTTACCTCTAGTATGTGCCTATGTTTTCTTTCAGCCACACCATTTTGTTGAGGTGTGTAGGCACAAGGCCTCTGATGAATAATTCCTAACTTCTGAAATAGGCTGCTACATATGTCATTAACAAACTCTGTGCCATTATCAGTTCTAACTATCTTAACAATTTGTTTAAATTGAGTAGACACATAACTCAGAAATTGATTAATAGCCACACAAGTTTCTGATTTCAATTTCAGCAGGTAAATCCAAGTCATTCTAGAGTAGTCATCTACTATAGTTAAGAAGTATTTCTTGCCATTATGAGTGTCTACTTTGTAAGGACCCCATATATCCATATGCACCATATCAAATGTAGAGTTACAACAAGTATTGCTATTTGTAAAAGGTAGCCTATACTGCTTTGCACAGGGACATACATTGCAGGTCTTTATTGTTCTAGCTATACTATCAGCACTAGTAGTAATTAACTGACTTAGTACTTTGCTAGAAGTGTGGCAAAACCTTCTATGCCACGGATTTATATCATCTTCTGAAATTTCTTTAACTTGTACAGTTAGCCCTGACTTCCTTGGATCCTGTATGGTTCCTGAAGCCAATACATAGAGATCATCATGGAGTTTACCAATCTCCTTCACCTTCCCACTGTAGAGATCCTGAAACAGGCAGAAGTCAGGATAAAAAACAGCAGCACATTTTAATTCTCTAGTGAGCTGAGATACAGACAACAGATTATGTTTAAATTCAGGTAGTTATAAAACATTACTCAAGGTGCTTCTGGTAGACAGATTACTTGTACCAGTATGAGTGACCTTGGCAGTTTCACCATTTGGTAGAAAGACATTCTTAGTACTTGCAGTAATTTCACTTAGTTTGGTTACTTTGTCTAGCATATCTAAATCAGATACCATATGATTTGTGGCACCTGTATCTATTATCCACTTTTTGACTATATCAACTACTTGTAAGGCTTCAAGTTTAGTCATACCTGCAGTATTTGCTAAAGAGTTGTCACCTTGAGAGTCAGCATTAGTGGTATTCTGGCCTTTGTTCTGATTCAGCAGCATGAGTATCTGTTCATATTGGTCCTGTGAGAACACTGGTGCTCCTCCAATCTTCCAGCTATTTCCAGTTTTTTCAGGTGCAGGCTTCTGAGTGTTGTGTTCAACACCTTCAACACAAGCATTGTTAACAGCATGCTCCTTCTTTTTTGACCTGAAGCCTGGTGGGTAACCCACTATCCTATAGCAAAAATCCTTTGTGTGTCCCCTCATTTTGCACACATCACAAAATAGGTTTGTATTTCTTTTAGACTGGGGTTTTGTTGTAGTCCATGTCTTAGAATACAAACCTGAAATGCTATTTTGTCCCATACTGCTGGGCCCTACCCCAAGCATACCTGCAGACTTAGCACTTATCCCCTTTCGATTTTCATCACTAACTATCATAGAATAGGCTTTGTTGACTGTGGGAAGTGGAGTCATGAGTAGAATCTGGGACCTAGCCTGCATATAGCTTTCATTTAGACCCATTAAGAACTGGTACAACTTTTGCCTTTGTAAGTATTCTGTGAAGTCTTTAGAAGTGGGACATGCACAGTTAGGGGGTGGAACCAAGGCCTGAGATTCTACCCACAGGTTTTTCAGTTTAGTGAAGTATTCTGAAACACTATTATTTCCTTGAGTTAGAGTGGCAATTTCCCTATGCAAGTCAAAGGTTCTTGATTCATCCACCTTATCGAACCTTTCCCTCAAATCTTCCCATACTTCTAGGGCCGATTCTGCATATAAGACCCCACTAAGTAGACTATTGGATACGGCATTCATTAGCCATGCTTGGACAACAACATTGACTCTATCCCATTGGTCCCATAGTTCCATTTCAAACTGCTCTTTGACACATCTACCATTCACAAACCCCAATTTGTTTCTCCCAAGCAGTGTTATTCTCATGGATTTGCTCCATATAGTATAGTTTTCTGATCCCGAGAGTTGAAAAGACACTAAAGAGGTTCCACTCACATCAGATGCTTGTAGATACAGGGGGTGGTTATGGTCTAGAACTGTGGTAACCGAGGAAATAACTGCATCCTCTCTTGGAACAGAATGTTTGGAAGATGTGGGTCGTGTATTGCCTTCGGGTAGGGTTTTGTGTGGTGAGTTGTCTTCAGAACTGGAGTCGGTACCCATTTTACCAGTTTGATGTTGTGTTTCGTTATAGTACAGAATGTCAAGAATCTTCTCCGATAGAGGTCAATATACCAGTTACCAGATATTTCTTGTTATCACTATAACCGTAATTTTTAACAACAGACTATAGGGTTTTGAACAGACTCATAGAGACATATGTTTGAAGAATAGAAAAAACTAGGGTTTCGAAAAGAAGTTGCAGATCTGTCAAAGAAATATGTTTAAAGGACAGAAAAACTAGGGTTTCGAAAAAAAAATTGTAGATCTGCCAAATAAAGGACAGAAAAACTAGGGTTTCAAATTTTTTTTGTAGATCTGCCAAATAAAGAACTCAAAGAAAGGGCGTAGAGAAATAACAACCTTTCCATACAGATCTTCTCAGTGATGCGATTGTGTTGAGCCCTCGATCTTTGGCTCTGATACCATGTTGAATCATACGATTAACGAATGCAAAGACACTTAGCAAGTCTAGCAGATACACAGATGTTCATCAGAAGAACATGCAAAGTAAAGAACCAACGACAGAGAAGATGAAAGAAAAGGAAGAACTCTGTATATTGAAGAAGGGAAAGAAAGAGTTGAGAGAATAGGGTTTCGCACTTTACACGAAATATCCCTTTAGTTACAATAATGAATCTTCCCTGATACCCTTCTCCTATATTAAAGAATAACAATGTAATGTACTGGGCTCCCTTAGTGGGCTGCCCTTAGTGGGCTTAACAACAGCCCTTCTCCTTATTTATTACAACAACCCTTTTCTCTTATTTATTTCAACAGGAAGAATAATTATGCTCAACTACGTTCCTGTATCCGAATGATAACCATCTTGATTTTGCAATTGTATAATCATCAAATAACCGCTGTTTGTTTGTTATTATTGCTTGTTCACTCTGTAATAGGTGTCTGTTATGCTGCATTCATTCAGAAAAAGTTGTTTAGAGTTTCACCATCTTTTGTTCCTTTTGATTTGGTTCCAAACTTGACAAATAACGTGAAAGTACCAAGTAAAAATTACTCTCACGATGAAAGATGGAGGATTTTTCTAAAAAAAAAATACATAGGGAAAGTGGAAAGGGAATTACAAAGTGGGAAATCGAACCCTCACTAACAAGGTGAGAGTTCAGGTAGTCAACCAACTAAGCTATTAGAATTCACTCATGGAGAATATAATCACACCATTCCATTTTCAAATTATAAGATATTTCTTCGGTACCCAATTTAAGTGTCATACTTTCTTTTTTGATATGTTCCAATTTTTTTTTTTTATATATATCAAGTTTTCCAATTCCAATGTAAGTTTAAGATCACAACATTTAAAAGATCTCACACATCTTTAATTTAAAATCACAAGATTCAAAAATATTCCTTTATTTTTTAAACTCTGTATTAAGTCAAACTAAAACACTTAAATAGTAAAAGTTAGGAAGTCTCTTTTTTAATGTTTATGTTTACTTTACATCAGTAAAACCTATAAATGTATTTTGGTGTGATCAGAGGTCTCGAGTTCGAGCGTTGGGTATAAAAAAATCCTTGGTAGAGAGCGTTTTCCTTCGATTGAGACCCTACACAACGCTAATTTGAATATAGTCGCGCTCCAATGTGAATACCGAATACCGAATGAGAAAAAAAGATATGTTTTACGACTACACAACAACCTAACAAAGCCTGACACTTATTGTTGTGAAAACAAGTTGGCTATGGAGATGTAAATTGTAAATATGGCTATGTAGGTATAATATGTTGTGTTAGGTTTATAATTTTTGAAAAATTTAGACGTGGGTCTAAGGTAACAATTCTAACACTTAAGACTTAGTTATCATTCAACTTTCAAAATATAAGATAGTTTGATAGTAAAACTTAGAAAGTCTCTTTTATAATATTTATGTTTAATTACATTAATAATAACGTATAAATGTATTTGGGTATGATATATTTTACGAAATATGTTCGGTCTTCGCACAAATCCTTATTTGGGTTAGTCTTTAATTTTTACCCTTCAAATTTTTAATTTTTAATTTTTTCCCTTCATCATTTTTGGCATGGCATAATTTAGATTTCGCAAGGCATAATTTATATTTAACTTCGACATATGTATCATAACATCCATACAAATTATGCCGAATAAGACAAACTTTTAACACTCAACATAATCTGGAAAAAGACATAATTTCAAATTTCGCTCGTATATATAGTTTATGTTTAACTTCGGCGTATGTATCATAATATTCACACAAACTATATCGGACAAGGCAAAATTTTCAACACTTAAAATAATCTGAAAAATACTACAAAAACTTGTGTCAAATAACTTAATTTCTATATAATTTACGTCGAGCGAGTCAAATGTTCAGTTTCCAAAGATAAAATATTACAAAAATTATGCCTCGTAAAGCAGGTCTAAATATTTTTACTAAATAAATAGCAGAGTAAATTAAAGACCAGTGCGTTTGAAGGATAATGCGTGAAAAAAATATATATGTCGGGGCTCCATTTGAACTGGACCTTGGAAAGTCGACAATAAAAAATAATGTATTTATTTTGTTGTAAATTTTAGCAAGTACACTAGTCTGTGCTCTGATTATACAATACTTGTTATGCACTGAAGTCTCAATATGCAACAATGAAGGTCACAGCTATAATCCGTTATAGTTAGGAGGGTGACAATATTTTTTACTCGGCTAACTAAAAATGTTAAGATCCCAATGAAGGATGCTATTTCTAAATTTTAACCCCTTTCTAAAAACAATAACAATGTTCATTACTACGCTTCAATCTCAAATAAATTGAAATCGACTATATGAATCTTCACTTTTTCATTTAAGCTCAACATCCTTCCGCCTTAAAAAAGGAAATTTTGCCGGCCTTAAAATTTTGACTCTTCTGTCTTAACATGAAAAGAATGGTGTATGCACAGTGAGGTCCTTTAAATTAATTATATATGTCTGAACAGTCACAGAGCCTTTTTTTTTTTGATAATTCGGTGCCTCTGAGTGCCTTAAGACTTCATATCGTTAAGATATCTGCAAGATGCATTACTAGGCTCCTGGAGGCGATGGAACCCGTCCTTAGCCGCAACCGCCGGATAAATTGCGGGATGTGATCGCTACCAACAGATCAATGCTACAAGGTTTGACCCCTAACAAGACTTGTCTGGAGAGAATCGAATCCACACTGCAATATTCCCGCGCGGTTAAGCTACCAGACTTTAATACAAGGCATATGCCCCGAAGAACGTATTCACCGAGAATCGAACTTGTGACCCTAAGGCCACAAATTTAACTAATGGTCACTGAGCCACTATCACCGGATAACATAGCCTTTTTCTGTATAGAGAAAGGTGTCTGAGTACTGATCAGGGATTTATTTACGAGGGTTTATCATTCATGCTGGACCCATGAGGTTAATGCCCTCGACAACTTTTTAGTTAAAAATGAACTGTTTATGAATTATGATTGACATTTACTTTCATAGCAGGGAATTTAAGTGGCTGTAATCAGTTCCAAAGCTCACAAGAATCTTTCTCGATAATATCATTAAATGAGTTTTTACTATTAACCATTTATTATTTCGAATAAGTTATTCCTTGAGATCTTTTATTAAAGCTTTAACTAAAATTATTAAGATATTACAACCTCTATAGTATAATAAGTGTTATTTTAATCTAAAACACATATATTAAGAAATTAATAATGTAATGAAAAGTTAACCAAATTATCCATATTAAAAATAAATTATTTTTCCCTTTTTGATTAAAACATGTATGACAATAGTAATCATTTATGTCTTGAATAGAAAATTTGTTAATAAAAATTTCTTGAATAGAGAGCTTGTCATTTTTTATCTAGAGTATAATAGAAAGAAAGTAATCAATGGGACACTTATTTTAGAACAATTTTTTTTACTAATGTGACACTTATTATGAGAAGCGGAGTTAAACGTTTTACCATTACTATATCCAACACCAATGTAAAATCACCACCTTCAATCTCCATCATACAACCCACCACCTCCACTATTGCCACCATCGTCAATCAGTACTTCATAACCATCCAAAGCCAATCATCACTACCACTTCCAACCACCCAATTTATTTTAGCTTCTGTTGTATGGTAGCAGCCCCCTATATATCACCACCAACTGTTACAAAAACAACAGGGGCGGCCCTTCACCGGTCATAATTTAGTATTATTATTAATAAAAGAAATATTAGACATAACTCAATCCTAAAAGTAAGTCCAACATATGAAAGTTGCCCAAAATATTAAGAATACAATTTTTCTAAACCCATATAAATAGGCCAAATTCTCTAAATTTGCCGATGTGGGACTCCACAGTAACTGCACAACGTTCACCTCTAATCACCACACTAATTATTATCGATAGTCACCTCCAGGATGTACTATCAGTTATCATTTATAATTATCATCACTAACCATCATTACTATTGCTATGTTTTCGAGTGTACGTACTTAAAAAATAAATAACCTCAATTATATATTTACTGTTCAGATTTTGAAATAATATATTACTGGAGTAATAATTAAACATGTATTTATATTCAGAAATTTTAATCTTAAATGATAAAGAAAAAGCTCGACTTAAATTGTTTTATTTAAGATATACAGTTCAGTCACTGGTAATTTATTTATGCCGCAGCAAACGTTTGTGGTTGCATATTTACGACTGAGAGAAGCTTCACAAAGCTGAGTCTGCCATTCAGATTCTTTTAAGATATAGTATGTCGTTGGCATATGCTACAAGGATCCTGTATGCATGACACAACCTTGTGCTGGCAATTTTTTTTTTTTATAGTCCAGGTTTCCAGGCTTCTGACTATTTCACTGATATTATCCAGACGTCCTGAAAGTAATAGCACCGGTCCTTCAACACTATTACCAGTAAATCGCGGGATGTGCTCCGGTGGCCAGTTTCTGGGAGCATATAACTGATCAATGAGACGAGGTTCAATTCTCCAACATGCAGAGTTAATTCGTGTTTACGGGGAATCGAACCCACGTTGTCCATGTCAGAGAGCCTTATAGCGCCCAGACTTTGCCACTGGACTATGCCCGGAGGACTTGTGCTGGCAAATATTCATGTATAGATCATCAATTGATATTGTGATATCACTCACAGTCACTTATATTATTAAGTGATATTTTATTTGATTTAATTTATGTGATGCACTTTCACGCATATATATCGAAGTCAAATTTTATTTTTTGAAACTTATGTATCAAAACAAGTGGGTATTTTTCTCACTTGTGAAATTTTATTGGGTATGTTATTATTATTGTTGATCATGTGTTAAAATAAGGCGTATATATATTTATATGACTATAAATCATCTCACTAATAAGACAAATAAAAAATTAAAAATTTAAAATATTTCTAAATATAAAAAATCATTCTTTTAGGACATACTAAAATAAAAAATGTATCACATAAAAAAAATACATTACTAATATAATTCTGCTTACTTTTTACTTCTTTTGGGATCTTATCCGAGAATCTATTCTAACAGAGGACAGACACGACAGCAAACATGTCGTTAATAGTATGGAATTATTGTAGGAGTTTGATATCGTAGAGATTCAACAGTAGACACAAGTCCCTATTATACATGACTTTATATAGTTCATGGAATTTCATAATAAAACTAAATACGAAAGGAGTATTTGTTAAGAAATTATTACCTTGATGATTGATCTCTACAATAAACCTCCAAAAATAATATTTATTTTCTAATTGCTAAAATGAGAAACTTGTTTCACCTTTACGGCTTTACTTTCAGCTCAGTTCTTGATAGAGAAAAGCGTACTCTACAAGAAAAAGAAAACAATAATTTGATATGGCAAAATATTAAAAGAAATAATCTCTTAGATTAATTTTTGGGTATTGAAGCTAGATGGTGATCTGATGGGCTATTGTTGCATTGGTCTGTGAAAGAATATTTTCCTCAAATGTTCCTCTTCCATTAGGTAACAATATATACACTAATTACCATCATTAGGAAGAATAAGTCTTCCTTAGAATAATCCTAGGAATATTCCCTATACAATAATTTTCTACCATATATGAAGAGATCTACATTAATATAAAATATACACATAATATTCTATTAATGACCCTATTCTAGAATATTCTATTCTAACACTCCATGATTGAAGTTGGAGGCGCGAATCTTGAGGCGTCAAATTCTTCAAATAAAATCAGCGGAAGCCCTTTCGTGAAGATATCGGCGATTTGATGACGCGTTGGGACATGAAGTACTCGCACCTGTCCGCGTGCCACTTTTTCACGGACAAAATGGATATCCAATTCTATATGTTTAGTGCGCTGATGATGTATTGGATTTCCAGAAAGATATATTGCACTAATGTTGTCACAGTAGACTATAGTAGCTTTCGGAATTTGGCAATGAAGCTCCAAAGAAAAGATTAGAATCCAGCGTGAATCGATATAACATCGGCAACGCGGATTCATTTTCAAAGAGCGCGAGCATCGCTGGTTGCCGTTGAAGACCATGAAACTAAATTATCAGGAATACACAATACCGGGATGTGGGCGTGCGTGTCCGGACACTACCGATCTGCGTACGTATAAGTGACAAGTTTGAGACGCAAGATGGGTAAAGATGTAATCCATATTCTGAGTGCCGCCAATGTAGCGTCTGATCCGCTTTGAGTGCTGCGTATGTTCTTCCATTGGATTATGCATGAATAGGCATACTTGTTGCACGCGTAGGTGATGTCCGTGCGGTAAAGGTAAGATATTGCAACGCTACCGCTAGATCGCAGATGTTGGATCGTGAAAAGGTTTGCTAGAGATAGCACTTAATTTGGACTTTGTATCCACCGGTGTTGCGAGGTTTGCAAGAGGCCATTCCACTGTTCCACGATCTCGGATGTATACTTTTCCGAGAGAGAAAGAGCCCACTGCATGTCTTGTCACAAAGAATTCCTAGAAAGAAGTGCAATGGACCAAGATCCTTCATAGCAAATTCAACCAAGTCGAGACATGATATTCTTGCGAAGAGATTACGAGGAAGTCGTCGAATAATATCATCCACATACAATAGAAGATAAGCCGTATGATTACCACGATGATAGATAAAAGGGAATTATCGGACGGTATGTGAAAACCCCATCTGTGATACAAAATCGCAAACCGTGATACTGTGCCACGTGCTTGTTTGAGACCATACAAAGACTTGTTTAGCGGCATACATGATTGGGATATTTTGGATCTCTGCACCCAATGGTTGGTGCATAAACAATGCCTCATTTAGGTGACCGTGGAGAAATGCATTTTTAACATCCAACCGCGAGTGACCATCCTCCGAGAGAGACAAGTCGAGCAATCGCTACGATAGTATTTGGTTTGACTCTTCGGATGAATGTTTCTCCACAATCGATGCCAACTCGCTGTCTTCCCATCACCTACAAGACGGGCCTTATGCCGCCAAAAGAACCATCGATTTTTCTTTATGAGTAAAAATCCACATAGACCGAATGATGTTAGCATTAGATGGGCGGCACTAAATCCCATGTCCTATTTTTAATAAGAGCTTGATATTCATCATCCATGGCCATTTTCCAATTGGGTCTTTCAGAGCGCATACGTGGGTTACGGTAATGGTGATTTGGAAATTTAGGTGTGAAGATGTATTTAGTGTTGGGTTTGACAATACCATGTTGACTACGGTGATGGGCGTGTTGTCGGGCTGGATCGACGCCATCGCCAAATGTGGTATTTGTAAAGCTGGGACTGGATCGGGTCAGTTGCATTAAGGGTAGGTGTCAAAGCACATGAGCGAATGTGTACGAAGATCGGGCGATGGGTTGGGCACCATTTGGTAAGGACACGGGTAATGGATTAAGAGGATTTTGTCCATTTGCAGTAGCAGTGACCGAACTATGAGACAATGGTTGGGTAAACATTGGGTGTATTCCAGCATCCAAAAACTCATAAGTGGAGATTGTGACTCATTGATTTTTCTAAATGGGAATTGAGTTTCATCAAATATAACATCGACTAATAAAAATCCTATTGGAGGATAGGTCATAACATTTGTATCCCCGATGATGGGATGGGTATCCCAAAAAAATGCAAGGAGTAGATCTCGGTTGTAATTTATGGATGGTGGTGGATGGAAATAATGGAAAACACAAGCACCCAAAAACCCGGAGATGAGAGTATGTCGGTTTTCGAAGGTATAGCAATTGAAGGGGTGTTTGGTGTGATGTATGTTTGTTTGGTAGTATATTCAACAAATAAGTAGCCATCTGAAGTGCATGATGCCAAAAGTTAGGGGGAAGTGAGGCATGAGCAAGGGATGTCCTGACAATATTATTTATGGTTCGTATTTTGCGTTCCGCCTGTCCATTCTGAGAAGATGTGTGGGGGCATGAAAAGCGAAAATTCAAACCATTTGTTTTGCAAAAATCCCAGAATTGTCTATTATCAAATTCCCGCCCGTTATCACATTGGATGTTTTTGATATCCCTTTCAAACTGTTTTTGGATGGAAGCTCTAAAACTAAGGAATGTAGAAAACACTTGTGATTTTTTTGATATGGGAAATGTCCACAAGAATTTAGAGTAATCATCTAAAACAAGCAAATAATATCTATGCCCTGAAGAGCTCAAAACTGGGGATGTCCAAATATCACAATGTATAGTCTCAAATGGCATAAAAGTGCAATTAGAAGAAGACTCAAAAGGTAGTTGAATATGCTTACCCAAAGGACACGACTGACACTTATTAAGAGTTCGTGTACATAAAATTGAATTATTGCGTTTGAGAGAGTTTAAAACAGACTCTCCCGGATGTCCCAAACGTTCATGCCATAACTTGGAATTAAAAACAGCAAAATTAAAATGTTTCTTGTCCGGTTGTAGTAGTAATGGCTGGATAAAGTTCTCACGGCTATCACATCTCATTAGCCGTGCCCGCCTCAAAAATCACACACAGTAAAACCAAAAGGATCAAAAGCTACGGTAACCCAGTTATCTGAAGTAAACTTTCGAACGGAGATTAGGTTTTTGATTAATTGTGGTGCATGAATAACATTTTTCAAGGCTAATGGTGGATTTGGTTTGGACAATTTAGTGGAACCGTAACCTTTTATTGGAATGGAATGGCCATTTCCGACAGTTATACCATTTGATTTGCTCAAATTAAAATAGGACGTGAGATTACCTTGGGATGACGTCATATGTGACGTTGCACCTGAGTCCATATACCAATTCGTGTCTGGTGGATTAATCCCGAGCGTGTGCATGGCATGTTCAATTTCCGCCGATCGGCCCACTGTTGAGTGGGCCTCGTTCCACGCCTGAGGCCCAACACTGCCGCCCATCGCCGCTGCCGCCTCGCCCACCGCTGGCCGCTTCAGCCATAGCCCATCGCCCAAAATGTCGCTTGCCGCTTCATTGTTAGCCCATCTTTGGCCGCCCAAATGGCCCAATACTTGCGCTCCATCACGCCGCCGCTTGCCAAAAATCTTTCTTGTGATCGATTCTTGGCTCAAAATTGGGCTCGCCTGGCCAGGTAGTAGCGACAAGCGGTCCAGCCAAGTCCATTGTGTGCCCCCATCGCTTCTGCCGCCGCCATCGTTACACGCCGCTGCCGCCGCGTGCCGCCAGAGCCCCGCCACGAGTTTCGCGGAATCGCCAGAATCACCGCCGGAATTTCCACCGCCACGAGTTGCGATGATTTCCGTTTGTTGCGGTTTCCTTTTTATTTCCATGCCGTCTGACCCGGTTATTTCCATCATTAGTGACCGTACGCGCATTCGGTTGTGTTAGCAACCTTTTGGAAAGACCTTGTTCTTCAGGATTAACATAGATCCGCTTTGTAGAATAACGAAGTGGGTTACTTTGACGGATAACGGTGGCAACCCCGCTTATATGCCTCTCACAATCCAAGAACAAGTTGTAACCAAGCGGTTGTCGGAGGCGGGAACCAACATTTTTAATTGATCCGCCAACACTTTGAGGCGTTGACAATAAGCAGACGCATTAGGAAAATCCTCCATATCAACACTGGAGAATTCTTGTTCCAAAGCAACTGCACGGGAATTTTGATTATCATAAAAAATATCCCGTAATCGATTCCAAGCATCAATTGCCTTAGAATCTGTTTCCATGATCGTGTGCAACAAATCCGTGGATATTGTTGAATATATCCAACCAAGAACAGTGGCATCTAGTACATCCCACAATTCTTTGTCTTCATCCGTTGTCAAGACTCTTTCTTTGTCTTTTTCCGGGGAAATGATGTGGTGAAGAACCCGGTGAGAACGACAACATATTTTAAAAAGTTCGCCAGAAGCATAATGCACATTCTCCATTTGTAAAGTTATGGGAACATGAGTTTTGATATTGGAAACTGTGAGGGCTGGGTGATAGAACGATTTGGATTCAGACATGTTGATAATAGTTGGATGAAAAAAAAACACGATGAACAGGAAAATCAAAAAAAAAAAAAGAAATTCGATGTTGGAGGAGAACGAATTTTCGAAAAAAGGAAACAATTTTGGTGTTTAGGAAGATGAATCTTTTCCTAAGCTCTTGATACCATGAAAGAATATTTTCCTCAAATGTTCCTCTTCCATTAGGTAACAATATATACACTAATTACCATCATTAGGAAGAATAAGTCTTCCTTAGAATAATCCTAGGAATATTCCCTATACAATAATTTTCTACCATATATGAAGAGATCTACATTAATATAAAATATACACATAATATTCTATTAATGACCCTATTCTAGAATATTCTATTCTAACAGTCTGAGTATAGACATGCTCTCTTGGAACACAAGTAACAATGTTCAATTCCTTCATGATAGTCTTTATCAAATTATCTTTGGCGGCTTACAATATCTTACTTTCAATAGATTTGATATTTTCTTCTCGGTTAATAAAGTCTCTCAGTTCATGCATAATCCGACAAGAAATATTAGGCATCAGTTAAGCGTATTTTGCGATATCTTAAATTCACTTCCTCTCGTGGTATTTTCTTTACAAATCAGAACTCTCTCGTCAATTACAAGGATATTGTGATGTTGATTGGGGAGGAAGTATAGATGATCAGAAGTATACTACTCGGTTTACAATTTTCTTAGGTTCAACACTCGTTTCTTGGTGTTCTCGCAAACAACGATCTATGTCACGCTCCACTACTGAGGCTGAATATCACTCTCTTGCTACTACCACCAGTGAACTTCTATGGATTCGTCTGTTGTTGGCCTTTCATCTGGTTATGCGCCTTCCTTATGGTGTGCTAATTTAAGTGTGAGATAGCTAACCGCTAACCTGGTGTTTCACTCTCGCACCAAACATATGGAGATCATTTTCACTTTATTAGGGATTTTGTGCATAAAAAGAAACTCCGGGTTCAGTATATTTCTTCACATGACCATATTGCTGATATTCTTACCAAACCTTTCTTGAAGTATCGTTTTTGTGATTTTTGTGGCAAGTTAGAACCTTATATCTGGTTCGATTTGAGGTGGAGTGATAAGTATGGAAATTAGGTATTAGTTAATGTATCTATTAAGGGTTATTTATGTAATTGTATATGCATCAACTGGGATAAATATCTCATATATGATCAATGAAAGTCACATTGGATTTTCCTTTACAGAAGGGTGAGGATTAGGAGACAATTCGTGTGAAATGCCACTTAAAAAATTTGTTTTAAGTACTTCTAAAAAAAGTAATTTTCCTCATTTTAATGAAGAAAAGTAATATTGTTTAAAAAATTTGACCAGCCAATAACATGAAAAAACTGGAACCAGAAAATATTCTCCTCCCTATCAAACACACGTGCCCTTTCGTGTATGGCAAAGTTGTTTTTGCTTTGGGTCTTCTAGCAATAAATTCTGCACATAAGTAAACTAATTCGTGATGGTACACAATAAATATCATCATCTTTCGTCTTAATTTTTGTTTTCTTTATAGTTACCTTAATGCCAAAACGTCAAAATACCAAAAAAATTAAGGTGGTGCAATTACTCTGTCCAATATCTATTCGACTGCAACCGGTGAGCTTTCAATGCAATCGTGTGCAATAAAGCAGCACCTGTTCTGAAACATAGAGGGTACAAATTGGTAAACAAGAAACCAACCATCTTTGTCGGCCGAAGCACTATTCCGCCTAAGTTGTGCACTTTGATTGAGGAAAGTATTATACTAATTAATCACTTGAGCAGAAAAGGACAAATATATAATTACATCATCTTTGTCCAAGACCATGAAATACAAAACAAACACCTATAACTTTTTCTTTTTTTTTGATATTAGATGAACGGACAACTGATAACACCTACAAGAATCAACTCCAAAAGAGAGCAGAATACTCTCACTGTGAATCGATCACACGCTGCAAGTATCCAGAGCGCCTTAAGCACCCGTCCTTTGCCATTGGATTGTGCCCCGGGGACATGACTTTCTTAATTCTGAGGGAATAAATTGGATATATAGTCACTTTTTTAAGAAAAAGCCACTTATTAATTCTTAGTGTTTGAAACTTTTACGAGTGCCTATGCTAGAATTTGATATCCCCTACAGGCGAAACCCCAATATATAACGCTAGAGTTATAAACTTTTAAAAGCAAAACTCTAGTATATTATGATGAAATTTAAAGTTTTGAAAGTGAAACTTAAACATATTGTATGAAGTTTCAACACTCTTTTCAAATTCGTTTCCACCTCATTTGAACACGACAACGTGCTTTGTCTAAATCAAAAGTGGATCCAAAGTTTTTGTCATGAAGTTTTGAACTGTGACAGTTCAAATATCATTAAAACAGTGATTTTTTTGTTGTTGTTGAGAGTGTAGAAAATATCTAGTATAAACATGTATTAGAAAATATCTAGTATAACATGTATTAGGTATTTTAGCCATGTATTAGATATTTTGGGGTGTATTAGAAGTATCTAGAATATTGGGGGATATTTTGTACACATTGTAATAAGTTGGGTATATGTGCTGTGTATTACTAAACAACAATGTAACTGATATTCATTAATTACAAAACAGATTTCCTCACTTTTCTCTCTCTCCTCTCTCATCTCCATCGTCCCCAACCGACCCAACTTCTGCCATCTTTTCCAATTCCTTCTTCCTTCTTCCTTCGTCTTTCTTTTCCTTCCTCCGCTGTGTTCTGTTCACTGTGCCACAGCTATTGCACAGTAAAGATCACAGCTGTCGCGTTGATTGAAGTTTAGTTCCTTGATGCGATAAGTTACTGGTTTTGTCGATGAACCAGTAAATTAACATGGTATCAGAGCCAGGTTGATCCTGGGACCTGTGGGTTGGTATCAAAGCCTCGTGGATCGAGGAAGTAGATTGGGGGAATTTCCAGCACATGCAACAGGAAATTCGAGGAATCTACGAAATTGAATGAGGAGAAATTACAATTAGTCGATGCAAGGAGATGTTCGACACATGCAGAAGGATATTCGAGGAGTCTGATTGTCGAGTGAAGAAAATTTGCAGATCGATGAAAATCAGTAGGTGATTTCGTCGAAATACAGATAAAGATATACAGATCTGTAGTTGCGTATGTGAAATTGTATTGAAACACAAACACAAAAATGGAGAACACTGGTGAGGAATTGTCCAGTGAAACAACGACAGTGACGATGACAGTGGACCACAACCATCCGTTATATCTGTTTCCATCTGATGCGCCGGGGTCATTATCGGTAGGAGTTACGTTAAGTGGAATGGACAACTACACGATATGGAGTAGGGCAATGAAGCTAGCGTTGTTAGGGAAGAACAAGCTAGGGTTCGTCGATGGAACGATAAGGAGGAGATGTTTAGGTGATATGGCAAGATTGTGGGATAGATGCACGATCGCCGTATCGGCTTATGGGAAATGTGAATAAAAGCCATTTAGTGGAATGTTGTTCAATGCGAATCTCATACAATTTGGGAAGAATTGAAAGAAAGGTTCGACAAGTGAATAGTGCGAGGCCTTTCAATCGCATAAATAAATTTTTACATTAAGGCGAGAATCACGCCTGTCGTTGTATTATACCAAGCTTAAGGATCATGGGACGAATATGACTCGATTATGCCACCCCAAATTGTTGTCCTAAATCGAAGGAGTTCAATGATCATCTACATTATCGCAGTATTACGATTCCTAATGGGCCGAATGAAGGATATAATCGTCGAGAGTCGATTTTAATGATGCAGAAAATACCTAGTCTAAACCAGGTATACGCAATGGTAAACCAAGAGGAAAGTCAAAGGATTGTCGCAGGAAACAGTCGAATGATGCAGGAGACAGTTGACTCATCTGTAATGTATACAACCAGAAATGGAGCGGAAGAGTCGGAAATGGAGTTACTAGTGAGTCGCAAAGCAAATAAAACCATACAATCCTAATGCACATTGTGATTACTGTCATGGCAAAGGACATTATAGACAAGATTGCAATAAGTTGATGAAATGCGATTATTGTCACAAAACAGGACATGTGCAAGATGAATGTTATAGATTAATTGGATATCCTGAGAATTTCAAAAGCAAGACTAAGAAGGCATATAATGTGGCAGGATCTGAAATATATTCTGATGTTACTGGTAAGGAAAATGAACCAGCATACAATCAACAGAGGAATTTCCAGCAGAATTATGGATATAATCAGGAGACTCAACCATTATATAATCAACAAAGGCCTCTGCAGCAGAGCTATGGGCACAACCAGGAGCCTCAATCTTTTCATATGAAGCTAACACCTAATCAGCATCAACAACTTCTGAAGCTCCTGGATGAGAAAACAGGAAGAATGGGAATTGCAAACATGGCAGGTATGACCTCTTCTGACACTGAGACACAAATGAAATGGATTGTGGATTCAGGAGCTACTAATCACATGGTTGGTAACAAGAGTTGTTTGCAAAATACATACTTGCCGTAAAAATACAGGGAAAGTACATCTACCAACAGCGACTCGTCGAGTGTCTCATATCGTGATTGCCATCTAGGGAAAGGTGATGTTCTTGGCAATGTCCTTTGTATACCAACTTTCAAATTTAACCTACATCTGCTTTGAAGGTGACGAGGAGTTAAAGCGTAGTGTGACCTTTTCCCACACTATTGCATTTTTCGGATCTCTATCCAGGAGGTGAGGGATCGTAAGGAAGAGGATGGGTTGTACACTGTGTGTCTGGATACAAAGAATAAGGAGAGGCTTCAGCAGAAGTGTATGGCAGCAGCACAATCTGTGGATGTTAAGACTTGGCACAAAAGACTATGTCATGTGCCAGTGAGTGTTTTAAAGAAAATGCCCTGTCTTAGTAATAAGAATTTCTTTGCCTTAGACAGTTGTGAGATTTGTCCTCTGGCAAGGCAAACAAGAGTTCCTTTTCCTATTAGTACTAGTAGAGCTACTAAAGTTTTTCATTTACTACACATTGATGTATGGGGCCCTTACAAGGTAGAGACATATAATGGAATGAGATATTTCTTGACTATAGTGGATGATTTTTCAAGATGGACTTGGGTATTTCTAATGAGATTAAAATCAGATGTAATCACAGTTTTGAAAGATTGTTTTGTTGAGATTAGGAATCAGTTTCAGACTAATATTCAAAGAGTCAGGTCTGACAATGGAGCAGAGTTTTTTAACCACAGTTGTAAAGAGTTTTTCACACGATATGGTGTGGTACATGAGAGTACATGTCCATATTCACCACAACAAAATGGTGTGGTGGAAAGAAAGCATAGGCATATATTAGAAACAGCTAGAGCTATTAAGTTCCGTGCCACCTACTGCATGTGTTTTGGGGTTTACTAGTGATAGGAGTCGCTACACTGAATAGAGTACCTTCATGTTATTGGGAACAAGTCACCTTATGAATTGTTATATAACAAGCCTCCATCACTTTCTCATTTAAGGGTGATTGGATGCCTGTGTTTTGCAACAATATTGGTAAGGCAGGACAAGTTCAGTCCCAGGGCAGTGAAGGCTGTCTTTCTTGGCTATGGTAATGCTAAAAAAGGATACACATTATATGATATGGAAAATGAGACATTCTTTATGAGTAGAGATGTGGTGTTTGTGGAGGATGTATTTCCCTATAAAGGAGGAGTTGATGATACTATTCATCATGGTAGAACTCATGATCATTTCAACTATGAGGATCTGGTTCACCATACAGTCAGAGTCCCTCAGGAGATCCAGCATGAGACAGTTCATGTGACATCAAATGGAGAACCAGAGGACACAGTTCAAAATGTTCAGCAAGAAGGAGTTGAACACCACACTCCAACAATGAGAGTACCTACCAGAAGATCTTCCAGGCTTAGTAAGCCTCCCATTTGGCATAAAGATTTTGTTACAAATCATGGACCATCCAGCTGTCTCTACTCTATATCTGATAGGGTAGATTATACTAAACTCTCACCCAGATATCAGAGTTTTATAGCTCATGTGTCAGCAAATGTTGAACCTAACTCATACAAAGAGGCTGCAAGGGATGCAAGTGGTCAAGCAATGAAGACTGAATTGAAGGCCTTGGAAGACAATGGTACTTGGAAATTAGTATCACTGCCAGAGGATAAAAAGGCTATAGGATGCAGGTGGGTCTATAAGATCAAGTACAAGGCAACAGGGGAAGTTGAAAGGTACAAAGCAAGGCTTGTTGCAAAGGGCTATAGTCAAAAAGAGGATTGATTATCGGAGACATTTTCACTGTAGTGAAGATGTCACCGTAGTGGCGATGGTTTCTTACCGCAGCAAAGGGTCCATTCACCAAATGGATGTTTATAATGCCTTTTTACAAGGCGACTTATATGAGGAAGTTTATATGACAGTCCCTGAGGGGTTCAGCATTCAAAGTGAGAAGAAGCAGGTGTGTAGGTTAATGAAGTCGCTGTATGGTTTAAAACAAGCATCACGACAGTGGAACATCAAGCTCACCACAGCTTTGGTTGATTCTGGTTTCCAGCAAAGCAACAGAGACTACTCTTTGTTTACTAAGCATGCAGATGGTAGTATTGTGGTTGTCTTGGTGTATGTGGATGACTTGTTGATTACTGGAGATGACATGTCACTTATTCAGTATACAAAAGAAACTCTGAAGTCAGCATTTAAGATAAAAGATCTTGGAGAATTACGATATTTTCTTGGGATAGAGTTTGCCAGGAGTGCCCAAGGCATACTCATGCACCAACGAAAATATGCCCTAGAACTTGTCTCAGATTTGGGATTATCAGGGGCTAAACATGTATCATCACCCATGGACACAAATGTGAAATATACAACTTTGGAATTTGATCAACACATGGCAAAGCAGGTTCGATGAAACACAAGAACGCTCGATGAGCCCTTGCGATCCCAACGCTACGTGAAGGTTAATTGGTCGATTGTTGTATCGGCGAATACGGCACGATATTGCCTTCTCTGCAGATAATGCTTGAGCGGTTACGCACAAGCTCCCAAAGATTCACATATGGAAGCCGGCCTTCGCTGTTAGATATATCAAACAGAACCAGTGTCCGGGATTCTTCTACACAAGTCCAAAGACGAAAGTTAAAGACCTTCGTGATGCCGATTGGGCTTCCTGCATCAACAGCAGGAAGTCAGTGACAGGTTATATGATTTTCTTTGGTGATTCACTTGTTTCCTGGAAATCCAAGAAACAACCAATCGTTTCAAAAGCTCACGAGTCGAGTACAGCAAACGGGCAAAGAATGCCGAGGTGACTTGGATAATTGGCCTTTATAAGGAGGTGGGTGTCTCCCTGCATACACCAGTTTGTTTGTTCACTGATAGCAAATCTGCTATGCAAATTGCGGCAAATCCGGTGTTTCATGAAAGAACTAAACACATCGATATTGACTGCCATTTCATTCGAGAACAGATTCAACAAGGATTGGTGACTCTTACATTCGTGCCTACGACAGAGCAAACCGCTGATATATTGACCAAAGCATTGGGTCGACCTCAACATGAGTACTTGATGTCCAAGCTCGGCATGAAGAATATCTTCATGGTGCCTAGCTTGCGGGGGGGTGTAGAAAATATCTAGTATAAACATGTATTAGAAAATATCTAGTATAACATGTATTAGGTATTTTAGCCATGTATTAGATATTTTGGGGTGTATTAGAAGTATCTAGAATATTGGGGGATATTTTGTACACATTGTAATAAGTTGGGTATATGTGCTGTGTATTACTAAACAACAATGTAACTGATATTCATTAATTACAAAACAGATTTCCTCACTTTTCTCTCTCTCCTCTCTCATCTCCATCGTCCCCAACCGACCCAACTTCTGCCATCTTTTCCAATTCCTTCTTCCTTCTTCCTTCGTCTTTCTTTTCCTTCCTCCGCTGTGTTCTGTTCACTGTGCCACAGCTATTGCACAGTAAAGATCACAGCTGCCGCGTTGATTGAAGTTTAGTTCCTTGATGCGATAAGTTACTGGTTTTGTCGATGAACCAGTAAATTAACAGAGAGGAAATTATTTTGGTGAATTTGTTGGAAAATGGCTGTTCTTTCAATTTAATTCTATCTTATTCTTACATATATATCAGCCATCAGTTTATGCTGGAGTTTTACATGAGTGAGTTTCTAAAGAAATTTAAGTTTATGCTAGAGTTTCACATGAGATGATTGTCTTACAGTTTGTGGTTCTACAATAACAAACTAAAACAATAGTAGCGGAATTCGTGATTCTACAACTGAGAACTATTTTGTTATGACATTTGTGTAATTATAGCCAAAAACTCCAAAATAATAATAATCTTGCCTCTTGGAGCTTTGAACTGCCACTAGTCAAACTCCAACATTTTTCATTAAGTTCCAATTGACAGTTCAAAATTATACTCTAGAAAAAATTCTGGTCCCTCGAATTTTAATTTATAAATATTCAAATTTTTAGTAAATGTTTTGGAGTTTTTTGTATTTGAGCTAGGATTTTTTTTTAAACTTCTATTTTCACATTAAAAATAAAAAATAAAAAATAAAAATTATGTTTCAAACGGCAGCTAAACTTTTTCTTTAGTGTTAAGGGTCTTCTTTAGGGAGAGATTAGTCTCTTGATATCTCTATACCTTCTTTTTTCTCATAGGTAAGTCAATCAACTAAATCATATTTGTATGCATATTTTAGTATACTTTTCAATGTTTCTGATTTATCATCATTCAAGATTTACTTTGTTAGCTTTTGCATAATACCCTGTTAATTTTGATCCAAATAAAGTGGTATTAGAGCCAATGATAAAACATAAATGGTTCAGTTTCATCCCCTTACACTTGGTATGAAATTCAAAACCTGGCGATTCCCCTACTCTGTTCAATACCCTTGCAAGATAATCCATGCATATCACAAAAAGGAGAGTGGATATGGAATCTTCTTGTCTTAACCATCTCTTCCCTTGAATGCTTCCATGTACCCCACCACTAAGTGCTAGGTTGTACTGTGGTGTAGTCACACACTTACTCACCCTATGAACTTCTGAGGAAAGTTGAAGAACTACAAGCATCTCCCTCACAAATTCCCACTTCAAAGAGGCATAGGATTTCTTTAAGTCAATCTTTAATAAACAGCTCTGGGTAGTGTTCTTTTTTTTACAGTCTCATCAAATCTTGGCAGATCAAGATATGGACAATGGTTCTTCCCTCTATGAGAGCACTTTGATTGCCTGATATTATTGTAGGCAGTATCCCCTTCATTTTATTACATAGTACCTTAGAAATCACCTTATATATTATGTTGCAACATGCTTGGGTCTGAAATCACCCACTCCTTCCACATGAGTGCTTTTAGGAACCAAAGTGATAAGAGTTTGGTTCACCACTTTCAACATCTTCCCTGATCTGAAAAAGTCTTTAACTTCTCCTATAACATTCTCCGCAACTATTTCCCAACTTAGAATGACTTCCATACTCATCAGGTCCAAGTGATTTATCCCCTTTGATAGCCCATACTGCATTCTTAATTTCCTCCCTTGTTACTTTTTGAGCCAATAGTATCCTGTGATCCTCCTGTAAGATTGGCCCATGCCTTACTAACCCTTCGCATACCTGTATTCCTTGTTCCTAACAGCTTTGAATAAAACTCAATGAATGCTTGAGCAATTTCAGTAGGCTCTGTTTGGTCTTGCCCTGGGCTATCTTTAATTGTGAAGACTCTATTTGTATTTCTTCTTGCTTTTAGCATAGCATGAAAGAAACTAGAGTTCTGATCCCCATAAGTAAGCCACCTAACCTTACTCTTCTGTCTTAGATATTGCTCTTTTGCTTTGTTCCATTTTATACAGTCTTGTGCCAGTTTTTGCTCCTCCTTAGTTAATGCTTCATCAGTTGGAGTTCTTTGCAGTTCACTCTGGCATTGTAATAGAGATACCATGGCCTCATCTGCCCTTTGTTCAACATTACTAAATTGAGTTTTGTTCAGTCCCTTTAGCACTCCCTTAGGCTTGTTCAATTTCCCTACTAACTCATACATTTTGGTTCCACCCCTTCTTCACCCTACCCTTGTAATTAGGAGCCAGACTCAACATATTAAAATACCTAAACAAGTATCTCTGAGTCTTCCCCCTTCCCAATGTATCACCCCATGTGAGTGATCAAACAAGCCACCTCTGAAGCTGGCAGCATTGTTTTCCATTCACTGTTTACCATAACTCTATCAATTCTACTATATACCCTGTCCCCTCCACTTTGTTTGTTACACCAAGTGAAATAGGCCCCTAAAGATTTCAGGTCTGTTAGTTCACAATCATCTGCACATTGCCTAAATTCTCTTATTTCTGCCATTGTGATTTGACTCCCTAATCTTTCCTCTGTCTGCATGACACAATTGAAGTCTCCCATCCATGTAATCTCCTAGTGTCCTCCCATAACCCTCTCATCAAAGCTGCATCATTGAAGGCATACACCAGTGTTACAGAAAAACTACACCTTATCCCCTTATGCACCACTTGACATGAATCAACTGCTGAGTTGTATCTCTTATATCTACCTCAAATATGTGAGGCTTCCATACTAGCCATATTCTACCACCTGGATGTTTACTTAGGTTAGTACAAAATGATCAACCACTACATAGATTAAGAGTGACCTTCTAAGCCTTACCCTCTTAATCTTTGTTTTCAAGAGTCCAAATAACCCCACCCTATTCTTATGCATAAACACCTGCATTTCTTGCTGCTTCATTGGGTTGTTCAGACCCCTAGTGTTCCAAAATCCCAAGCTATCCATTGGGAGGGGGTAAACCACCTTTCCCGTTTGTAGGAACCTGACCACCATGTCCTTCCCCAGGGCTAGAAGAACTAGGCACATCTCTAGGATTTTGTTGAACTCTTATTTCTAGGTGCTCATCCTGCTTCTTGACATAGCCACTTACCCCTTCTGCATTCTTCAGTACCCCAAATGCATTTACAGTTTTCACTCCACTCTCATCATCTGGTCCTCCTCTCCTTGTATTAGTATATCTCATATATCTATTGTTCCCATATGGAGGTTTCCCTTTCTGTTGTTCAGCTTTACCACCTTTAGGTTTTCTTACTTCTTCATTGTGTTTAGTCATCTGGTTAGCTTCCTGCTCCTTCATTTTCCCCTTCTTGAGCTCCTCTTCTTTCATATGCTTTCTGCAGTTCACTAGCTCATGTCCATAGTTCTTACATTTAGGACATAGCACAGGCTTCCATTCATAGAATACTCCTACTCCACCATCTGTCCATACTCATTTTCAAAAGCAACCTTAGTAGGATTTGTGTGATTTATTTCAACTTCAATCGGCACCCTAGCATAGGTTAGTCATTCTTTCATAGTTGTAGCACTGTCTGTTCTTAAAGGCTTTCCTACTAACCCTGCTATCTTCGCTAATGCTTTAGGACCCCAGTATTTAATATCCATTTCAACTACTCTCACCCACACCGGGATCCTCTTCATTGCCTCCTTAGTGAATTCCATCCCTGGCTTTATAATTACAACATTTGGATGCCCTGTTCCATAGCTATGTTTCTAGCTTCCAATGTTTTAAATTTAACCATGAATACCCCCTTATTAACTTGTGAGACCTTATGCACCCCCAATTGACCCCAAATTCTTCGACAAAATCCATCGATTACTGTTTGCGGGGAGTTCAATCCCAAAACATAACACACAACCGCTGTATTCTAGTATGCAACCTCCTCTTTTATATCATCCATGATGATTTTGACCTTTGATTTTCTAGATTCTTCATGAGTCAGGTCAATTCCATCTGTGATAGGAATTGCTCCAACAATTTGACTGCAATAACCCCTATTACTAGCAGTAGTGGTCGTACCTGTAGCCATAGCTTTGTCAGTACTCTCCACTATATCTGCCCACGACTTCGGGCTCTCCATATCATGTCCTTGCTTCGCTGGCGCCAGTGAATGTTCCTCCGCCGGAGCTAGTAAAGTTGGCTCAAGCGGCGTGATTCCCTGTATACTGTTAATACTCTTGCTTTTCTTTGCATCAGTTGATTGCGGTACTGCTTTCCCCAATGAAATTGTGCTATTATTCCTTTGTGTCATCGTCTTCTTCACTCCAGTCTTAGATCCCATCGCCATTTTCAGCGTTAACTGACCTAGATAGAATTTTTTCAATTTAGATCTGATAATTTTTTTAAACTATTTTTAATCCATAATATTTAATTTTATTTTTAATCCCGGCATTCACTGATGATGAAGATTAGGTAAAGAAAGAGGATTAGATTATTGTCAGAAAATTTAAGTCAATGGAAGATTTGGTACTACTTGTCTGAATTTTCTATTTATTTAAATTTTATCATAATTATAATTATAATATAATATTTTTCTCGGTGGAAAAGTACTCTTTCATAACTTTCATTTTCTTGGATGATAAATTTAGTACTTGGATTTTCTCCTTCTAAACAACATAATATATAGTTCCACAATGTCTTCGTAAAAAAAAATCTTATTTGGATGAAGATTATTCTCGATAGTTTTTATGTTACTTCTTATATTCTATTCTTTGTCTCCGTTCATGTGATTTGACTAGACACAAAATTTTAAAAAAAAATGAAAATGTTTGAAACTTATCGTGTAAAACAGTCATATATATTTGTAGAATTATAAATTATTTTATTAAGGGTAATAGAAGAAGTTTTAAGTTAAATTATTTTTAAATATAATAATGTATCATTTTTTTATGACATATTAAAAAGGAAAATGTATCACATAAATTGAGATAAGGGTAATTTTCTTAAATGTATTTTAATTGATCAATCATATCAAAATATATTATGTATTTTTTATTATAATTTTCTTTGTTGTCTTGATAAAAAAAATTACTATGACGTTTTTTACCCTTATTTTTGTTAAAAAGGATCTTCAGCGACAGGCCCAACTTGAACGTCACACTGGTATAAAGTAACGTCATCTATAATGAATAGCTGACAATTAATGCCAGGCTTCCACATGTAGGGTTTTTTCTTTTAAAAAAGGTAAAATAAGAATGTGAAAAGATATAATGAATATTATTGACTATAAGATTAAATTATCTCATTATAGCGACACGATTTACTAATTGAAGAGACTTTAAGTGCTGTTATATATATTGGATAAAGTTCAATTACGTTAATATGATAACAATAATGTTAAAATTTTAATTACTTGGAAAAAGTTCAAAGACCCTTCATGAGATTAGCTCTACCTTTTAATCCAAATGTTCCTTCCTTTTGTCATATATTAAACAATATACTCAGTATAATCTCACAAGTGGATTTGGAGAGGATAGAGTATGTCTACACCTCTATTTTTGGTAGAGAGATTGTTTTGATAGACATTTGACTCAAAATAAAGCAAAACAAAATAGGTCAAGAAGAAAAAAGAAACAATAACTAAAACAAAATAATACGCTAAGCAAATAACAAAAAATAGTAGATAGTAACATGAATTAAAGGATAAGTAAGAAAAGAAAAGCGAGACAATGCTCTATCATTTACTAACTTTCTATCATAATTTGTGTCCTCCACAACCTTCTATGTAAGGTCATGTCCTCGATAAGCTTTAGTTGCGGGCATGTCATTTCCAATCACATCTCTCCAATACTTCATTGGTCTACCTCTACTTCTCCCGAAGTCATCCGTAGCCAACCTCTCACATTCCGCACTGGGACATCCACACATCTCCTCTTCACATGTCCAAATCATTTAAACCTCGTTTCATGCATCTTGTTTTCCATCTAGACCACTTTCACCGTATCTTCTATATATTACACAAACACGTCATAATTACCACAAACCATAAATTGCGATTTCAGTGTCTATGGGACAGTGCCCCTTAATTTCATAAGTTGTGGCAGAGGCGGGTTTAAATTTAAACTTTATCCGTTATAGATTTTAGGACTATGACTTTTTCAAGTGTTAATAAGTGGGTCTAAAATATAAAATGTGTGCATAATTTAATGAATTTTTTAATATAATTATATTTTTGTTTGAGCAAAACTACTGAATTCGCCGAATATCTATGTCGATTTTCATCTCTGCCCTGAGCAGTGGTATATGTTATGGTAGGTGTGAGTACTGCTGCAGGTGATTATAATATATACAACTAATCAGTGAAAATCAAAGCTTCCATAAATGCTACGTCAATTACATTATATTATTCAAAAAACCCTAGAAATCTAGGACGTTACAATTTGAAACCCTACAAGTCTAGAACCATGTATAATTTGAAACCCTAGTTCCAAATAATGCAATAATATGCGTTCAAACTCAGTAATCAAACGTCTATCTAACGGTGGTCGAACACGGCACAAATTCCCTAGTACTGATTAGAGTTATTTAAGTATATATCCATGGTTGTTGGATGACAAATATAATTGAGAATATTGACCAATAATGAACAATAATATTGCAACACTACTGTAAACAACTCATTTGCAATGAAGAGGCTAGCAGTAGCTACCTGTATAATCACCACAAAACTTTTATTAGTCTACACTTCTTGTAATCTACATATATCCACTCTTTATTTGGATTAGGGCGGATATGAATTTGAACGGGTTAAAATTGAATGTCATTGCTTATACCTTCCAGAAGTGAGTTGGGCTGAGATTAGTTGAGACAAGATGAACTAAATAATGAATCATAGTCCAATCGGTTCAACTCCTACTAAATTTTAATTTCTTTATTTGTTTTTTATTTTTTTTAAACCAAACAAAACTAAGTAATACTTTCTTTTACTTATAATATATAACATATCAAATAAAAATATTGTTACAAGTTTCCCATGGCTCAATTTAGGTTACATACTTAGCCCAAAATCAGTCCAACGGAAAGTTGGGTTGAATTTTGGATGGATCAAGATGTGCTGAGTAATAAATGGGCATGTCATTAACCCTCCAAACTTTGAACGAATTAGGCGGTCATATTTTTCATGTGATAAATTTGACACCATTAATTGAATTATTTGGAAAACTAGATTCTTGGACGGAGACTATATCTCTTACCGAAAAACGAAAAATTTTAGGGCCCATTTTTTCATTTTTTATTATTAAGTAGTATTAGCCAGAATTTACTGTAAAGACTCATAATTTGCAGATTTTAAACCCAATTAAGTCCTCACTTTTAAGAATTAGAACAGGGCCACTAAAATATTTGAGACAGCCTTTCTCGTACACTATAATTGTAGTTTAGCAGTATATATAGCAAGTTATTACTGATCAATATTCTAAATTATCACATATCATACTTGTGATATATGAAGAGTTAGATGTGATAAGTCAACTTAATTTGATAATATAAAATTTAAAAATCTAAAGAATAAGATGGTACGATCAACCAGACCAAAAGGGTAAAGGGCCAAAAAAGAAATCGAGGATTGGGCGACAGATACTAGTTCGATGACGAAGTATGATGTAGGGGTGCACAAAAGTCGGTCCGGACCGAAAAATTCGGTCCGATCCTAATGATCTGATTTTTCGGTTTTCGGTCCGATCCGGTCCGGTCCGGACCGAATTTGAAATATATATATTTTTTATAATATATATAATTCCTAATATATATTGAATTATATAATTCATAATATATATAATATATATAATTTATAATATATATTGAATTATATAATTCCTAATATATATAATATTAATATATATAATTTCGGGTCGGTTTCCGGGGACCGGTTTTTTTTTTAAATTGAATTTTCAGTACTGAAATTGACATTCTCGGACACATTACCATGAAATTTGTACGTTGAAATTTATTGTATATCGCGAGATATTTAGATTTGAAAAGGGAAAAAACGTAACGATTTGGGGGAAAAGTGAAATTATAGATTGCCAAGAAGGAAGTTTTTGGAGAAATCGGCTGAAGCAAACAGACTTTAGTTTTGTTTTAGTTATGGATGGCTTCGTCTCGAAAAAATACGCGAAATCAAAAAAAAATATTAGATCAAACGGACGTCCGAGCGCAAAATTATGACCATTTAATGTTTCGCTAATTTACAATTTATATTTGATATGTCAATACCGCGCGTGGGGGTGGTCGGGGGACTGGGGAGGCAAATGCATTCGGTCCAATAAACCGGACCGGATCAAAAATGACCTGGACCGGACCGAGAAATTCGATCCTAGTGATCTAGGTTTTCGGTCTTCGATTCGATCCGATTTTAACCTTTTGTGCACCCCTAGTATGATGGTGTAAACAATTTTAACGCGTGTACGATATTATTGTATTCAATTCGCTAGTCTATTCTTATAATATGTGTCCCTATTTATCCGTATGCGTATTTATATCAAATTATAAAACTAATTTTAATAATTAAAAATTAAAAGAATATATATATATATATATATACTTATATTTATTAAGTTGATATAAATATTTGTACAACTAATTAAGTAATATGTCCCTTCAGTTCATATGCTATCGTTCTACTAGCTTGTCAAATGCATTGAATTTTCACCTGACCTAACGTACCCCGTTCTGGTGTTCATTAATTCATAAATCTTGAATCAATCATGAAGATATATAATATATATATATAGTATACGACGATAGTACTATTAATTTATTGGGAAACGACATGTATCACGAACACATCTCGTTGAGATTTCAACCAACTTTAAGCCATTTAACTATTTTACTATATTCCTCTAACTGTAAATTTATCTTTTAAGTTATTTTTAATTACGTATAAAATATGTTTTGTACACTAATATTTTATCCTATCTTGTGAGTCCCGTCAATTTCAACAAACTTTAGGCATTTTACTATTTTAGTATATTCCTCTAGCTAACTATAAAAATATATTTTTAGTTCTTTTAATTACGTATAAAATATGTTATTTACACTAATATCTTATCATATTTTATGAGCAATATTATGATTTATCGTGGTTAATAAAAATAATTATATTAAATTATTTATCACTTTAGAAGTTCAAGACATAACTAATTATTTTTTCTCTATTTTATCATTTGTCATTAATAAAGATGACATCTAAATAGAGTAAACATTTAATGGAGATAGATTATAACTTAAATATAAATAAGAGTAAAACCGGTTAAATAACTCTTCTTAATTGATATTTCTTAAGGAAATTGTAAACTAATAAAATGATAAATAATTTGAAATGGACGGAGTATATCACATAAATTTGAATATAGGGAGGGGAGTAAGAATTAATACTTGTAGTTCCGGAGGATATCCAACATGTTGCTGATATGAATTTTCATGCTCTGATGATGCTCACGTCAAGTACGATTACCTCATGTCTTCCTCTTTTTTGGCCATTCATTAATCATTACTCATGTACTCTGCCACTTTTCCACGTCATTTTCTTTCCTTCTTTCTTTATTTATTTATTTCACTTAAAACAAATATTAATTACTCCTTCTGTTTATAGAGTTGATCAAGTTTGGGAGTAAATAATTTTTCTTTGATTCAATTTTGAACATAGTTGTTCGAATATTTTATAATAATATTTATTTATTTAAAAACTACATCAAGAGTATTATTCACAATATATAAAATAAATAAAGAAAATCATAATTAAAGAAATTAAAGTGTTATTTGATTTCTTAAACTAGTCCACCCTTGTATAAATTAAGATGTGGGAGTAGGGGTGGCAATGGGGCAGGAAAAAAGCAGGGCGGGGACTAATATGCAAATATACTGCAACTAATGAAAGAAATTGCTAGAACTAAACTGTCACTAGCTGAAACCTGTATCCCATTTCTTATTAACCACTTTAACTGTCAGGTTTCCCTCTGCAAGCATAAAGTATCATCAGCTAATACTTGCAATTTCTCATTCGTAACAGTTCTCCCACCTGACTGCTCAACACCACCAATTTGTTCATATATAGAAACTTAAAAATTAACATAAATGGGGCAGGATAGGGCTTCGCGGGCAGAGCATGGCAGGGTATTTTTTTGACAAAGCTAAACGGAGCAGAACAAAATGGATCAAAATCTTAATAGGTCAAAGTTTGTTCCGCCATAACACGCCCTTTTGACATCCTTAAGTGGGAGTACTTACTTACTAAGGACAACAAAGGTAGGCGGAAAAGTTTAAATACGTAAAGGATAGTGAATTAGCTGTAACCATTTTATAATACTCCATAGAAGCAGATCTTCCAATAATATGTAACCGTCAAATAATAGTATTTAACATCCAAAAAATTGTCAAATAAAATGCATCACATGTACCACCATGTCCTAGGTTATGACATAACAAAACTAAATTTTTCCTCCACGTGAATTTATGTGATATTTTTTACTTTTTGAGAGCCATACAAGAAAATTATTTACTGTGATTTATTTGTACACTCTTTAAATATTTTATATTGATAATTATTTTGACTTATAATACTTTTTATGTAGCTTATAAATATGTAAATTATTTTTAAATAAAAAGTCTGTATTTCCAATTCACAATCAAAATTATAAATAAGTTTTGCCTTTAAAATTCAAACCGCGTCACATAAATTGGGACGGATGTAATATAATTTTGAAATTCAGAATATCCGCCAGTATGATTTCGAAGTGAGCACTTCTTGCCATTTTTGAGTTTAAAAAGTAGGACTTTGCTAACTTGATAAAGGCATCAACCTGGCTAGAAACTTAAATAGAAATGTGAACTAGGGAGACTATTTGTCTATTTTTAGCATTTGGAATGACAAAGAATGATGCAACTAAAATATCATATTTGAGCTGCTTAGCTAGGTGTGATTGAGTCACAACGATTAATTGTAACGATCTGTCAAGTCATTTTTTAGCTACATACCATTATTTACCTATTTTACCCCTTCTGTAGACTCTAGGGTTTGTGATGTGCGGGGAGGGTGACACGGATTTCGAGGTCCATTTATATGAATTTCGGATGAAAACCCCAAATTGAGAATCGTTGAGTTGGATAGTTTGACTCTAGGTTGACTTTTAAGTATATGGATTCGTTTCCGGGTTCCATCGCTTGTAACTTCGGAGGGTCATATATGACTTAGTTGAATACTTGAATCATGGGTTCGCTTCTCGAGGCAACCAGATGTATTTTGTGGTACTATTTGTGAAAAATGACTATTTGGTTTATTCGGGAGATTCCTTGAAAAAGTATGTCTTAGCTCAGTCATATGAGAAATCTGAGTGCGCGAGCGAGTTCGTAGCATCGTTTATACTTGACATACATGTTTGGTTTGTATTCGGGGGATCTCATATGAGTTTCAGATGTTGAATCGAAGTTGGAGAGTTTTGAGAGCTTGATGGTTCTGGTGTGCCGCAATTGTAGTGGTTTTACTGCTTTTACGGTGCCGCAATTGTGGTGGTTTTACCTCTTTTGCTGTCATTTTACTGCTTTTGCGGTGAAATCTGTAGGTTTTATAAAAATATCTCCCAATCCGAAAGTCATTTTCCAGTTTTATATCTTGAGTTCAAGAGGTTGGTTTTGGGTGATTTCAAGTGGGGTTTACTCGTCTAAGCTCAAGGCGTCTAAGCTCAGGGGTAAGAATCTAACCTTCATATTTATATTACCCAAAGATTCTCTCCATTAATTTGTAGATTAATCATGTTTTTTGGTTGAGATTTTGGGGTTTTTAGCCCTAACTTAAGAAATGAGTTTTCTTGAAATTGAAGGTCATTTCATGGTTAGATTTCAAAGATTTTCACGATTATGACTATTTTGGTTATGGATAAATAAAATTTCAGTTTTGCCCGGGGTCACTTTTTGAGTTTCAGACTAAAGTATAGCAATATGGGTGTTGTTAGATTCATATGAACCCGTAGAACACTTTTTTGATAATATTGTACTCATTTTCTCAATAAAATTTTCTTTTTGACTTTTCGGGTTCGGGATGAGGTTTTAGATATACTTTTGACCTCGAGTTCCTTACAAGACATGTTTGGTATCATTAGAATCATGTGTAATGTAGAATTAATACTTATGTGTTAATTGAATATGTGTGGTAACATAAGAAATTCATGTGTTTATTTGAGCTACGATCGTCCGATATTTGCTCGGGAGGACTTGTGAATTAGGAGTCCATGGCTCCTGCTCGTCTTTGGTAGGCTACGATTTAATTTTTCAAGACTCTGATAGAAGTATGTAGTAGTTATAAATGTTGAGGGGTATTAGACGTGTTTGTAGATCCCGCTCAAACGGTTGAGTGGGTACTTGTGTTAAACTGTATTGATGTATGCTATGGGGAATCAACCTTGTGTTGATTCTGACTACTATTATTTGGGATTATCTCCATTATGTGGGCTCATCACCATATTTTATATTATCGTGTTTATTCAACACACATGTTTTGATATGATATTCTGCTTGTACTCGGATTACTGGCGTTGGACTGCTTGATATTATATCCTGGTTGTATTTGGATTACTGTGGTTGAACTGCTTGATATAATATCTGGACTGTACTTGGATTATTTTTTTGTTGAACTCTGAACATCTCTTATACTTGGTTGCATCTCATACATTATGATTTCTTACCTTTTATTGTCATTTGCATGCATACACTCATGGTTCTGATGATATTGACATGAGAGTGATATGAAAATGTTGTGGGTTCAAGAGATTGGGAAGGCAAAGTACTTATGAGATTATCGCAACACTGAGATAATGATATTACATATGGATCAGTTTGCACGCCGTAACAGATATGATACGCGGGGATCGAAGTTGCACGCCTACAATATGACATTATTACAGGTAAGAGTTGGGCTCAGTGATTCGATAAGTTATTCCGGAGCGCAGAGTATATTGACTTCGCGGATCCCCCATGAGTGTACGGATTATAAGAAAACCTTGGCGTACTATATACTGGATTGATAAAGGTACATGCATTTGCATTCATATCATACATGCATCTATACATTGATTAATTGTGGTTTGGTAATGTGATATGGTTGGTTGTTGGAACTTGGGTGAACCCTGATTTACTTGGATTGGATTGATTGTATTGGACTGAAACGGTCGCTATGATTGAGCTTGTCTTTGTGAATACTTGGAATTATAATTGATTCTACTGAATCGGGTTGATGGCCATTATTAGGCTGGTCTATAAGAACACTTGGATAAATGGGTTGATCGTGTTGACTTAAATTGGTTACCATGTGTGGCTTGATTTCTTGGGTATAGATTTTATGATTTATATTTTTTAAGTCTAAGTATTTGATGTCTACTACCACGGTGATCGAAAATGTCATTATGTCAAGACTTTGTCAAGATTCAAGGAAATATGTGCAATTGTAGGTTGTCTGATAATTGAATGTGTGACTGGTAACGAGTCTTGTAAGGATCATGTGATAAGCGTTGCTATGAGAAATATAAACATGAATGATTTGTGTGTGTCATACGGTAGCTGTATAGAAGCTTAACTAAGCCTAAGGCTAATGATAATAAGGGTGTTAATATCTTCATGGCTAATTTAGTTATAATATTCCGGGTAAGTATTCTTAAAAGGTTATTTTGATCTAAGTGTTTATTTGTTAATTGATAAGTTAAACCAGGTATGCGAGGCTAAGTATGAATATGACTTGGACAGAGAGTACTAGTCGGTGGGTATTATGATAGTAAGATCCTTGTGTACGTATATGAACTGATTGTACTTGACTGTTTTTTAAATCTTCTATAAATAAAGTGATTTGTTGGACCCGTGAATTATTATCTGCACAACATGACTTATATGGGTTACTGAACTGTCTAATATAGGCTTATCTGGTGTCAATTTGATATTGATCTCTGTTACGTATCTTCTGTCATTATCATCCTATGATGTCTATGGGGGTACGTTGTGTACTCATGCTACATCTTTTTGGATGCAGATACAGATCCTACTACCAGTTTGCGAGCTCGAGTGTGAGTCCGAACATGTAGATTTAAGCATTTTCAGGGTGAGGATGCTACCTTCATCATGACTTTGGATATTCTATCTTTATCCTATCTTTTATTGCGTTTGAGAGACATGTCAGACAATTCAGCTTTTGTAATCAGTTTTGCCACTTTGTTACCCTTGACTTTCATACTTGTAACGTTTATAATGCTCTTATATTTACAAACTAGATCACTTGGGGATGTTATTAATGTATCATACTTACATTTCTTTCGCATTTATAGTATGAGACAATTTATGTGATATTTTGTTATCTTCCGCTTTTACTTATGTTATATCATGTGAATTATTTGAGGGTGGTTCGTCTACAAGTGGGATTGTGTAGGTGTCCCCACGATTTCTGAAAAGGGGTCGTGACATTAATAGTTAGGGAGTAATAAGACAAGCTAAAGTGGTTGTTGGATTTATGAGACAGTCCGGTGCACTACGCTCCCGCTATGCGTTAGATTCGAAAAATTGCCGGATCACAAGGGTGTATTGTACCTTGGATTTATGTTTTACCTATATCTTGACCTGTATGTAACTGAATATTTACTGAAAGGTAATACATGTTGCAGGGTACTGAAACCAATTGAATGCATAACGTAATGGAAGCCAACTACTTTGTCCTTAAGAGAGGGTAATTTTTTAAATTTCCTCGTATTTTATTTTTGGGATTTGCCGTTAGCAAATACTCCTACGTACTCCACATATGATATAATGAGCCGCCTCAAATGGCTGCCAAAGGGCGGCTTGATGCAAAAGTTGAACAAAGCTGTAATATATTAGGAAAAAATAGGTGTGATCGAATAAGTACTAAAGTTCAGTTGTTCAGAAAGAATTATTGGCTCAATAATAGTAATTATTAAAAGTCGATTAGAAGTAAAAGTTCACACACTAACTATGAATAAGTAACTCGTAAACAAGCGGATTTAAATTTAAAGTTTATGAATTTCTATAATTAAATTAATTTATAATAATAACTAGATTTACAATTAAATATTCAATAAATATGTTAATACATACAGACAAAAGCTATTGAGTCCTTAGAACCCATACGTAAAGCTTTGGCTCTGGCCCTGCTATAAAATAAAAAACAGAGAACTTTACATTTCTAGTCATGCGGGACCCATCTCTTACTACCGCCTAACCCAGTAATCCGGGTTACATATCCAAGTCGAAGAAGAATAAAATCTGCAAGAGGAGAAATTTCCTCTTGAAAATATAATTAAATAACGAAAAATGTGTTCTCTTTAATAGTTTAAACTTTTAGATAAAATGGTCACACACTTTAATATGATATCAAAACACATAGAGGTAGATCCTGTGATCAAATTTTACTGTCACCCGTAATCAAAAAGAATTTTCACGTGCTTGGACAAATGAAAAAAAATCATCTATTTCAATTAATGTGAATGTGTTTGACTGGGCGCGAAGTCTAGGATTGAAAGGAAGACTTATGAAATTTTGGTCTAAAACAAGTCATAAATATTTGTGTGAGTATAAATCATCTAGGGTAAAATTAGAAGTTTAAACTTAAATTGCTACTAAATATAGAAAGATATCATTATTTTTTAGATCGACTAAAAAGAAAAGAGTGTCACATAAATTGAGACGGAGTATAACTTTTATCGATTTTGTGCGGGTATTAATTATCATGTGAACAAGAGAAAAGAAACGTACAAACTGATATGGATTCACAATCCACTGCCTTGATCCACTTGGCTACATCCTCCCCTACCCCCGCACAGGTTGAAGTCTCTATCTACGATCAGATCCTGGACATCCAAATGCTTCGATTTGAATTATCCGGAGAATGCGTTGCCTGATATATATAAAAAGATGGACAATTTGAGAATCCAATACTTCTTGGTCGTGAATATCTGAACTGGTTGTTTGCTGTTCAAAAATTCTTGTTTAGGCAGTTCATACCATCCATACATAGTGTTTTGATCTAAGATTTCAATTCTTCCGTGTTTCAAAGAATATATATATATATATATATATATATATATATATATATATATATATATATATATATATATACTCCCTCCGTTCCATCTTAAATGACTTAGTTTGCTTTAACACAAAGTTTAATAAATAAAAAAAGACTTTTAAATCTTGTGGTCTTAAGATGAAACTGAGGGAGTAAGTTATATGATAAGAGTATCCAATATTTAAATCATGTGGTCTTAAATTAAAAGTGTGTATATTACTTTAGTTTTGTGATCTTAAACTTGTCAACACTTACTAAATATAAAAAATGCACTATTTTTGGGACAGACCAAAAAGAAAAGTAACACACTTAAAGTGAGACGGAAGAAATAGCTATTACAGTAGTAACTGATAGAAATACAGCCGAGAGAAGGAGAAAAAAAAGGTTTAGGGCAAAGATTTTAGGTTTTTGATACCATATTGATAATTGATCCCTTGATTAATTTCATTCCAATGATAGAAAATATATACAATTATAAGATGCTAATACTAATTTAAGTTACTTAAATTATAAGATGTTAATTACAATCATCCAAACTAATTGATTACAATCCTAATTATAATATCAATCATATCATAATTAATGCAGAGTAGACATAATTATGAGAGTGACCATAATTATTCTAACAGTAACTTCCAATGAGTCGTCCTACCAAACGAGCGAAATGAAAAGAAGTGAATTATATTAGACCCCACACTGTAAGCTTTGCATGATTCATTCTGTAAAATGAGTTAATAATACGGACGATAATGCTGAAATCAACAACCAACCTATATTAATGATTTCCCCAATTTCATTTGAATTCTATAACATATTACTGGAGTCTCATTTAATGTTTCTCCTTATCATGACACCAGCATGACTACTTATTTCATGCCATTGACGTCTAGCTCTTATCTATATTTATAGTATAATGTACTACATAGTCTCCCAAAAGAGCAGTATTCTTGGAAACCCCTAAAGGGAAACAGTGTTTTTTTTCTTTTATCAAGAATCTTTTGACTACTCACAAAATGGCTAGACCTAGATGGAAACCAACTCCACATCAGCTGATGATATTACAAGATTTGTACAAAAAAGGGTTGACAAATCCAAATTCATGTCAGGTACAAATGATAACTGCCAATCTTTCTATGTATGGAAAGATTCAGTGGAAGAATGTGTTTTACTGGTTTCAAAACCACAAAGCTAGAGACAGGCAAAAGATGAGAAAACAGATTTTTCAGCAAACGCAGAAATACACAAATACCGATGAAAACCCTCCTTCTCCTTCTCCTTCTCCTTCTCCTTTTCCTTCTCCTTCTCCTTCTCCTGCTGTGAATTATCAACTATACCCTAACTCTCCAACTATATTTCTTCATCAGGTACAATTTTGTCTATCCTTGTCGTTTAATAATCAAAGAGAGATTCAATATTTTACTTTTATCGATTTTAAACCAAAACATTTTTTATTATTGGATTCGAAATATATTATTTATATATATTCACTAAAACTTTTATGAAAATTTAGAGTTTGAGCGGGATTATGCCGAATCTGTAACTTTTATTATGGCTCCGCCCCTTCCTTTTAGCAAGGTGTAGCGCGTGCATATGTATGATTTCATACATGATGTAGTTCTGCATGACGTGCATGCAAAATTAAATATGCATAATCTCTACGTGGTCATCTTTCCGAGAATAACGGATAGTACTATATTCACACTCTTAATGTCTTACACCAAATCAATGTCTTCCCATATATTAGTTTTTATCTAGATAGATTGATCTATAATTTGAGGTGTATGGGTTCTTATAGAGACATCAAATTGATATACAACAGTAATAAATGGGTTCACGCTAAATTATTTATAGATATTTAGTGAATTTATACATATAAGGAGTTTAGGCAAAAGTTATTGAATTCACGTGAATCTATAAATAGTAATATAATGTAGATCTACCACAATTTATCACGTAATCCCACTAAATTTATGTGGTTTAGTGTAAATACCGGATTGGATTTTCTCTTCTCAAATATATCTCATCTTACTCCTGTCGTCACAGGTTATGTGGCCTCTGACGAGGCACAGAGTTCAAGAAAGAAAAAAACTTTTGATAAACATGTTTGTATGACCATAAATCATCTTAATTATTAGGTATCAAACAAGAAGTTTAAGGTTAATTTTTTTCTTATATAAAATAGGAGCATGTATAGCTTTTAAAACTATAATTATTTTTTTAAAAATCTGTCTTCCTTTATGTAGGTTGAAGCAACAGATGCATCACCTCAAATGATGAAGTGCCTTTGGGAGAATTGCATGATGAGGACCAACGGTAGGGATTGGATTTTGATGAAAGACGATGGTTCTTCTGCCCATTGCAGCAATAACAGACCTATAAGAACATTAGAACTTTTCCCTGTTGCAACGACTGGCTTCAAGGATTAGAACAACTTATAAATCTTCTCCCTTAGCTTGCTTTATATATCACTAATAAGTAATAAGTACTCTTGTAGGCTTACTTTTGATTCGTGTATTGTGCGTGGTTGCTTGTGTTATATGAGTTAGAAAATCTTGTTAGAGTTCTAACTTTCTAGTATTTGTACGTGTATGACTGGTTAATTGGTTTGGTTTTCTCCTAACTAAAATCTATATTCTAAGTAATCAAGACCATAACACATTCACTCAAGGAATAGGACTTAACATACCCGCATGGATGTAGCTCAGTTGGTTCCAGGGTGGCAGATTGCTCCCAAGAAGGCAGGTTCGAGCCCTGGCAGCCGCAGTGTGGGAGTTCATTTCTCCTTTGTGAGGGATGACTCGCACTGTCAGACATCGCCTCCCACCTAGTGGGCCGCTGAGTACCATGATTTACCTTCCTCCACCAATCTCTGTCGGGTCGGAGGGGTGGGGGCCCTGTGGGCGAGGAATTTCGCCTTTTTGCTCCCAAGGAATAGGACTTAACACTCCCAACACGCTAAGGACTCAAGTGGCCGGGGTGCCACACTTGTTAAATTATAACTGGGTATGTTATTGTTGATTATTAGAGTGTTACTCGTCGGTCACTCATATGTGTTTGTCAATGTTGGGCCCCGTAATAATTATATATATATTAGTCTCTATAAACGTGCAGTTGCACGTTATTTTCAATCGATGTATTTATACGCGTTATAAAAATATTACTATAGTATAAGATAGGGGTTTGAATTAGTTCATCCTGATCATATTTCTCCCGATTGTATCTACTTAATACTTCTTTGAAATTGATTGTCTCAGTATTTTATTTCTCCATATAGAAAACATGTTACGACTAAAATAATTCAATATTAGAGATTAAGTGACCATATATTTATTTATTATCATTTACAGAAATAAAAGTGTTGAAAATCGTTACTAAACAAAATTATATTATAAGAATATCAATAATTTTAAAGAATTTTTAGTTATTTATTTTAAAAAATAAGTTGATCATAAAGTCAGATATAATAATTAATATTTTTCTATTAAAAAAACCAAGTGCATATATATAAAAAAAGTACATCCAAACAAATCTACAGCCCATGAAGAATAAGTTAACGTAATTTAACAAATCACAAAAAATATAATAGAAAAAGAATCTTATACCTTATCCTACACAATCCTGATAGCCGCGGAGTCTTTTATATATGAGCAAAGAATTTGATTCCAACATAAACTTATTTTTCCAGGTAATGAAGGAGTTCTTGACTAAAAAAAATAAGCCAAACATGTTTAGTTTTAACTTGTATTCTTATTTTTTTTAGAATTTTCAAAGCGTATAAAAGATAATTTTTTTAAAAGAAAATCCAAACTCTAAACAGTACTCTAAAAAAAATAGAGAGATTTACACTTAGCTTGATAGATAATAAGATAAAAAATAAAAATAAAAATAAAAACTCTTAGATTAACTGTATTTGGTTGGTCGTCTCCAAAAATAATTAAATTTGTGATGAAGTGTTTCAATCCACACAACTTCAAAATTATTCATACGTGAGTACGAGGAACATGAATGTTAGAATATTCTAGAGTTAATACCATTATTATAGTAATATTGTGTAGTATCTTATATTAATGTAGTATCCCGTGTTATATGGTAAGTAGTTTAATGTATAGGAATATTCTTAGGATTATTCTATATTCTTCCTAGTTAGTGTAAATATGTATATATTCTTACCTAATGAAACAAAGTCTTTTGAGGAAAATATTCTATCATGGTATCAAGAGCTTAGGGAAAAGATTCATCTTCCTAACACCAAAATTGTTTTTTCTTCTTTTGTTTTCGAATTTCGTCTCCTCCAAATCGAAATTCTGATTTTTTTTTTCCTGTTCATCGTGTTTTTTGTGTTTTTCATCCAACTATTATCAACATGTCTGAATCCAAATCGTTTTATCACCCAGCCCTCACAGTTTCCACTATCAAAACTCATGTTCCCATAACCTTACAAATGGAGAATGTGCATTATGTTTCATGGGCGGAACTTTTCAAAATATGTTGTCGTTCTCACCGGGTTCTTCACCACATCATTTCCCCGGAAAAAGACAAAGAAAAAGTCTTGACAACGGATGAAGACAAAGAATTGTGGGATGCCCTAGATGCCACTGTTCTTGGTTGAATATATTCAACAATATCCACGGATTTGTTGCACACGATCATGGAAACAGATTCTAAGGCAATTGATGCTTGGAATCGACACGGACATTTTTATGATAATCAAAATTCCCGCATTGCTTTGGAACAAGAATTCTCCATGTTGATATGGAGGATTTTCCTAACGCGTCCGCTTATTGTCAACGCCTCAAAGTTGGCGATCAATTAAAAATGTTGTTCCCCGCCTCCGACAACCGTTTGTTCTACAACTTGTCACGGACGACAGAGGCATATAGCGAGTTGCCACCGTTATCCGTCAAAGTAACCCACTCGCTATTCTACAAAGCAAGATCTATGTTAATCCTAGAAGAACAAGGCTTTCTACAAAGGTTGCTAACACAACCGACCTGCATACGGTCACCAATGATGAAAATAACCGGGGTCAAAAAGGACGGCATGGAAATAAAAAAAAGGTGGAAACCGCAACAGAAACGGGAATAATCGCAATTCCGGCGGTGGTTACGGCGCTCCGGCCAGAGCGATGGTAGGCGTAAGGCAAAGAAGAAGAAGTGGACTCGCCACAATGGACGGACTGGCCGACCTTGTCCTTACTCCTACTACAAATCGGGCCAGCCCACTTTCAACTACCCAAAGAAATCACCCATTGTGTTCACTTTCTTGCCCAAACACCACTGGAGCGATGAGCAAAGAATCGATTTGGGCCACCAAGAAATGGCCAACATGGAGCAAAGATTAGTGTGTTTGGCCCGCCAAGAGTAATAACAACGGTGAGCAAGAAGAAGAAGTCGGGCCACCAAAGATGGCGGAAAGCGGCAGCGAGCAGCGACTGGGCCTCGGGCAGAACGAGGCCCACTCAACGATGGCCAATCCGGAAATTGAACATGCCACGCACACGCCGCTTAATCCACTGCACACGAATTGGTATATGGACTCAGTGCAACGTCACATATGACGTCATCCCAAGGTAATCTTACGTCCTATTTTAATTTGAGCAAATCAAATGGTATAACTGTCGGAAATGGCCATTCCATTCCAATAAAAGGTTATGGTTCTACTAAATTGTCCAAACCAAATCCACCATTAGCCTTGAAAAATGTTATTCATGCACCATAATTAATCAAAAACCTAATCTCCGTTCGAAAGTTTACTTCAGATAACTGGGTTACCGTAACTTTTGATCCTTTTGGTTTTACTGTGTGTGATTTTCGCATGCGGCACGCTAATGAGATGTGATAGCCGGAGAACTTTATTCGATTTCATTACTACAACCAGACAAGAAACACTTTAATTTTGCTGTTTTTAATTCCAATTTATGGCATGAACGTTTGAGACATCCGGGAGAGTCTGTTTTAAACTCTCTCAAACGCAATAATTCAATTTCATGTACACGAACTCTTAATAAGCGTTAGTCGTGTCCTTTGGGTTAGCATATTCAACTACCTTTTGAGTCTTCTTCTAATTGCACTTTTTTGCCATTTGAGACTATACATTGTGATATTTGGACATCCCCAGTTTTGAGCTCTTCGGGGCATAGATATTATTTGCTTGTTTTAGATGATTACTCTAAATTTTTGTGCACATTTTCCATATCAAAAAAATCACAAGTGTTTTCTACATTCCTTAGTTTTAGAGCTTTCATTCAAAAACAGTTTGAAAGGGATATCAAAAACATCCAATGTGATAACGGGCGGGAGTTTGATAATAGACAATTCTGGGATTTTTGCAAAACAAATGGTTTGAATTTTCGCTTCTCATGCCCCCACACATCTTCTCAGAATGGACAGGCGGAACGCAAAATACGAACCATAAATAATATTGTCAGGACATCCCTTGCTCATGCCTCACTTTCCCCTAACTTTTGGCATCATACACTTCAGATGGCTACTTATTTGTTGAATATACTACCAAACAAACATACATCACACCAAACACCCCTTCAATTACTATAACTTCGGAAACCGACATACTCTCATCTCCGGGTTTTTGGGTGCTTGTGTTTTCCATTGTTCCCATCCACCACCATCCATAAATTACAACCGAGATCTACTCCATGCGTTTTTTTGGAATACCCATCCCATCATCGGGGATACAAGTGTTATGACCTATCCTCCAATAGGATTTTTATTAGTCGTCATGTTATCTTTGATGAAACTCAATTCCCATTTAGAAAAATCAATGAGTCACAATCTCCCACTTATGAGTTTTTGGATGCTGGAATACACCCAATTTTTACCCAATCATTGTCCCATAGTTCGTCATCGCATCGCTAATGGACAAAATTCTTTAATCCATTACCCGTCATTACCAAATGGCGCCCAACCCATCGCTCGACACTGATACACATTCGGGCCCATGTGCTTTGACACCTACCAATAGCAACCTGCCCCCTAATGCAACCCAAGCCCCTGATCCAGGCCCAGCTTTACAAATACCACATTTGGCCAGTGGCGTCCAGTCCACTGGCCCGACAATACGTCCAGTCACCCGTAGTCAACATGGTATTGTCAAACCCAACACTAAATACAGCCTTCACACCCAAGTTTCCAAATCACATTTACCATGTAACCCTGTGTCTGCTCTGAAAGACCCAAATTGAAAAATGTCCATGGATGATGAATATCAAGCTCTTATTAAAAATAGGACATGGGATTTAGTGCCCCGTCCATCTAATGCTAACATCATTCGGTCTATGTGGATTTTTAACCATAAAGAAAAATCTGATTGTTCTTTTGAGCGGCATAAGGCCCGTCTTGTAGGTAATGGGAAGACGCAGCAGGTTGGTATCGATTGTGGAGAGACATTCACCCAAAGAGTCAAACCAAATACTATCGTAAAAGGCTCACTTGTCTCTCTCCGCAGGATGGTCACTTCACCATTGGATGTTAAAAATGCATTTCTCCACGGTCACCTAAATGAGATCGCTTATACGCACCAACCATTGGGGTACAGAGATCCAAAATATCCCAATCATGTATGCCTGATAAACAAGTCTTTGTATGGCCTCAAACAAGCACCCAGGGCCTGGTATCAGTGGTTTGCAGATTTTGTATCACAGATGGGGTTTTCACACAGCCGGTCCGATAATTCTCTTTTATCTATCATCAGGGTAATCATACGGCCTATCTTCTATTGTATGTGGATGATATTATTCTGACAGCTTCCTCAGACTCTCTTCGCAAGAATATCATGTCTCAGCTTGGTTCAGAATTTGCTATGAAGGATCTTGGTCCATTACACTTCTTTCTAGAAATTGCTGTGACAAAACATGCAGGTGGGCTCTTTCTCTCCCAGAAGAAGTATGCATCTGAGATCGTGGAACGGGCTGGAATGGCCTCTTGCAAACCCTCAGCAACACCGATGGATACAAAGTCCAAATTAAGTGCCATCTCTAGCAAACCTTTTGCTGATCCAACATTGTACCGCAACCTAGCAGGCGCGTTGCAATATCTCACTTTTACCAGACTAGACATAACCTATGCCGTACAACAAGTGTGCCTATTCATGCATAATCCAATGGAAGAACATATGCAGGCACTCAAACGGATTGTACGCTACATTAAGGGCACTCAGGAATATGGATTACATCTTTACCCATCTTGCATCTCCAAACTTGTCACTTATACGTACGCAGATCGGCAGTCGTCCGGACACCGACGCCCACATCCGGGTATCAGGTATTCTCGGTGATAATTTAGTTTCATGGTCTTTCAAACGGCAACCCACAGTATCGCGCTCCAGTGCTAAAGCTGAATACCGTGTTGTTGCCAATGTTGTGTCTGATTCATGCTGGATTCGAAATCTTTTACTGGAGCTTCATTGCCAAATTCCGAAAGCTACTATGGTTTACTGTGACAACATTAGTGCAATATATCTTTCTGGAAATCCAATACATCATCAGCGCACTAAACATATAGAGTTGGATATCCATTTTGTCCGTGAAAAGGTGGCACGCGGACAAGTGCGAGTACTACATGTCCCAACGCGTCATCAAATCGCCGATATCTTCACGAAAGTGCTTCCGCTGATTTTATTTGAAGACTTTCGGGACAGTCTCAACATTCGGCGCCCTCCAGCTTCAACTGAGGGGGAGTGTTAGAATATTAGAATATTCTAGAGTTAATACCATTATTATAGTAATATTGTGTAGTATCTTATATTAATGTAGTATCCCATGTTATATGGTAAGTAGTTTAATGTATAGGAATATTCTTAGGATTATTCTATATTCTTCCTAGTTAGTGTAAAGATGTATATATTCTTACCTAATGGAACAAAGTCTTTTGAGGAAAATATTCTATCAATGAATCATTATAGGAATCAATTTGAGTGGTTGACTTGAAAGCAATAAAAAGAATGAATTTAAATTTACCAAAATTCTCACCTTACGAAATTCTAGTTGAAACTTGAAACCAAAGTCTACTATTAGACAAAGTTCCAAAGTGAAGATATTACGATGTAATTATTTTTTAAGGGCGTAAAAGTCATTTAATATTTAAAAAATATTTTTGTCAACTAATATATATTTATATATTTCAAAATATAAAAAGATTACAATTCCATTAAATGAAAACACTTTAACTATGAAAAGCAAGATTGGATCAATGAGTAAGGTTGCTCTAGTGGCAGAGCAACTCCACTAAGTAATACACTGTATAAGTTAAAATGGTGCTATTTGATATATATTTCGGATGCCAATAAAATATTTATCATGCTAGAGTTTGTGGGTGAAAAGTATGATGTAATAATTTACTCGCTTACACCTACCTACGACATGTCTTCACATAGTATATCTTCACTAAATCATAGTCATGAATCAATACACGTTTTCATCTCAATATTTTATTTAACATGATAATTAATGATTTAGTGTAAATACCCTAGTACATTTTTACTACATTGTCATTCACTAAACAAAGTTTTAATCTAGATTGACTTTTAGACCTTGTTTATCTCCAAATTTCACATTCATTTCCCCATAGAGTTGAGTCCGTCTTTCAGAGGGACGACTCACAATATGTTTTAACTCAAGTCCATTAAATATGTTTTAATCTGTTTTCCTTTGAACTTATTTTTCATTTTGAATATATATACCGCTCAAGATGCAGCTTTAGACACAAATTTCAAAAAAAAAATAATCCACAATTTACAGCTTTAGACCTCATTAACCAGTCAAATATAGGGAGGTAAAAATTTAAAAAGAAACTGAAAGACAACAATATTGATTCTCTGTTTTATGTAAATATTTTAGGGATTAAATTAAACTTAGGGACCGTTTAGATTTTCAATTCTCCAAAATTAACATTTACATTGTCAGTGCATACAAGTTTAATCCCAAAAATGAAATCAGTTCATTTCTCGAAGATAATCGAGTCATTTATTCCTACATTTGACTTAATTGAGCCTTCTATTTATAGCGTCAGCTATTATTGTTCTGAAAGGAGAGTTACAAACTTACAGAGACAATCATAGATTCTTGACCAAAATTTTGAGATAACGGCACTTTTCAAAACATCTTTCATTTATACAGGACATTATTAGAATTCACAGCTCAGTGAAGTCTACTACTATATATTCTAGAAATTTTCTTTGTGGAAATTAAAGCGAGTGGATGAATTTAAGCTAAATTCTTGACACAGCCTTCTAAGTGGTTTTGTAAGAGTGGGACTTCCGCAGTAAAACACCCCTGCAATTCATATATAAAAATGTCATTGACATATATACTCCTAAGTTCACAAATAAGAAAAAAACATACATAATAGGGCCTTACCAATTCTAGAAGACGGATGAGCTGCTGCCAACCGAGAGAATACCTTTTTCCAATTTGGTCTTGCAAAATGTGTTCTTATCTGTTACAGAGTAAAGTGTTAAAAAGCAAGAATTTCATGTTACATACATCCATTCTCAATCACTTAAGCACCACCTTATAAGGTCACGTGTAAAAAATAATTACATAATCAGTGCACAGAACTAAAACACTAAAACTGATTGTGAAAACTTGAAAACTAGAATGTTTGAAGGGAGAGTACTCATGGCTAAAGAGGATATATACCCGACTGTCGGAGACAACATCAACTCCATTTTTAGCATGTTGTAGTGATTGCACCATTGCAATAAGTGCAGATCTTGCATCTCCTTCTTCATAAACACTAGTCAAGTAGTTGTGCATTTCTATCAATTCCTGTATAATAGAAGTACTATATCAGTTCGAATTATGTTAAGTGAGGAAACTAACAGAATTTGTGTAATTCATGTTATTGAAAAATAACTCACATTATGGTCATATTCAGCAATATCGTCCATAACTCCCTTGAACCAGTCAAATGATCCTTGTTCTCTTGTCACCCAATAGAAATATGCTCTGTGAGGACCTCTCTTATTACTTGATTCACCAAGTTGCTGATTCTGCAGTAGTTGGATTTCGTTATGCTTTCATTTTCACATCTATAATCATTCTTAATTAGAAAAAGAGTTTAACTCATAGTGACTGAAAAGGTAGTATGAAATTATTTACACTGTCAGTGTAACTTAAATCCTTAGCAAAGTATGGTTTTAGATTAGGAACTTACAGATTCAGATTCATTGTTCAGAAGGTCCTTTAAAATGCTGATAAATGGTGTTGCTCCTATTCCCAAGCCAATCAATAGAAGGATATCATATTTCTTGTAGTTCTGAGCTGGTGCACCATAAGGTCCTTTAATAGTGATTTTTGGAAATCTGTCTCAAAAGTCAAAAGGTAAAGAGAAATATAAGTTCCATTATTGTTCATGAACATGAAAATCAGTAGCAAATAGAACATGGTAACATACTCGGATTGAGACTGTTCAATATCTGAATATGCTTTCGTTTCCAATCTAACAAGACTTCCTTTCCTTGATTGTGCAGCTTGAGGCTCACAGGCCTGCAAAGAATAGCTTATGAAGATCAGAAAAAGCTTAGAATAAGTAGAAGAAATAAAATTGATCTGCAACGCATTACGAGGGAGTTTAACTTCTATACACTGAATGTGTAGAAGAATACTGTTAGGTCATGTTAGGTCATTTGAAAGGTAATTATAGTAATAATTTCACCTTAAAAGCTATGTAGCACGGACACGTGAGAGGTGTCCGATAGGACACGGACACGCGGAAACGACAATTTTGAAAAATAGGGGACACGACACGGCAGGGACACGGCTGTAAAAATAAATTAAAAAATATTTTTATATATATATATAATATAATATATAAAATACTAAAATTAATATTATTAAAGCTTCACATTCATAAATAAATTATAAATTTATTTCAAATTTGTTATATACCAAATAACCAAATAACCAAATAACCAAATAACCAAATAACCAAATTAAATATGTACCAAATTAAAAAGAAACATTCATAACAAACTGACAATCAATCAAATATTCAATACATAATTCATAAGACCATAGTCCATAAACTAATACATAAGTATGTCCCAAGACCCAAATTCAAATAAATATAAATTTACTTAAAATAAATCAAATAAAATTAAAACTAAACTTTTTCTAAAAAAAAAAAAAAATTGTCCCTGCCGTGTCCCCCGCGTGTCCCTGTCGTGTCCAATTTTTTTTTTTTGCTGGGCCCACTCGAAAACGTCCCGGACACGTGTCTGAGGCGTGTCCGAGGCGTTTCGTGTCCGAAACGGTGTCCGACACGGACAACTCACCCTAAATGAGGTATCCGTGCTTTGTAGCTTAAAAGAATGGCAAGTGGCCTTATACAATAGGTTAAATTGTACTGATCATCATATCATACTATTCTAAAAGTGGGAAGTCACAAAGTTCAAAGTTGGATTACCAAAATGTCCATAAAACGTTAAACGACCTTTTTACCCCTCAATCAGTTAATACTCTTATAATGTTTTTGTATACAAATGTAAATACACATTTAAATAAAAATCTTTAAAGCCATATTAATATTGTACAATGTATCTGCCACATTAATGTCTTTTGAGTATCCCAAAATATAATGTTAAACGTATTTGACATTCTATGGAAAATGTGGTATTAATTCTTCGTATTTCTAGCCAGAGTAAATTCAGATTATATTTAGTTTGTTTTTAGATATTCTTAATTATTGGAAAGGCATGATATTGTGTAATCCAATTGTGCATGAAAACATAAACAGGAAGGCATTAAAAACTCAAGAAGAAGTTTGTCCGGGAAGTGCTATACATGACTTGAGAGTAAACAAAATCTAAAAGCCAGACTCAAGAAAAGAGTCTAGACAAATTACAAAGGTGTTATGCCAATAATAGTATGTATATATCATACTTTATGGACTGAAAATATATTATTTTTTTCCGATTGTGCGCGAACTAGGAAATTTTGGAGTATCAACTATTTTTGTTAATAGTATACTAATCAATCCACCAATATATTCAAAACGCGAAAGATCTCGAAAATTGGTGATGTTTGTTTTCTTCATATACCAAATAGCAAAAGTTTACTTATGATAATACAATTGGATTAGAAGTCATGGCTTGCTAAGTTCACGGGACTTCTAATTTTTTCTCTCTTTCAGATCGAAATATATATAAAAAAATTACATATATCTAACTATACTTTGTTCATCTTCATAGGTTAAAGACGATATTCAATCATCAGATAATTGCTAGCTTCAAGATAACTCACACTACTTTCAAACTTCACATATGACAAAGACTACTATCTCCACTTGTAGCGCGTCGCAATCGGAGGTTTGGGAGTTATGAGGAGAAGGGAGGGGGTTGGTTTATCCAGAAGTTTGACCTTAGGATTGACTAATTGACTCATTCTTTATAGTATATTATGATGGTAAAGAATGTATCTTGGGCTAACTCAATCCCTGGCTCAAGATCCATTCTTTACATGATATCAGAGTCAAGGTTCATTTCAATTCTTTGTTTACCGATGTTGGCCCCCCAAATTAATATATCCACGATTCAGTTAACAAGGTCTGGACGTGCGTGAGAGTGTTAGGAGTCTCATATCGGATATAGAATGGGAACATGAACTCCTTATATGGACTTAGACAATCCTCAGCGTACAAACTAGCTTTTAGAACTCATGGAATAGAAAACGAAAGTGGTCTGGAAATGCGTGTGTAACAAATTTATTACCTTCTCAAACCTGGTTTTAAGCTCTGTAGTCCAATCTCCCAATGTACGTATATGGACACTTAAATAGTTGTCGTCTGGTGCTGAAGTGATTGAGAATGGATGCCTGTAAAAATTAACAAGGATCCTTAGCCAAAATAGATGGCCAGATCTGTAAATGATCATTGCATCGTTTGAGTTTTCTTCAATTACCATTCAAAGGTTGATATATTTGGACATTTAACAAAAAGGTACATTCCACTCTTATACTTGAATCCTGGAGGTTTACTCATGTATAATGCTAGTACATTCCCTGTATATGTGACAGCCTGAAATATTTTAGCACCAAATCAAAGCTTAATTCAGCAAGTGCAAGCAAATGATAATAGCTGATAAATTGATATATAACTTGTTTGAAACTAAAACCTTTATGATATTGACATGGTAGCTGTGCTCGTAGATGATGAGAATTCTTTCCACAGCATATGCAAGTAGTGGAACTGCAAGATACATCCATGTCTGCAAGGCAGAAGTATAATCATCACTAGTTTGATAAAGGTAATTGATCTTAATTGTTAATGTTGGAAATAACTATTCAGTCGAGTCCACCCATAAGGAGTGCTAATTAGCTCGTTAGCCCATTAGCTTGTTCTCTTCCTAAACCCTACCTGTAACGTATACATACACCTGGGTGTAGGAAAGAACGGCGATTTTCCAGATTAATATGATGGCTAGGGTTTACAAAAAGAAAATTCAAACAAGGGAATTCATTGTCTTGTAAGGATTCCTAACGACTAGTGACACAAGTTGTGGTTGCTACAGATTTGCTTTCCCCAAGGATAAATCCGTAAGTCTCCTAAACTAGTATTATTGGTTAAATACTACAGTTAACAATTAAAAAGGCCACAATCATGTGGACAGAGTTTTGTTCTTCAGCATGTATAAAGCTTCTGAGAACAATATGATAGAAGTGCATTTTCATGTTATCATTTAACACTAGTAAAATTTCTTATCTTACTTCAAATTAAAGTTAGGTGATGTCAACATACCGTCTTTTTGTACCATTCTTTAGTAAGGTATATGAAGTATCCGTGGAGAATCAAGAGGATATATACGAGGACCAGCAGATGATGTGCATACCAAAACGCGTTAAATCCTGCTAAATGAAGGAACGGCCATGGCAATTTGATGACATTCCTTCTGAATGAATGTAAAGCCAATGTGAATGAGAAAAGCATGAAAAGTGTCATCAGAATGCCTGTTATGCCCGGGATAGACACCACCAGATCCAAGTAACTCGGTTGGTGGTAGTCGAAGTTGCTTCCAAGAAATGCCATAAATTTACTCTGTGGACATGATGTTAGTTTCACAAAATTGCAGCTTGTGTGAAAAAGCGTGTGAATAAACGCGGAGAAAGCAATTCCCAATGCAATTATCTTATGGAAATTGATGTTATCATCAAAGGGAAATATTGAACCAAGGAACGTTTCTCTGAGCTTAGTGAGAGTTCTTCTGCATACAGGAAAAAGAATGAGAGCCATGTTGAATTTAAGAGTCTCCCCTGCACCTTTAGCGATGCAAACGCAATAACCCATGATTTGAAATGCTGATTTTCTTTTAAATTGTTGGAACTTCCAAGTGAAGAGTATAATGTTGATGCACAACCATAATGTTAGGACCCATATTCTTTTCCAGTTTTCTTGTATTTTCTCTGATGTTTTGTACAAGAATTTGCTGACTGGGGTTCTGTATTCTTTCGGGATCATGGTTTTCGCTAGTGTTTGTGATCTCTTCAGGGTTTTTTCCCCTTCTTCTGAACCCACCATCCCTCTTAGTAGAGCTTCAAGTTGCCACATCTGTTTTAAGTAGAAAATGAGAAATTAAAAGAGGAAACTATGAATAGGATCGTCCATTTTTCTATCCTGTATCCTAGTCTCATACCAAGCAATGAAGCTCTTTTCCCTAAAAGAATTTTCATAGATTCATTTCTTAAAATTTCTTGTGGCAGAGCACGAGGATATTTATCATATGATTGTAATGGAAACTAGAAGCATGACTGGGGTCTTCGTCGTCCAAGATAATCAAACCATCAATAACAGGAAAAAAAATACTAGAACGTGGTTGTAGTCCTGGTGCTCTTTAGGTGTATGAATATTTGGGTGTCAATGGTAATATTTCACAGTTTTACGGGGGAAAATAATAGTAAGAAGATGGCAAGTTTTAAGTAGCGTCGTTACCTCAATATATCCCAAATGATCAGGGTCGAGCTCTTCCATGATTAAAGAAGCGTATGTCGCAGCATGTTGCTTGAATTTTGACAATTTGTTTGCCGAGGCACTCGTCACTAGAACCTTTTTTCAGAAGGAAAAAAATATTAAGAACTGCGAAAAGTGAAGGAGGAGGAGAGAGTTTCCAAGAAAAGTTTTCTCACCTCCTTTACCTCTTCCTCTGATAGTTTCCCATCACCATTCTTATCACACCTGTTAAAAATGACCACAGTTAGTCCTTCTTAAAGAGGGATTTTAGTTTTCTTAACAATAGATTAATTCCTTACATGTCAAAGAAAATATGAAGCCTTGCGTCAGGAGATTGAGTTGACATGTCTTCCCAAAATCCTCTCACTTCATCTATTGTTATACCATTTTCTGTGTTGATTTTCCTACGCCTCGCCAATGTGTCGAATAACCCTCCAGCAAATTCCTTGCTTTCTCCCATTCCTATTATACAAAACATAGAAATGTTACTTTCTTCTCTAACTGAAACCAAGTTTATAAGAAATGGATGTTTCTATAGAAGTTGACAAAAGTACCAATACAGGTCCCAAATTTCTCCCTGAAGAGCCTCCCGTTAACTGCATTTTGATTGAATCGTTTCTCGACACTTCTCCAGGCATCTCCCTCCTTCCCTGTTGTTAAAAATATAATCAAGTAAAAGTGTAACTTTTCTAACACTTTTAGCCATCGGGTAGATGGTCCGTTTGTGCTGAATCAATAAATGGGTCAATGTCCAATCCGTCCAAAATTTATCTGAGCTAAGATTGACGGATTAAGATGAGTTAAATAATGGGTCATAACCCAACTTGTCCAACTTAACTCATTACTTTTACAAATTTCAAACCTTATTTTATTTTGTATGATATTTAATTTTTTTATATCTTTATTTTTAAAATAAGAATAATATTTTTAAGATTTTTTTATTTTTTATAAAAGAAAAAAAAAATGAAATTGAAATTTGAGGATGAGGTATGGCAATAAGGTGGGGTAGGGGGAGTTAAGAAAAAATATCATATTTTAAATATATTTTTTATAAAAGTAACAAAAAATCTGAAATAGAAATTTGAGAATGGGGTAGGGGTTAGGGCGGTAGGGGTAGGTAAGAAAAAAAAATCATATTTTTTATACTTTTATAAAAAATATGAAATATAAATTTGAGGATGGAGTATGATAATGGGGTGGGGTGGAAGGGGGTAGGTAAGAAAAAAAATCATATTTTTTATAAACAATTTATAAAAGTAAAAAAAAAATGAGAATGGGGTGGGTCGGGGGGTGGGATGGTAGGGGAGGTAAGAAAAAATTCATATTTCTATTTTTTTTTATAAAAGTAACAAAAAATATGAAATAGAAATTTGAGGATGGGGTGAGGGTGGGGTTAGGGCGGTAGGGGGAGGTAAGAAAAAATTTCAGATTTTTATAAAAGTAAAAAAAATTGAGAATGGGGTGGGCAAGGGGTGGGGGTGGAGGGGGGAGGAGGTAAGAAAGTTTTTCATATTTTTAATATTTTTTTTATAAAAGTAAAAACATATGAAATAGAAGATTTGCGTAAACAGTAGATGAGTTAATTTAGGCTAATGTAATTGATTTATTTGGACTGTTCATGATGAATGAGTTAAGTTGGGCTAGCTCAAACTTAGCCAATTTAATTGTATGTCAATGTCCAAACTCATTAAAATCTGGGCGGGTCAATTGAGTTTGAGTCCAATTTCCCAGCCCTAGTTTTGGCTTTGTATATAAGATTGTCATACAATTCAATATGATAGTAGAACAGATAGAGGTCCAGCAGATGGAGTATATAGTCGACTAATTTAAATGAACATAGCATTTTCTACAATAGGTAAATAATAGTGGTCTTTTAGACGAGACCATCACATAATTCAATATGGTATCAACAAAGACGAGATCCTATGTTCAAGTCAAAACGACATTCTATTATTAAAAGGGATTCTTTCACATTCTTAACCCGTGAAAAAGAATCAGGCCTTCACATGAAGAAGTCTGCACATGAGGAGGCTTGTTGAAAATGTTTAAGTAAATAAATGCATATTTTTTAATAATATTATCTTTTAGATGAGATGATCACATATTTAAGTACCTGTAGTTGTTCTGTCAAGAAATCGCAAGCTCTTGAGCCCTCTAGAAGCTCCTGATTCCATCCTCCCCATTCTTGGTACAACGCCATTGTTTCTTCTTGAAATACTGGAAGTTTTCTTGAAAGATTTATGGTTTGCAGGTTCTAGTAAGGAGACTGCACCATGCCTATTATCCGGAACATCACTATTTGTTTCAGCATTTTCAAGAATCCATTTCACTGAATTGTCTCTAGATAATTCCCCATTGTCAATGGGCACCATACTATGTGATTCCCTTCTATCTTATTTGAAGAGCTGCAAAATACTCTGCTTACAAATTTTGGATGAAGGAATGAATGAAAGTTTTGGGAGATGAAGATTTTAGAGGAAAAAAGAGAGGAAAGTCAGTTGTTTGAAAACCATAGTGTCCCCAACTATCATTTTATTCATTAGACATAGTCCATTTTTTGTTCATTTATTTATATTGTTAATTGAATCTTTTTTGTAAAGAGACAAGGAGTAGTTGAATGATAGTTTTGTCACTGGAAGACTAGATTTATACATAAGATACTGCAATTTGTTCATTATCCCGTAATATGAATACAAATATACAATATTTAGTTGTAGGCACATTCCTAGCAAGCTAGAGACAGATCATATGATTAAATTCGTTCAATATTCTATCAATGTTCTGATTTTTGCTTAAGACAGAAACTCTTGGGAATCAAAATGAGTTGGGAAAACTGCATCTTTTAGACGTGGTTAGAATTCTTTAATGCAAGAAGTAGTCATTTGGGTGTAAGCACGTCTTCGTCTACTTCTTTTAGTATTGTTATTTTTTGTTATCTTTTTTCTTTTTAAGCTTTTGGATTTTGGAATTTTTTTTTAAAATCTCAACTTCAACATGGTTTTGACTTTTGACAATGTTATAGCCTATAGGCAAAGTCGGAAAAACAGCTAACTACTTTTTGGACCGGTATTCAAAGTTTAGCCACTATTTGTCGCCTTTTCTTGCTGTCATGGGTCGACTTGTGAATAAGGTAAACCCAATGGAAACTAAAAAACGAGGGGAGGGGGGGGGGTGTTACCTCATTGGGCAGAAGACTATACAAAAAGCGAAGGCTCACCCAGCTGAAGGAAGGGGGTGAGATAGGCAAGAGGTGGCTTGGAAGCCCTTTTCTTTATAGTGAAAAGCAAGCTTCAAGCTTTAGACCTCTTCGGCAATCCCAATCGCTTGCTGATACAAGCTCTTTACCCGGCCAACTGAACCGAATTGTGTATAAATAAAGCTCAGTATTCAGTCTCAAATCATCAACAGGAATCTGTTGTTTTTCTCCTCTTTTGCAAGCGATGTATCTTTTATTTACCTTAGACCATTTAAGACGCACAATTCTACTTGTGCTCTTTTCACTGTAACAAAAACTTATCAGATGAGAAGATTAGAAAACTCTATCATGGTCGAACCCCGTCAAAGACACCTCAAAGCCATTTACTATATTCCGTCATTATCTCAGGAAACTCCCAACTCTGTTTCCTACAAGAGGTCGAATAAATGAAATTTTTCCCAATCACTAAAAATAATTTAAAGAATAGGATCAATTACATGTAGGAGAAATGTTTTTTTCCTTTTCCTCTTTCTTCTTCCTTGGATATGGCAACCCCACATTCAAAACAGTAAGCTCGAATCCCCAACTATGATTGGGGGTGGAGGGTCCTTGCCACTAAGCTATCCCTCATTCGTCCATGTAGGTGAATTCTTATGTACAGCTTTTTTTCCATAATCTTACAATGTCTAATTTCTATAGTCCTAATTAATAGTAGTGAGAGGAAGTCTTGAATCTCTCAACGAATGAGCGTCGTCTGCAATATGTTTCACATCTCCGTTTGCTTGCTTCAGTGATTTTCCATCCCAAAATGATTTCAACAGCTCCTCGAAAGGAGGAGTTTTGAGCTCTTCAATGGAACCAGTAGTTGGTATACTGAAAGCTCTCCTTTTCGGTGTAGAACAAGCTGGTTCGTCGACCTAGTACAAGTGACAGATTTGGAAAAAAGTACATGAATATAATGCCCTAAATACATGAATAATGTCATTCCAAACAGAATAGTCACAGATTTTCTGTCATATGACGCAATGCCCTTACCATGTACTCTTGTGAAAGACATTGTCCTGCATGATCTGTAATCTCAACAACCTTGTGGTGGTGTCCACTCTTCAATTCTCTCAGCTCACCACAACAAGGAACAATCATGGAATCAAGGTTCCCACAAGCATCACGGTCGAGTTGTAGAGAATCTGCAGAATTTAATTTAGTTAATTGGATGATACCAAGCAGCCAGCCTAAGTCATTAGTATATGTGTGAAACTTGACAACATACGGTCAATGGAAGAGAAAAGGTTTTTGCTGGCAACATCAGTGTCTTCAAGAGTAGATGACACGCCAGACGAAAATTGTGCACGCAATCCTTCATTGGCATTCATTCCTTCACTATAAAATTGTACAAGCTCACAGTAAATAACAAGTGAAATATTGGAAATATGAGACAAAAGCTTTGAACAGCAAGTGAATCAACCAACCTAACACTTTTATCCATAAACGCAGCATGTCTTTCCTCTAGACTGATCAGAGAGCGTTGAGCATTCGTCCACTGTTCAGCGCCCAATTTTGCCTTTTGCAGACTGCATAACACAAACTCAAGTAAGCAGAGATGGTAGAACAGCCGAAAATAACACATAAGTTATCTTCACAAGTGATATGGGATATGCTAGGAGAACCATACCAATTCTGTAGCACCTCCTCCATCTCTTTCTTCCCATTTTCCACAGAAGCAGTATCCTCAAGATAATGGCCTTCAGCCTTTTCCATATAATTGGTCCATTCGGCTTTGACTGAAGTAGTTGAATCTTGCATGGTTGACATCTCTTGTTTTAATCTGCTGGTTCGGTTGTAAGCACTTTCTCTGAGGTCATCAATTGCGGTTTGAACCTAGAGCAAACCAAGTAAATTTTTCAATTACCTTTCTCAACCTAAAGTACATAAGTCAATGATTGTCCTCATGGATCCACGATGCATTCTTCTTATCACTTTTAAATGTAGAATAACATTGTTCCGTCATTGAAGGTAAAGGAAGGCCACACATTTATATAAAGAGTCATTGTTGTTGTCACCCGCTTGACTAAAAGAAAATGGATCTTTTATGCCATATTCGTATATCAATGAAGTTACTATCTTTTTGCCTAGGTTCAGGGATGACAAAATTTTTAGCTTCAGCTGTACCGATGCCTTTCTGCAACTGGTGAAGCAAATCATGATGCTTAAGTTTATATGACTAATAAATGACCATACCAATTTTTTCTTCCTAGCATTTGATCCTTCAAGAAGTTCTGCCACTTTCTGCAAGATTTGCCTCTCCTCATTGGCAGCACATTCCTGCAAGAGGCAAATATCCATATAAAAAGGGCTAAAATGCATATTAGCTTTCATTAAGTGAGAGAGATGCACATGGATGACATCAATCACCTCAAACTTCTTTTCAAGTTCAGAAAACTTCTGGTCACTGACGGTCTGTGCATCTTCAACTATATCACCCAATTGGGAGACATGCGTATCTAAAGTCTTAAAGAAGTTGCCAGTAGTTTCCGAAAACGACCTTGATGTTGTGATTGTCCTGCAGTGAGCCTATAAAAGCATCCAAATTCTGTCACCCAAACTTGGGAAGGAAAAAGAGGAAGATACAGATAGGGGACTGAGGGGAGAAGGGGGAAGAGCTGACAAATAGAAACTACTGATACCTCACGTTGTTGTGCTGCAAATGCAATTAGTTTCTCCTCCTGGTTGTGAAGACTCTTTTGAAGATCATTAACCAAGGTATTGGCCTCAAAGGCAATCTCCTCAAAAATCTACATTTCAAAAACAAAAAATAGAGATAAGCAGAAAGTTAATACTGCGTGGAATTTCTCAGAAAATTTACAAAGAAGGCATACCTCTCGGAGAGCAGATGAATGTTTAGAAACTTCAGAGTTTAAATGAACAAAAGTTGACTGAGCATTGCCATCGAGCTCCCCAGCCAAACCATCTAAAGCTTTGATACCAGAACCAAACATGATTTTCAAATTGTCTAGGAGACCTCGAAGCTCCTCCATAGCCTAAAAAGTACCACCAAAACCCTTACTGATTAACATGAGCACAAGACTACGTAGCTTTGAATGTGTTTTATAGAAGCACTTCTCAAATTTCTCTAAAAGGTACATGATTTTCAAATTGTCTAGGAGACCTCGAAGCTCCTCCATAGCCTAAAAAGTACCACCAAAACCCTTACTGATTAACATGAGAGCACAAGACTACGTAGTTTTGAATGTGTTTTATAGAAGCACTTCTCAAATTTCTCTAAAAGGGTCTGTAGGAGGTGATAATCACATCCTTGTCTAGGCAATATTGCAAAGGACAATCTTTGCAGACATGACATCATGAAAGCAATACATTCCGTAGGAGCAAAATACAGAAGTAGATTTTACATATTTTCAAAGAAACATTGTAGAGTGTCTTCTTAAAAAGGAACACTGTAAATTTAAGTCAAGTATACCTCAATCTTGGTAGACACAAAGGACTGCATGTCTTCCTCCATGTGTTTGAGTTGCTGCTCTTGTTGTGTGGCTGAGGAAGCAACACCCTTATGCAGAACTTCAAGCTGTTGAGTTAATTGGGACTGGAACTTTTGGATGAGAACTTTGTTTCCGTGTTCTATTTTGTCCTTGCGCTCTGAAATCGACCATTATCAGTAGAGTGGGTGCAATGGAGCCTTTATTTTGAGAAAGAAAATCATTATGGATTTAGGTCTTAAAAGCTGTTGACCTACCAATCTTCGCAAACAAGTTAGAGACATCTGATGCAGCATGTTCCAGCTCAGCTCGAAGTTCAAAGGCCTGCTCAACCAGTGATTTTTCTGTCGAATATATACGTTTAAGTATCTCATACAACTAATACGAAAGGGAAAATGATTCCAAAAAACCCATAGACTCCTGTAATATGTCCCGACTTCTTTGGTTTGCTTTTCTTTGAGCCGAGGGTCTATCGGAAACAACCTCTCTACCTCCCAAGGTAGGGGACAACCTCTCTACCTCCCAAGGTAGGGGGGCTCTACCTCCCAAGGTAGGGGGGTAAGGTCTCCGTACGCTCTACCCTCCCCAGACCCCATTGTGGGATTACACTTGGTAAGAAACACTAAAACCTTGCATTACCTCCCCCTTGCATTACTTCTTTGGTTTGCTTTTCTTTGAGCCGAGGGTCTATCGGAAACAACCTCTCTACCTCCCAAGGTAGGGGGGTAAGGTCTCCGTACGCTCTACCCTCCCCAGACCCCATTGTGGAATTACACTTGGTAAGAAACACTAAAACCTTGCATTACCGCCCCCCCCCCCCCCCCCCGTAATATATATTTCTCCCAAAGCTGGTCCGTAGGAAAAACATGCAATTTCAGCAGAAAGAAATTGCAGCTGAGGAGGCCTTGACCATGCACAGAAGAGGATGCAGCTTACCAGACTTTAGAAGGTTCGTTATCAGAAATTCCTTTTCTCTAATTGTTGTAATTGCCATCCTATGTTTCTCTTCGAGATCAGCCAAAGTATGCTGAGTTTCCTGTAGCTTTTTCTGGAAGACACAAAATTATAGCTAATCTCCATGAGAAAGCGTTGGACAACAAAAGATAGCTTCTGAAATTAGGTGGGGTCAGAATTCCATATACCTCTGTCTTGTCAAGTTTGTCACTCAATTCAGTGGTCAACAACTGCTGAGAATTGTACAATTCCTGAAGCTCCATAAGTTGCTGTTTGCAGTTGGCAAAAATGTTACCAGTTCTGGATGATCAGTAAGATCTAGCTGAGTAATTAATAAGTAGCATACCTTGTCTTTAGATTCTGAGTTAAGTTCCATTCGTTCTATCTTTTCAGACATTGCCTAAGAGAGGAGAAAAAACATATTGACCATAACATAAGAAAAGATTATAGGATAATTCAACCAATCAATGGATCAGTGAGCAGGGCCTAACCTTTTTCTCTGCTTCCTCTTGGAGATATCGATCTCTTGGTATGTAGATACCATTCTTCTCTCTTGCAGAATATACCTCTGTTGGCATTAAAATGAAAATTTATGTAATCAAAACATAAATAATTTGAAGCAACTATCATCCAAGATAGAGATTCTTGTATGAAGAGAAGAAGAAAGCAGTATAAAACCTTGCTTCAGCCTTTCAATCTCAGAATATAAGTCCTTCATCAATGCAGATTTCATCATCTTCTGGTTAATCTAAATAACAGCAAAATAAAAGTTAAGGACAGTCAAACTAAAAATCTTTTGAGAATGCTTGATTGACCAGAAAACTGACCTCTGGCTTGTTTTTTATGTTTTTGGCACGATGAGCATAATCTAAAGTGCTGAGTGTCTCTTCCATAGAGTGAATGGAGGGTGATATTGTTGCAATTATGCATGTCTTTGTTTTCCCTCCCAGTGAATCCCTCAACAACCTTGTTATTTTGCTCTCCCTGACATACCAACAAATGTTTCTCAGGGTATGTAAAAAGCTTCATACATATTATACATTGTCTTATATAAAATATGGATTTTTTAAGCACCTGTATGGGATATGACCAGAGTGCTCAACTAAAGCATTTATAACACGACCAAGTGTAAGCAAACTCTTGTTGATTTCCCCAGCTTCCCTCGCTCTGCCCTGCAAAAGAAAAAAACACAATCAAAGTGGGCAAAAGAACCAAAAAGAACATGAGAAGTCTCTTCCAGGATAAGTTTACATGAAGAAGCTAAATTTATGACATTGCTAAGCAACTATCGCACACTTGTTCTTTTGTTTCTCTTTATTTTTCTTTTCTTTTCTTACTAACAAAATTGTTAAATGCTATGACTAACGAATTACAGAATCTTAATGTCTCACCTCTCTTGCACCAGAACGTGAAATGTTTTCAGAACCCGCAAGGTCAACAAGATTCAGTTTGCCACATTTAATCATCTCTTCCCCTTCTGGAGTATATTCCTTGATGTGGATTGTGATTGAAAATATAGAATGAGAACGACTGCTCTGTTTGTTAAGAAGAGTTTCTGCTGTACGCCTTTTAGCGGAACCTTTCTCCAAGATATTATAAATTTCATTTGCAGAGCTTACTAACTCCTCTTCCAGGCCTCTAACAAAAACTCCACCCTTACCATCTTCCATCAAAGCTAGTGGTTTCTTGGATTTGTCATCTGTAAACTTTGTAGTTTCCTCTGGAGCTAAAAGATCAGATATTTCCTCATTATACAGCTCCAAATGTGACACTTTCACGCTATATTCAGCACTTTGAGCTTCCAATATGTCAAAGATTTGCTTAATAGCTCTTGGAATAACACCTGCATCACTTGGAAATTCCCCATTCTAAACGGGGTAAACTGTAATTTATTATTATGAAGAAGAAAGTAGCATAAACAAATTCATCTCTAACAGCCACCAACCTTCTTTCTTCCCCCTCCCTCCATTGTATATGTTTTCCCTGTTCCTGTCTGTCCATAAGCGAAAACGGTGCAGTTATAGCCCTCTAGAACTTCAGATACAATAGGGCAGATTGCAGAATCATACAAGTCCTTCTGTTTGGACGTAGGACCAAAGACCTGGACAGCATTATCCAACACAATGTTAGTGTCATCTCAAGAAACATTAGACGTCTGATTCACAACCTTTAATTTTTTCAGCAGTACCAAAAAAAAAAATTGTACCAGAACTTAGAAGTGTGGGCATTCAGTCTCAATCAATCAAGCAAGCATATAAACCTCAATCCCAAACTAGTTGGAGTCAGTTATATGAAATCCTCATAGCCATTCTGCTCTAAACAGGTAATGTGTCCAAGTTATTACATCAAACTATTCCCGTTGTCCCAGTTTAATTGTCTTACTTTACTTTTTGGTCTGTCACAAAAAGAAAGTTTTTTTTATATTTAGTAAGGTTTCCAATTCTAACATTATAATTTATACATGACAAGTTTAAGACCACAAAATTTAAAAGACTACACATAATTAATTTAAGACCTCAAGATTCAAAAAATTTGCTTTATTTCTTAAATTCCTCGTCCGATCAAAGTAAGACACTTAAATTGGGAGGGTGGGAGTACTTCTTAAACTATACACTCTATATTTCTTCTTTTTTTTCTTTTCGCGCATGTTCTATTTTCTATATCTATTTTAGTACAAATGCTATCAGATAAGGATAAATCAAATAAAAGAAATTCAGACCTTATCAAAGACGAATGTTTTATCAATCTGCTTATTAGCTATGTTCTGCAAAGCAGAAATTTCTCTTCTTCCCTCATTGCAGGAAATCACTGCTGGTGTATTCAATATCATCTCATCCTCACTCAACGGCCTGCATATTTCATTAAATACAATCAATTCAATTCAGTAACCTAAACCAACAGAAGTTACACTAAAGCTACAAAATTCACTTAATTCTACTAACCTGCAACGCACAATAACCTGCACATTAACACCTTTATCTTTGTCATGCTTTCCACTCATATTCCCTTCCGCCAATCGCAGATCTCTCATCGCCTTTTCGCTAGACCTTGGTGTCTGCGAAGGTGACCGTGAAACATGGCCTCTTCTGTTTTGCTGAGATTGTGATGACTCCATTTCAACAATGATCTATATCCTCCAATCTCACAACCGTTACTACTGATTCTCTAATTCAATTCAACTCTGTTGGAAAATAATAATTCAAAGTTGCAGAAAATCAAAATTAATTAAGATTTGGTATTTTAATTCATGTCTAGTTAGAAATTTATAGTCAAAATGTATATAGGAATATGTTTTTCTTTTTTTTAGTCACGTTTCACGCTATTATAAATAGGCATACCGCATTCTAAGATTTATTAGTTTATGCATAAAATATTTTCCTTCAAACTCGATTTCAAATCTGAGAACAAAAACTTGATTTAGCAAAATAGAAGCTTCCAACTCAAATGCGCTGAAACAGTTTTAAGGATAGGTAAAATGTAATTTTTCACGTCAAATATCAAATTTACCGTCAAATTGAAACACGATTGATCGATGCTATAAATTCATCATTCAAATAACAAGGAAATGCATGGATCGATGCATATGCATATATACGTACGATACAGATAAATGGCGTAGACTTACCGACGTTGAGAGATTTAACAACGGCGATGTTTTAGAGAGAAGATTTTAGAGAGAGAGAATTTAGTGATTTGATTTGAAAAGAAAAAGAGTGATTAAAATTGGTGATTTTATTTTTGTTTTAATTGAGAGAGGAGGCGAAGAGCTGTGTGTATATGCGCGTGAGGTGAGACAAATACTTATAAAAGCTTAGATTTTATGGCTGTTACTAGGTATTTGAAAATGATTTTTGACCGTTGTAACTTAAAAACAAAAACAAAAAAACATTAATAGAGGCGTATAGATATAGGGCATTCTTTTGCTAATTATTACATGAAATGCCACACAGTTTGAATACAAAGCATATACTAATACAACAACCTCAATTCCAAGATAAGTAGGCGTTTTGGCCATACAAACAAAAACAAAAATCACTTTTTTAAAAATTTTGAATTTGGAGTCGTGTTTAGCTATAGTTTTTGCAAATATCATTTTATTATTTAAATGTACTTTTTAATAAGGTTTTGTTGTTTTTCAAATTTTAAATACAACTTATTTTCATGGTCAAAACTGAATTTTAAAAAAAAGTTTTTAAAAATCCAATACTTATTGTCGTAATTTAGAGATTTTCCAAAACTATGAGTTTTCTAAATCTCTTGATTATTAGGCATATCTGTTGAAAAAATAAAGAGTTCATTACTAATCCTAGAGTTATTATTGATGATAAATAAAGAAGACGTTTAATTATTTACTCACTCAAATATTAATGCAAAGAAATAAGGCAACAAAGTACACTTATTAAATTCTAAATTTAATGTATAATGAAATGGATAATGTAATGGGTAGGATTTTAAATTCTTTTCTTTTCTGGGGTTAATTTTGAATTCAAATTTTTTATATTTATTATATTCAAAGTTTATTTGTCGAAAAGAAAAAACTTTGGGTGACTTTTTTGGAGCTTAGACTGATGGGGTCATTATATTCATTTAGTAAAGACTTTAGAATACCCAATAATACAAGTTTATGAATTTTATATCTTTCCTTTTATCGTTTCTATAACATTTGAAATAATATACGTTTTTTTATAACTATATAGCTTGTATTAATCATCAATATGCAACATTACAAAATTGTAATCCAATTACAACTGGATTACTCTCTAAATCAGAAAATTACTACTACAAATTCAAAGCTAACTAGTTGAACATTAGAACATTAAAAAAGAAACTGGAATACATGACTTTTTTTTTTTGTTGACGGCGAACCCGCATTCTTCTTCAATACAAGACAGCAGAACCCTGATCGACGCAATACCGCAAACCACGCCGCCCGTTAAACCACACTTGGCAAGCAGTGTGCGAGTCCCCCCAAGAGGCGAAGCGCAAAGCGTTACTCGGTTTCAACTTGTGACTGCCTCTCCCACACCACCCAATGAGGATACCCTCTGCCTTCAAGACCAACTGGTCTAGGGCTTCGGATTAGGGGCTCTAAGTCTCTAACAAGGCAATGATAAGCAATATCTCTAGCCAAATAGCATACACTGTTTCTGTATATACCATTTTAAACAATTGAGCTTGTTGTGATCTTCCTTTGGACTTGCTGAGGATCCATTGCATATGTTGATCCCAAGTTGTAGAAAGAAGTTGAGGTTGCAGAATTCGTCTCATCAACTTTTGCCATATCAACTGTGAGAAACTACAATGAACAAATAGGTGATCTCTTGACTCATTGTGTGTCTCACACAAAACACATAACTGGCATTCATTCCCCAGCTTGCTAATCTATCTAAAGTGAGTAATATTCCTTGCAGTTGTAATCATAATGTAAATTAAGCCTTTGGTCTGCCTGCATTGTGAAAAACCATACATTTTCAAGATACCCTTGCTCTGTCACCAATCAATTGCAAATAAGCTTGTTTAATGAAACTCTTTGGAACTGTAGGATTGAAATGCAACTGTTGTAGTGTCACTCTTGCTTCCAAAATCTTCCAAATCATCCATGATGCTTGTTTAGGTATACGAACATAATAGAAATCTTGACCTTTTATGTAAAAAGCATGTACCCACCTTATTCACAACTTGTCATGTTTACTAGATACATCCCAACATGTCTTAACTATTGCTGCCTTATTCCATTGATATATATTGATCAAATTTAACCCCCCTCAGAGTTGGGCAAACATACCATATCCCATGTCACCAAAGACTTTTTAGTGATAGTATTGATGCCTGACCATATATAAAATCTGCAATATGAATTAATGGCTTGTAACACCTTAGTTGAAATAACAAATAATTGAGCCCAGTAAGCTTGTATTACAAACAGGACTGACTGAACTAGTTGTACCCTCCCAGCATGTGAGAGTTTTTAAGTTTTCCATGAAGTAATTCTTGCACAATTTTCTCTATTAGAGGCGTTCATTGCACAAGAATGAGCTTTCTAGTAGATAAAGGAGTGCCCAAATATCTAAAAGGAAGTTCACCCTCAGTATAACCAAGTTGCTGCAGTATGTGAGCTATATCAGGTTGTTTGACACCCCCAAAGTATATATAACTCTTACCTATATTAGCCTGGAGCCCAGAAGCGGAGGAAAAACATGAAAGCAATTGTTCACAGCTGTGATTGACTGTACATCCCCTCTAGAAGACAAGAGTAAATCATCAGCAAAACACATATGAGTGATGCCAAGTTTACCACACCTAGGATGGTACGTGAACTGCTTATTCCCTTTAAGATCTGATAACAGTCTACTGAGATACTCCATTGCAATGGAAAATAGATAAAGGGATATTGAATCACCTTGTCTCAAGCCTTTCTTAGCATCAAAATGAGGAGAGGGTTCACCATTAACCAAGAAATAATCTCTTGATTATTCTTATTAATGAAAGACATATATATACAAGTTACAAGGAAGATCCTCTTCCTATTCTACCTAGGAATCTCTATTCTATAAGAATACTAACTTTATAATTATGGTAATATTACACTACTAATTAAGGTACAAACTTAAGTCTAATATTCACCAAATATACAAAGGAAAGAGAATGAGTCCCACACATGGAGACTCTCGGCTGGCACCGAATTGGGCCAGAGCCCAATACACTTTAACACACACCCGCAGTCATAGCGGGCGGTCTTCGTACGCTGAAACTGTCTCTAAAATCTTCAAAAAGGATTGAGGGAAGATCTTTTGTAAAGATGTCTGCAATTTGATATCTTGAAGGAACATGACAGACGCGTACTTGTCCTTTTGGCTATCTTCTCTCGAACAAAGTGAATATCCATCTCTATGTGTTTAGTACGCTGGTGCTGAACTGGATTAACAGAAAGGTAGATGACACTTATATTATAACAATACACCAAGGTAGCCTTCTCAATAGGACAATGAAGCTCTAACAGTAGATTTCGTAACCAACATGACTCAGAAACCACATTGGCTACCCCTCTATACTCGGCCTCTACACTTGAACGTGAAAACGTTGATTGACGCTTGGCAGACCATGAGACCAAGTTATTACCCAAAAATCTGATAGACGACGTAACGCCCGTGTCGTGACAACCACCCCAATCAAGATTCAGATATGAGACAAGTGTAGACGTCGACGAAGGGTACAAATGCAAACCATAATCCAGTGTTCTCTGAATGTACCTAAGTATGTGTTTGAGCGCATTCATATGTTCAACTCTGGGATCATGCATAAACAAACACACCTGCTGGACTGCATATGTAATGTCTGGTCGCATGAACGTAAGATACTGAAGGGCTACTGCAAGACTACGATGGCTGGGTCGATCCATACGAGAGTCGGCAGCACCCAACTTGGGTTTAGTATCAACTGGAGTAGAAGTGGACTTACAGGATGACATCCCAGCCCTCTCAATGATTTTTGTTGCATACTTCATCTGTGTTAAGAACAATCCACCTGCATAACGAGTAATTGCAATCTCCAAAAAATAGCTCAAGGGGCCCAAGTCTTTCATGGCAAACTCAGAACTGAGCATTGTCATAATAGACTTTCTCAAAGCATCAGAATTTCTGAGACAGTTAAGATAATATCATCCACATATAACAATATATAAGTCATGGAAGAACCTCGATGATATATGAACAATGAATTATCAGACCTGCTGTGAGAAAAACCCATGGTCGAAACAAAATCAGCAAACCTCTTATACCAAGCCCGTGGAGACTGTTTAAGTCCATACAAGGACTTCTTCAATAGACAAACATGATTAGGATATCTAGTATCCCTGAACCCCAAGGGCTGATGCATATACATTGTTTCCTGAAGATCGCCATGTAGAAAAGCATTCTTCACATCTAACTGATGAATGGGCCATGATTTTGAAAGAGTCAAGCTAAACACAGTGCGAATGATAGCCGGCTTGACCACCGGGCTAAACGTCTCACCACAATCCACACCAACCTGTTGAGTCTTACCATCACCTACAAGTCTAGCCTTATGTCTTGCAAATGAACCATCTGAATTTTTCTTATGAACAAAAATCCACATAGACCGAATAATATTAACACCAGATGGACGGGGTACCAACTCTCATGTCTTATTATTAATAAGAACATTATATTCCTCGGTTATGGCAATTTTCCAATTAGGGTCATTTAAGGCAGACACAGGATTACGGGGTAAGGGAGATTTAAGAACATTATAATTCAAATTAAAATGTCTCTTTGGTTTAAAAATACCACGCTGACTGTGAGTGACTGGACCATGACTCTGGGCTGGATTGGGTGAATTTTGGGAATTGTCGAAAATTTCAGGAATTACCGTCGAAGGCGCCGCGACGCCAGAAATGCAGGATCGCGGCGCTGACGGTGTTTTTTCGGGGAAATCTGAAAAATGGTGTAGAACATAAGGGGAGACATCCTCATCCAAAAAATCAAAAGAACTAGACACTGGGGTTTTTACTTTAGAAAAGGGAATTTGAGATTCATCAAAGAGAACATGACGACTAATAATGATTTGTTTAGAGGACAAATCAAATTATTTATAACCACGGTGATTGACGGAAAACCCAAAAACACACAAGGAGTAGATCGTGCCTGAAGTTTGTTGATCGTAGTGGATGGAAACAATGGATGACATAAGCATCCGAAGACCCTAAGGTGATAATATGACGGAGTTTTATTGTATAAGACTTTGAGAGGAGATGAATATGCCAAACCCTTATAGGGAAGAATATTGAGTAGATCGGTAGCCATTTGTAGCGCATGATGCCAAAAATGAAGGAACAGAAGAATGAACCAATAAAGTATGGACAATATTGTCACGACTGACCGGGTCGTGATCGTGCCTAATGGCACCTGTGATACAACATCGAGAATAAGAATGAACATACATAACACATAACTTATAAAAAGGTAAACATCACTGGCAAGCCGACAAGGCCGCCTTCCATAAAATAAACTTAATCGAAAGTGAACCGTACGACTTATTCTTACAACCCAAACCACAAACGTGACTACAGACCTCTAGGAATAACAACTGTGGCGGGACAGGGCCCCGCCATACCCCCTGAATGTACAAAAGTCTATAACCTCAGGGAACCGTACCAAAAGACAAGCCTCCGGAGAAATTGAGCTTTCCCAGAACTGAACAGCGATCCTAGGAATGCGGATCGCCAGTTACGCACTCAACTCGCGCATTTAACGCACTTCGGGCGAGGTCGATAACAGGTACCAAGTATGCGAAACTGGGAAAATACTGAAAATACCTCATAAGTCTAAAATAACTGGGGACATGTACAAAATCAGTTTACAGAACACTGTGCCCTACCAACAATGAGAATATCAATCATATACTATACTGCATGAAAATAGGAAGCTCATAATCAGCACATACAAGTAAGCTCATATAAAGACCATGGAAGCATACCCGTGGAATCCTTCATCACTGGCGGCACGTCCAATAAACTCATACTAAAACAATGGAAGCATACCCGTGGAATCCTTCATCACTGGCGGCACGTCCAATAAACTCATACTAAAACAATGGAAGCATACCCGTGGAATCCTTCATCACTGGCGGCACGTCCAATAAACTCAACAGGTGGTATGACGATCTTGGGGCTTGCCCCTCATTCATACTCTTACCCTGAAGAAGGTGGTATAACGATCTTGGGGCTTGCCCCTCATTTATACTCTTACCCTTCATACTGCATGCCTCGGAATCCTTCATCGTAAGCATGTCCAAAGTGCATACCCGTGAAATCCTTCATCACTGACGGTACGTCCAAGTAAACTCATATAAAGACCATGGAAGCATACCCGTGGAATCCTTCATCACTGGCGGTACGTCCAAGTAAACTCATACTAAAACAATGGAAGCATACCCGTGGAATCCTTCATCACTGACGGTACGTCCAAGTAAACTCAACAATGGAAGCATACCCGTGGAATCCTTCATCACTGACGGTACGTCCAAGTAAACTCAACAATGGAAGCATACCCGTGGAATCCTTCCTGACGGTACGTCCAAGTAAACTCATAACTTCATTAGACTTTTATTTCTATGATTACCTTATTCAAGAAAACCGACTCGTTTAACCTTTCATAAAGTTATTATAACCAACTCCCCATAAAGCCGTTATACTAACTTTATACATTAAAAACTTTAGACATTCTTCCTCCTTCATAAGGCCGTTATAACTAACCTCCCATAAGGTCGTTATAACTTCTTATGTTTCAAAAGATTTCGTTCCTTTTCATTAACCAAGAGGCTTATACTTCAAATCAAACTTACACAATTTTCGAAATACTTCTTCATGTCAAGAAATCCTTGTCTACCTTATTTAGGATAAACCATTACTCAAGAACAAGTGGGTTAACTCCTTAGCCCAACCAATTTAGACATTTTCTTAAAACAAGTCAAGTATAACAAATGGATTTATTTCATTTAAAACACGTACGTCTACCGTACTATATAGTTATAACTACTCATGCTCAAGAGATAAGAAAGTTCTCACATACCTCTTCGATTAATCCACTTGCTAAGTCCAATACACCACATGTAGTGCGTCAACCTAAAATGGCCATAGTACGTTTATTAACCTCTAGTTCAAAGTAGAATAATCCAAGTTCAAGTCACTAAATTCTATGGAAAATTGGGCAGCATTTCCTTTGTTTCTACATACTTTGCCACCTTTCACAAGGCCGAATTTAACATCCAATCGCCACATCTTAGGCCCAACAATCCAAACATTTCAAAAGGGGATTACACACCTAAACTTGGGTGTGTAAAATTCTGCCCCATAAGGTACAACAATTCACTTAACAATTCTAAAGTAGTTTGTAGGCTACAACATGCTCATAATATCTTCTTAACCAATCTTTTCATATCCATACCACATTTATTACATGCAATGAATCTAAGAGCATTATTTACTACTACAAGTTCCCTCTTCTTCACATGCAACATTAATCACTAACCACAAGAGAAGAAATGTTACCTTTAGAGCTTTAGCCAAAACTATTCCAACAATTTTGCTAGCCTCCTTTCCAAGAACACCACCACAATAACTCCTACAAGCTAGCCACAAACTTCCTTCTTGTCCTTAACTTTTCAGATTTTTCTTAGGCTTTAAATTCCTCTTGGAATTTTAGAGAGAAGTGAGAGCTTTAGTATAGAGAGAGAGATTTAGTATAGAGAGAGAGAGAGAGAGATTGGAAAGATGACCAAGTCTTCAAGACTTGGTCAATATAAGGCATGCAAGAAAATCAGATGGGGGGGACACTTGTCACCCACCCATGACCTCTTTTAAAACAAAACAGTGCAGAAAATCCCACTCAACTTCGCAGAACCCGCCTCGGCCGCGCACGCCAGTGGGCCATGGCCAAAACCCCGCGCTCAGCCTTTCGCACCGCTTCGCTTCCTGGGCGGCGCTGCAGAATCTCAGCGACTCAGATATCCGAGCCGCTGCCTCAGATCCGGCGCCGCCACGCCGCTCGTCCAAACACATTTTTGCCCGTCACAAGACCGCACTTGCAACTCCCATAACTTTCTACTCCGATGTCCTATCGACGAACGGTTGGTTGCGTTGGAAACTAGACTCAACGAACTACGCACTAGGACCTTGAAATACTTAGGAACTCTCAATGTATCGGGTCATAACCCGCCTCAAAGTTGACTAAAACCCGTCCGAAACAATCCGTCAACCTATCTTTCAAAAATTTTAAGTCTTACTCCCTTTCGTACGCTCTCATACGCATGATCTAAACTACGGGGTGTAACAAATATTATTAATGGTACGAATTTTTCTCTCAGCTTTTCCATTTTGCGAGTACGTATGAGAACAAGAAAAACGAAAATTTATTCCATTCTAAGCACAAAACTCCTTAAATTCTCCATTGTCATACTCTTTGTCATTATCACATTGGATGTTTTTGATTTTTCGTTCAAATTATGTTCTTATGAAAACTCTAAACTTTATGAAAATGAAAAAAACTTGTGATTTTTTCGCAATTAGAAACGTCCATAAATATTTAGAATAGTCATCTAAGAATAAAACATAATAACTATGACCCATAGAACTGAGAACCGGAGATGCTCATAAATCACTATGAATAATATCAAATGGCATTGAAGTATTAGAATTCGAAACTACAAATGGTAACTTAATAATTTTTTCCAAAGCACAGGATTGACAAAGTGGAGTACTACGCGTACCCTTACAAGAAATAAACTTATTTCTATCTAAAGAGGATAAAATAGACGACCTCGGATGACCTAGACGAACATTCCATAAGGTAGGAGCAAGAGCTGCAAAAGTGGATGGCATTAGGGGTGTTCACCGGACCGGAACCGGAATGGATCGGAACCGGAATGGACCGGAACCGGAATCCGGAAATTCCGGTCCGGATAGGAAAATTCCGGTCCGGTCTCGGTTTTGGACCGGTTGAACCGGGTTTTTTTTTTTTTGTTAAATGCAATTTATAAATTATAATTTTTTAACAATGTCTTCGTTTATCAATCTCATTAAATATGTTTGTTTTTTTCCTTATCCTTCAATAACTTTATTTCATTAATATGACTAACTTAAAGAAAACCACCAAATGTACTTGGTTCGTATACGAACTACTGAACTATTCATTAATTAAAGTTACACACCATATTTATATTTTCTATTTTCTATTTGGAATTTGGACATTCCTGAAGCATCGACATAAATTATAGGTAGAGAGAGAAGAAAGTAAAGTAGTTGTAAATTGATCAAACTATATATGATCATAACTTTGCGCTCGAACGTTCGTTTCACCTTTTTTTTTCCGCGTATTTTTTCGATACGGGGGTGATCAAACCGCGGCCAGACCAATTTTCTGAAAAACGTCTTTTTCCCCGCTCAATTTGAATTTTCCCCCAAATTGTTACGTTTTTTCTATTTTCAAAGCTAAATATCTCGCGATATACAATAGATTTCAACGTTCAAATTTCATGGTAATGTGTCCGGGAATGTCAATTTCAATATTGAAAATTCAATTATTTAAAAAAAAAAAACGGTCCATTCCGGTCCGGACCGGAAAATTTCGGTTTTTACCCAGACCGGACCGGAAACCCGGAATCCACCATTTTGACGGACCGGGGACCGGACCGGAATCCACTGGTCCGGACCGTTCCGGTCCGGTTCCGATCCGGTTTTCCGGTCCGGTCCGATTTTGTACACCCCTAGATGTGAGTACTCACATGCATTTAATTTGGTATTTTAAACTGATAATAAGAGATACTACGTACTCCTACTTGATATGTTAAATTATACTCCTACTTGGTACAACTTTGTAAAGGGGGTATGACACTTCGTAAATTGAACATTAATTCTTCTCATAAATTGCTCCTTAGCTGGTTGCTGTGAAGCTGATATATACTGTTACTTAGGGCATACTCAATGGTACGCTTTACTTATATTCTCTTTTTCATAAGAAAGCCCTGCACCCAGGGCCGGCTCAAGGCTGAAGCCACTAAGGCAATGGCTTTGGGCTACCAAATTTTTGGGGCCCCATTTTTTATTAAGTTTATGGTTAATTTATTTTAAAATATTGTGACTTGTAATATTTTTATATGATTTTTAAATATATAAATTATTTTTCAAGAAACTTAAAGATTATATATTCGAATTCAAGATAGAAATAAGAAAATTTGACTCTCGAAATCCAAATTATGCCATATAAATTGAGATAGAGAGAGTACACAACCTATATATTAAAAAAATTGTTTTTAGTCACGTGATTGATTAGCTATATGATCAGTTGAATTTGTTTCAGAATAAATTGATTTGAAAAAATTGTTAACAACTTTGCATTATTTTTTGACGATTTATAAAACAGTAATTGAGGATTTCACATCTAAAAAAAGCTAGAAAAGTAGATTTTAAAAATATATATCACGATCTTTCTCTTTTTAAAATAAAAAATTAGTGTCTCTAAAGTTTGGCTTTAGGCCCCCAATCTTATTGAGACAACCCTGTCTTGTCTGCACCCACTGACACAAGAATTTCATAAAGATATGAAGTTGTCCCTCTGTATGACAAAAATTATACACCAACAAGAGTTGTCGTCGGATGAATATGATTCATCCATCTTTAATCAAATGTCTCGAATTCAACTCCTGATTATAAAAAAAAAAAATATGTTAAGGAGCATTTTGTTGAATTACCTGAATAAAAAGTAAAAACATAACAATAACAACGACCACAACAAACAATCCTACACTTTCGGCAGATCTCAACCTTCTCATTTAATTTCTCTCTAATTCTTTTTGTCAGATGTGAATCTAAGGTGAACATATCTAATTAATCTACAATTACATTCTATTTGAAATTGTCACAAGCATATATATGGTTCAAAGTTGCAACTACGCGCTTCACATGTGGCACTGGCTGAAGTGTGGTTAACCTACCGACGTGGTTTCGCTATTGCGTCGATCGGGGTTTACCACTGCGCACTGAAAGAAGCGTGTTCATGCCTTCACAAAAAGTTGCAACTACCAGATTACCCTTCCTAGGTACGTACATATATAAATATAAAATATAAGTTGCAACTAACTTTATGCTTTTGCTCTTTGCACCAGAAAGCACATGCTGGTTTGTTATCAAGTCACAGCCATATTCGAACTCCAATTCCGCAATATGTGCTATTCAACCTTTAAATCACGTGGAAGTTGGAACTCTAGGTGAAGGAATAGAGTATATATGGTTGACACTTTACCACTCTCTCGCCCCAAGCAAAACATGTTTAGGATTTTTCATAATTTTGTTTGGGCAACTCACAAGGAATTAAATTAATTTTGGAAAAAAGGTTCAAATATGCTCTCGTACTATGCAAAATTGAGTGAATTTATCTTCCGTTAATACTTTAGCTTATATATTCTTTTACCGTCAAATAGTTAGTCAAGTATGCCCTTTATTTAAACGATTCTCCCACTTAACTTAATTAGGAGGTTAAACTAGCTAATTCGTACCAGATCTTACAAAGATAAATATGATGTTCATAGAGCATTTAGAACCAACCACAAATAAAGAGTCAAGCTTTGATGGTGAAAAATATTTCATTCAACCAAACCAATCCAAAACAAATCACAAATAAGCAACTCGTTTTTAACGGAATTCTAACGGTGTATTTATATTTGCAAAATTTTATAAATGAGGACAAAAGTTTAAATAGGAGTCAAGCAGTGAATTTTTTTTAGTTGTCCCTATTCGAGACAACTATTTAGTAAACGAACCTCTTTTTATATCTGTGACAACTTATGAACCTTTTAGACCATGATCTAAAGATCTTTTCGAGCAAACTGAAGATCTTACGAGAAAAGCTTATATCACGATCTAAATTTTTGCAAGTTATTCTAAATGTTTGAGGACAATATAATACTTTGTCTTTAAGGTTAATATTAAATGTAAATCTAACATTGTCAAGAAGAAGAATTTTCTCAAGGATTATATTTGTTGCAGGAACAAAATTCAAATGATAGCCTAGAACGGGAGTTTGTGTAAAATAATATCACTTGTTGGCTTTCAAGTTAACTTCTGAAATAGAAAAGGATCAAGCCCAAATAATTCCCCGTAAGGTCCATCTGGCCCAAAACCCACTTTTCCATTTGAGGCCTAAAAATGTATGGGGAAAGAATGTCTATGCCCCTCAAATTAAATTAATTACCGCCCATACCCCATTACATTCGTATCCCCAGAAAAAAATTGAAATTATTTACGCGAGATGACCCCCTCTCCCCCCCCCCCCCCAAATTATAATATCAACATAGTATATAAATATACTGAGATGATATCATGGAAGACTACTTCAATCTTTCGCTTAGTCCTCAATGATACCATGATACCATCATGATATATAAATATACTGAGATGATATCATGTATGATCATGTTCGTTTATTAAAAAAAGACACATTTTTCTTGAAACAAACCTCTATGATATCATTGTCTTATATACATATAATGTAATGATATTATGAATGACTGTTTCAGTCCTTCAATGAGACACTTCTCAGGACCATCAAGTATATAAATATAGTGAAATAGTATCATGGAGGATTGTTTCAGTCTTTCTCTTAGTCATCTTCATGATGCTATTATGATATATAAATATATTATGAAGGTATTAGGGAGGAAGGGGTTTAAGCAAGGGGTATGTCGGGTAAATAATTTTGAGCGAGGGGATATGACGGGTAATTAGTTTAGAAGGAGCATGGACGGCTAATTATTTTATTTTTTGGGGTATTTCGGTTAGGTTTTCAAAATGTATTCTGACAAATAGTTCTTCACCGGCCATTAAACATAAATACGGTAAAACAGTAGTTTCAACCTTCAATATTTTCCTTGTGATGAAAACGCAATCCTTCGTTTCAATATGGTAATTCACTTGTGATGAATGGAAGATTTTTGTGCCGATGGCTTTTCCATTTAACTGCTTCTTTCATTTTCCTGATTGCATTTTCAATTGATTATGTTTTTGGAATTTTTATGGGTGAACGGTCAAGCAATTACTTCGTCCTCTTCACTGTGGCTGTCGGAGGGTGCTACAAGCTCCCAACCTTTTTTTGACAGAAGGAACAAAGAGTGAGAGGCATACTGACAGTTTGCCTAAGAAAAGCTCTAAGCCATCTATGTAATCTCTGATTTTTGCCTAGTTTGAGTTGTTGCGAGAAAATGGTATACCCCCTCAGTCTCGAATTATTTGTGCTTTTAAATTTGAGGAAATTTCAGAAAAGTACACCTCGCTAACTTACATTGTAAAAATATAACTCGATTTTTTTATACAATATTATACATTTATATACAAAAGACATGAATATTATTATATACGTGTATAAATGCATAGGTATATACAGTAAAAGAATATAATTATACAATATTATACACGAAAATACACATTGATACACAATTGTAAAATATTGTATAAATGAGTATAAATATAGTATTGGATTGATTTTGAATAAAATTACACTTTTATACAAGACACATATATTATGTATATATGTGCATAAAATATATAATAGTGTATAAGAGGTGTCATCAGGGATATCTCAAACATTTTGGGGGCCCTGTTCTAATTCGTAAAAGTGAGCCCTTAATATAAGTAAATATACGATTTTAAATAATTAGAAATTATTTTAAATTGTAAATAACAACCCAATACAACTTTAAGTTAATCAACTCCTACTTTGATTAGGCTAAGACATGCGAATTATGGACATTTACAGTAAATTCTGGCTAATACTATTTAATAAAAAATGAAAAAGGGGCCCCTAAAATTTGTCATTTTCGGGCTCATGTGCGGTAACACATCTCGCACGGATTCAAAGACGTGCCTACGCAGCGTGGGTTCGATCCCCGACAAGTACATATAGGGGATTAACCTTGTGTCAGTGATCCGTTGTACGCTCCCAGACACTGGTCACTGGAGCACATCTCGCGATTTACTGGTAATAGTGTTGAGGGACCGGTGTTATTACCCCAGAAGTCTAGTATCAGTACTAGCGATAGGGAGGCGCAAGCCTCGAGACCTGGGTATAAACAAAAAATTAATAACTCAACCTCCATTACCGATAAAGAATGAATCTTGGACCTAACTCAGCCCCAAAAGCTAGCTTGTAGGGTGAGGATTAACTCAACCCCAAAAGGTAGCTTGTAGGGTGAGAATTGAGGATTAACTCAACCCCAAAAGCTAACTTGTAGGGTGAGGATTGTCCAAGTCCATATAAAGAATCTATGTTCTCATTCCATATCAGATGTGAGGCCATTAACACTCCCCCGCACGCCCAGACCGTATTAACTGGAGCGTGGATAATATAATTTGGGGATCCAACATCGGTGAACAAAGAATTAGAATGTGACTGACTTTGATACCATATAAAAAATGGATCTTGAGCCTCACTCAACCCCAAAAACTAGCTTGTAGAGTGAGAATTGTTCAAATCCATATAAGTAGTCCATGTTTCCATGTCCGAGATGGAACTCTTAACATTACCCAGGAGAGACTTCATTGCCATTTCTTTCACTCAGGTTACGGCAGTAGCATTTGTTTAATTACTTGGGAGCAATCTGCCACCCTGGAACCAACTGAGCTACACCCATGCGGGTGCATTTGTTTAATTACTCGTTCTAGTCTAGGGGGTTTCACAATGTATCTTAAGATTTAAAGTTACTTAATTTTTGTCTAATTAATTAACGACAATTAGTCGTATTGCAAAAGAAACAAAATCCTACTTATGTAGCCAAAAAAAGAACACAAAACTGGAAAAGGAAAATAAAAAAAATGATAAACAACTTAAACAAGAGGAGTGTCGAACAAACACAAGGGTTTAATGCATATTAAGAATTTGAATTTTATAAATTCTGAATTCTATAACAACGACTTCAATTTCTGATAATTGAGTTCTAAATTTAAAAACTATACATATTTAACAAACTTCACAATTCAAATATAAAATTTAAGATAAACCTATTAAATTTGACCGAATTCATAAGTTGTCCTCGAACTCCTCCCTGTGATGTGAGTGATACACTAACACAGGTAATTGGTGTGGCTGATATGGGAAGGTACAAAAGTTTGTTTTTTTCTTGTTGAATGATTAACACATATTGATGGTAAGAATTACTTTAGTTATTGTAAATGTTGTACATGTCCGTAGGTTAAAAGGGAATGAAAGGCTTTATACTCTCTAATTAATTTATATTGTTACTGAACAATTTGCCAGAGGGGTGAGTGGAAAAAGTATAATTGTCTATTATGCTTTTATAGAACACAATCATGTACGTAGGTGATAGCACTGAATTAGCCATGATTTCAATCCTGCTGCCTGTCAACTGCTACTCTTTGTACACACATGTCTATCGCATGATGAAATAATGCAGAGCAAATATATATGGTTTAGATTTAAGGACCTTCATATGAAGCTCCATTTATTAAACATGCACTGCTCTAAGCAATTATATATAAGAGACATACAATATGCTATGTATATGCGTACTTAATTTACAGCATATAGTGGTAAAGATTCAGAGGGGAAATATAACTTTTAATTAATGGGTTTTGAATCACAATGTCTTTTGTTTATAGAATTCTGAATTATTTTATTTACATATTAACTGAATTCTTTAATATAAATATAAATGCGGATCCAAACGTGCTCACAAGACGCACCAAAAGAATAAGACGAACTGCAAATAGTAATGCTACGTTAGGGGCATATTTCGAATATAGAGGAGTGAAGTTCCAACAAATAAATACTTTTTCATATCCTCCTATTAATCGTCACCCCCACCGCGTTTACGGCTCTATACTTCAACCCAACTTGCTCTAGCCCCGGGTCCTTCCTTTCTATTTCTCAGTAAGCGGACTATGGGATATAGGATTTGAACTAAAGCTACTAAGTTCGGCGGATTTGCACAAAAACTACTAAATTGAATCGTAAATTTTATGGTTAGTTCCGTTTTTTGAGATTGTTCACTTGCTATGCTTTTGTCATGCGTATGTTTCGTTTAGATTGTTCACTTGTTATTCTTTTGTCTTAAAAATGAAGGGAGAATAGTCTAGGAAGGATAACTTAAAATAATTAACCATTTCAATAATGATTTCTTCTTAAGAGTTCTTTTAATCGTAGTATATTTGAGTAATTGCTAAAGATAACTGTATTTGGAACAGTATTGTATAAATTCTCACTAAAAACATCATGACGTTTATATTTATTTAATGGTTCTTCAAAAAACAATTAATCCGCAACATATTGATGCATGTTTTGCCGGTGAATTGGACCAACCTTACATCAATGAGTTGGGCCCAAACTCAATCACTGTATTGACTAGGCAATACTAGTTAATGATCTGGGCCAAGAGAAAACAACATTGGACTTAAGATTTGGGTAGGGGGCCGCGCGAACGCAGGCCCCCACTATCACAAATTATGACGTAGACTCTGCCACTTGAGCAGATCTTAGGCGGGCACCCCTCCAAAGTGCAATAGAGGTCACCAACCTAGGCCATGGGCTTTCATGATCGCCCAATAACCCCGTCCAGGTAAGTATGGATAAATGTTGCACCAGCCTCTCTTTTTATATGGCTTCAGCTCGTCTATTCTTTTGCTACTTAGCGGTGTGGTACAAAGTCACAGAAAATGCAACTACAACGAATGCAAGTATAACACTTAAAACCATTTAAAAATCTCACCTTTTTTCCGGGAAATTTATGAAAAGGAAAATTATTTGTTAAATAACCATAAACAATTAAAACCAAAGATATTGGTTGTGTCTATCATTTAAGATAACCATCGAGGAAATGTAATCTCAAATTTCCCTTTTTAGTTAACTGAATATAAAAGAAAGGTTTCATTCGATGAGTATGGACGTTTTCTAAATTGAGTTAGGTTTCAATATTCTTTGTTTCATTTAAATTTCAATATCGAGATCATCCATCAATGGCACCAGATATATGTCAGGTGTTATGTTGTGTATTCTTGTTCCTCTAAATTATTGTTGTCAGTGAACATTCCGTTTTACTATTCATGTTTATAATGTGAAAAAATGAATGAAATCTTCAAGAACCCAGAAAGTTGTTGTACGTAATCGTGAGCGCCATGAGCCTGCTCGTGAAATAGCCTCTTGCAGAAATGTGAGATAAGACTGTGGCGGATGCACAGTTAACAGGGTGGTGCAGTTGCACACCAGATTTTAAAAAAAAAATTGTCTTCTAGGCATAAAAAATTTTGCTCCACCAAATATAGTCTCCTGGATCCGCCACTGACTGTGTATCCTTGTGGTCCGGTCCTTCCCCGGACTCCGCACATAGCGGAAGCTTAATGCAGCAGACTGTTATTTTTTAATGTGAAAAATAAATTATTCAGATTTAGGGTTCATAAAAAATCAACTTTCAAAGTTTCGACTAAAATATACTTTTTATTATTACGTAAATGAACAAAAATTAGACATATAATATTACAATAATTCACATTAACACTATAGTTTTAAAATAATATAATTAAATTATTAGCTTATCCACGTACTTAATTTTCACTATGCTTAAAATAGCTTAAAATAGAGCTTGTCATAAGATTTAGTTTGGACTCACCACTATACTTTAAATGTGGAAGCGAAGATCACATCTAACAGACGTATGCTTTCGAATCTAAGTTCAGCTCTAAGATCAGCTCTAACAAGTGTATGTTTTACGGTGATCTAAATTTTCGCTATATTATTACATTTTAAATGAAACGGAAAAGGAGAGGTGAAGATCACTAACAAGCACATATTTTTGAGTTTAGCTTTTTATATATTATCACACTTTAAATGAAACGAGAAAAGAAAGGCGAAAATCACCTCTAACAAGCATATGCTTTCGAGTCTAAATTTCCACTATGCTATTACGCTTTAAAAGAAACAGAAAAGGGGATCGGAAGCGGAGTGTACGCTTCTGAGTCTAGATTTTCACTATGCTATTACATTTTAAAAGAAACAGAAAAAGGGACCGGAGGCGAAACATACTCTTCCGACTATAGATTTTCACTACATTATTACACTTTAAATAAAATAGAAAAGGAAATCAGACGAAGATGATATCTAACAAACATATGTTTTCAAAAATAGGTTTTCACTATATTATTACAAAATAAATGAAATGAAAAAGAGGAGGCGGAAATCACCTATTTTCATATATTATTTCATTTTAAATGAAACGAAAAAGGAAAGACGAAGATAACCTCTAATAAATATATGCTTTAATTCGAGCCTAGATTTTCACTATATTATTACGCTTTAAATGAAACGAAAAAGGAGAGATAAAGATCATCTATAACAAACGTATGCTTTCATCCTAGATTTTAACTATATTATAACACCTTAAATAAAATGAAAAAGGAGAAGCGGTGATCATTTCTAATAAGTGTATGCTTTCGAGTCAAGATTTTCACGTGGAAATCATCTCCAACAAACGTATGCTTTTGAGTTGAATTTTTTACTATATTGTTACATTTCAAATGAAACGGAAAAAGAGACGATGAAGATCACCTCTAACAAACGAATGCTTTCGAACATAGATTTTCACTATATTATACACTATTACACTTCAAATGATACGAAAAAGGGGATACGAAGGTCACCTACCTCTAATAAGCGTATGCTTTTGAGTTTAGATTTCCACTATATTTATTACTACAATATACTGTATTCAGATTATATAACATGATTTAGATATTAGTCTATAAATCAAATTTTAGTCAAAGTTATTCATCATGTCAAAGAAAAACAAGAGGCTTAATAATTTGTATTTTAGCACGCGCCCACTGGCGAGGGGTAAAATGGGACAAAAGAGATTACGTCAATCAGTCGTACGCGTCACCTTCCCAATCGCCAAGTGGTGAGACTTCGGGGCAAACAACTTTTTTTTCGGGCTTTTACAATTTGGGTGTTTTCGGCCCTTTTATTTCACTTTCTTTTTTTGTTCGATCTTTATTGCTCCACTCTCATCTCATCACCATCAAAAGATCAGTAGAAACTAGAAAGCACTACAAATCTCTGGTAATATCTCTTTTGTCATTAACACCATTTATTCGCTATCAGTTCTATCTATGTTTATTAATTTATGTGTCATTTTTTTAATTCATATATACAACTGTCGATTTAATGGTTAGATAAATGCTAGGGTTTTAATTTGGTAGTAACTTGTATCTAATGTTTAACTTGCTTGCATGATTTTCCCTTTTTTTTTGTTTCAGTTACATGCTGATTTGGCAATTACTAATTTTTTTGCTTAGGCGATAGGTTTTAGGTACTTATTTATCTGAGTGGATATGTTTGATTGTTTTAATTTAATTGGAGCAAATAATCTGAAATTTCCCCTTTTTAAAATCTAGTAATTTATATCAAAATTAATTAAAGGAAAAAGAAGTGTAAGAGTTACCTATTTGGTGGTTCCATGACGATAAAGACTACAAATTATGCTAATTCTTTTTTGTAAGTTTTGAAATTTTAGCATTGTGGATGATGATGGTAACTTTTTCAAATATTTTGTCGTACATTACTGGTTTGCGCTAGTGCGGACAATTTTAACCCATAGTAAAACCTAAAACGTATTAAACTTGCCTATTTATATAAATAAAGGTTCAACCTGTAATAAAATGGAGCGAATACGGATTTGAAATGTGTTAAAAACGGTCAAGTGGTCTCTGAAAAACCATTCACAGGTTACGCTCGCACTGCTTTTGGATTGCCTGTTGACCTAAAACATGATGTGCATTGAAGTATAAAAGCGAGTGTATTAAAGAACCCACCTAGAGCCTGGAGTTCTATTGCTAGTGCCGAATTTACGTCTTCTTTGAGGCTAGAATTGAGACATTGCGATCTCAATTTATGCGTTCAAGTATCTCAACCAACTTTCTATTATTGGCTTAGAAAGGAAAACAAATCTTTATGGAGTTTCTTCTGCTGGAGTCAAAGAGTAAATGCACACGATTAATGGTGGATTCTTCTTGAGTTAATGCCTTGATCCCGATATTCAGTTTAATTAAAAATGGAAACAGAGCAATTTAGGTACCTACTAGATGCTTCCTAATTGTGTAGTAGAATATGTTGTTGCAGAAAAAAAAAGTGAAGAATGAAGAATCTGAGAATTTACTTTATATTATTGTGAATTTTTTTACATTACTCATAATTCCATTTGTATGTCATCACCAAAACATACTACCTTTCCTTTTTATACTTGTGCCAAAAGAGATGGAAAATCGTCACACTCAAATGTTTTAAAACTTAATGAGTTGTACCTTTTTAAATGATTTTCCTTTTTGTTCAAGTTCTCTCTCTCTCTCTCTCTTTGCTACAAAATTAGTGAAATTGAGCTAGTGTAATTGTGTTCAATTTATCAAGTGTTCTAGCGTTTTATTATAACGACAAACTATTTTAGGATAGAGATGATACTCCACTGCTCTTATGCACTGACGTCTTCTTCGCTTGTATGAAACGGAAAGATCTTCAAGGTGAAATTGAGCTTGTAGTTGTGTTCAATATATCAGTTGTTGTAGAGTTTTATTCTAAGGATGAATGAACTATTTTAAGGTAGAGATGATGCTCCACTGTTCTTATGTGCTGACGTGTTCTTTATCTTGTATGGAATGCAAAGATATCTAAGATGGCTAAATAAAAATGATTGAATAATGAAAAAGAGTTTGAGCTAACCAAAGTTGTGAGGGAAATCCAGTAGAATGTGTGAGTAATTTAGAATCTAAGTTCCATTTTAACTATTTATTGTAAATTATGTATAAAACATGAACGCTCTTTTTCTCACACCTATATAAAATCAGTCAAACCCGTTTTAACCAGAACCGTTAATTACAGTTGTTGATCTGCATATGGGTCGTTAGGAATCATAACTGTCATTTCTTTCCAAAAGAATATGGGTGGGTTAGGTTGTACCCCATTTTTTCAATACATTATTAACCTGGTCAAATAAACCCAACCTGTCCATTTGCTAGCACTAGTTTGCATCGTATGTGCTCTAATTTTCATCTTTAAGGTATGTATGTATGTGCTTGGTGGATGTCTCAGTTTGTCTCAAGGTTTTGGTTCCCCCCCCCCCCCCCTTTAATATGTTACAATGATTTCTTCGTTTCATAGTTTTGATGGTAAAGATTATAGTATTTTTTGACTGGGTATTCCATTCACATTGCTTTACAGATAATCAGTAATTACACATTGGAACGGCTTCAAATATATTCTCCGAAAACTTTCTGAAGAAAAGGAAAAGGAACCTTCTGTACGACAAGGATAATATTCTGCATGACCTCTTGACATTTCTGCAATGTCGGGGTTACTCAATGTATCATCTTTCTACACACAGTTCATTGTATTTGATACTCGTGTTTCTTTCTTGTATTTGTTGCTTTTTCAGTTGAGTTCTTTTTATCACTTTCCAACTTTTTGGAAGAACATGTTGCTCATGTCTATCTACCTCATCTCTTGGGTGTTCAAAACTATTTATATGTCACTGTGAGGATGAAGGTTTTGTTCGTGCTATCAATTATATTTTGTTTGTTTTGTTTATATAGTTGATTAACTTGCACTCTATGTTCATTGTTTAATGATGGTATTGTTCGGTACTAGATCATTCTTTCGTACAAAAACTATAATTATGCTTCAATCCCATTCTAGTTTTCTTTGTATTTTAAAGTTATTCCTCTAATTTATGTTGAGCAATTGATCAAAATTGTATCTTCTGATCTCCTCACTATCTCTTATTAAGAGTTATTGGGAATTATCTTGTACATTTAACCTTGTTCAAGTTTTTGTCCCTTCTCTTTGGATCGTGTTAACTTATATTCTAAATTATTTCATTGAGTTTCGCTAATCACCATATTAGGCGGGCGGAACTTCACTCTTTTTTAGGAGAGCTGCCTACTTCATTGAGTTTCGCTAATAACCATATTAGCTTCTTTGTTAACTCTCTTATATTCTTTAAAGGATTCTTTTGCTGTTGGTAACTTCCTATAGTCCCGTTGTGCTTTGATAGTTCTTTGTATCTCCTCACTCTACCACCAAGATTTTTGTTGTCATGATGCGACCTTTACACACCTAGAACTTCATTTGTTACTCGATGCAAGTTGTCATTTCCTCCCAATGCATCAACTTTTAGTCCCGTATTCGCTCCTTTAATAGTTTGTCCGTAAATGCTAGTTTCTGCTTTTTAGTATCCACTATTGAATTTTCGATTTTGCCCATGTCATTTCTTTTGATAAGAACATATTATAGTGACCTCATTTTAAAATGTTCTCCCGTTTACCTTATCATAAAAGAAAATGTCATCACGTGTGATTCCCTCTCGTTACACTAGGCGTTAGCTAAAACTAAATCACTAGGTGATACAAACTCTGAAGTAGTCTTTCTTTCATTCCTAGCGCGATAACCATATTCTGATATGATCGGTTGGATCTGTAACTATATCTAGCCATATGTCCATTTAGGCCTCCACAATAAACATCAGTAAATATCTGGTGGTCATTCCGGATCCTTCAAACCAAGTTACTTGTATCTTCTCCGAACTTAGTTTTAGTTATCTTATTTAAGGAGCATAACCTTTTTCATCCAACATAAATTTTGAGGAAATCCGGCATTTTTGCAGAAATACAAGGATGCATGGCTTAACTCTTTCCAAAATCCTACGCATAGTGGGAGCTTAATGCATCCAGCTGCCCTTTTATCAATTTTTGAATGGAAACTTTGATGTAGAACGAAGATATAAGTATCTTTGCGGAGGTAAACTAACACCAACTATTTGGTAAAGAATAGAGTGTCATGTTATTTTCTTCTAGTTTCCTTTGGAACAAATATACATATCTTTCCAGAATTTAGACTTAGTTACCTCGTTTAGTCGTATTTGTGGAGTATAGAAACTAAACATTAAATTCATTCATCTAAAATGAATCAATGAGGGTTGCTATGGAACAAAATGCAGTTCGAGAAATGCAAAAGTATCACTGTGGAGAAACTTGACATTAATTGTTTCGTAAAGGAACAAAACGAAGTGTCGTGCCATTTTCCCTTAGGTTCACAAGAATAGGCTGAGGTGCTGAGCTAGTCAGAACTTCCAAAATGTGGAGTACCTTATTTGGCTGCGTTACTATGAAAACATGAGATCCAATTTTGATGTATCTCCTAGCCTTTTATTTTTATGACACGTTAGTAATGCAGTTCCGATGTACACTTTGGTTAAAGTAATATATATGGCCAGTTTAGACGGCTCTTGTTTTCCTAGAATATCTTGCCTACAAGAAACCAACATGTTGCGCCAGAGGCATACGAAAAACTTGTGTGATTTGTTTCCTTTTGACTGATGAATTATATAATCTTGTTCACATCAGCTTTAGATGTCTCGATGCATGAAATGGGTATGGAGACTGCTCTAATATTTAGTGGTCCACACTCAATTTTTTTACGATTTGGTTGTAGTCATCTCTGAACGGGTCAGCTTCAAATCTTCCTGACAACACCGGATGCTCATTTCCTTCATCTTTCTCTCCTCAATCTGGTGCAGCCTCCCCTCTTTATCATCACTCTGGTGAGTTGTTTTCTGTATTATCATTACTTTTTTATTTTTGAAGCAAATGTTACTAGAAAACTTCTTCCTCACAGGAAGTATTCAGGGCCTTCATAACATTCATGGGAGTTTCAATGTTCCTAGCATGCCGGGAACGCTTGGTTCAAGAAACACAGTAATAAATAATGTCCCTTCAAATGGGGTCCAACAATCTGTGAATAGCCTCTCTGGTGGTCGTTTTGCTTCAAATAATATTCCGGTAGCCCTTTCACAGGTTTGTGTATTTGTATTTCTTTTTTTGCTTTTTAGATCACCTATATAATGGAAAATAACAGAATAAGTGCATCTCAGATGGTAATTTTGATATTTTCTTGGTTTGGTCTCTCCTACACTTGGTGAAAACATAGTTTGAGATGGTGGAGCAAATGCTTTTTTGAAAAATGGGAAAGAAGATTTGATTTTGAAATGGTTGTAACTTGATTTTGGAAATGGAGATTTTAGAAAAGCTCTTGAGATATCTACTAATATTTTGTTGAAACCATTTCAAGCATTGATTAGAATTAGTTTCCGAACTTCTCCTGCATCTGTTTTTTCCCTCTCCTTTCTCATTCTCTATTCACACACACACTCACAAACTCTAGAATGCAATCATAATTACGCTGCCTATCTCTGTTGCAGATATCCCAGGGAAGTTCTCATGGTCATTCTGGCATGTCAAATAGAGGTGGTATGAGTGTTGTTGGTAACCCGGGATATAATAATAACACTAATGGTGTTGGAGGTTCTATTCCTGGGATTCTTCCAACCTCTGCAGCAATTGGTAGTCGAAGTTCTGTTCAAGGCCTTGGGATGTCCCCAATTTTGGGAAATGCAGGTCCAAGGATGTCAAACTCAGTTGGAAATATAGTCGGTGGAGGTAACATTGGGAGAAGCATCAGCTCTGGTGCAGGATTGTCTATGCCTGGTCTTGCTTCTCGACTAAATTTGACTGTGAACACTAGTTCAGGAAATTTAAATGTTCAAGGATCTAATAGGCTAATGGGTGGCGTTATGCAGCAAGGTAAAATAACCTGATATGTTGATAGTTTCTCTTCTTCTAGTTTTGCTAGTTCCCCTCATCCTGCTGTCTGTTCTCAGTTTTTAATATCCAGAACGGTCTCTGACGTTATTTTCATATTTAACAGAGGCTTAGATAATTTAATTCTTTCTTGGATGAAGTACCTAATATTAAATATAGACTTTTAATAATCGTCTTTGCGTATCTTCTTTTGGTCTGTTTCCTAAAATATATGAACTCAAGCTTTTATTTAGCTTTAACTTGAAATTTGGGTGTAATTATGTTGATATGCTAAATTAGGTACATATGGATTGTAAATCTACATTTTCACTTTATTTCTTTAATGTTGAGGAGGTCAGCGGCTGGGTGGTTTATGTACCTCAAGTGAAAAACTGCGGAGGATAATCCTTTCATTTGGATTAAAAAAATTGAGGGAATCCATATACAGTTGTTTATTACATAAGCTAGGTGGTTTATGTGCCATTAACTAAACTCTGAGGGAGATAGTCCTGTTTAACCTTTTGGCTAAAGTCATAAACGGCCCCTGAACTTGCCGCATCTTTCACTTACACTTTATTTAAGACTTGTTCCTATTGATCATTTAAACCTACTCAAAAAGTTTACCTATTAGACACCTTTTTGATAATCAGCCAAATATATAGTGTATAATACACTCGCCGGTGACGTGGCAAAGTGACTAATTAACTGACGACATGTAGTATTTTGGGTTTAAAATAATATTATAAAATGGATTATGAGGAAAAAACTACATTTTAGTAAAATAGAAATTTTAAAATCTATTTTCTAAATCCTAGCCCCACCCACCCTAACCCCTCCCTCTCCTACCGTCAGATCCCTGCCTCACCCACCGGTCGTCCCTTAAACCCATGTTTTTTTTTGTTATTTAGGTCTGATTCCTTTTTGGTTGTAGATCTGATATTTTAGATTTTAAATCTGAATTCTTCGGGCAGAAGAGAGAGAGAGAGAGCAATGGTGGCAGTCTCCATTTCTTCCGGCGAATAAGTTAGCAATAATGGCGGTTGTTAGATTTAAAAAAAAAATCAGAAGGATATAACGGTGGTGGTGATTTTCGGATTTGAAGATGAAAAAAGTGGTGATTACGGTGGTGGTGGCGTCAGCGGCGGTGATGGAAGAATGTGTTGGATGGTGGAGGAAGCGGATGACAGAGAGAATAAAGAAGAAGAGATTAAAAAATAAAAAATGGGCTAAAAAATCCCTTTCATGTGCCGGTGTTGGGTGTACCACACACACCATGCCATGTCAGCGGAAAGTGTCTAATAGTTACACATTTTGAGTAGTTTAAGTGTTCAATAAGAACAAGTCTTAGATAAGGTGTCAAAGTGAAAGATACGGACAAATTTAGGGTGACAGAGAGAATAAAGAAGAAGAGATTAAAAAAAAATTGGCTAAAAAATGCCTTTCATGCTCTGGTGTTGGGTGTATCACACATAGGGCCGTTCCTCAAGGCCAAGGTGCCACAAGCCCTTGTGCCCCCTGTGCTCGTAATTTTATTTTTCTTTTATATGTTTCAAATATTAAGATATGTATAAAAATGTATCTAATCTTATCAGTGAGATCGGTAGCTCAGCGGATGAGGGCTCCTTCCCAAAGTTATTTCCTAGTGAGAGGTCGCGTGTTCGAATCCAATGAGCAGCACAACAAATGATTTTGTTTTTATAAAACACAAAAAACCGGCCCCTCCCTCTTTAAACAAATTTAGGCCCAAGTTACAAGTCATCGGCCCAATTACCCCCCTCCGGCTCCCTCCCTCTTTAAAACACCACAAATACAATCCAAAAAAAAGTTCCCCATTAATTATTTTAGAAATCTCAACTTCCAAGTAAAGATCTTTTTGGTATGTTATTGTTTTGAGAATTATTTTGCTCTAATTCACCATTAACATGGATTGATTGCATCAATGGTTATTCCATTTTGCTTAGGGTTTCAAATTTCTCAAATCTCAATATTATATTTAATTTAGGGTTCTCAATATTACATTAAATTAATTGCGTTTAACTTTAGATTTTACATTACTTTTATTGGTAATGTATGTAATGGATGACTTGTATTTTACATGATTACATTAAATTTGGTTTGTCTTTTTGTTTCAATAGGAGAATTACAAATGCCTCTTACCCGAAAATATTCGGCTGAACATGAAAAACGTAAAAAAAAAAAGACACGTAGAAGAGTTCATCAAGTCTCAAAGAGGGACATTAGATAGATTTGCCCAAACATTCTTGATTATGAAAGATTGCTTGATGACTTTGCAAATAAAAATGCAAGGATATCAATTTTTTATGCCTAATGTAATGATAGTTTTTCTTATAAATATTTCCTGTAATGAAATTAAGGTATCTCTTTCGTAGCATTATAATTTATTGTACTGAAATTGAAAACATTGAATCGAATATAGTGTCTACTATACATTTATTTGATGTTTTGATCAATAATTTTTTTAATATTGATTAATTAGTTAATTTTAATTTTTCATGTGAATAAAAAAGGGCCTAATTTTTATTTCTCGCACGGGGCCTTAAAAGTATAGGAACGGCCCTGCACACACACCATGCCATGTCAGCGGAAAGTGTCTAATAGTTACACTTTTTGAGTAGTTTAAGTGTTCAATAAGAACAAGTCCTAGATAAGGTGTCAAAGTGAAAGATACGGACAAATTTAGGGAGCCGCTTATGACTTTAGCCTAATCTTTTTCGTCTTTTTTTTATACCCCTAACAAGAGTAGTTTCAAGTAAATCTGATTTTTGCATTAAGCTAGTTTTTATTTTTTTATCATTTTTACTTCGTTCTTCATTGACCTCCTTATAAAGCTATTGGCTATTTGAGCCTTTAGTTGGTTTTTTGCTTCTCATTTGATGAGTTTGTTATCCCCCACCATAGACCTCAAGTTGAAAATCTTTGTAGGACTTCATTAATGTTTTGAGACATATTATCATTTGATTCTGTTTAATTTGATTATGTAAATTCACTTTGATGAAACTTACTTTTAGCTGGTTTTGCCATTAATTCTTCATAAAGTAGTTATTGTATGTTTTGAGGTGAACTAGGCACCTATATTATATATTATGTGACCGATCTGTCTTCTGTGCTAATGTTACCATCTGGATTCAGCCTCTCCGCAGGTAATGTCTATGTTAGGTAATTCATATCCTACAGCTGGTGGTCCACTATCTCAGAACCATGTTCAAGGGGTTGGTAACCTTAATTCTATGAGAATGCTGAATGATGTGAATTCAAATGATGGATCTCCATTTGATATCAATGATTTCCCTCAGCTAAGTAGCCGGCCTAGTTCTGCTGGAGGGCCTCAAGGACAATTGGGTAATCAAAGCGCCTTTCCTTCTTGATATTCTGCAGAAATGATTTTATTTAATTATTCATTGAAAATACTGAGGAAGGAACAATATCAGGTTCATTGCGAAAACAAATTGCTCAACAAAATCAGGAATTCAGCATTCAAAATGAAGATTTTCCGGCCTTGCCAGGATTTAAAGGTGATTATATGCATGCACAAATCTCTTCTTATGCTTTCTTAAGTTAGTTGATAAACCACTCCTCCCGTATAACTTTGGTGTGACAATTTGTTCGGCGGGGTCAGAAAAAGGAAAGGTGTGGGGGAGGGGGGGATAGAAGAATATGTGTCATTTCCCTGTTTTGATAGGAAATAACCGAGGGGAGCTGAAAGTACAAGTTTGCATACCTCTGTGAGAGTTTCTTCATTTAATTTTCATCGCAAAGGACTCTGATTTAATTTTCATCGCAAAGGAATCTCATTTTGTTTCATCACAAAGGATCTGATTTTTTTAAACATAGTGTTACTGGATGCACATTCTCAATTCCTAGTATGAGGTTGGTGGTGCACCCCACAGCTGAACTTGTTTCCTAGTCCTGGGCCTTATCTGGGATATTGGTCTCTTTTCTCCTGGGAGGGATAGGAATTATGGTTTGAGCATGCTTATGTGGCTTTATTCTTTAGTTTCCAGGTCTGAGTTTGTTTGTCTGTTTTGTTTTCTGATCTTGCTTTATGTATAGCTAGAGAGAAGACCAGAAACGGAAAGAAAAAGGGATAATGTAAGAGGGTTCCTAGTTGCTTTTGCATGTTAGGAGTCTACTAAATGGAATTGCTCTCATGTTTGCTTAGGTGGCAATGCTGATTATGCTATGGATCTACACCAGAAAGAACAACTTCATGATAATACTATTTCTATGATGCAACAGCACTTCTCTGTAAACACAAATTTCTGAAATACTGGATTCTTATTTTAATGTTGTGATTAATAGTGAATGCTCTGCCCCTTGTCTCTCATTATCTAATGCACAGATGGGCAGATCTGGTGGTTTTAACTTGGGAGGATCATACTCATCCCTTCGCTCACAGCAGCAGCAGCAGCAACATGCCTCATCGGTGAGTAATAGCGGTCTCTCTTTTTCAAATGTAAACAACCAGGATCCACTACATTTACATGGTTCAGATGTCTTCCCGTCATCACACTCCAGTTATCACCAACAGGTGCATTACCTTTATACATTTTGTTTTTGCTCTTATTCGTTTTATTTTTACCTGTTTGTCTTTCTCTTTATATTTGGGGTGGTGTGGGGTAACGGAGGTGAGATATGGATCACATTCACTCCACATAAAGAGATGATTGAGGCCCTCCTTTGCTGGCGACTTCCTAATAAAATTTTGAAGACATGTTTCCCCTTCCTCTGTTTCTATCTGGATTGTTTTAACTTATTCTTGTTTGGGTGGGGTTGGGGGGATAGTTGAGATTGGTATACCGTATACCTTTGTTTCTGAGTACTTGTGGACATCGGCTGATTCCAAAGATAGAATTTGGTTTTACCAGAAGAGCCATTTGCTTTTGAAGCATTAGTGAGTTGAGTTTTGACATGGAAAGCTAAGAGTTTTTGTTAGTAGTATGGTGAAGAAGCTTTTCCCATGCATAATTTTTAGTGTCTACAAGGGCCATATACTTGTACAGTTTTAGGTAATACTTTACTCGCCTTTTGCTCTATTTGATTCAGTCTGGTGGACCTCCTGATATCGGGTTACGGCCTCTTAATTCTCCAAGTACTGTTTCTGGTATTGGCTCATACGACCAGCTTATCCAGCAGTATCAGCAACATCAGAATCAATCTCAATTTCGGCTGCAGCAAATGTCCGCTTTAGGTCAGCCATACAGGGATCAGGGCATGAAATCCATGCAGGCTCAAGCTGCTCCTGACCCTTTTGGTATGCTTGGTTTGCTAAGTGTAATAAGAATGAGCGATCCCGATCTGACTTCTCTTGCACTTGGGATCGATCTCACAACTCTTGGATTGAACTTGAACTCTGCCGAAAATTTGCACAAGACGTTTGGTTCCCCGTGGTCTGATGAGCCTGCCAAGGGTGATCCAGAATTTACTGTACCTCAATGTTATTATGCCAAGTATCCACCTCCTCTAAATGTGAGTGACCTCTATATTCTTGTTTATCTGCATCTCTTCTACCTTTTTCTTTAAATCTACTGATACGTTTTGAATTGGCTGCAGCAAGCATACTTTTCCAAGTTTCAGTTAGACACTTTGTTTTACATTTTCTACAGGCAAGTCTCTCTCTGATAAGCAAGTCTAGTGATCTTGGCCATAAAATTTGAATCTAGAAATAACTCAATCTGTTGTTTTTGCAGCATGCCAAAGGATGAAGCACAATTATATGCTGCTAATGAATTGTATGTTCTTTCTTTTGTACGAAAATTGGTTTAATAGGGAGCTCGTTCGTTCTATTGTAGTACCTGATACCATTTAGCTTTTGATTGCTTCTTGGGATACCACATACTACATAATTAACCTATTTAGCTTGCATTTGTTCTTAGTTGAATCTATTTGATAACAATTTCGCATCATTTCATACAGGTATAACCGGGGCTGGTTTTACCACAGAGAACATCGGTTGTGGTTTATGAGGGTCGCCACCATGGAGCCTCTTGTCAAGACCAACGCCTATGAGAGAGGATCTTATATTTGTTTTGATCCAAACACATGGGAGACTATCCGCAAGGTATGGATTTCATTTTACATTTTTTAGTTTATGTTAAATTGTAGGAATTGAGGTTCTAGTCTTCTGATTTCTCTGCAATTAATGCAGGATAATTTTGTACTCCACTACGAAATGTTGGAAAAAAGACCTGTTCTACCTCAGCACTGACGATTATATTATGGCATTATGCTTACAGTTGTACATTTTTCACATAATCCCATTTTATAGGAGCCAGCTAGTTCTCACCTGTAGTTTTCAGCTCAATTGGGCTTTTTGGCAGCCGGCCATTGTTTCTGTAATGTTTTCTCAGTTGTTGATTTACCCCTTGTATTTTTAGATGCTGCAAGTCGAAACGAAAAAAATTCCAGTACAGTTCTCGCATTTTCCCTGTCAGCTAAACTTTTGTTGGTGGGAATGCCATTTTTGAGAAGATTGCTGAAATCTTATTCTTCAATCACCCAACTTCATCCTGTACATTCCTGCAGGAAAAAAGTTGATAGAGGTTAATGTACTTTGTCACTCTACGACCCAGATCCCACAGTAACCTTATAAGCTCCATAGTTAACCAGTTATGAAGGAATAAAGCCGTGTTATCCACAATGCCGCTTTCAAAAATTAGTATTAAATGTCCTCATAATTTCTCTGCCTCAAACTGTACGTTTATTTCTTCTTGCTTTGTGTTGTAAAGTAGTGATTGGCTCTTGGCTATTTAAGTTCGTAACATTCGCCTGCTGCTTACCATCTCTACCTCAAGAACAGGAAAGGCCTTCACAACAGCAAAATCCATCTCTCAACTGTAGTAAAAATTATTTGTGGATACCAAAGAAAATCTGCCTCAAGGTTGATGCCTGTAAGGAGGTCTTCATTCAAGTGTCCTGTCCGATACTCTGATTTCTGTCACTTCCTCGCGGGTCTTCTCATGTTAAGGCTTCTCCAAGATTAGATGTGAAGGGCAAGTGTTTACGCCAGATCAAGCAATTTAATCTTAAAGTGTTAGAATTGAAGTGAGAATGCATATTAGCAGATAAGGTTTTTTCACCGTAAGAGCCTATAATTTCCTGCCTACTTGTTCTGGGAAATACTTACCTACGCTCATGTTTTGTGCGAAACAAATGTTATGCAGTTATTGATTCGATGTGAATTACTAGGACAGAAATTCCAGAATCCAAAAGTGCACATGTTAAATCACCTGTAACCTCAGTGAAGAAAGATTGACCAGAGCTTTCATGAAGTAAAGCAACTACCTTTGATTCAAGAGTATGCACATGAAGGTACAGCCAAGAATCTATAACCCCCGAAGACAAAAATAATAATAATACAATTTGAGGTTGGATTTGCAAGGATGTCATTTTCTTTTATATAGCATACATTTTCTTGTATTCATTGTTTAGAACATCTGAATCAGATACTACTGACGCTGACCAAGATAAGGACCTGCTGGCCATAGAGTTCTTTCGGATGTTCCTCTTGTTGGAGGACTCTATCCGATGCATTATGACCCCAATAACACATAGTCCCTAGTGTTGTAACTAATATACCTGTTCCTATAATAGTCACTACAATCGTCAACCACTTCTCATTTTTGCCAACCACAACATAAGACAGTAACAAGAATGCCACTGAAATCATCACACATGCTAGCCACATAAGCTTGTTTATGATAGCCATCATCTGCTTCTTTGCTTTGCTTTCGATCACCACGATCGATGTCTGAACGATTACAACTGCAAGAGAGATAAATAGGGCAACAGTCGAAGACGAAGAAAATAAAAAATGAGGGACTCGGAGCAATATTTGCTTCTCCATGGGAATGCCCAGGGGTGACATCTTCTGGATGCTCAATGTACTGGCCTGGAACAGGGAAAATTGCTGCAAAGGCAACAGTTGCGATGAGAAAATTGCTGCAAAGGCAATATTTGCTTCAGCGTGCATTTTGTCAATGCGTTTGGCAATGCCATGTATGCGTTTTCTTGTCTGTCGTGTATGTTCCATTTGATAGTGCACTTCGTGTTTTATGTCACTAACTGTTTGCTTTAACTCTCTTGCTGGATTTGTAGTACTAGGCTTGATGGTTCTGGCGCTTTGAGCGCCTGCTTCCTGTAGGATGACTGCAATATTGGCTGTCCCATTTTCTCTGCAGTATCAAGAGCTGTTTCTTTGGATCTATTGACAGCTTTAGTATCCGTCTCTTTCTGCCGAAGCAGCAACTTAACAATCTGCATATGTCAAAGCAGATATTAGGTGATTTCAGAACCATGGGCAAACTACATTTACAACCCAAACTTGCGCGGGTTGGGGGATCATGCATGTTTTCACGGGCTATATACAATGACAATGTGGAGTATATTTTTGTTACAATAATAGTGTATCTTGAGATGAAACTTCTTTAGTTAGTGATAGGATTGGAGATAGTTATTCCTTCTATTTTGATGTTAAAAGTAAAAAAATTGAGCTGCTGCAGTGTAAACCAATTTCAAAATGGGATAACATGCTCGATCGAGCATGAGTTCTAGTATCATAAGCGTTTTCTCATAGGAACGTCCAAGTGGTAGCTAAGCTAGAGTGGTCACAGTGATGAATGATCTTTCCATTAGACCAAACAAACAGGGGAATTTCCGGCATCATATCCATAGTTAGCCCAACATATGCCAAATCATGAATTAGTAACTAGTTCCAGTTTCCAAATAAAATCTCAATTGTGTTACACTTTTCGTTTTTGAAATAGTTATGGAATCTCCATGAATAGGATCAAACCTTATTCCATGGTATTTGCATAAAGAGAAGGTGGAGTTGGTACATAATTGTACTACGTAACTTGCCTTATTTTTTCGGCTTACTAGTCTCACTTTAGTGGACAGTTATCTGTAGTCATCTTTTACGTGACCTTATAGCGTAAAGAGCTCTTCGTACACTATCAATATATAAAAGTTAGATTCAATAGACAAACGCCAAGACTCTAAACAACAAGAAAACCTACATATATGCAAGAAAACAGCATACCTGAGCCCTTCCTTTCCGGGCTGCAATATGCAATGCTGTATTGCCCTTTGTGTCAACGATATTTATCAACTTAGCATCTGCTCTAATCAACTCCTCCACAACCTCAAGATTTTGTCCTTTGACAGCAGTCTGCCCCTTTTTATCCATCCGGCTCGCAATCCCTGGCTCCTTATTCAAAAGGGCCTTCAACACTTGTACATGTCCATTTCTTGCACCAGAATGCAGTGCTGTTTTCCCATTACTTTTAGCAATAGTTGCCAAACTGCTCTCTGCCTCCAATAGATAATTCACCACGTGAATATGCCCTTGGATTGCTGCACTATGCAAAGCTGTTGTGTTTGCAATATCAACAGTCATTGAGAGCTCCGGATGTACTAGCATTAGTACCTTCACCACATCTGCAACATTAGTAAAACAAAAAATTTCATCTAAAGTTACCAAGAAGTCAAACTAATTGCAGGTAAGATAAAACTAAACACTGATGGTAGTATCAAGACACAGTTTGGAGATGCCTTTTTAGAGGGTCTTTAGAGATTATCAAGGAAAATGGTTGTTGGAATACTCGGTCAAGGTGAAACCTACTTCAAGCCTAACTACAAAACAATGGAGCATAAAAAAGGGGCTCAATTTATCTAAACTAATGGGCTACCAAGAAGTAGAGGTAGAAACAGGCCGTCTCCTTGTTGTCAAGCTTATCAAGGATGAGAACATACAACATCATCCTCTTAGAGCTATTATTGAAGATTGTCACTATTTGTTGATACTAAGGCCTTTATTAAACATATCTGGAGAGAAGTGGACCAATGTGCCGACTTTCTGGCAAACGAAGAACACAAACATGATGAAGATTTGATGATCTAGGGAAGTGCGCTCAAGGATGTGGAGTTTTTTCTCCTGTTAGATTTAAGAAGTGTTGCTTGTGAAAGATTGTAAGCTACCCTTTAAAAAAAACAGAGTGAGAAGCAAAATGGAGATGTTTATACTACCATCAACATACCCAAATCCCCTTGTTTAGCAGCAATGTGCAACGCATCAAATCCGTTCCTTGCTTTGATTCCAGCAGCAACAAGGTCAAGATCATAGTACTTGATAAAGCAAAAGACAATAACATTACCTGGATATGAATAAACTTCAATATCTTTCCTGTAATATTTCATTAACAATCCAAGAAGCCACTAATATTAAGAGTTGTGTGATGAAACCAACCTGTTCATGGGTTTTTAGAGATGGAAGAAAGGTTGGTTCTAAAGGTTTTCTGGTTGATATAAATTTGAACAAGTTGAGAAAAAAGGTAGAAATAGTAGCTAGAAGGTTAACAGGAGGGAACAATAAAGACACATGTATGAAAATGCAACACACAAACTTGACATACACATGTATGTAAATTTAATAATATGTCAATCACAGACAGAGATCTTAAACCCCGAAAAAGAACCAAAAAGATTCCACTTTTGTAAAGTTGGTTACAATAACATACCTAGTAAAATCGCACAACGTGGGGTCTGGAGAGCGTAGAGTGTACGCAGACCTTACCTCTACTAGTGATCTATCTTGGTAGGTAGAACGAATGTTTCCGAAAGACCATCGGCTCAAGACAAAACATAAGCACTAGCATAGCAAGAGAAACTGTCAGATTCAGACAAGAAATTTAAATGAGATAACATTCTGAAAAAAGAAGCATTAACTAACACATGTAAATAAGATAAACAAAGTACACTAAAGAACACATAGCAGCATAAATCAAACGACACGGTAGTATAAAGCAATATTGCGCCTACTAGTATGATAGGCTAAGCAGACCTACAATAATAACACTACAACTACCGTATACGTAAGTAGGACTAAGTTCAACTACCTACTGCCCTTCTACCCTAATACGTGTCCTCCACAACCCCCTATCTAAGGTCATGTCCTCAGTAAGTTGCACCTGTGTCATATCCCATCTAATCACGTCTCCCCAATACTTCTTCGGCCTACCTCTACCCCTCCTGAACCCATCCATAGCCAAACTCTCACACCTCCGCACTTGGGTATTTGTGTCTCTCCTCTGCACATGCCCGGACCACCTCAACTTCGCTTCCCGCAACTTATCTTTCACCGAGGTCACTCCACTCTATCTCGGATATCATCATTTCTAATGGTGATGGTTTGAACTCGGTATATTGAGAGAATCAAAACAAAAAATGTGTTTAATTAGATGGATACCCTTAGTTATAATTTTCTATATTACATATTTTTTCCTTTATTTTAGAACTTCATTAACTAAACTTATACTAACTTTTTTCTTGCTTTCTCGTCGTCGGTTGTCAGTTATCTGCATTGAAGTCTCATTAAATTCGAATTCACGTCCGGAAGTCCCACATAATTTGGAAGTAAATGACTCCCTAACAAAGTGTCTCCATACTCAGTGTTTGAATACGAGACATCTGGTTAAGGATGAATGATTCATTTTACCATTAACTATTTTAAATGAATGCTTGTGTACGCATATTGTATAATGTGCAGACTTGGCGATTCCAAGACAATAAAGAAGCTAGAAAAACCATTTCTTCTTCTTTTAACTTTTTCGTGCCTTATTTAGTACTCCCTTCGTCCCAAAATACTTATCGTTATTATTAAAAATACTTGCCTTAAAATATTTATTGTTTTATTTAACTTAGATAAAATTAACTTTTTCCCATTTTACTTTTGTATTAAGTAGCAACATTTAAGAAGGTCTCATCATTGATGAAGTAAATATTTATTGAGAAGAGATAACAACAACAAACAACAATAAAATATTCAATGTAATCCCACAAGTGTGATCAGGAAGTGAAAATGACGCACCTTAATCCTACTTTGCGCGAGGTAGATTTAGACTGCTTTCGATTGAGGAGAGATAACTAAATGAAATATGTTAATTTTAAGGGTAAAATAGTTAAAATGTTACCCTCATAAATGTTTTCTTAATAAACGTGTAAATAAAAAACGGGACAAGTATTTTGGGACGGATGGAGTATTTACAAATATTAATCTTGGAAAAAGGAATCAATTTTTCGAAATTATAATAACGGCTAAAAATATCAAAACTTCTTCGTCAGGGTAATGCAAGATTATGAGCTTCATTAAGTTTTTTTCTTTAATAATTTTGTTATCATTTTTTAATGATATTATTTGAGCCGATGGTCTGTCGGAAACAACATCTCTATTCCATAAAGGTAAAGTTAAAGTTTGGGTACATCATATCCTCACAGACCTCACTTATGAGATTACTGGGTGTCTGGGTGTGTGGTTATATTTTTGAATGATATTCACTGGTAATACGAATTTCATCATCCCAATCATGTCCAAAAGCATATACTTGGATGTTTATTTATTCGATTATTTTCGAAAGATTATTTTTTATCTAGCAGACTTGATACAGAGAAACATCCTAAATTGTGTTTACCAAACGAATATATCCATCCTCAACTCTCATTAATTTGTTTTTGTTATGGAACTTGGATGGATATATAGCCAACGGCTTGGTTTAGGATTTTTTCCACACAATAATATGTCAAGCAATAATTTTTCAATCGTGTAATGTGATAATTATCTCTCACGTCAATAAAATGCATTATTTGTATGAAGAAAATATATCAATTATCTTTTTTTTTTGGGTGAAGCAGCTGCTTATATTAATATTAACATATTCACAGAAATACATTAGAGTTAATGGCACCCATGCCATTTAGTTGTTCTTGATTGCCACCCATATGGGCATTACATAACAAAATCTGTCGTTCATAACCAGTTCCTAACATGTCTGCCGAAAATACTGTTGAAAATTTACTAATGTGGAATTAAGTTTAACCCATTATTTATGACTCGAACAATTGAGGTCTCGCACGTCGGAAACGTCGTTTCCACAGACGTGCACACGTAGTGCCAAGTATCGTAAATTTCATTAGTGAAAGAGATATTGGTACGTGAGTAAACGTTTGAGACATGAAATGATGGACGGTCGTTGGTTAAATGACACGTGTTCCACGATGGTAAACGAAGGAAGAAATGTACGATGTGTAAAAGATGAAACGAGTCGGAAATCGTCGCGGAGCCGTGAAGGGCCGCGGCGCCTCCATCCAGCTTTAGGCGTATTTTGTATACGCCTTTTGAGTCATTTTTAGTTGGTATTTTACTCGTTTTTGTTGTGTTTAGTATAGTAGTAGATTTGTTTTCTTTCTTTTGAGTCACAGCGGTGCAAAATGGCAAAAAGGAACGAGAAATAGGCAGAAAAGGTGCTCCCGAGGCGAAAAGGACGAAAGTTGGCAACTCAGAGCGAAAGAAGGCAGCACCGCGGTGCCACTATGCAGAACATCGATGCCAGATTTACCGAGGAGCCACAGAACTTTCAAAGATCATGCCATTTCAGGCCGAGAAGTTGTAGAGTTTCAGACGCCGCTATGCAGAACCGTGGTGCCGACACGGGAAATTTTAGTTCCGAAAAGACATATTGGCTAAGAGCAGATTGGTCCATAGGGCACGAAAATTAGAGGATATTTAAGCCCTAGGGATTAATGTTATGAAGAAGGTTGGTCATTCAACAACACAACACAACACAAGACGGATTTGAAGCTACAATTGGAGACTTTGTTCTACGTAATTTTCTTTCTTTCATTTTTAATTCAGTTTATGCATGAATATTGTGTTAGTTCTTAGCGTGACTATGGATAGGAGCTAAACACTCTATTAGGGCTTTCCTTATGAATCGCTTGAAACTTTTATTCATGACTTAATGCAATAGTTTGATTTCTTCTTCACTTGATTAAGATTTAGTCAATATTTGGTATGAATGTTTGATAATTAATTGATCACTAATTATCATAACCTATATGATTTCGAATAAAAAACCGAAAGGAGAGATTTGGATATGCTGTAATTGACTAGACATAGGTTAAAATCGCGGACGAAAGTACCCCGATACTTGTGTAGCATTATAGGTTACTGTTCTTAATCATCCTATGTGGTAAATCCTATCATAGAAATATAGAATGGTTCTGCACTGGGGTTGAGTGATTATATGTCCTAACCAGAATATAAGACAGTCTAGTTAACCACTATCTTAACGAAGAAGAAGAATCATTCTAGTCGCATTAAGGATTGAATAAAGTGGATAGTCGGGGATTTTGAAAGACCTAATTCATTCATAACTGATTACAACTTTATTGGTTTAAATCTTGCAATTATTCTAGTAGTTAAATAAAAAACTCAATCAAATATCGATTGTCAAATAGATAACATGAAATAGATGAACGGTACTTAGAAACCAGTCTCTGTGGACGATATTCGGTCTTACAGACTATATTACTTGTGAACGATGCGTACGCTTGCATGAGCATTCGAAATATCGCTAACAGCAGCGCCGCGACGCTTGAGTGGCATTTGGTCGCTGGAGCTGCGGCGCCGCGGCTCTTCGGAGGCAGATTGATCGATGGATACTGAAGAATTTCTGACTTTTGGGCTGGTTTGGGGCATTGATTCCCCACGAATTGGCACATGAATTCAACCATTATTTGGCTGAATAACACCTCTCAATAAGTGTCATCACATAGCTATTGATTGCCATTAGTTGGCTAGATGAGAGGTCATCTTACACACACTATAAATTGAGGCCCTTGGCTCAATTGTAGAACACACCTCACTCTTGTATAGTTCAGATTTTCTGAGCTTCTTCCTCTCTAGTATACTCTCACACTCAAATGTTCTTCTTGAGAAACACTTGAGTTTCCTTTGCTATTTTATCTTGGGAGACAGTTGCCCATATCGTAAAAGGATATATATACGGGGCAATAATGTCTTAAGGACAGAGTGAATATCACTCGACTCAGCAGCGCCTTGTAACACTACCAGATTTAGTGTCTCTTGATTTCAGGTTATCAAAATCAAAGAGCTTGTTGCAATTGGAAAGAAGATCCAACGATAGAAGATTCAAGACGGATACACGATAGAAGATCAAGATCACAAGACTTGTTGTTGTTGTCACAACTTTTGTTAGGCTTCAAGCCTATTGTATTGTAATTCGTTGTTATCCTTTCAAAGCACTAGTAGTAATTGTATATTATTCCCGTACATCCATTGTGTAACTCACAAATACACTATTCACAAACATAAGAGGAACTGATAGGATTGTTGCCCTTCCAAAAAGTTGTTGCTTTCCACCTTCCTTAGCCAAAAGGTCTGTTACCTTGTTCCGTTTCACGATAGTTTGATGATGTTAGACCAGAATTGCCTACTGATGCTACTGTTAGTAATCTGTATTGCAAAAAATCAGTAAACAATAGTAACTGAAAATGAACAGAATCAGTGTTGAAAAAAATATTTTCCAGAATATAATCGAACCCACTTAGTTCAAAGTGTGTCCGTAAGAAAATTATTCCCCTCACAGTACTCGAGGTTGATGAAATATCCCCTCCCAGGATAGAACGATTATCTTATCAGAATAGTAGTACTCCAAATTAAGGTAGCGGCGAATCACTCAACGATAGTGTATCACACATAATTTATTCGTGCAGAAGAAGAAGGAGTTTTGTAGTTCAGAAAATTAGTGAGTAAAATTCTGATGAAGCAAACAAATTTATAGCCATGGAAGTACTGTTTCTGAAGGTTTGCAACCCTTCTGAACAGTCACAAAAATGGTGGGAAATAAAATAAAACCGGAAATCACTAATTTAACTTCGGAACAGGAAATTTCAAGATCGACCAGCGGTCTTGCAGAACGGCACTCTGATGCAGAAAGATCTGCGACCTCTCAAGACTTATGGCAATCGCGATCTGCATGATTTTCTTTTAATTAATTAAATAATTAAAATTAAAGAAAATTTGGTCAATCAATCAGATCATTTGATCGAAGCAGAAGCCGAGCGAGCGACGGCGACGGCGCGAGGGGTCCTTGCCCCCTCAGTCCTTTTAGTGACTAGAGAAGGTGTAATGATATACACCTCTCTTTTTCTTTCTTTTTCCGATGTGGGGCAATTGTTTCAACCAAAGCAAAAGGGACCTTTTACATTCCTTCACTTTTCATCGCATCATTTCTCATTCACCAATATCAAAACCCAACAACTACAACCAAAGAAGATATGATTGGAGTCTTCAGTATGATATCCACAAGATCTACAAGTAGAGCTAATATTTATGCCAATAGAATGAAGAAAGGAAGCAGTAGGGAGTTTATTGTGGTTCAAGAGCCATACGAAGAACGTAATCTTGTTCGGAGTTTTTAACTTTCAAATTCAACTAAAGTTCATATTATAGTCAATTGGAGGAGTAGGAGTCCTCATGTCTAATAGGGAATAGGCAGAGCTGCTAGTAAACTTGCCATTGGGGGATAGTTTTCAATAGTTGTAATCATTCTTGGTACTATCAGTGCTATAAGCATTAGCAATAAGGTGATTTATGGTCTAAAGGAGCACAAAAGAGATTTTGTCAAAAAGTCAGGTTCCCTGATATCTAAGTTCACCAACTCTAAAGAATTCCTCATTCTTGTTTAAAGGACCAATAACCATTTCCCTAAGGCTTTTACTACGGGAAATCCAAGTGTCAAACCAAAAATTTACATTTGTGCCTTTATTGGCAACCCACTGAGTGGCTTCCCTACAATGCTTTTATAACCATCCAGCACATTATGTCAAGTCCTAGAGTGTTGTTATTGTACTAGGTCTGCAGTTTTTTGCTATTAGACTGAAGCATAAAGAGAATCAGGTTTCTGCAGAAGTCTCCAAGTAAGACTGGTGAAAGAGGCTTATTCTTGATTTCGGCCTTCTGAATACCTAGACCCCCTTCTTTTTTAGGTTTGGTAATGGTAGGCCACCCCACTAAGTGCATTTTTTCCAGCAGTGGTACTGCAAATAAAATTCCTTTGGATTCTATTAATCTACTGAGCTATCTTGGAAGGGAGCTTAATGTATTGCATTACATGGTTAGGCATGCTACTCAAACATGCCTTAGTAAGAACAGTTCTACCAGTCATATTAAGAAACTTAGTCTTCCAACCAGCTAATCTAGCTTTCAGGTTATCTTAAGATAAATTGGAAGTCAGCATTGCAAGGTCTTTTATGCATCATAGGAAATCCCATATATTTCCCAAAGTGATTACTAGCCTTAATAGAGAGAATGCTAGCAGAGGTATTGATGTTATTATGACTGCAGTTTTTGGAGAAAAGAACCTTAGATTTAGCAAAATTGATTTTTTTACTAGATCTAGTGCTAAAGTTAGAAAGGGTCCTTATAATGGTATGACATTTTTTACTATTAACTCTAGCAAACAAGGTAAGGTCATCTGCAAAGAAAAGATGAGAAAGTTTAGGTCCCTTCCTGCAAGTTGAGATGGGGAACCAATTAAGAAGGGGATAGAGGATCCCTTGTCTGATACCCCTATAAGGTAGAAAGGGAGTTGTTTTACCACCATTAACCAGGACAGATATAGAAGATATGGAGATACAAGACGTGATGAGCTGAGTGAGATCTGATGGAAAGTTAAAAAAACAGAAGAGTATCATTGATGAAGAACCATTCAATCCTATCAAAAGCCTTCTCCAAATTAATTTTTAGGATCATGTTGGAATTCCTGCCCTTCATATTATTGAATTAACTAAGGTATTCTTGTACAATAATGGCATTATCAGCCGCTCTCCTACCTGCTAGAAAACTAGCTTGGTTTGGACCAATGATCATAGAAAGATTGGGCTTGATTCTGTGTACAATGATTTTGATGATGACCTTGTATTGGGTGTTGCACATTCCTATAGGTCGAAAGTTTTTAAGGACTGTAGCATTGGCACATTTAGGGCTCAGACAGAGATAAATGATATTGACCTCTTCATCCATAGTATAGGAGGATTTTAGGAAAGACTTAATCTTCCTATTAATTGTTACTTGATGTATATATTATTATCATTTGTGATGAATAAGATTAAGGAAAACATTCCAAACTCTTTCATGGTATCAAGAGCATAAGGAAGAAAAAGATCCTCAAATATTTTTCTGGTTTCCTTCCAAAATTCGGTCATCTTACTCCTTGGTTTTTACCTTGACCGAAAATTATCAAAAAAAAAATTCTCCATTATTGTTCTTACTCACAACCATGTCTGAATCAAAATCTTCGTTTCACTCAACCCTTACTATCTCCAACATCAAAACACATATTTCTGTCAAACTAGAGATGGAAACTGTTCACTATGCAACATGGGCGTAGTTGTTCAAAATATGTTGTAGGGATCACAAAGTTCTTCATCATATAATTCCACCGAAAAATGGTACAACAACGGAACAATCATCTGACGCAGACAAAGAATTGTGGGATACCCTTGATGCCACTGTTCTTGGTTGGATTTATGCAATCATATCCACAGATTTGTTGCATACAAAAATGGAACCAGATTCTACTGCCATGGCGGCATGGGAACGCTTGAGAGACATTTTTCAAGACAACCAGAATTCTCGTGCCGTTGCGTTGGAACAAGAATTTTCAACCATTTTCATGGCAGACTTCCCTAACGTTTCAACCTACTGTCAACGTCTCAAAGTGTTGGCAGATCAATTGAGAAACGTAGGTTCACCGGTTACTGACAACCGGTTAGTTTTACAACTAGTTGATGATCTCACGGATGCTTATAGTGGCGTGGGGACACTAATCCGTCAAAGTAATCCCTTACCAAAATTCTATCAAGCAAGATCCATGTTTGTTCTTGAAGAGTCGGGCTTGATTAAGAAGGTTTCAACGACTACCAATTCCGCCATGGTTGCCACGTCTTCAAATGAAGGTAATTGTTTTGACTATTCTTCACAAAATAAGAGTCAAAAAGGACGTGGTAATAATAATAAGAAGGGTGAAAATCGTGGAAATAATAAAGATGGGGGTCACCGGAATTCCGGTGGCGGCGAAAATGGCGGCAACACCAACTCCGACGGTGGCTCGGCAAGAACCACCGGCGGAAGCAGCAGGCGGAAGGCCCAAAGACACTGGCGGCGGCCAGTGCCCCAAGCAATCATCGGCGGCAGCCTTGGATAGCACAGCGGCCCAATACTGGTGGGCGAGCCAGCGAGCCCGATGGCGATGGTCGCCCAACCGAAATCTCCAGCATTTGGCAACAAGGCGGTGTGACTCAGAGCCCGGTCATTGGTCGATCTCGGCAAAGACGGCGGCGGTTTTGGGCCTCCTCCGGTCCAATGGCAGGAGGCCCATTCAACAACGACCCATCCTACGGATATTGAGCAGGCTATGCACACTCTTAGACTCAATCCACCGGATTCTAATTGGTATATGGACTCCGGGGCAACGTCCTATATGACGGCATCCCAAGGTATACTCTCACCCTATTTTAATTTGAGCAAAGAAAATAGTATTGTTGTCGGAAATGGCCATTCAATTCCAATAAAAGGTTATGGGTCAAACACACTGTCACCACCACATCCGCCACTGGTTTTAAATAATGTCATGCATGCTCCCAAATTAATAAAAAAATTGGTATCTGTTAGGAATTTTACTATTGATAATTGGGTTTCTGTTAGATTTGACCCGTTTGGTTTTTCCGTACATGACTTTCAGACGGGGAAGCTTCTCATGAGATATGATAGCAAGGGGGAGCTCTATCCAATAAGTTTACCAAATTCACAGTCTAAAGTTCCTTCCACTTTTGCAGCCTTAGCACCATCACTATGGCATGAACGTTTGGGACATCCGGGAGAGTCCGTTTTGGCCTCTCTTAAACAAAACAATTTTATTTCATGTACTCAAACTCGTTTTTTGAATAAGTGTCATGCTTGTGCCCTTGGTAAACATGTTAGATTGTCATTTACTTCTTCTACTTCATGCACTACTATGTCATTTGATATTTTACATTGTGATATTTGGACATCACCTGTTTTGATTTCCTCAGGTCATATGTATTATTTACTGTTTCTTGATGACTACTCTAATTATTTGTGGACATTCCCTTTGTCGAAAAAATCACAAGTGTTTTTCACTTTTCTAAACTTTAGAGCATTTATCCGAACTCAGTTTGAACGGGAGATTAAAAGTATTCAATGTAACAATGGGAGGGATTTGATAATAATCAGTTTTGGGATTTTTCAAAACAAATGGTTTATAATTTCGTTTATCCTGTCCTCACACCTCTTCACAGAATGGGAAGGCGGAACACAAAATTAGAACCATAAACAATATTATGAGAACATCCCTCGCTCATGCTTCTATACCCCCCATTTTTTGGCATCATGCGCTTCAAATGACAACCTACATGTTGAATATCCTTCCCCATAAAAACATGTCTTACCAAGCTCCACTAAAAATACTTTACAGAAAAGAAAGGCATTGCCCAATACATTTATTCTATACAATAGGAATTCCAAGCCGTAAAAGAGAGCCCTCATATTATCATTTGAGAGTATTTGGTTGTCTTTACTATCCTCTATTTCCATCCACCACAATCACAAAACTTCAACCCCGGTCTACTCCATGTGTCTTCTTGGGATATCCTACGAATCACCGTGGTTACATGTGTTATGACATTTCTTCAAAACGTATGATTATATGTCGTCATGTAATTTTTGATGAATCACAATTTCCTTTTGATATGACACCGGGACTAATACTTATGATTTTTTGGATGATGATAGGCTCCCGTATCTAACTCATTTTTTCCACAGCCCGGGACCCACAAAAAATGCTGGATCAACGCAGCTGGGCCCACTGGACCAAGGACCAATGGTCCAGCCACTGGAAAATACAATCCAATGGCCGGGCCATCGATTCCACGGCCCGATCAAGAATCCTTCCTTCGCATCAATCGCCCCGGTTGGGCCACTTTGCAAATTCAGGCCCAATTCCACACCAACGTCGGCCAGCTGCAAGCCTTCGAGAAAATAGCTCGGCGATGGCGTTCACCATCGCTCACTCGGCGATGGCGTCCACCCATCGACCACTAAACCGGCCAATCACCCGTCGTCAACATGGAATTAAAAAATCCAATGCCAAATACAATCTACACACTCAAGTCTCGAAATCACATTTGTCTTGTAACCCCGTGTCTGCTCTAAAAGATCCTAATTGGAAAATGGTCATGGATGATGAATATCATGCTCTAATTAAAAATAGGACATGGGAGTTAGTACCTCGTCCATCTAATGCTAATTAGGGATGTCAGTGGGGCGGGTAAATACGGGTACCGCCCCGCACCCGCTCCAATTGGGGCGGGTATGGGGGATAGTTTGGTGGGTGGTGGGGCGGGTATGGGTATCAAAAGTGCTATCCGCCATGGGTAGTGGAGCGGGGGTGGATTTCATATAAGACCGCCCGCACTCGCCCGCCATTACCGTACCCACACCGATCGTACCCGCACCGCCCATATCCGTATCGTCTATTAGTTTAATTAGGCTATTTATGAATTTATTTGGCCCTTTGATTTAAAATATGACTTGAGTCAACCCGCGCCGTGTCCTGAAACTAAAAATCATGAAAGTACCTCGTCCCCTTGTTTATAAAATGGCTTTGTACTAATCATGAAAGTACCTCTTCCATTTACTTGCTGTTTAGTTTCCCCTTTGTCCACAACTGAGTTTCATGTTCCTAATTATGGAAATCCTGAAAATAATATTAGTAGGTTAATCTACTTTTATTGTCCATTTGCATCTCTGGTATATGAAAATAGTGAGTTTAATAGGATGCATGCTTAGGTTAGGCTTGCATGTGTGGATGAAACAACTCTAACCTTGAAATGCCCATCATTTGTGTTTTAATGTTTGCGAACTTTTCAGCGAGCATTTAGGCTAAGTTAAAACCTTGATCTTGCAGTGGAAAGATGGTTAACTCAGAGATTCAAAAGTCAACCTGGAGAGCTCTGTGTATAGTTGGGTTCGTCTTTTTGACAAGGCAAATCCTGGAAACTAGTTAATTATTTTTTCGGGACCGTCAGAAAAAGAGAATGAGATTAATGGGTACCCGCGCGGAGTAAGCGGGGCGGGGACGGGTGGAGGAATTACTACCCGTGATGGGTGGTGGGGCGGGGGTGGAGGTGTGTTTTAGGTGGTGGGTGCAGTGCACGGTACCTTCCCGCCCGCCCGCCCCATTAACATCCCTAATGCTAATATAATTCGTTCTATGTGGATTTTTAGCCATAAAGAAAAATCTGATGGTTGTTTTGAGCGACATAAGGCCCGACTTGTAGGTGATGGCAAGACTCAACAGGTGAGATTAGATTGCGGCGAGACATTCAGTCCAGTGGTTAAACCAGCAACCATCATAATTGTTCTCAATCTAGCCCTCTCAAAAGGATGATCACTTCATCAATTGGATGTCAAGAATGTCTTCTTACATGGACACTTGAGTGAGACTGTATACATGCACCAACCATTGGGGTACAGAGATTCCCAATATCTCAATCATGTGTGTTTACTTAAAAAATCATTATATGGTCTCAAACAGGCTCCCAGGACTTGGTACAAGCGGTTTGCAGATTTTGTGTTCAACATGGGTATCTCAAACAGCCGTTCGGATAATTCACTATTTATTTATCACCAGGGTAATCATACTGCTTATATTCTCTTATATGTAGATGATATTATCCTAACAGCCTCTTCAGATTCTCTTCGCAAGAATATCATGTCTCAGCTGAGTTCCGAATTTAATATGAAGGATCTTGGTCCGCTTCACTACTTTCTAGGAATTGCTGTGACACGTCATGCAGGTGATTTATTTCTTTCACAAAAGAAATATGCCTCAGAGATCGTAGAACGGGCTGGAATGTCATCTTGCAAACCTGCCGCAACTCCAGTAGATACCAAGTCAAAATTGAGTGTCATATCCAGCAACCCATTTGTCAACCCGACATTGTATCGCAACTTGGCAGGAGCTTTGCAATATCTCACATTCACGGGCGGATATTACATGCGATAACAAGTGTGTCTGTTCATGCACAATCCAATGGAAGAACATATGCATGCACTCAAACGCATTGTGCGATATATTCAGGGCACTCTGAATTATGAATTGCATCTGTACCTCTCTTCCATGTCCAAGTTTGTCACTTACACAAATGCAGACTGGGCAGGATGTCCAGACACCAGACGCTCCACCTCCGATTATTACGTCTTCCTCGGTGATAATTTAATATCATGGTCCTCCAAAAGGCAACCCACAGTATCACGTTCGATCTTTGAATCGATGTGGTAGCCAATGTTGTGTCGACTCACGCTGGATTGAGAATCTTTTACTGAGCTTCATTGTCTATTCTCGACCCACTATGGTATCTTTGTGATAACATTAGTGTAATTTATCTCTCCGGAAATCCAATTCATCATCAACGCACTAAGCATATTGAGTTAGATATTCATTTTGTCCATGAAAAGGTGGCTGGCGGACAAGTGCGAGTGTTACATGTCCCGACGCGACATCAGCTCGCAGATATTTTCACAAAAGGGCTTCCGCTGATCAAGAATTTCGGATACCTCAAGATTCGCCGCTTCGATCATGGGGAGTGTTAGAATATATATTATTAATTACTATTAATAATATAATTATGTAGAATCATATGTATATGGTAAATAGTACTATGTATTAATGTAGGGGATATAATAGTATTAATATAGGAATATATTATGGGATAGTATAGGAGGATTTTAGGGAAGACTTAATCTTCCTATTAATTGTTACTTGGTGTATATATTATTACCATTTGTGATGAATAAGATTAAGGAAAACACTCCAAACTCTTTCGCATAGTATGAGTAGTGAAAACCATTTGATAAAATTGAAAAAGAGGTTGTTGGATAGTATCACAAAACTTTTAATAGAAGAATGGATGGATGCCATCAGGACCTGGTGTTTTTAGAGGTTTAAAGGAGAAGACAGCTTGCTTGACCTCCCCAAACCTAAGAGGAGCATTCAGGATTTGCTTATCAGTTTGACTAAAACTTCCCCTAATAGAAGGATTGATACAACTGGGAGTTAGGGGATTGTAAATGGTCAGTGGTGTAGAGATTGAGGTAGTAATTAGTAATGGTATCCTTAATAACCTTATTCTCATAAATCCAGTTCCCAGCTTCAGCCTGGAGAGCTAAGATTCTGTTCCTCCTCCTGCTCTCCTTCAGCTAGCCAAGTAATCCTAGATTTTAGTTTCCAAAATTTAGCTTCATGTCTAAGGATATCATCATACTCTTTAAGCAAGTCAACTTTTAGCTTCTGAAGGAAGGAGCTACAAGGATAGTGTGGGGACTTGGATACCCTCTAATCTAGCTAGCAGCTGTTTTTTCTTAAAGAAAATGTTGCCAAAAGTATCTTTATTCCAGATGGTAATCCTATCCTTAAAGTAGTTGGTAGAGAAAGTAATGTCCTGAGAGTTCTCAAAACAGTGGTTAACTTCTTTAAAGTCTGGTAGTTGCTGAAAGTATGTATGTCTTAGAAACAATCATTTTAGAAGCAGATGTACTTGAACACATTCATATTATTAATAAGATTAATATATACTTGACATTTGCAATTATTGAATTATTATTTGATTGTTTATATTATTCATTAATGTGCATCCTTGAACTTACATTGTCATTAATAGTGTGAGATATTAATTATAGAGTGTAGTTCTTAAAATAGCCTAGATTAATGATCATTGAGAATGAGATATCAATGATATGTTATAAGTCGACATGTGGTCTGCATCACATTCTTAGAGAATGTAGTATATCTCACTTACTGCTAGCAATAGTTGCTAGTGATGGACACATGAATACTCTTATAGGAGTATTGGCATACCATGCTGATAAACTATTTGTTATACATGTGTAGAGTATTATCAACATGTGGGAGATAGAGGTCCTTAGACTTGGGTCAATATCGCCTTGTTTACGGAGCAATGCACTTTGATCATGTCCTAAGCTCAAATGTCTTATAGGTTGAGACGCGGTTTGTATTGGGTGCATTACGAAGTAGATTGAAGGTGGTAGTTGAGCCAAGAATAGGATTCATTCCTCGATTGAAATTTCGAGAGAACACTCAGCTTCTCAGAGATGTTAGATCGACCAAGTCATTAGCCAATGCAAGAGACATATCTAGGATATGGTTTAGTTGTCGACTAATATAGATGAGATAAAGTGATCAAGCCATTTGGATAGACACTTGGCAAATCTTAAGCATGATCGAGTGTGTCGCGAATGAAAGGAATTTATCATCTCACATAGAGGTCTGTTTACTTGAGTCTTGTAAACGTACTTGACATATTGGGTCCGTCACCGGCGCCGTCTAGGAGTTCCGTGTGAACCTTGATTTGATCAAGTGCCAATGTGTGAAGGTCTAAAGGGTCACACTAAGTCGATTGTCTTTTCGGTCTAAGGGTATATTGAGAGAATGTAAAATATCGGATTTTGAATCAAGATATTTTACAAATGAAAATTAATTAATTAAGTCAAAATTAAATCTTGAATTTAATTAGAACTAAACGCATGTAAAATAAATAGAGAGTCAGATAACAAATGGACCCACTGACCGCCCATCGCAATTTGAATTTGGGTCAGGTCTTGAAGCTTGATCCAAATCTGATTTGGTTTAGGATTTCCTTCACTATATATTTGACACTTAACCCATAATTTCATAAGCACTCACTTCCACTTCCTGAACTCAAAGTTCAGGAAATAAAATTATCTCAAACCTCTGTCAAGATTTCCTAGCTTTCTTGGGCAAAGGAATATATCGAAGCAAGGCTTGCACCCGGATTGACAATCGCGTGCGCTCCCTTTAGTAAAGACTAACAAAACTTAAACGGTAAGTTTTCTTCTTGTCTTTGCAGATTTGAATTATCGCATAATCATATCAGACGACCTTTGTTGGAGCAAGTAAGTAAACAAAATTTTAAACTTCCGCTGTGTCTTACTTGTGTGTTTTACACCCAACAAATTCCTACAGTTGCACCACACAGTTTCTAGCCTAAAGGGCTTGTCAGAGGGGTTCAAGTGATTATTAGTAAGCTTAAGAAGGAGAGGGAAATGATCAGAGTGGTTAACTATATGCTTAAAACAGCTTATAGAACCAAAATTTTCAAGTATGGTCCTGATCTGGGCTGAGTCCAATTCAAGATGCCATATCTCTTCTGGTCTTAATCCATCTAAATGTCCAACTACAGGCCCAAGCATGCTCGAGATGATAAACTGGCTGTAAGTATATTGAGAATTTGGCATAGATGTACCAATCGGGTGAACCATTGGCATAAAATGACCAATTTTTTTTATCATTGGCAAGATCAAGCCTATGTTAATATTTATAGTCCAAAAGTTGGCAGCCTGTTAACCAAGTGAAAAAAAAAAATCCTAAAATGTATCCTCCTCCCCAATTTACTTCATCAGTGAAGTCGCTCTCCTCATCACATCTCTCTCTACATAAGGCATATATCATCAATTAGGAAGAACTTCAAAAGTTTGAACTCTGTTAGTGTAGTTTGAAGGTTGAGGGTTTGAATTTGGATTTTGAAATCGAAAAAGTGATTTTAAAATGATTAGTGTTAGAATATCATTAAAAATATTCTGTAGTATTAATGTAGGATCAATATATATTTGGTAATAAGTAAAATAGGTATGATGATTATTGTCATATTAATTAGGATGATTAGAATGTTTATTGTCATATTAATTAGGATGATTATTGTCATATTAATTAGGATGATTGTATATTGATGTATATATTTTACCCATTATTGAAGAATATATTTTGAGGAAAATATTTCCAAAGTCTTACATGGTATCAAAGCAGGCCCCCAGGACTTGGTACAAGCAGTTTGCAGACTTTGTGTTCAATAGGGGTTTCTCACACAGTCGTTCAGATAATTCACTGTTTATTTATAAACAGGGTACTCATACTGCTTATCTCCTTTTATATGTAGACGATATTATCCTAACAGCATCTTCAGAATCTCTTCGCAAGAGTATCATATCACAACTTAGTTCCGAATTTGCTATGAAGGATCTTGGTCCACTACACTACTTTCTAGGTATTGCAGTAACACGACATGCATGTGAATTATTTCTTTCCCAAAAAAAATATGCCTCAGAGATCGTGGAACGAGCTGGAATGTCTGCGTGCAAACCTTCAGCAACTCCTGTAGACACCAAGTCAAAATTGAGTGCCACATCTAGCAAACCGTTTGCCAACCCAACATTGTACCGCAGCTTAGTCGGGGCTTTACAGTATCTCACCTTCACCAGGCCGGATATTACCTATGCAGTGCAACAAGTGTGTCTCTTCATGCATAATTCGATGGATGAACATATGCATGCACTAAAACACATTGTGTGATATATTCAGGGCACTCTGGAATATGGATTACATCTTTATCCGTCTTCCATTTCTAAACTTGTTACTTACACAGATGCAGATTGAGCAGGATGTCCAGACATCAGGCGCTCTACCTCTGGTTACTGTGTCTCTCTCGGTGATAATTTGATCTCATGGTCCTCGAAAAGACAAGTAACATTATCCCGCTCCAGTGTTGAAGTTGAATACCGTGTTGTTGCTAATGTTGTATCTGACTACGCTGATTCAAATCGTTTCGAGCTTCATTGTCCTATTCCGACAGTCACTTTGGTATACTGTGATAATATTAGTGCAATATATCTCTCCGGGAATCCGATCCATCATCAAAGCACTAAACACATTGAGTTAGATATCCATTTTGTCCGTGAAAAAGTGACACGCGGACAAGTGTGAGTGTTACACGTCCCGACACGTCATCAGATTGCAGATAACTTCACAATAGGACTTCCGCTGGTATTATTTGAAGAATTTAGGGACAGTCTCAGCATTTGCCGACCTCCAATTTCGACTGCGGAGGATTGTTAATTAGAATATCATTAAAGATATTATGTAGTATTAATGTAGGATCAATATATATTTGGTAATAAGTAAAATACGTAGGATGATTATTGTCATATTAATTAGGATGATTGATTATTGTCATATTAATTAGGATAATTATATATTGATGTATATATTTCACCCTTTATGGAAGAATACATTTTTTTGAAAATATTTCCAAAGTCTTACAATTAGAATCACTAATAAAAAAAATTGAAATAAATAACAACTTAATTGCTAATCTGTGCTAAATAATTCATAGCTAATAATATTATTGTTGCTAATTCATCGCTAAATATGATTAATGATAATTTCATTATTTAACTATAATGCATCCTTATCTAATTTCTATTTTTTAAATATTGAATGTTACACTCGAGTCTGACAGGTGAATGGTGATTATCGTATATTTATAAGTGGATGATATTTGCTAATCATGCTATGACAAAAGGCGAAATTTCTCGCCTCCTCAAATAGGACACTTTGACCATTCATGAAGTATTGAATTAAAAAGATTGCTGACCCGACTCATGCACCACCAAAATACATTATATCCGCCGCCGCCTTCACTCACCACCCGAGATCCGCCGCCTTCACTCACTACCCGAGATTCGCCGCCTCCACTCAGCAGCATAGTCTATCGTTAAAGGTATTCCTGCTGGTTCCACAATTTGTTTGATGTAATTTCAAGAGTGACAGTGATATGGTAGCTCCGGTAACAAAGAACTATAGGAGAATCCTCTTCCGGTTTAAAATTATGATCCATTTTTCAAACCACATAATCTGACCATCTACGTCAACCAATTTTCTATACCAAACACTTTTAACATCATCTTCCTTTGCAAAATCAAGAAAAACTGTGCGATAATTGAAAACCCCTATTCTATAGTTCCCTTTCACCGTAATTTTCTCATCAAATTTGGAGCGTAATTTGTCGATTTAGGGTCTGGTCTTGATAAATTTGCCAACAAGAGTGAACTTGCATTCTTCCACCATTGTTCCATAGTAATCTTTAGCGGTGGAGGCGGCGGTGGATCTCGGGTGGTGAGTGGAGGCGGCGGTGGCGAATCTTGGGTGAGGGCTGGGTTGTGAGTGGCGGTGGAGGCGGCGGCTGTTGAAGATGAGGGTGAGTTCACCCTCCACGTGGATCCCACATGGACACCACATCGCGTTTCTGTTTTAAAAGGGAAATATAATAACTTTCGTAATGGGAAGAACATATTTATTCTCGTACTTTAAGCAAATATGATCTTTTTCTGAAAATATGATGATAAATATGGCTTTTTTTCTATTATATTAGATAAAATAGTCGAGTAATTCCACACTTAAATTGGATTCGGCTTTTGTCAAGAATCTGTTTAATGACTTTTATGCAATGTAAGGATAAGGTTGAAAATTAGAGAAACTATATTTTAAAAATAGCTTTAATTAGCTTTAAGATAAATACTTATGATTGAAAAAGTATGTGTAAATAAAGTGAAATTAATATATTAAAAGTTCATATAACTTATCTTACTTTATTAGATCGAGATGTCATTGATTGATTAATTTTTGCATGTGATGATTTTCGCAAGTTCCGTAATTGAATTATTATCATTTTTTTTATGGACAACTGAAACTGATAGTAATGTTAATTTGACCTGCGTGTATATACGAGTCTACTTGTGTACCAATCCCTTTCAAAGCCAAATTAACGTGAGTATGTAGGAGTTTACGTCGGGTTTGTACACGCAGCAGAATTTAAAATTATGTTTCAAACCCGGCGACGGTCGAACTGTAGTGTGACAAGTAATGAAAAATACAAACACAAAGAATAATGTAAAACTTCGAACGAAGAATTACATTTTGGAAGCAGTCAGCCAAATAGTTGAATCTTCAATCTTTGTGTAGTTCGAGGGTGCACACGCAAACGTCCCTCGATTTGGCTGACTGCTTAGAACTGTAATGTAATTTGCTAAGTCAGGAATGCTAGATATTCTGACAGAGCTTTAGAAGAGATTTACCTCTCTTAGGTTTTCTGTATTTTGGAATGGGAGGTAAGCCCTCTATTTATAGTTTCAAAACAGAGGCTTAGGGTTTTCGTGGGCTGGGTCCAGCAGAAAATCAGACTTGCAAAATTCGGACTGCCAGAATCCGTACAGGCACCGCGGTCCCACTAAAGAGGTCGCGGTCCCAAAACAGGGCACCGCGATCCTGACCTAATTTTCAGTCTTTTCCCATTTCAATGTCTCGGTCATCAACCGAACATATAAGTATAATCTCCTTCTAATTACATCCTTCAATCGACGAAACATTTGACTTAGTGTTATCCTTCAGGCTTTTACATATCGTCACTAATTCCATTAGGATCTTCACGGAACTCCTAGACTGCGCCGGAAGACGAACTCAATATGTAAAGTTTAGCTACACAAAATATGTGAACTGAACCTATATGTGAGAAGGTAAAATCCTTTCATTCATGACACACTCAATCAAGCTTAGGATCTGTCAAGTGTCTATCAAAATTGCTTGATTATTATAACTCATCTATATTACTTGAAAACAGGATCATGTCATAGACATGCCCATTGTGTTGGCCAACGACTCAATCAACCTAATATATTATGAGTATCTGAGTGTTCACTCGAATATAAATTCAAGGAATGAATCTTTTCTTGGTTCACATACCACCTTTAATCTACTTCGTAATGTACCCAAAACAAGTCGCGTCTCAACCTATAAGGCATTTGAGTTTAGGACAAGATCAAAGTACATTACTCCGCAAATAAGATGATATTGACCTCAAATCTAAGGACTTTTATCTCCCACACGTCGATGAAATTATAGACATATAACAAAACAGTACATCAGCAGGGTGTACCAATACTTCAACAAGTATCCATGTGTCCATCACGAGTTGTCATAACTCATAGCAAGTGAGACATACTACATCCCCTAAGGATATGATGCAGACCACATGTCGACGTATCGCATATCATCGATATCCCAATTTCGATGATCATTAGTCGAGGTAACTTAAGAGTTACGTTATAACATTAATTCTCACATCATTAATAAACACGTAACCTCTAGGGATGCATTTATAGAATATTATAAACAATCAATTAATAATTCAACAAATGCAAAATGCCATAATATTAATCATCATTAATATAAATACAAATGTGTATAAAGTATATTGTGTCCTAATACAGATTGTCTCTACGACATACATGTACTTTTAGAGTAGCCGTTTTGGACCTGTGTGAGGTGTGCTATCGCACAGCTCCCTCTGAAAAACGAAAAATTTAGAGCCCTTTTTTTTATTTTTTATTAAGTAGTATTAGTCAAAATTTCATCAGAAGGTCAATAATTCAGTGTCTTAAATTAAGTTCTCACTTTTATGAATTAGAACAACACCCTCAAAATATTTGAGACGGCATGTGAACTCAGCCAAACAAACAACTATATATGGGATTCTTGTAAAGAACCAAGTTGCCTACCATTATTGTGGTCACCAAGTTTGTGACTTGCGCAATTTGAATTGTCATCCAACAGAAAAAATAAAGTAGCAATGATAGAGCATTCAAATCAAACATTAGTAGACAAAAGTAACGTTGGTTCAAGGAATACAAAAAAAATAAAATGAATTGTAGTATTACTTGTTTGACTCCATTTCCTTGTTGGAGGTGTAAGTAAAAACCTATTCATATCTAGCTGATTCTTGAACCAAGCGAAGAATTGGCAATTACTCACTTTCCAATAGTTGATTACATACGAGTCTCGACAAGGCCAAAACATTGGAGGAAAACTGTTACTGACCTTTGGAAAAGCCAGCACTTCATCTTCCGAACTGAGAAGATTAAAAGAAAATGATGTCTAGCTCTTTCTACCATTCACCAATCATAATTGAAACTTCCTACTTATGAGCGGATATACAAGTATAGGCGAACATTTGTTTAATATTGAATTTGTACCTGTTTACTTTTTCTTATTTAATAATCAAACATTATTATTATTGTCACATGGGCATGTCTACACCGATGAGAGATTCCGGGGGCATGTGACCATTACTATTATTCCATGGGCTAGCTCCCCATGAAGACCTGTCTACACCGATGAGGAATTCTGGGGGCATGGTATGTACGATCATTATTCCATGGGCTAGCTCCCCATGAAGACTGCACTGCGATGAGGATTCCGACACGCGTCGCGTATTATATATATATATATACGTGTGTGTGTGTGTGTTGTATATGCATGTACGACGGTGAGGTAGGATGCCACCAAGTGTCACATGGTTATATGTTACACCTACACGGCAGTGACGAGGATTCCACGCGCGAGGTATATATATTGTATATGTGTACGCCGACAACAGGTAGATGTCACGCGCCACACGAGTATGATTTATGTCAGATCGCCGTGATGGCGAAGGAATTCCACGTACGAGTGATGACTGAGGCGCGAGTCCCCGATTGACTGATCGCTTATATGTTGTGTATTGTAGTTTGGTTATTGTCACGACCCGACTCGGCCGCGATCGTACCTACCGGGTACCTATCGTATGCATCGAGAATAGCAATGAACATACATGAAACAAAATCAGATAAGGTGAACATCACTAGCAAGCCGATAAGGCCGCTTTTCATAAAATAACTTAACCGAAAGTGAAACAAGACATCTTATCATTACACCAAACCACAAACGTGACTACGCACTTAGAATAACGATCGTGGCGGACAGGCTCGCCATACCCCGATTGTACAAAAGTAAATAACCTCGGGAATCATACCAAAGACAAAGCCTCGGAGGACGGAGCTTTCGAGAAAATGAACAATGATCCTAAGAGCGGACCAAAGAAGTTACGATCTCGACTCAAGATTTAACGCACTTCGGGCGAGGTCGATAACAGTACCAAGTATGTGAAATCAAAATATCAGAATGAAAACATAAGTCCAAAACAAGCCGATCGTGGATGAAATCAAATTACCTTTTATCGTGCCTTACCATCAATAAGAACATCAATCATATACTACACGCATGAAGAATAGGAAGCTCATAAATCAAATACAATGGAAGCGCACTGCGGAATCCTTCATCATCGGGCGACATCCAAGTAACTCATAATCGAACAATGGAAGATACGTGGAATCCTTCATCATCAAGCGACGCCCAAGTAACTCATAATCGAACAATGAAAGCATACCTGGAATCCTTCATCATCGGGCGATGCTCAAGTAACTCATAATCAACAATGGAAGCATACCGTGGAATCCTTCATCATCGCGACGCTCCAAGTAACTCATAATCAACAAGGGAAGATACGTGGAATCTTCATCATCCGGGCAGACGCCCAAGTAACTCATAATCGAACAATGGAAGTATACCCGGAATCCTTCATCATCGCGGTACGTCCAAGTAACTCATAATCGAACAATGGAAGCATACCTGCGGAATCTCTTCATCATCAAGCGACGCGTCCAAGTAACTCATAATCAACAATGGAAGATACCTGGAATCCTTCATCATCAAGCAGACGCCCAAGTAACTCATAATCGAACAATGGAAGCATACCTGGAATCCTTCATCATCGGGCAGACGCCCAAGTAACTCATAATCGAACAATGGAAGATACCGTGGAATCCTTCATCATCAAGCAGACGCCCAAGTAACTCATAATCGAACAATGGAAGCATACCTGTGGAATCCTTCATCATCAAGCAGACGCCCAAGTAACTCATAATCGAACAATGGAAGCATACCTGGAATCCTTCATCATCGGGCAGACGCCCAAGTAACTCATAACTTCTTTAGGCTTTCATCAACATACAAATGAATCTCATTTTCATGACCTTATTCAAGAAAAACCAACTCTTTAACCTTTCATAAAGTTATTATAAACAACTCCCATAAAGCCGTTATACTAACTTTATGCCTTAACGCTTTAGACGCTCATACTCTTTCATAGGCCGTTATAACTAACCTCCCATAAGGCCGCTTATAACTCCTTATGTTTCAAAAGATTTCGTTCTTTTTATTAACCAAGAGACTTATACTTCAAATCAAACTCACACAATTTCCGTAATACTTCTTCATGTCACGAAATCCTTATCTACCTTATTTAGGAATAAGTGGGTTAACTCTCTAACCCAACCAACTTAGACATTTTCTTAAAACAAGTCAAGTACAACAAATGGATTTACTTCATTTAAAACCCGTACGTCTACCGTACTATATAGTTCAAACTACTCATGCTCAAGAGATAAGAAAGCTCCACATACCTCTTTTGTCAATCCGTTTGCCAAGCTCAACTACCGCAAGTAATATTTCAACCTATAATAATCATGATACGTTTATTAACCTCTAATTTCAATGTAGAATAATCTAAACTCAAAGCCACTAAATCCTACGAAAATTTGGGCAGCATTTCCTTTGTTTCTACTCACTTTGCCACCTTTTCAAAGGCCGATTTTAACACTCAACGCCACATTTAAGGCTCAATCAACCCAACAATTCAAAGGGGATTACACACCTAAACTTGGGTGTGTAAAATTCTGCCCCAAGTTACAATAATTCACTTAACAATCCTAAGGTAGTTTTTAGGCTTCAACATGCTCATAAACTCTTCTTAACCCATTTTTCATATCCAAAACACATTTCTAGCATGCAATGACTCTAAGAGCATTATTTACTACCACAAGTTCTTTCTTCTTAACATGCAAAACTAAATCTAAAGGAAGAATCATTACCTTAAAGTTTTAGCCCAAACTTATTCCAAATATTGCTAGCTTCCTTGCCAAGAACACCACCACAACAATGCCAACAAGCTAGCTACAAACTTCCTTTTTAGTTCTAAACTATTCAGATTTTTCTTGGGTTTTTTAGAGAGAATGGGGAGCTGATTTTTAGAGAGAGGAAGATGTTTGAGAGATGACCAAGTCTACAAGACTTGGTCAATATAAGCCATGCAAGCAAAATCAGATGAGGGGGGACACTTGTCACCCTCCCATGCCCTTTAAAAGAGAAATCGACTTTTCTAAGTTTTTCCGCAAAATTCCGCCTGCCTCGCGGCTAATAAACCTCCGCGACCTTCTCAGATTTTCGCGCCATGCCCGCTTATCCCGGCCACAAGGCCAGAATTACATCGACCCTTCGTAACTTTAGGCGCCGCCCTGCCGCCTTGCCCAAACACATTCTGTCCGATCACGACCGAACTTGTAACCTCATAACTTTCTACTCCGATGTCCTATCGACGAACGTGGTTGCGTTGGAATCTAGACTCAACGAACTATGCCCTGTGCCTTTGAAACACTTAGAATCCTCAATACCGGTCATAACCCGCCTCAAAGTTGACTAAGACCCGCCCAAATAATCCACAACCTATCCTTTGAAAATTTTAAGTCTTACCCTTTCAGACGCACTCAAACGCATGACTGAACTACGGTGTAACATTCTCCCTTAGAAACATTCGTCCCGAATGTTCTTTCGAGCCAATCTAATATCCTCAGACTTCCTCGCATTTACACTAATGGAACTTTATTATGCCACACACGGTCCTAAGATATCGCATACATATCCACTCATCACTATCACACAAGACAACAGACTCTGCGGGTGCACTAACGCTATCTTAATTCTTTTCAAGGCCTAAAATGATTCTTTTTATCGATTTTCCAACTCATCGCTAGCATACATACATAACCTTAATATCCTCCACTCATGGCATTCCATCATACAACAATCCTATCACGCATACTAATCTCTAAAAGGTCAAAGGTATACTGACGTCATATAAGCGTCAAAGGACCGCTTAAAATCGGGAACCGCTACTACGACCTATGCGGCCCCGCCGGTATGAACATCCCGCCTAGCCATTAAAAGTGAAGAACCCGCAATCGATCCAATAGATTGTGCCATCCCACTGGCTACCGCCTGGATAGCTTCGCCAAATGGCCTTGTTGGCCGCAGTGTAATAAGTCGCCGATCTAGTCCGACACTCCCAAAATGAGATCTACCACAATGACCACATCGAGGCAAAGGTGGCCCCCGCATACTATCTTCGATACTGAACTCGCCGCCGAGCTCGACCGCTTCCCGAATATCCCTGACGGTCAAACCACCCGCCGGAAGACCGGGAAGGGGCACTCTGGAATGTAGACCCAACTCGCTGAGGCCGCCCACCCCAAAGCTATCCCAAACCCCGCTGCCCCGCCCTTGGCCGGGCCGACTCGGCCGCCTCACTCTCCTCGCCCTCAATCCTCGCAAACGCCGCATCTCCGGCAATATCCATACCGGTCAAGAGCCACTCCTGCATACGCAGAATCATGTAACGATCTAACCCCATCACATAGAGGTGAACTCGGTCCGCCATGTTTGCCACAATAGTGGGCGCATATCTGGCCAATGAATCAAACTCTAGGTTGTATTCCCTGATGGTCTTCCCATTTTGTCTCAATGCCAAAAACCTATCCAAGCCGGGCTCTCTCGCCTCTGAGGCAAAAGTGACCGGCGAAGGCTTCCGTGAACTCATCCCAAGCACCGGAGGAGCACCCACACCTTTGACAACAACCACGACTCAAACCAATTCAACGCAATATCGCTGTAACGTAAGAAAGTTAACACAACGGACTCCGCCTCCGAGGCCCTAAGCACCGCGATCGCCGCACTTGTCTGATAAACTCCCGAGGATCCTCTCGCACTCGAACCATAGAACTCGGGTGGATCACAACTTAGAAAGTCCCGAATCCTTAAACCGTCGGCCAGGGTTAGCCACGGCTCGGCAGATCGCCGCCAAAATGCTAGTCAACAACCCGACCGCTTCCCATAATCCCTATATCGCCGGCCGTGGAACGGAAGCTCGTACCGCGGTCTCGTGAGCCGCCGCCGCGAACTCGCTGAGGCCGGGCGACGTCGTGGAACTCGCCGCCAAACATCATCTCCGGCAAAGATCGGGCTCGCCTCGTAGCTTCTCAAGGCCCCGCTGCGCTCTCAATCGTTTTGCCTCTTCGGGCTCGTTTTTTACGCGAGGCATCATCGCTATAAAAGAATACGCTGAGGAGTCCAACTTATAACACAACTCTAAGGCACGATCTCAGAGTGAGAAGAATGGAAACCCATCCTAAATATCTCGCACTCGATTATAGATGTGCGCACAACACACCGATAATCAAGACTCTACTAGATACGGTCGTAGACACTTTCCGAGGACTAATCGCTCGATACCACTTTTGTCACAACCCGACTGGCCGCGATCGTACTTACCGGTACCATCGTATGCATCGAGAGAATAGCAATGAACATACATGAAACAAAATCAGATAAGGTGAACATCACTAGAAGCCGATAAGGCCGCTTTTCATAAAATAACTTAACCGAAAGTGAAACAAGACATCTTATCATTACACCTCAAACCACAAACGTGACTACGCACTTAGAATATCGATCGTATGGACAGGGCCCCGCCATACCCCCTGATTGTACAAAAGTAAATAACCTCAGGGAATCATACCAAAAGACAAAGCCTCCGGAGGGATGAAGCTTTCCAGAAAATGAACAGTGATCCTAAGAGTGCGGACCAGCAAGCTACGTATCTCGACCTGCAGATGAACGCAGCCTCGGGCGAGGTCAAGATAACAGTACCAAGTATGTGAAATCGAAAATATCAGAATGAAAACATAAGTCCAAAACAAGCCGGGATCGTGAAATCAAATTACCTTTATCAGGCCTTACCATCAATAAGAACATCAATCATATACTACACGCATGAAGAATAGGAAGCTCATAAATCAAATACAATGGAAGCGCACTGGAATCCTTCATCATCGCGTGACATCCAAGTAACTCATAATCAACAATGGAAGCATACCTGGAATCCTTCATCATCGGCAGACGCTCCAAGTAACTCATAATCCGAACAATGAAAGCATACCCGCGTGGAATCCTTCATCATCAAGTGACGTTTCAAGTAACTCATAATCAACAATGGAAGATACCTGGAATCCTTCATCATCGGCGACGCCCAAGTAACTCATAATCAATGGAAGCATACGTGGAATCCTTCATCATCGCAGACGCTCCAAGTAACTCATAATCGAACCATGGAAGCATACCCGGAATCTTCATCATCGGGCAGACGCCCAAGTAACTCATAATCAACAATGGAAGCATACCTGCGGAATCTCTTCATCATCGGCGACGCCCAAGTAACTCATAATCGAACAAGGGAAGATACCTGCGGAATCCTTCATCATGGCGACGCTCCAAGTAACTCATAATCGAACAATGGAAGCATACCTGCGGAATCCTTCATCATCGGGCAGACGCCCAAGTAACTCATAATCAACAATGGAAGTATACGTGGAATCCTTCATCATCAAGCAGACGCCCAAGTAACTCATAATCGAACAATGGAAGCATACCTGGAATCCTTCATCATCGGGCAGACGCTCCAAGTAACTCATAACTGAACAAGGGAAGCATACCCGTGGAATCCTTCATCACTGGCGGTACGTCCAAGTAACTCATAACTTAACAATGGAAGCATAAACGTGGAAACCTTCATCATCAAGCGACGCCCAAGTAACTCATAATCGAACAATGGAAGATACCGTGGAATCCTTCATCATCAGCAGACGCCCAAGTAACTCATAACTTCTTTAGGCTTTCATCAACATACAAAATGAATCTCATTTTCATGACCTTATTCAAGAAAAACCAACTCTTTAACCTTTCATAAAGTTATTATAAACAACTCCCCATAAAGCCGTTATACTAACTTTATGCCTTAACACTTTAGACGTTCATACTCTTTCATAGGGCCGTTATAACTAACCTCCCATAAGGCCGCTATAACTCCTTATGTTTCAAAAGATTTCGTTCTTTTTATTAACCAAGAGACTTATACTTCAAATCAAACTCACACAATTTCCGTAATACTTCTTCATGTCACGAAATCCTTATCTACCTTATTTAGGAATAAGTGGGTTAACTCTCTAACTCAACCAACTTAGACATTTTCTTAAAACAAGTCAAGTACAACAAATGAATTTACTTCATTTAAAACCCGTACGTCTACCGTACTATATAGTTCAAACTACTCATGCTCAAGAGATAAGAAAGCTCCACATACCTCTTTTGTCAATCCGTTTGCCAAGCTCAACTACCGCAAGTAATATTTCAACCTATAATAATCATGATACGTTTATTAACCTCTAATTTCAATGTAGAATAATCTAAACTCAAAGCCACTAAATCCTACGGAAATTTGGGCAGTATTTCCTTTGTTTCTACTCACTTTGCCACCTTTTCAAAGACCGATTTTAACACTCAACGCCACATTTAAGGCTCAATCAACCCAACAATTCAAAGGGGATTACACACCTAAACTTGGGTGTGTAAAATTCTGCCCCAAGTTACAATAATTCACTTAACAATCCTAAGGTAGTTTTTAGGCTTCAACATGCTCATAAACTCTTCTTAACCCATTTTTCATATCCAAAACACATTTCTAGCATGCAATGACTCTAAGAGCATTATTTACTACCACAAGTTCTTTCTTCTTAACATGCAAAACTAAATCTAAAGGAAGAATCATTACCTTAAAGTTTTAGCCCAAACTTATTCCAAATATTGCTAGCTTCCTTGCCAAGAACACCACCACAACAATGCCAACAAGCTAGCTACAAGCTTCCTTTTTGGTTCTAAACTATTCAGATTTTCTTGGGTTTTTAGAGAGAATGAGCCGATTTTTAGCGAGAGTGAAGATGTTTGAGAGATGACCAAGTCTACAAGACTTGGTCAATATAAGCCATGCAAGCAAAATCATGAGGGGACACTTGTCACCATCCCATGCCCTTTTAAAAGAGAAATCGACTTTTCTAAGTTTTTCCGCCGCACACTGCGCTTCGCACACGGCCATGGCGCGAAACCTCCGCGACTCTTCAGATTTTCAGCCGCGGCAGAATTCACATCGACTTCAGAACTTTAGCGCCGCGCTCGCATCCGGCGCCATGCCTGCCGCTGCTTCAAACACATTCTGTCCGATCACAGACCGAACTTGTAACCTCATAACTTTCTACTCCGATGTCCTATCGACGAACGTGGTTGCGTTGGAATCTGACTCAACGAACTATGCCTGTGCCTTTGAAACACTTAGGAACTCTCAATTTACCGAGTCATAACCCGCCTCAAAGTTGACTAAGACCCGCCTAATAATCCGTCAACCTATCCTTTGAAAATTTTAAGTCTTACCCTTTCAGACGTACTCAAACGCATGACCGAACTACGGGTGTAATAGCTTATCATACATGTCTCCCGCTTTATATAGACTATTATGATTTCATTTACTGATTTTCGGGCCACATACTTGATACTTGTCAGATCGACTCTCGGGCCGCTCACGCCGCAGTGCAGAGGTACACGGCCGTTGATCCTCGCCATAGATCACAAGCGTTTGGGGAAGCTCCGTTTCTCCGAGGCTTATCTCGTATAGTCCTCGTCATCAGAGTACTTGTACATTCGTGGTATGGCGAGCCCCGTCCCGCCATAGTTGTGGTTACATTCTGAGGTCCGTAGTAATCGCTGTGGGCAAGGTTTGTAAAAGGATATAAATGTTCGGGTTTTATGTATATATACAGAAAGGTGACCGTTTTGGTTAGCCTGTTTTCTTATATTTCATTGTTTCATGTCTTGAGTTTTTATTTCCGCTGGTTTTTCTCTGATGTATTATCACTAGAGTAGCCGGTTTGGACTTGTGTGAGGTGTGCTATCGCACAGCCCCCTCTGAAAAACGAAAAATTTAGAGCCCTTTTTTTTATTTTTTATTAAGTAGTATTAGTCAAAATTTACTGTAAAGGTCAATAATTCGCAGGTCTTAGCCCAATTAAGAGCCCACTTTTATGAATTAGAACAACACCCTCAAAATATTTGAGACGGCATGTGAACTCAGCCAAACAAACAACTATATATGGGATTCTTGTAAAGAACCAAGTTGCCTACCATTATTGTGGTCACCAAGTTTGTGACTTGCGCAATTTGAATTGTCATCCAACAGAAAAAATAAAGTAGCAATGATAGAGCATTCAAATCAAACATTAGTAGACAAAAGTAACGTTGGTTCAAGGAATACAAAAAAAATAAAATGAATTGTAGTATTACTTGTTTGACTCCATTTCCTTGTTGGAGGTGTAAGTAAAAACCTATTCATATCTAGCTGATTCTTGAACCAAGCGAAGAATTGGCAATTACTCACTTTCCAATAGTTGATTACATACGAGTCTCGACAAGGCCAAAACATTGGAGGAAAACTGTTACTGACCTTTGGAAAAGCCAGCACTTCATCTTCCGAACTGAGAAGATTAAAAGAAAATGATGTCTAGCTCTTTCTACCATTCACCAATCATAATTGAAACTTCCTACTTATGAGCGGATATACAAGTATAGGCGAACATTTGTTTAATATTGAATTTGTACCTGTTTACTTTTTCTTATTTAATAATCAAACATTATTATTATTGTCACATGGGCATGTCTACACCGATGAGAGATTCCGGGGGCATGTGACCATTACTATTATTCCATGGGCTAGCTCCCCATGAAGACCTGTCTACACCGATGAGGAATTCCGGGGGCATGGTATGTACGATCATTATTCCATGGGCTAGCTCCCCATGAAGACCTGCACCTGCGATGAGGGATTCCGGGACATGCGACCGCGTATTATATATATAAACAATCAATTAATAATTCAACAAATGCAAAATGCCATAATATTAATCATCATTAATATAAATACAAATGTGTATAAAGTATATTGTGTCCTAATACAGATTGTCTCTACGACATACATGTACTTTTAGAGTAGCCGTTTTGGACCTGTGTGAGGTGTGCTATCGCACAGCTCCCTCTGAAAAACGAAAAATTTAGAGCCCTTTTTTTTATTTTTTATTAAGTAGTATTAGTCAAAATTTCATCAGAAAGCCAATAATTCGCAGTGCCTTAAATTTCAATTGTTCCCACTTTTATGAATTAGAACAACACCCTCAAAATATTTGAGACGGCATGTGAACTCAGCCAAACAAACAACTATATATGGGATTCTTGTAAAGAACCAAGTTGCCTACCATTATTGTGGTCACCAAGTTTGTGACTTGCGCAATTTGAATTGTCATCCAACAGAAAAAATAAAGTAGCAATGATAGAGCATTCAAATCAAACATTAGTAGACAAAAGTAACGTTGGTTCAAGGAATACAAAAAAAAAAAAATGAATTGTAGTATTACTTGTTTGACTCCATTTCCTTGTTGGAGGTGTAAGTAAAAACCTATTCATATCTAGCTGATTCTTGAACCAAGCGAAGAATTGGCAATTACTCACTTTCCAATAGTTGATTACATACGAGTCTCGACAAGGCCAAAACATTGGAGGAAAACTGTTACTGACCTTTGGAAAAGCCAGCACTTCATCTTCCGAACTGAGAAGATTAAAAGAAAATGATGTCTAGCTCTTTCTACCATTCACCAATCATAATTGAAACTTCCTACTTATGAGCGGATATACAAGTATAGGCGAACATTTGTTTAATATTGAATTTGTACCTGTTTACTTTTTCTTATTTAATATTCAAACATTATGTTAAAATATATATTTTCATTTTTAAAGTACGGCTCAAATTTAAATAAAAGTCACAAAAAACAAGTAGCTAATTAATATTTAAAGTTAGAACTAACACAATTTATAAAAGTATTAAGTCTTTCCACATTATATATCTGATTTCTATAAAACTACTCAAAAATCAAGCTATGAGAAGAAAACACGGAACCAAGCATATATCTATCAAGTACTAAGCATAATGAACAATGTACAATTTTTGGTTTATACACAAATGACAACCCTTTTGCATGAGTATTATATTATATATATCAACTGCCCCGTGATGGGGATGACCACGTTGAAGTTGACCCGTGCGAGTGCGTCGTATTGCTATTTTCTGAAAAACTAGTCCCATAAAATAAATCTGATAAGTAATTTTGCAGATCCTCAGGGGCAAATCTGACAATTGACTCCACTTCATTCCTCGCCACCATTTCACAGTACTTCTCGTAAAACGGTCGATAAGCCGAAACAATCTTCTTCGCCAGCGATATTTTAACCTCGTCACGGAAATTCGGGTCGGGTATAACCCATGAGATTTGTTTCCTGTACGCCTCTTCAAAACCCGAATTGAATTTACAAAAACATTCCTTCACTTCCGAAGAAGAAATCTCGACCATTAAATTCTCAGGTAGTGACGTCATCACTTTACTCCAACCCATTCTTTCGTAATTTGCCATGTATTGTTCTACTTTAGCTTCGTGGTTTGGTAGCCAAACGGGTCCTAATAAGAGCTTCAAGCTGGATTCTCGGACCTTCGAAACGACGTAGTTTAAGTTATTTGCTAAGAACAAATAAGATAACGGCACGTCATTATAAAACCCTGCTTTGCCGTCAAGTTTACAGAGGAGAACAAGGATAAGCCATGCGAGTCGTACGGAAACAACACACGACGGTGAGTTACCGTCACCGTCGTCGGCGATTGGACTTAACAGGTAAGATTCCGGCAACGGCGACTTTACAACTTCCGGCCAATCAGCTACAATCTCGGAAATCGGTCCACTATAATCACTTAGGAAAATAAGATAGTTCATGACATAACGTGTTAATGGATGGATTCCGCCACCTGGCACTACTTTAGATGAATCTTTCTTAATAGCTGTTTCAAATTCCGATAACATAGTTCGAGAAGCTTCTCGAAGCTTAACCATGGAACTCATCGCTTGAGATTTAACAACAGCCGTTGATTCAAACCCGAATATCACTTCGATTTCACTCCATAGTTCAGAAATAGCGTCGTACATGTCAAGAATACGGAACATTTTTTCTAGAGATAGCTTCTTGTATTTCGCTACCATTTCTGGGAAAGTGAATAACGATGAAGCACTTTCCTTGACAATGTCCGAGAAACAACATTCTCGTATGTTGTCGGAGATAGAGAATACTTGGTCGCAAAGAATTCTTTCACCGTAAAATAGAGTACTAACAGCAACCTTAACAGCACTTAACCAGATCTTTATTTTCTTCTCCAAAGCTTCCCATTCCATTTTTTGAACCGTTGAAGAGCAAATATTTTCGACTCCCAAGTAATATAATGTTTCATCTATGACTGATTTTCGATTAAGTTTGTAAATCTTGGCGCATTCGTTTCCATACCCAACTTCAATCATACAATCAGCAATAGCTTTCAGATCAACAGCCATAGAGACCTTTTCCTTTTCACCTTCATTATCAGTAATTGAAAACTCGTTAAAACGAGCTTCAATTTCAACATTATCATCTTCATCTGAACCGCTTGACCGGGTTGATTCTCTTGATACATTTTCGGGGTCTAGGAAGTACCGATTTCCTGACAAAATGTTGTGGAACTCTTTTTGAAGTCTCTTTATGGCGATTTGCATGAGATTTTGAGCTCGAACAAGGAGTTGAGAGCTGGAACTTTCTTTTACAACAAACTGCATAGTATGTTGTAAGTCGGTTACAGCGTCAAGAAATTGCTTAGCTTCTAACCGACTCTCTTGGAAGAGATTTGAAACTGTGCAATAAGAGTTGTTAGAGCTCGAGCTATCAAGATCCCATTTTTTAATAATTGACTCAGCGTTGTTTAAAGTGTCTTCAATTAAAGTTTCAGAGAAACTATGAGGTGGGGATGGAGAAGAAGTATGATGTGGAGGTGATGAATGTTTGGATGAAGAGAAAAAACCTGTCATTTTTTGGTGCCAAACAGGAGAAAAACTTGGGAAGCAGTGATTCAGGTTAACAAGGAAGTTTCTTTATAGGTTGTTTTGTAGTGTTGAAACTTGAAAGAGAGTAAGTAATGGAGTACTTATCTTTTGAGAGTTGAAAGAAAGATTAAAAATTGGGGGGAATGAAGACAATTCAGTTTGATGGGGTGCGTGCAAAACAGAAAAGAGTATAATAGCATATTTGCAAATTATGATCTTTAAATAGCATTGAAAAGTAAAACAAGAGGTTAGTTTTTTTCCTACATGAGTTATAATTTCTGTAACCACACGTTGAATCATTGATATGCAAAATAAATTGATTTATTAAATGGTCTCAGTCTCAGATTGTTTTTACAAGGATACCAAATTGTTATGTTTATTAACTGTTTTAAATGATTTTGCTAGTTTTTAAAAATTAAGGGGTATAAATCATATTTTAAGAAGTACCTTTTTAAAAAATGCATTGCAACAACTAAATATTATTTTCAAAAACTATCGCCAAACATAATTCCAATTCCAACTTCAAAAAATCCAATTTTTTTTTCCCTATGGCCAAATGCCTACTTAGTTTCATGGCCTTTTAATTATAACTTATAAGTGACAAATATCTTTTAAAATTGAGTTGGATAACTCTAGTTTTTTTAATTGAGTATGTGTGATAAACTTTGGATTAGTGATTAGAGAGTTTTGACTCACCCCAAAGTTATAAATACTTTGACCCCAAGCTTTATTTTTTACACTTTGCCCCAAGTTTTATTTTTAACACTTTGACCCAACTCATATAAACCCTACAGAGCCAAAAAAAATACGCCAAATTTTTGTTTGCCTCGTTTCTTCTTCTTCTTCTTCTTACTGTTTCTTCCTGCTTCTTCTTCTTATTCTGCTGCTCTTCTTCTTCTTCTTCTTCTTGACTGGATTTCGCTCAAGAAAAAAAAACAAGACCACCTGATTTTGCAACTTTTTTACTGGATTTTATTCGTGTAGCACTGAAAATTACTTCATAACTCATTCCATTGTTCTGCTTTCTTCTTCTTATTCGTCTGTCATTGTTGCTCAAGAAAGAAAAAAATGTGACCACCCAAGGCATGGCATCTCCAACTCTCTTATTGTTGGGACAAGTCATGGATTCACAACCTACAACAAAAAAGTAGATATATCATAATGGTGCTAAATCATAAAAAGCAAAACCTATTTAAAATAAGTTATCAGACTGTTGCAAAAGGTTACACATCTGTTGGGCAATGTCCAACAGATATGTAACTTGTTGCAGCAGGTATCTCATCTGTGTATAACTTGTTGCATCAGGTTGCTCATCTGCTGAATATTGTACAACAGATTAGTAATTTGTTGCAATGATTATCAGATTGTTGTAAAAACTTATCGTAATGCATTCGAAGTTATCAAATTAGTAAATAAAGTGATATGTTGCAACAACTGTGGTACTTGTTGGAAATTGTCCAACAGATTGTCAACTTGTTGCAATACCTAGTCATCTGTTGTGTTCTAATGCTTACAGCTTCCTTAGGGGAGGGAGGTTGAAAAGGTCAACACTCAATTTTGTATTGTTCCTGACAGTGAGCCATCTAAGAATTTTTGAATAGGTAACTTCTTAGGAGTATTCCTTGACTTGATGCCTGAGGTGAGAAATGGCTTAAACAACATTAAAAAAAAATGCTCTTCTTCATCTTCTTTAACCAAAATCATCATTTTCACACTGATTTCATAACCCTAACTTTTGTATCAAGTGGAAAAAAAAAGTTTACCTGAGAATGAATAGAGAAGCAACAATAATGGAGAGAGAGAAATGAGCAACAACAGCAGCAATGGAGAGAGAGGGACGAGCAAAAACAATGGTGGTCGCCGGTTTTTTACAGCAGCAACGGAGAGTGGGTTGAAAGGAGTTTTTGTATAATGTGTGGGTTGGAAGAAGTTTTTGTATAATGTGTATGACATTTGTGTATTTTGTAAAAGATTATAAATTTTAAAAATTATAATTCAGTCTCAATTTTAGTTAATCACATTTTTAAGACAAGTTTGACCTTGACTGATCAAACTTGTCATCATTTCTAATTATAAGACTTTTTTGTCACCGTAAGTTAAATCTTCATAGTTTCAACATATCATGTAAAAACAACTAACATATCCAGTTATAAACATCTCACATAATATATATAAATTATGAAATTTGAATAATATTATAGTACATTGACATCTTTAATTTAAAAATTAAAAATTTCCCCAAATTTCTTAAAATTTTATCAGTCAAACTAAGATATAGGAGGAAAGGAAGAAATAAAGTTTTGGTCGTGAATGGATGATGACCCAGTTCTCATTTTTACTCGTTTGACGTTGATATCTAGAGAAACAGTGGATTGCTAATTGCCTAAAAAGGAACTCTGGTGGAATTTTCTTTTTGAACAGAATAGCTTTAAATGGGGCAGGATCCGATGAATTGAGTGGATGGAAAATCCGGTTTCTTAACTCATTCAATTGATTTGAGAACCAAATTGCATACTCTTTTTTTTTTTTTTATTGACGAAGAAATCCGCAATGCCGCTTCTTCGAAATACAAGCATGCAGAAATCCGATCGACGCAATACCGCAAACCACGCCACCAGCTTAAACCACACTTAGCAGTTCAGTGTGACAGCCCCCAAAAGGCGGCGCGCATCAGACGTTACTACGTGTTTAACTTCATGACTGCTCTCCCAACCAAATTGCTACTTAGTTCATGTTTTGATGCCCATAAATCAAACAAGTTTTATTGTAAAAATGATTTAATATTTGTGTTGATGAGAGGTAGTAAATTGAAAATTAATACTAGTACTTTTTTTTTTAAAGAATAATGAGTATTGCAATTTAAAAAAAATGATTGGTTGTACTAAAATAAGTGTTGTTTTTGGTTAGCTTAACTAATTTCCTCTTAAAAGATATTAATATGCTTCAATAAATTGGAAGAGATAAAAGGTAATTTGAGGACAGATAAAAGGTAGCGTATTTTATTGGCAGTCATAATAACAAAACACAATTAATTCTGTAAAAAGTTAAACTTATAAGCGCATCAAAATATTGATAAACATTAATTAGTTTAAAGAACAACTTGACTAACTTAGAGTATTATTGCTTGGAATTTGGAAGAGTGGTTTTGCCCAAGTCGAATAACATTATTATATAGAAAATAATATTATATCAACTTATGTCAATTAAGAAACATTACTACGGAGTATATTATTACGCACTTTCTCCGATTCCATACCATGAAAAGCTTTCATCTCATTTAGCTTAACTTGAGTACTTGTCCTTATGTAATTGAGCAAGTAAGAAAGAATGTATTCCGATGAAGTTAAAAATATAAAGAAGGTTAAAGTATGGTTTAATCGTGGTTTCGGGCTACCCAACGTTCATCGGAGAGTTCTTTTTATATATATTTATAATATATTATGTAATTAATATTTAGTGTAATTAAAGTAAAATAAAAATCATAATTCTATTAGGACTACAATTGTATACTCTATATATATAATATTAATAAGAGAACTCCATCAAAAAGATTTACAATATTATATAAAATTGATTGTGAATCTAATCACTTCTAAGTTCATGCATCATTTATTTTTTCCATACAATCTTAAATAAACATGTACTAACAAAACTCTATCTTGGACAAAATTTAAGGAAATGAACATATAATAATAGGTTTCTTACCCCCCAAATATTGTGGTAAGTTAAAAGTATTTCGAAGTCTCGGATTCAAATTATGAGAATGAAATCGCTTTTGGCAAGAAATATTTGGAGATTTTTAGTGCCTGTTTGGATTGACTTTTAGGTACCCACTTTCGTGAAAATAGCAAAATTGACATGTTTGGTTTGGTTTTTCAGAAGTGTTTCTGGTCTCCAGAAGCACTTTTGGCAAAAGCTAAAATTTGTAGCTTCTGCCAGAATCACTTCTGCCAGAATCACTTCTTCCATTTATTTCATTTTAAATTTTACCATTTCATTTATTATCCTCTTTAATTTTCATCAACAACTCTATCCACCTTCATTATCCTCTTTAAGTATCTAGAAATAATTACTAAATAAAAAATCAAATATATAACTTTCATTACCCTCTTAAATATTTAGAAATAATTACTAAAAAAAAATTCAAATATACAACTTTCATTACCCTCTTTAAATATCTAGAAATAATTACAAAAAAAATTAAATATACTATTCATGTTCTGTTTTAATTTAAAAAAATCAAATATACTACTAAAGTTGACATTTGTTCATGTGTATAATGCTACACAAATATCGGGGTACTTTCGTCCGCGATTTTAACCTATGTCTATTCAATTACAGCATATTCAAATCTCTCCTCTCGGTTCTTGATTCGAAATCATATAGATTATGATAATTAGTGATCAGTTAACTATCAAACATTCATACCAATATTGAATAAATCTTAATCAAGTGAAGTAGAAATCAAACTAATGCATTAATTTATGAAATCGAGTTTCAAGCGATTCAATAAGAAAGCCCTAATAAAGTAATTAGCTCCTAAATATTGTCATGTCAAGAACTAATACAAACCAACATAAACTGAAATAAAAACAAAGAAAAGAAAAGAAACTTGAACCAAAATTGTCTCCAATCTTGTATTGTAGCCTCATTTTCCTCTCCAAAGTATGATGTGAGATGTAAGATCCCAGATGAATAATGAGGCTAGAGTTTAAGGATTTTATAGTTGAGAAAATATGGATTTAGGACCCTAAAAACCGCGTCAAAATCGGCCCAGAACGTGATTTTTCCTCCTTGGCACCGCAGTACTGCAGAATGGCACAGTGGTGCCGAAATACTGCGGCTTCTCAGTAATTATGGCACCGCGGTCCTGCATTCCGGCACCGCGGTCCTGCAGTCTTTCGTTGTTTTTGCTTCAGGAGCTCATTTTCTGTCTACTTTTAGCTTCTTTTTGCCATTTTACCATTTAGAACCGTTGTGACTCAAAAGAAAAAAAACGACCCTACACGACACTTATTTATACGAAAATGAGAAAAATACTAACTAAAAATGACTCAAAAAGTGTATACAAAATACACCTAACAAATACCCCCAAACTTAACATTTGCTCGCCCTCGAGCAAAGATCAAAACAAATCAAAGAAACAGAAATAAATAGACTCAAAGACTCAAATCAAGTAGTTGCACAAGATTACTTAGAAAAACATGAATGTCAGTTGGGATAATATGCTGGATCATATATAGCATGATGAATATAGCAATCTAAAATTTTAAGTCAGATATTTCGCAACTTCATTTCAATCATAATCAATGGAAGCATGAACACCTACCCTATGCATGTTAATTTGGTTTCATTTTTCCCAAAGATCTATGGGCCTGTTTACGTGTTATTCTTCACTAATCATAGACATACAATTTAGAGATCTTCAGGACTTTTCAGAATGTAATGTAGGCTTAGACAGAGGTAGGTAAGAGTAAGCATTTAGGCTCAATTTACGTACCATAAACGTTTTTCTCATTCAACCATTTTGTCCTTCTTTTTTGTATTCTTTTCAGTTCATACCTATCATTCTCCTCTTCTCTTTTTGAGAGCATGAAACACATTCTCATTGGCACCCCCAAACTTAAGCTTTTACATCTTTTTTATTGAGGTGCATCAATTTTTCACTCTCTTTTCGTATTTCTTTTTCACATTTCTTTTATCTCAATTTTTCAATTAATGCTTATAACACATAAGGAAATCACAGAGTGTCAAAGAAATAACTTATTTTAGGCTCAAAAGGGCTGACTAGAGATATAATTTATTGCAAGGTATGTATTGAATGGTAAGAAGGGCTAACAAAGAAATGTCTGAATCATCTCCCTAAATATGTATATCTTAATTATTTCGCCTCAAATAACAAACAAGCAGACTTAATAGATATTTTTCAATCATTTTTTCCACAATTGACAACACATAGGCTAAGCACAAATATCGCACATCATTAGATTTTCATAAATTTTTGGGGCATATAGGGTGTTTTTTAGGGAGAATGGTGGATGAGGAGGTTGTGTGTATGAGGTATCATACCCTTTAACTGGAATGCGTTGTTCACTACCACCTGTAACATATTGAGGATGCTTTAAACTAAACAGTTTAGGGATAGTACCTGCAGATTGAGTGACGTGAGATGTGGCGCCTGAGTCCATATACCAAGTATTGTCAAGCTGTTGCATGGAGAGGGTGCTGAATGCCTGTCCCAACTCAGTGGGTGTCATGCCGGATGAGGCAAAGAAACCCGACTCGTGAAGTGGACTCTTTGTGAGGTCGAGCGGCCCAACAAACCAGGGTAAGAATACGGATTGTAGGCCGCTGCATCGAATGGACTCGTGCCGCGCTTTGAACCTGGTGCCGCGCTCAGACGGGCGCCGCGACGCAGGTGCGAATGCCGGCGAGCCGCGCCCGGTTGTTCTGCGATCCTGTTGTTGCCGCCGCCGGTTCGCTGACCGCGACTTGTCACGATCACGCCTCTCGCCGCGCCTCGCCACCCTTTTCACCGCGTCCCTGCTGCAGTTGAGAGTTTTCTGGCGGCGTTGGATCTTGAGGGCGCGTTTCGACCGCTAATGCTTTCTGACTGTGCTCATCCATCTTAGCATAATTAGAATATTTCCATATATTTACACGTTTACACGAACATAAATGTTGATAGTAAAAATATTTTCAAAATTGGTTAGCCGAATACACATTGTTACTCTCAAATTAGATCGCAAGGTATAGTTAATTGATTTCCTTAGCTCTATGGAAAGCATGTTTCATTAGAAAACATTCCTCAATGCCTACTCTTTAATTTTGTCCTCATAAGCTCTTCCCGAAGACTGGTTGGCATCCAAAAAAAACACAGAAGATAAGTTCAATTAGACGCATTCGTTTAGTTATCTACCCCAGATTAGAGAAGTTCAAATCCAAATGAGCGTGAAAAAACTTACGTGCATGGACAATAAATTGGACTTTCACTAATAACAATATTCAATTCGATCGGGAGTACTATTAGACGCATCTCTAACCTAACAATCACAATCTATTTAGTAAGGTAAAATAATATGTTAACAAAGATGCAAGTAATCAAACATATTAGCGAATATTCTTCAAATATTCACAGTATTTATTGTATTTATTACTGTCATGTATTTAAGGTAATTTAAGATTCTTACTGTATTATGCACATTTGTAAAACTATATATATTGTGATTAATGAAAGAAATCCATAAAGAAAATTATTTTAATATCTTACATGGTATCCATAGCCTAAAATCCCTAACCCTAAAAATATTTCCCCCTACCGTCGTCGACCCCCCTTCAATCCGAGATCAGCCCAGCAGACGCCTCAGCAGGCCCATTTGATGGCGGGCCAACAGTTCCCGCAAGTCACTGATTTGGGCCAAGCTTTCAACACTCTCTGCCTTCAACAGCCCGACAATAATTGGTATATGAATTCCGGAGACACATCATACCTGACCAGCTCTTCAGGTAATTTTTCCCAATTGCTTCGGTTAAAGTATCCTCAATACATTACTGTTGGCAATGATCACCGCATTCCAATTGCAGGTTATGGTAATACACACATCAGAGATCCCCACCCTCCCTTCTCACTTAATCATGTCCTCTACGAACCTCAAATCATTAAAAATTTGATATCTGTTAGAAAATTCACTCGTAATAATTGAGTGTCTGTCAATTTTGACCCATTTGATTTCTCTGTGAAGGATCTCAATACGGGGAGAACTCTTACGCGATGCAATAGTGTGGGAGATCTCTACCTTTTCACTCACTCTTCCGCTGTCAGAACTCAACCACATGTCTCTCTTGCTGCACTGTCTCCATCCACCTGACACAATAGGCTCGGACATCCAGAAGATCATGTCTTTTTTTTTCTTAGAAATAATCAGCGTATTCAATGTAATAATGGAAAACTTTCCCAAAACTGTTTTTCTTGCCCGCTTGGCAAGCATACTCGTCTTCCATTTATGTCTTCATTAAGTATAACAGTTTCACCATTTGATATTGTTCATGCTGACTTGTGGACTTCTCCTGTTATTAGCTCACTGGGTCACAAATATTATCTTATTTTATTAGATAATTTCTCACATTTTTTTATGGAATTATCCACTCAAATTCAAATCTGAGGTTTTTGCTAATTTTTTTGAGTTTCACAGATTTATTAAAACCCAATTTGAAAAATTCATAAAATCCTTTCAGTGTGATAACAGACGTGAATTTAGTAATTCATCATTTCATAATGTTTGCTCCAAACAGGGCATGGTGTTCCACTTCTTTTGTCCCCACACCTCTCCTCAAAATTACTATCAATAACATGGTCCGTTCCCTTCTCTTTCATGCCTGTCTGCCACCATCTTTTTGGGTCTATGTTGTTAAAATGGTAGAATATCTCCTCAATATTTTACCCACTAGCACACTACAAAATAGACCCCCCACCGACATTCTATATTGTAGGACTCCATCATATGACCACCTACGAATCTTCGGTTGTCCGTGCTATCCCAATCTTACCTCTACCACCCCTCATAAGTTGGCTCATCGAACTACACCATGTGTATTCCTCGGTATCCCACCCAACCATAGGGGTTATCTATGCTATGACTTATCCACTTGTCAGATCCACATTTCCCGTCACGTCACGTTCGACGAGACGATATTTCCGTTTTCGAATCCTCAGAAATACCATAAAATTGACTATTCATTTCTTGATGAACCCGTCATATCTCCAATCATTATCAATCAACTCACTCATGGCACCACCGAAACATCCCCTCATCTCCAGCCTTCCAGTGAGCCCGCTGCTTCTGTCTCGCCTTCAGCGTCGCGACGCCAGCCTTCCAGTGAGCAATTTGACTTTTCACCGTCATCAGCGCCGCGACCCCTCGGGGATGCGCCGCGGCGCCTAAACTTCAGGGAGGACTGTCACTCAGGCAGCGCCGCGACCCTTGGACACGGCGCCACGACGCCTCTGACGGAAAATCTTTCATCTTCCCATCTCCGACCATATTATCTGTCTCGGATACTACTACTCAGCCAATGCAGCCACCCACTATCCTGAGTCACCAATTGGAAATTCGTGTCAAATACGGGATTTTCAAACCCAAAATCCAGTTTAACTTGTCTGTCCAAATCATTTCTCCACTTCCAAAGAATCTCAAATTGATCAAATTAGACCCTAATTGGAATGTGGTCATGTCTGAGGAATATAATGCTTTAACTAAGCAACATACTTGGGATCTAGTACCTAGACCAGAGGGGTGAATGTGATCCGATGTTTGTGGATTTTTCGTCACAAATTCAGAGACAGTGGTGATTTGAAGCGCTACAAGGCTAGACTTGTGGCAAATGACACTAATCAACATGGGGGCATTGACTGTGGTGATACTTTTAACCCTGTTGTTAAACCGACTACGATTCGTGCTGTTCTTAGTATTGCTATGGGTAAAAAGTGGTCGATTCATCAGATGGATGTCAAAACGCATTTCTTCATGGGAATTTAAAAGCAAATGTGTATATGCATCAGCCACATGAGTTTGTTCATCCTGCAGTTCCTCAATATGTCTGTCATCTCAAGAAGTCACTCTATAGCCTAAAACAGGCACCTCGTGCTTGGTATGATTGCTTTGTCAGGTATATTATGCATATTGGGTTTATTTATAGCAGGTGTGACATATCTCTGTTCATTTTTCATCATGGTAGTGACATTGCTTACTTATTATTATATGTGGATGACATTGTTCTCACTGCCTCCTCTGAAAAATTGAAAAATGACATTATTGCTCTCCTCAAAACTGAATTTGTTATGACTAATTTGGGCAAGCTGAGCTACTTCTTGTGTATATCAGTTATTAGATCTACAGATACTATGTTCCTGAGTCAGCAAAAGTATGCAGAAGAAATTGTTTTCAGAGCTAAGATGTCGAATTGCAAAGTTATGCCTACTCCGGTTGATTCGAAATACAAGCCCAGTGCTTTTGAGGGTGATCCAGTGTCCGACCCTACTCTCAATCGGAGTCTTGCAGGTTCTCTTCAGTACCTCACATTTACTATGCCCGACATCACATATGTCGTTCAGCAGGTGTGTCTGTTCATGCATGCCCCGAGGGAACCCCATTTTGCTGCTCTTAAGCGTATTATCAAATACATTAAGGGTACTCCTGAATATGGGTTGCATCTCTACCCCGTCTGCTCCGACCAGGTTTCTTTCTTACACAGATAATGATTGGTCAGGATGCTTGGATACGCGACGCTCTACTTCAAGTTATTATGTTTTTTTTGAGGGATAATCTTATTTCTTGGTCTGTCAAGCGATAAGCAACTTTATCCCGCTCCAGTACTGAAGAAGAGTATATAGGTGTTGCTAATGTAGTTCTTTGAGATCCGCTGGCTCAAATCTTCTCTGGAGCTCGCTTGTCAATCGCGTAAGGCGCCTATAGTCTATTGTGATAACATATTCGCTATATATGTCTCATAATCCGGTCCCAAAGATCGCCGACCAAACATATGAGACGGATATTCATTTTGTCCTCGAGAAGGTAGCACTTGGTCTAGTCAAAATATCGTGTGCGTTCTCCTCCTATCAGTATGCAGACGTCTTCACAAAGGGACTACCAGACAACTGTTCATAGACTTTAGATCCAGCCTGAGCGTTCGGCCTCCTCCCGCTCCGTCTGAGGGGGAGTATTAGCGAATATTATTCAAATATTCACAGTATATATTGTATTTATTGCTGTCATGTATTTAAAGTAATTTAGAATTTTTACTGTATTATGAATCATCTTTGTACAATTGCATATATTATGATTAATAAAAAAAATCTCTAATAGAAATTATTTCAATATATAACGAAACATGAATAGAATTTAGAAAGCAACACTTACTAATATCAATGCCTTTACGTGATCTCCAGTTATTTTTACCTCGGGTGTCTCACTCTCCATAATATCAAGCAGCAAATCAAGCAAGTCCTTACCCTCATCTTTTAAATCGTCCAATTTCCTTCACTTCTTAATCGATCTTTTCCTTTCCGTTATAAATTTCTCAAGCAAAGCATCATATTTTCTATGAGTATTTCGTGCCCTCTTCTTTATCCCTTGAAAATCAAACTTCCCACCAAACCCTATAACATCAACAATATCAAATATTTCAAAAATCTCCGTCAGTTCCGTCACGACTTCTATCACCTCTTCAACTTTTTCGTTATCCGTATACCGAGAACTCGTTATCATCTGAGAAATAATATTGCTTGTCAATTTCAACAATTCCTTCATCAAATTCATCTTACTACTTGATGGAACACATGCATAAACAACGAAACCAAACAACCAAGATCAAACTTGCATGTAATATAGACAACACATAATCACATATTTCAATCAAATATAAATTTGATACTTATCTCTTGAAGCATGGTAACGATCAAGAATCGAATCTTCAATCACGAGCAGAAAGTATCCACGAGATCATCATCCAGTTTCACGGTCTGCAATCTTCTGCTATGTAACCTAATTAGCCTTTCGACAGAGAATACTCGTATGGGCAAGTATTACGGCTCAGAAAAAAGGTATCTCTTAGGACTGAAAAATATTCTATTTATAACCACGCTTAGGGTGTAAACCCAGTCCAAAACGTGTAGACTACTTTTCCTTCAAAAATCCCATGAAGACACTCAAGAGTTTAGATCGAGTGTACGGTTTCTCGGAGTTTGGTTAGACGTGATCAATTTATGAGGTATGACCAGGTGAGCAACCTCGAAGGTGTTCACACGCTCGATAGGGTTAGCGGAGGTTCCAGCTTCCTCGAAGAGGCGTTTAAAGTATTCTTGCCCAAAACTTTGGGTCGGTTGTGATGGTGGAGGAGGAGTTGAAGTGGTAGTTTTTGGCTTTCTAGCCAACGACTCATCGTCCGTGGCTTCATCTTCATCCTCGGGCTTTCTAGTCAACGACTCATCGTCCGTGGCTTCATATTCATCCTCGATGATGACTGGCTCGGTGACCGGTGGTGTGGTGGCAGGAGTAGTTGCGGCATCAATTGGCGACATAATTGGTTCGATCGGTTGCTTCAGTAGCAACATGATCTTCTCTAACTTCGACAGGAGTGTCTTTCGCCGGAGTAGTGGTGGTGGTAGCCTTTCTCACCTCAAACATCTTCTGGTGAGATGCCAGTGTCTTGACTTCGAGAAGACCACCCGCTTCCGAAGTTTTTTTTTCTCTTTGAGCCAACTGAATGTGATTTCGGAGGCTTCGAGGATTTGGGTTTGGAGGATTTCTTTGGGTACTTGACACGCTTAATCGATGCAATAATCAAATACCGAATCAGGACAATTGGGGCATCAGAAGGTTTGGACCTCGGGGTCGAAGAGCCTTTCGATGACCTACAAGTTTGAAAAACATAAGAATTGAAAAGGGTTGTTATTGAAAATAAAAAAGAAAGTTAGGCGAATATTAATCGTGGTTTCGAGCTACCTATAGTTTATCATAAAGTTCTTTTTATATCATCGATTTTATTGTCAGTCACTAAAAATGTCCGTTGGTATATGAAAAATTTATTGCAGTGATTAGGTTGGGGGAAATATGCATGGCATTCATATAAGCTTTTATACAGGAATGAAATTTAACGGACATGGACCAATTATATACTATGAGGACAAATCATTATTCTTCAAAAAAAACGTGGCCCATTTATTTTTTATATATGACATAATGAATACGTTATACGTATTATTTTAATATAACAATAATTCATTAATTAACATATAGTCTCGCATCTCGCTTTATCTTTTAACTATGGTTAGATAATTATAAGAAAATGTCTTTCATCTATCAAGCTGCCAAGTTTAGGAAAGTAATTAGAACAAAAAATAATTCAGTTGTACACCAAATTTAGAAGGATCCCGAAATACTATATGCCAAAATTTAAAGTGGGGTTTTATTATTAAAACAACATTAGAGGGTTAAAATGAAAATGAGCCCTCAAATTTGCTCTTAATTTCTACCCTTAGGTTAATATGGATGTACACGTGAGTTGCACATGCTAACTCAATTGCATTCGCCTCCTTTGTCAACGGATACCTTATATTTAACGGCTAGTTTGTTCTCAATTCACCCCTTTGACAAAGTAGCTTTTCTTTTCCCAATATTAATACCACTTTCTTAGTGATCATAATATCAATTGATCACTTCATCTGTTCTACTAAAAGAAAGTGTCTCAAAGTTGAAGAATTCACAACCCAATTGTGAAATTCATTAATAATTTGCTGTTTTGAATCAGTATTTTGCATTTTCATGAAATTTGCGATAAAAGGTTTTGTGGGTTTATCGTAAGAATCAATGTGGAAGAATAACGAGAGTGATTACCATATGTCTCCGGCGAGGGGATTCTTGACCCCACCGCCGAAATGGAGGTCGCCGGCGTCGGAGAAGAACCAGAGGTGGCCAAGTCATACACAGAGTGCTAAGGCTGATCTTTTTCATGTTATTCATAAAGTTCCTTCTGGTGATTCTCCTTATGTCAGGGCCAAACATGTTCAAGTTAGTGCATTTTCCACTCATTGTTTTAACGCTGCATTATTGGTTTTCATTTCTTTAACTTCTTATTGTGAGTCTTAATTTGTCTTCGACTTGTTATTTTCATCGTGGGGCTTTGCATTACTAATTTGTTGATAAAATAATACTACTATTGGGTTGTGATTATAAAATCATATTATGGAAGATTTTTGAATCATATCAAGATTTTATAGGAAATTTATCTGAGTTATACTATTTGTACAGTATAAGATGTGTGCAGTCAATTAAAATTTTCAATTTTTGTCTTGTTTCACATAATATCCTTGTGGGGTTTTATTAGCAAATTTGTTCTTGAACTTATTTGCTCTGGAATGCCCTCAACTGGATTATGGAAGATTATTAAATCATATTAATGAAGATTTTGTTGGAAATTTATCAATGTGGAATAAAGTTTATCCCATTATTTGTGACTCGAACAATTGGGGCCCCGCACGTCGGAAACATCGTTTTCACACACGTGTACACGTTGTACCAAGGATCGTAAATTTTATTAGTGAAAGAGATATTGGTACGTAAGTAAAATGTTTGAGATGTAGAATAATGGACGGTCGTTGTCAAATGACAAGTGTTCCACGTTGGTAAACGAAGGAAGAAACGTGCTTAGTGTAAAGTTGGAACGGGTCGGAAAGGGTCGCGGCGCCTCAATGGCTGAGCCGCGGCGCAAATTCCGGCCCACATTACTAGAGCCGCGACGCTTCCGAGGCGCAACCGCGACGCTAACCAGGCAGAAAGTCTGAAACGAAAATCTGATTTTTTGAGACGTTTGGGCTGCCCTCAATGACATTCATTCCAGCATTATTCAGCCATTATTTGGCTGATAAATGAGTGCCATTACTTGGGAAATTCATTACCATTACATGGGTAATTCGATGCAATTACTTGGCACTTGAAGAGACAATCCTTAAACTATAAATTGAGGTATTTGGCTCAATTGTTAAACACTTGGAAAAATTCAGAAAATCTTCTTCCTCTTAGCATTCTTTCAATACTCAAAGTTCTTCAAGAGAAACACTTGACTGTCATTTGCTCAATTGTTTTAGCAGTTGCTTTATCTTGGGAGACTATTGCCCAGCAACGTAAAAGGATATATACGGGGCAATCTTGTCTTAAAGACAGAGTGTCATCACTCAACTCAGCGATCATTCAGATCAAGTGTTCATTCTTGTTTCCTATTTGTTAAGATCATTTCGTTTGGTTGTAATATTTTGTTTTCCATCTTTTCTAGTTCTTGTAATAGGTATTTGCTATTTTTCGTTGTTGCTTTTATTTTTTATAACAATTTTAAGACAAGATCGTATTAGTACTTAGTGAAAATGACGGGACAAGAATAATTTATTTCTGGATCTGCTACTCAAGGCAATACTTTTGTCTCTCCCTCTGTTGCTGCTCCTCAAGGCAATACTTATGGTTTCCCCACTGCTTCTCAAGGAACAACCAATGGCTTTCTTGTTATTCATGGAAATGTCAGAATCCCCCCATCTGTCGGGTTTCACCATGAACGCTCAAAACTTACGGGCATCAACCCCATCTGTCGGGTTTCACCATGAACGCCCTGAAAAGTTCATGGGCATTGAACCCCCATCTGTCGGGTTTCACCATGAACGCCCTGAAAAGTTCATGGGCATTGAACCCCCATCTGTCGGGTTTCACCATGAACGCCCTGAAAAGTTCATGGGCATTGATTTAAAAAGATGGCAACAAAAAATGTTTTTTTCCTAACCGTGATGGGAGTGGCACGCTGTGTCACGTACACCCTCCCAAACAGAGATGCGCGACCTCGCCTATTAATACGCTTTAAAGGGGACAAGGTTTCATGTCGACGCATGGAATCATAATGATTTCACGTAAGAACTACATCTCAATCGCTTGTCGACTCATTTGACGGTAATACACCGTAGACTCCACCAAAGAGTTTTGGGAGAAGCTTCGTTAAGTACAACGATAAGATGCAGGTACAAAGAAATTCATCGTTGGAAAATTCTTGAAATTTCAAATCGTGGATAGCAAGACAGCTCAAGTCTAGGAATTCCAAATGATTCTACATCGTCTGGATTTGGAGGGTATGAAACCAAATGAGCAGTTTATGAGTTACTTAAACTTCAAAACAAAGGAAATGACCTTTGAAGAGCTTATTATCAAACTCCAAATTCAGAAAGATAATAAGAAGTCCTTGCCTAAGGGAAAGCAATCCGCCGAGGCCAAGGCAACTGGTTGATGCCAAAGGAACCCAAGCAAAAGCGCAAGTTCCGTAAAAGACGGCAAGACCTGCATGGTGATGCCTCAAGTCCAGAATTCCAAATGATTCTACATCGTCGATTTGGAGGTATGAAACCAAATGAGCAAGCATGAGTTACTTAAAACTCAAAACAAAGGAAATGACTGAAGAGCTTATTATCAAACTCCAAATTCGTGAAGATAATAAGTTCTTACATGCGGAAAGCAATCCGAGGCCAAGGCAACTGGTTGATGCCAGCGGAACCCAAGCGAAGCGCAGTTCGAAAGATGGCAAGATCCGCACATCGGTGAAGTTCGGAAATTGTCATCACCATCACCGCGGGCAAAGCCGGTCACATGATCGCGATTGCCACAAGCTCCGGATGGAGCATAGTTAAGGCCAAAGGCAAGGCAAATGCTAACACCGCTGGCGACACACTTCGTCGATACGATTGAGAGTTTTTGCGGTGCTAAGCAAACCTTGTAGAGAATCCCAAACAACGGTGGACGGACACGTATTACCCGCCACATCCGCTCCGGAGAGATGTCTTCTCCACGTATACACCAGTTACAGACAAGAAGTTGTTCATGAGTAACAACACTTCCTCTGACGTGCTGGGTAGGAAATGTGGTCCTTAAGATGACTTCTGGCAAGGAGCGAGCTCACTCTGAAGAAGGTGATGCATGTCCCTGAGATTAGGAAGAATTTAATTTCAGGTCTTGTATTGGTTAATGCTGGTTTTAGGCTAGTATTTGAATCCAATAAGTTTGTAATCACCAAAATGGAAGTCATGTTAATCTTTAGTTCAAGCAATAAAAATGAAGTTTCTTCTTATTTGTTTGAGTCTTCTAATTTATGACATCATAGACAGACACGTGAACTACAAATTCATCCAAAGGTTGGTAAAGTTGGAGTTGTTGCCGTCTATCGACGTAAACCCTCAACATAAGTGTAAGGTGTTGCGTAGAGGCAAAACTCACTAAGACTCCCTTTAGATTCGTCGAAAGGGATACAACTCCTCTAGAATTTATTCACACAGATATATGTGATCTGAAGTTTGCACAAACTAGAGGGGGAAACAAATACTTTGTGACATTTATAGATGACAACACAAGATATCGTTACCTTTACTTAATGAAATGTAAGGATTCACCTTTGCAACATTCAGACGCTACAAAGCAGAAGTTGAAAACCAACTAAGCGTGCGGATTAAATCAATTCGTAGCGATAAAGGGGGAGAATATGTAGCGCCATTTGAGGAATATTGTGCCCAATCGGACATTGTTCATCAAACTACAGCTCCATACTCACCTCAGTCGTACATTGTCGCTGAACGCAAAAACCGTACATTGAAGGAAATGATAAATGTTTTACTCATCAATTCCGGTCTTTCCCAAAACATGTGGGGAGAAACTGTCCTTACCGCTAATACCATTCTTAATAGAGTCCCACATAAGGGTAAGTACAAAACTCCATACGAGTTACGGATGGAAAAGAAACCCACCTACAAATACCTGAAGGTGTGAGTTTGTTTGGCAGCGTCAAATACCTAAGCCAAAGCAGATCAAGATCGACCTAAGATCAGATTGCATTTTCATCGGATATGCAAATAACAGTAGTATTTATCGCTTCTTAGTGCATAAGTCAGATATACCAGATATCCACGGGGGTACGATCATGGAATCAAGGAATGCCCATTCCATTGAGGATACTTTTCTTAGAAAGGAAAGAGACATAACCTCTCACAAACGAAGTTATGAACAAAGCTCGTAAACCACGAGTCGCCGATCGCCCGGATCTAGATGGTTCGATCTCAGTGACTGCTGGCTTAATATCCGAATCTAGTGTTCCGCATTCTCGTAACTCGAGACTCTGCAGATGGAACCAAGACGAAGTAACGGACCTAAGATCAGATTGCATTTTCACCTGATATGCAAATAAAGAGTATTTATCGCTTCTAGTGCATAAGTCGATATACCAGATATCCACAGTTATGTTCTTTCTAAGAAAGTATCATGGGCATTCTGATTCCACGATCGATCCACGGGTACGATCATGGAATCAAGGAATGCCCATTCCTTTGAGGATACTTTTCTTAGAAAGGAAAGAGACATAACCTCTCACAAACGAAGTTATGAACAAAGCTCTCAGAAACCATGAGTCTTTGACTGCCCGGATCTAGATGGTTCAGATCTAGTGGACTCCGAAGTGGCTTAATATCCGGAATCTAGTGTTCCGCATTCTCGTAACTCGAGACTCCGCAGACGGAACCAAGACGGCGAAACGCCGGAAGGATAAAACCTTCTGGCCCTTACTTTGTAGCTTATATGGTTGATAACGAACCAAGGACACCATCGTTGTCAACTGCAGAGGCACTACCGGAAAGAAGCTTATCGAGAATGAAATAGACTCCATCTTGCAAAACCATACTTGGGAGTTGGTCGATCTTCCTCCGAAACAAACCGTTGGTCAGACGTGGATACTCAAATAGACGTCACGCATACGGGTCTATAGATAAGTACAAGGACAGTTGGTAGTCGGGCGGTTATCGGCGTAAGGAATGCCTTGATTATTTTGACACGCACTCTGCATTTACAGTATTCATCGCGATCGCAGCTGCGCGTGACTCGAGATACATCAAACGAATGTCAAAAGCCTTCCTAAATGCCGATTTGGAAGAAGAAATTTATATCGAACAATCCGGCGGGTGTATACGGTTCCAGACAAGAGAAGAAAGTCACCGACTTGTCAAATTTCTCAGACGGTGAAATAGGTCCCGAGGCAATGACATTAAAAATTTGATAAGATTTACTATCGGGCGGTTTCTCCATTAATGAGCGTGACAAATGGTCTACATGAAAGATAATTCGACACGTTCGCCATGATATGTCTTTACGCAGACGCATGCCGATCACGCGAGTAGTCCTAGTTTGATCCTAGAGACTAAGAATATAATTGAAACAATGTTTCCACGGCGATACGGGTATTGCAGATGTCATCTTAGGGGCTGGTCTTAAAACGCCCGACGGATCGGTCTATCTCGCCTCACTACATCGAAGATGTGTTGAGAAAGTTTGAGATGCTTGATAGCCAATGAAGTCACCACCGGATATGAATAAAAAATTGATAAAAATCAGGCGCGCTCAGACGCCAGAGCGATACGCAGCGATGGGAAGTTTGACGATATAACAAATTGCACCCGATACGATATCGCCTACGCAATAACAAATTGGCTAGATTTACCCGTAATCCGAGTAACGATCATCGAAAGCGTTGAATCGAGTACTAAAGTACCAAATACACGCTAACTTACTGTCAGATTATTCGAGATATCCAAATAACCAGAGTGTATAGTGACGCAACCGGATATCTAATATGAGAACACCAAGTCCACCAGCCGGGTATATATTTACAATCGCGCGGGTCAGGTTCTTGAAAATCGCCTAAGCAAACTTGCATCGCTTCGATCCACGACGAGTCGAGTTTATCGCTTTAGACAAAGTAGAGAAGTTGAGTCGCTTCACGACTTCTGTATGACGCCCCGTGTCGAGACAAACCCTTCAGAATGATCCATCGCGATGTACCATCACTCTGGTGGCGGCACGTAGTTCTATGTATAACGGCAAGTCTCGTCATATTCGACAGAGACATAAGACCATTAGGCAGCTGATCACCACGGGTATTATTTTAATTGATTATGTAAAATCAAATAGCGCACTTTCGACTGGGCATACCTAGAGATAAGGATCGCACGCTGGTAACCCAACCATCGACCGGAGATCCTGTGAATTAGGTTCAATGGGAAAACTAAGCTGTAAAAGTTCAGTTGAGCGTTTTGGTGAAAGCAAGAGCACTTCGGGTTATGATTTCTGTAAGGAACATAAACCCAAAGTCGTTCCCGCGATAGACATTAAGTGTTATCTATAGTGTGGTTAGAGGTTAAGTTTACAAAACCTTTAATGATCCTCAACGGTTCATTGAGCGTTTTGAAAGCAAGAGCACTTCAAGTTATGATTTCTGTAAGGAACATAAACCCAAAGTCGTTCCCGCGATAGACATTAAAGTGTTATCTGTAGTGTGGGTAGAGGTTAAGTTTCCAAAACTTTTAATGATCCTCAATGGTTGAGGTTAGGTTTGGGGAAATTTTTAATGATTCCTAACACTGTGAAGTGGGGTATAGCAAGATACTCAGAGAGACCACACCTATTTAAGCGTGAGGACAGAGGGAAAGTTGTCGTGTTGACATCGCTGACTTGACTTACACTAAACACTGACGGTTCAAGACATCATGTTCACCGCTCAGTAAGTAAGTCTGATGGTATTCAACTAAGGTTCAAAGCGGAAGCTACCTCTCCTCTCCTGATGCAACATCGGTCCTGAAAGATCACGTGAATAGCACTCATGAGCGCCAAAATTTCTTTCAAGAGGGATTGTTAGAAATTTATTAACGTGGACTAAAGTTTATTCCATTATTTACGACCGAACAATCGGGGTCCCGCACGCCGGAAACATCGCTTCCACACACGCACACGCCAGTAAGTAAAATGTTTGAGACATAGAATGGCCGGACGGCCGCCGCCAACGATAAGTGTTCCACGTTGTTAAACGGGCGAAGTTGCGCTTAGTGTAAAGTCGAACGGCCTGAAAGGGACGCAGAGTCGAGAAAGGTCAGGCGCCATCGGGAGCGCCGCAACGCAAATTTCGCCCGTTAACGGAGCCGCGCGCTACCGCGTAAAGTCCAAACGAAAATCTAATATTCGAGACGTCGCTTCTCAACTAAGATTCATTCCATCATTATTCAACCATTATTCGGGCCGATAAACGAGTATCATTACTGGGCAATTCATTGCCATTACACGGGTAATTCAATGTCATTATTTGACACTCAAGAGACAATTTACACTATAAATTCGAGGCTCGTAAAATCTTCTTCCTCTTAGCATTCTTTCAATACTCAAAGTTCTTCAAGAGAAACACTTGACTGTCATTTGCTCAATTGTTTTAGCAGTTGCTTTATCTTGGGAGACTATTGCCCAGCAACGTAAAAGGATATATACGGGCAACTGGTCTTAAAGACAGAGTCCCATCACTCGACTCAACATCATTCGCATCAAGTGTTCGTTGTTTCCAGCTATTTGTTAAGATCATTTCTTTTGGTCGTAATATTTTGTTTTCCATCTTTTCTAGTTCTTGTAATAGGTGTTTGCTATTTCCCGTTGTTGCTTTAGTGCCATCACCGACTCACGATCATTCATATCAAGTGTCTGCTCTTGTTTCAGCTATTTGTTAAGATCATTTCTTTGGTCGTAATATTTTGTTTTCCATCTTTTCTAGTTCTTGTAATTAGGTGTTTGCTATTTCTCGTTGTTGCTTTTATTTTTGCTATAACAGATTTATGGGCAATTTATCTGAGTTATATTCTATAAGAATAGGCTAACAGTTGTGCAAAACCAACTGAGTTTTTGTAAAAAATTCTCCTTATATATCCACTGGATTTCACATAATACCCTTGTGGGAGTTTTATTAGCAAAAATGTTTTTGAATTTATATACTCTGGATTCTGGATGCCCTTAATTGGATTAGGTGCATAACTAGAATAGAATTTGATTTTAGGGTAGTTGCATCTTCTTGACAAAAATGTGCTCATTCTTTTTCTGATCAAGTTGTTACTAATCCATAAATGGTAGTTAATTGACAAGGATCCAAGCAAGGCAATATCTCTGTTCTGGTCTGCAATAAATTCGGGTGATCGAGTTGATAGTGCCCTGAAAGACATGGCAGTGGTGATGAAACAGTTGGATCGTTCAGACGAGGCAATCGAAGCAATAAAGTCATTTCGACATCTTTGTCCCTCTGAATCACAGGAGTCTATTGACAACATCTTGATTGAACTCTACAAGGTAAAATGTCGAAGCAATAAAATCATTTCGACACCTTATATTTGAATTTTCTTTAAGACTTGAAGGGAAATGGTAGTTCTATATTGACGATTTTGACAGTTACCTTGTTTTATATTTGATTGTTGCTTGGTAACTTGTATAGTTGTTGCTGTTATTGTAAAGAATAGTAGTTCTCTGTCCTTCTGTCGAAGACTTAATTCGATCCAATTTCGACCATCACATATTTCCTGATTTATACAAAAGCGAATTAGATGTTAGTCACCGCAAAAAAAATCATCTATAAGAATAGATATAACGGCATCTATTTATACACTTATGTCCTGACAGTCAATCATCTATAAGAATAGATATAATGGCATCTATTTATATATAAATGAAAGAGGAAAATGAAGAAGGGATTGAAAGGATACTTTATCAATACGAAAGAAATTTGAATTTACACCACTTACGCTTTCTACAATATCTTGAGTCACGGGAATCTATTGACAATATCTTGATTGAACTCAACAAGGTAAAAGCTTATCATCTTAAATCTGATAGTATATCCTTTATCTTATATTTGAATGTTCTTTTAAGACTGAAGGGAAATAATAGTTCTGTATGAAGTTCGCATTGTTTTATATATGAATGTTACTTACAATGGCCTGTATATCCTGGTTATCTCTGTCTGCACCATTTCTAGTACACATTGGTTAACATAGGTGTCACTTTTATTGTAAAGGATACTAGTAATTATCTATTATCTGTCCTCCTGTTGGTTAACATGGTTATCCCAGTGTACTCTTGTTTCTTTATCTCGTGACTACTTTGTGCTTATATCTGTTTTTCTGCAGAGATCCGTAGGATCAAGAACAGATTGAAATACTTGAGCTTAAATTGAAGAATGTCAAGAAGGCATAGTGTTTGGTGGGAAGAAGGCTAAGATTGCTAGATCTCAAGGAAAAAAGGTTCAAATCACAATTGAAAAGGAGTACTCGAGGTTGTACCTGCAATTATTTATCTTCAACTTCAACATTATTTCTTGCTTTTGTCTAACATAAACAAATTATTGTAATTTTCAAAATAAGTGCAGATTGTTAGGGAACTTGGCATGGTCACACATGCAACTGAAGAACTATAAATTGGCAGAAGAGTACTATAGGTAATATCACAAACTAAACAGAAAAAAATGAGCACTTGGAGATATGGTTTTATTTGGAGAAAAATTGCTCACTTGTCTGGAAATTGTTTTAATGCAGAAAAGCACTCTCTCTCGAACCGGATAAGAACAAGCAAAGCAATCTGGCTATCTGTTTGATGCATATGAACAAGATTACAGAATCTAGGTTTCTCATTCAAAGCATAAAAGCTTCAGATAGAAGGCAGATGGATGACTCATGCACGAAGTCCTTCGAGCGTGCCACTCAAATGCTAGCTGAGTTAGAATCTCATGGCACTCTGAACTCTAAGGAGCAGGAGGATGCTTCTAGACCTCCAAAGTACTTTTTTACACAACCAAGAAGATTTTCGTGTTTGCACAATGAAGGAAATTGGTTCACTAAGGAAACTGTTAATGCCTGTAGCCGAAGATTGTTATGTGAGCAAACAACAAATAATGAGAATGTGCAGTCAGCAGCGAACCATAATTTCAACAAGCTCATTTCTGCCAACGATATGAGCATAAGAGTGTCCCTTGTACGTGAACAAGTGTTCTCTAGGTCATGGGAAAATGACGCTAACATGAAAAGTGAATGTGATTTGCAGCCACTTTACCACAACAAATGGAAAAAGAACTCTTCGGGGAATGATGGATCAGATAAATTTTCTCTAGAGTTGTCTAAGTCTCCCACAGAATCATCGGCTGATATTACAAATCCAAGAAAAAGCAAGAATGATGCAACAAATGATGATACCACTGAACACTTGAAGAGCACTAATTTGAAACCTTTAGACTTGGCTGCATGTAATAGCAAGAAGAAGGGTTGGGCTGATATGGACGAACTAGGTTTGCAATTCCAGGAAACTCCATGCAAATATTCCGATGGCAATGAAAATGTCGATTCCGATATTATTAATCTTAGCCAAAACATTGATACATTGTGTCTGAGTGAAGGATATCATACACAACCTGGACGAGAAGTGAGGCGTTCCTTGTGTTTTGATCAGAACGACATGAAAGAAAATAAAGAAAATTGTTCATTTGAATTTCAAGGGAAGGAGCTTAAGTTTGGAAGCTTGAACTCCTTGCCACCTATAGGAGACATTGCTAATCGAACTCCAGTCACGTTGATGAGGAGGAACAGATTGCAAGTATTCAAAGATATAACTCCTGAATGTCCTAAACCTTGAACTATTATCATGTACAGAAATAAAGTCATATGTAAATGGAGATGTTTTGCATGATGCTGTTGGTTTTATGTATTTGTTGGCCGATCTTATGATCGTTTGATGACTACTAGCCTTGAGAAACATATGTTGGCAAGTGTATAAAAAATTTCTTCTATATCTTATTGTTCTGAACATACGAAATTTAACAGACGCATCTACGCCTTTTATACATTTTTGCCTAATCGCTTGTGCTATACTGACTTAGCTTAGGTGAAAGGATTCACCTTGCTCAAAGTTTCCTGATAATCTAGCACTAATTGTGAACTCCCCTTGGTCTTTCTTTCCTCTTACTAAGATTATTTGTCTTTAGCGTCTGATTGGAATCACACTTTTTAGCTTTCGATTCGCTCTGACCATTATGAAACATGACTTACCTCTCCTCTCTTTGAGAAGGGAGCAGGAAGCCAATACTGGATGGGCCATACACCACTAGCATTGATTATTCAAACTGTTGGACAGTAGTTCCTATCTTGTCCAATTCTTGGAATCAAAGCATGAATTTACATGAGATTTTGTCTTACAAGGAAAAAATATGACATACATCACTTACATTTTTCATGCTTATTGAGCAAGAATTAAGATGTTTGAGGTTTAAAATCCTTCTTTTGTTTCCAGGATTTTGACGTGGTTTATGTATGTATAAACATATACACACATAAATAAACAATTTAATAAATTGCCAGATTTATATATAGCATTAAGACTCTTTAAATATCATAATACTCAAAATAATTTTATAAATATTCTTTATAATTTAAACCCAAGCTAAAACTAACAAAACACCTAAAATCCTACCCAAAATAAATTCCCTAAATTTTAAAACTAGCCCAGACATTTGCAGCCCCACCTTTGCCCATTCCCCGCGGCCAATAACCCGAGGCCCACAACCTTCTTATCTTCATCCTCCCCTAAACCTAAGAACCAGAACATTCTACCAATCCAGTCCGCCGCACCCCCATCCTCTTCACCAGCGCATCCACGAGATCCTCGCCGGATTTTCCGGTTGGAAAATCCGGTTGCTACTACTATTGACACCCATACAACTTGCCTTACCAAAAATCAGCTCACAAATCTATCCAAATCGGAACCAAATCATTCTCTTACCATAAACCAAAATCGCAATAAGTATCACACCAAAATCAAGTACAAAAACGCGACCCAAATCGTACTAAACTTGTACCAAATTACACCCGAATCCTCCCCAAATCAGTTCAGAAAATCATAAGTTACCATAACTTTAACCACTCTAAAATCGTTTCAAGTTAGCCCTAAAATCTGTCGAAATTTTACCAAAACTTGGAACCCAAAATCATAGCTATAAATACTGACTCTCAATACATGCAATAGGCATCCTTCATCCAGAGAAAATCGGTAAAAAACCCTTAGGCAGCAGACACACCTCTGCGGACAGTAAAGAAGCCCTTCAATATCAATCAGTGGAGAACAAAAGCAAGAACCCACAACAACTTTGTTCTCTAGAAATCATTTTTAACCCGAGTTTCGTTTCAAAGCAAAAATCCTGCCCCTCTTTATCGCATAATCACAAATCTCCAAGACTTGATACGCTGCCCCGGTTCGCTGCTCGGAGAAGGTAAACTTAAATTCCTCTCAGTTCATTTTGTATTTTCCGTGTGTTTGGGTGTTAAACATGTGTTAGTTCATTCATTTTGCTAGGTTCGTTAATATGATGTTGAATGGTTTGTTTTGATTAATCTGGGTATATTCTTGCTTTAAGTTGTTGATTAAATATTTATATGCAATATGTGATTATTAGTAACCCAATAAGAACCTGTGTAATTAGAGATAGGAATATCTGTGCTCTGTAAGTTGGTCTTTCTATGTTTGGTTTCAAGATCACTGAAATCTATCCCAATGGGTCCTAAAGCAAGTAACGAGATGCTAACTAACTAGATAATCTGGAAAATGTCATGTTATACATATTTGGATGTCTAAAAGTTGTCTAGGATTGGTTTAAAACTTACCTACTGTTTAAAATGACTCAAAACAGTAATTGATTATGAATCATTAGACACAAGATACAAAGAGATCTAAAATGGATGTATGATTTTTTGTATCTTGTGCAGAGCACACAAGAGCTTATTTGAATTGCTAAAGATGGTAATGTGTAAATTATGGTGGGAACCCAAATGAGGGTGGAAAGATAAAGGCTAGTAATTGGAAAGTCGCTCGAGTCAACTGGTAGTAAGTTTAAGAATTTCCGATGCCATTGAGTTGTTTGTTTCTTCAAATAGGAAACCAATGCTAGTGCTTTTATCATACGATAGGTTAAAGAAAGTTTGCTCCATTGCTCTCTCGGGCTTGAAGAAAATGAAGTGGCGGGTTATTAGCTGTAAAGCTTGGAGGGTTTGAGTTATATTAGATCAAGAAATTTATGAAAGGATTAATTAGAAGCAAAGACAATAAACATTGTTCCTAAAATGGATGTATGAATTTTTTCAGATTCATGAGCACACAAGCGCTGGGCTTGAAGAAAATGAAGTGGCGGGTTATTAGTCAGAAACTCGGAGGGTTTGAGTTATATTAGGATCAAGAAATTTATGAAAGGATTGGTTGAAGTGAAGACCATAAAGTTGTTCCCAAAATATTGATTACTGTCGTTAAGGTAGCTTTTAGAGACACTTCACGGATAGGCGTAGAGTGGAAGTCTCACTAATAGCTTTTAGTATTAAGATTATTCGCCATTTCATTAGTGGTGACACTAATCGCTAAACAAGAGTATGATCAGGAACCGTAAGATCTTTTCAAGATCTTCAACATATTCGAGGTTCAATCTTACTATCGTAATTTTGGCAACATACAAGCGAGACCTTACCATTACGGAGCGCTTTTTGCATTGTTCCGCTTAATCGTAATCAAAGACGTCGGTCTCGCTTTTCTCGATAAAAAGAACCTAATGGATCGAACTCATACGATGTACCCGGTCATTTAAACTAGATCTTTGACGTATCGTAATATTTCAAGATTCTCGCAGAGCATGCAAGCTCTTTCATGAATTGCTGTACGGTACAGTGGAAATTATGGTCGATACCGATAGACTAAAACTTGGTCTAGATCTTCAGATCATTATTTTTGGCTAGGCTGACTCTTTACGCCCGAGACGCAATTGTTGCTCCAAATGAAAATAGAATAATATTAAACTGAGTATACCAACTAGCACTTGAACTACCCCTAGTTCCTTCAGTGAACTCGTAAACCGAGACAACTTCCGATCCAACTCATCGCTTCCTCCGTTGAAAACAATAGTGTAACTGCATCGATTTGAAATCATCATTATCCGCCGTTCGAAACTAGCATCGTGATACCCCGTGGCAACTAGCTCATTATTCCCACCATAGACTAAATTAGTACGCTTCTGAGATACTTAAGAATACTTCGATCGCCTTCCTGTTCTTCACCGGATTCATTGAACTGCAAGTCATACTAAGTGCAAAGGCCACATCCGCCTAGTACATGTCATGACGCATACGATTGATCCTATAGAAGATACGGACCCTCCTCACGCGCTCAAGTTCTCACAAGACTGTATGACAACTCCTTTAGATAACTTGATGTCTCGACCTATCGGAAGATCGTTTTCGAATTCTCCATACCTCGCCAAGTCGCCTTTAAAAGTTGACGTAAGAGTAACCCTCTCTAGTTCGAGTAGAAATGGTCCACATACATCCAGATGTACTCAACTCAAGCACTTCCGCATGGATTCCTTTTTCAAGAAAGGGTTTAATGGTCATCTTACCCTTCAAATAGATTCACGCTACCATAAGATTGTAAGTCAAATGGTTCAAGGTAATCAAAATCCTCAACCGCTCTATCCTCGTTTGATCGATATGACCAAGTCTACAATGCCACATATAAGTAGAATTTCTTTTACTTACTTTAGCTCTTTTATTTTGTACATTGAAAATCTCCCAGCTATAGTTTAATGTGTACAATTCATTCACAAGAGGCTAATTCCATACACAATATTATCAAAAGACAAAATCATATTTCCATTAGTAATGTTTGAAGAAAAGCCCTCAAGATCTAGTACAGAATGGAAATAATATTCCTTGTCAAAGCAGAACATAATAACAATCAGTACAACAACAAAACTTTTCTGAGGGTAAATCTAGCCTATAATTTCTCACGCTTTCGACATCAAATCGTGTTCGCTTCCGGCGTGGCGAGACCGCTTGCCTTGCCTCTTCCCGAGCCGCAGCCCTTCACCCAATGCCCTTCGAGGCGCTTCAGAAACATCGCTTGTCCCTTACCTTTCGGCTTTGGGACGGCCAGGAGCCAACCACGAGCACAGCTTGCCTCGAGATCAAGACTCATAAGTCTTTAACAATCCGTGGCTTAGCCAAGCTAACTTTTTGTACTCCTCTCGACCTTTGACTAGGATCAAGTTTAGTATCTATAGCTTACCTTTTAATATCTTTTGACATTGTCTTGTTGTAGTGTAAATCAAGTGATGTTCTTTCATTTATTGTTAAAAATTATACGATAGCTTTGCGCCTTATCATCCCCATCGCCCTAGTCTTCAAAGCTCTACCCTAGTCAAACAAGGACCTCAAGATAGTTGAGTTATACTTCAAAGACCTTTTGGCGATTACATACGATGGTACGACACACCAAACAAGCATAGCTTAAAGTTATCTATATTTTGTAACAAAGAAAGAAAGAGAGTTCTCAGATGCTAGCTTAAAATGAAATACGCAATCATAGCCCCGTGATTCAAATGTTTCATACTCTAGTGAGTTGTGAATGCATGGAAACATGAGAATTTGTCGAATGGAGAGAACAAGGCTAAGAATGTTATTTGACCGTACTTTATATGGATCTCACAAAGCAAAAAGAAAAAGAAAATTGCTATAGATTAAAAAGATCCACATGGATAAAGTGGTCGTGTCTTATAGATTTTTGCAAGTTTACCAAATTTTGAATTTTCCGCAATCGTGTATTTTTGTTTGGGAAACTTTGTTAATTTTTGGTGTATATGTTGCTACAGATTTAAGGAGACATGTTTTATCCGAGTTTAATAACACACACCGAGATTGCCGCTCATCTCCTAAGCCTTCCACTCAACGAATCAATCGTATGAGAGCTGAGGGTCTTTTCGGATAAGGTTTGTTTTCTTCTTTTCTTTTGAGGTCGCAGCTTTGTTTTCATCCATTTCAAAAGATTTGGCATCATTACAAGACACTATTTTTGGACATGATGCTAAGGTTATTGCAAATTGGGCCTCTGATATCTATTTATGATATTCGATCCATGATGGTGGTTTTATCTATCCAAGCGTGCCTCAACATATACTGTGATAATACTTGTCTCTCAGCTTAATTATTCTTAGTTTAACTTGAATGGATCAGGCAAACAGGATCGCCCCTCGTGAGAAGTTCCCATTTTCCAACCCCTCAAAAAAAAAAAAAGAAAAAATCTCCTCAAATTTTTAAAAGATTAAGAGACGTGGTTAAGTAAGTATCTTTGGCCTTCAATAAATCGTGACGACTTTCCTCGACGCTATCTATATAAAGACCGATGTCTCAATGATTGAAAAAGTGCTCCATATCATTAATGTTTTTGCCTACGTAAGAATATTAACCTTTCAATTAGAGGAAAATGATAAATCTCGTCGACAACATAATAACCAAGAACTATCGATTGTTATCGTAATTTGCGAAATGTTCCGCTATTGTATTTCGCTTTTTTAATTGTCTTATATGTCTTCGATAGCTTGTTCACTAATACGTAAATATTATGTTATCTTGCAGTCAAGTTTAGATCGGTAGTATTTCGCCCATTTGTAGGAGAAGTAATAATCGCTAGACTCAAAGAGTCCAACGCGAGGTTTGCTGTAAGCCTTGCGCACGTTTACTATTTATTCTCATCCAAGTTTCTCTTAAAGTTTCACATATATTTTCTGAGACATATTTAGCCAAGTATTTGAAGAATATTCGCTAATAACTGGCATTAGAGGTGCGGGTACATAAATGTCATCGAAAAATCCAAGTGACACTGCAAACCATCAAATCAAACAAACAGTAAGATGACTTTTCTGAAAGATTATCGCCATCCATTAATACGCACCTTATATATCACTGGGAAAACTTATTATCAGACATGCACATTTGTAAAACTATATATATTGTGATTAATGAAAGAAATCCATAAAGAAAATTATTTTAATATCTTACATGGTATCCATAGCCTAAAATCCCTAACCCTAAAAATATTAGCAGTATTTTTCAAACATATTAGCGAATATTCTTCAAATATTCACAGTATTTATTGTATTTATTACTGTCATGTATTTAAGGTAATTTAAGATTCTTATCAGACATGCACATTTGTAAAACTATATATATTGTGATTAATGAAAGAAATCCATAAAGAAAATTATTTTAATATCTTACACGGTATCCATAGCCTAAAATCCCTAACCCTAAAAATATTTCCTACCGCCGCCGAATTTCTTCAATCCGAGATCACCACAGACGCCTCAAAGAGCCCATTTGATGGCGGGCCAACAGTTCCCGCAAGTCACTGATTTGGGCCAAGCTTTCAACACTCTCTGCCTTCAACAGCCCGACAATAATTGGTATATGAATTCCGGAGACACATCATACCTGACCAGCTCTTCAGGTAATTTTTCCCAATTGCTTCGGTTAAAGTATCCTCAATACATTATCGTTGGCAATGATCACCGTGATTCCAATCCGCAGTTATGGTAATACACACATCAGAGATCCCCACCCTCCCGTCTCACTTAATCATGTCCTCTACGAACCTCAAATCATTAAAAATTTGATATCTGTTAGAAAATTCACTCGTAATAATTGAGTGTCTGTCAATTTTGACCCATTTGATTTCTCTCGCAAGGATCTCACACGGAGAACTCTTACGCGATGCAATAGTGTGGGAGATCTCTACCTTTTCACTCACTCTTCCGCTGTCAGAACTCAACCACATGTCTCTCTTGCTGCACTGTCTCCATCCACCTGACACAATAGGCTCGGACATCCAGAAGATCATGTCTTTTTTTTTCTTAGAAATAATCAGCGTATTCAATGTAATAATGGAAAACTTTCCCAAAATCGCTTTTTCGCTCGCAAGCATACTGCCTTCCATTTATGTCTTCATTAAGTATAACAGTTTCACCATTTGATATTGTTCATGCTGACTTGTGGACTTCTCCTGTTATTAGCTCACTGGGTCACAAATATTATCTTATTTTATTAGATAATTTCTCACATTTTTTTATGGAATTATCCACTCAAATTCAAATCTGAGGTTTTTGCTAATTTTTTTGAGTTTCACAGATTTATTAAAACCCAATTTGAAAAATTCATAAAATCCTTTCAGTGTGATAACAGACGTGAATTTAGTAATTCATCATTTCATAATGTTTGCTCCAAACAGGGCATGGTGTTCCACTTCTTTTGTCCCCACACCTCTCCTCAAAATTACTATCAATAACATGGTCCGTTCCCTTCTCTTTCATGCCTGTCTGCCACCATCTTTTTGGGTCTATGTTGTTAAAATGGTAGAATATCTCCTCAATATTTTACCCACTAGCACACTACAAAATAGACCCCCCACCGACATTCTATATTGTAGGACTCCATCATATGACCACCTACGAATCTTCGGTTGTCCGTGCTATCCCAATCTTACCTCTACCACCCCTCATAAGTTGGCTCATCGAACTACACCATGTGTATTCCTCGGTATCCCACCCAACCATAGGGGTTATCTATGCTATGACTTATCCACTTGTCAGATCCACATTTCCCGTCACGTCACGTTCGACGAGACGATATTTCCGTTTTCGAATCCTCAGAAATACCATAAAATTGACTATTCATTTCTTGATGAACCCGTCATATCTCCAATCATGATCAATCAACTCACTCATGGCACCACCGAAACATCCCCTCATCTCCAGCCTTCCAGTGAGCCCGCTGCTTCGCTCGCTTCAGTTGGCCGCGACGCCAAATTTCCAGCCGAGCAATTTGACTTTTCACCGCCATCGCGACTTCTGGGACGGGCCATGCGCCTAAACTTCAGCGAGGATCACACTGTGCAACACATGACTGGACACTGCGCCACGACGCTCCGACGGAAAATCTTTCATCTTCCCATCTCCGACCATATTATCTCGCTCTCTGATACTACTACTCACCAACGCACCACCCACTATCCCGAGTCACCAATTGGAAATTGTGTCAACACGGATTTTCAAACCCAAAATCCGCTTTAACTTGTCTGTCAAATCATTTCTCCACTTCCAAAGAATCTCAAATCGATCAAATTAGACCCTAATCGAATGTGGTCACGTTCGATAATATAACGCTTTAACTAAGAACATACTGGGATCTAGTACTAGACCGAGGGTGAATGTGATCCACGTTTGTGGATTTTTCGTCACAAATTCGCAGACAGTGGTGATTTGAAGCGCTAAGGCTAGACTTGTGGCAAATGACACTAATCAACATGGGCATTGATCGGTGATACTTTTTAACCTCGTTGTTAAACCGACTACGATTCGTGGCCGTTTCTTAGTATCATGCATGGGTAAAAAGTGGTCGATTCATCGATGGATGTCAAAACGCATTTCTTCACGGGAATTTAAAAGCAAATGTGTATACGATCACCATACGAGTTTGTTCATCCCGCAGCTTCTCAATATGTCCGCTATCTCAAGTCACTCTATAGCCTAAAACAGCACCTCGTGCTTGGTATGATTGCTTTGTCGTGTATATTATGCATATCGGGTTTATTTATAGCAGTGTGACATATCTCTGCTCATTTTTCATCACGGTAGTGACATTGCTTACTTATTATTATACGTGGATGACATTGTTCTCACCGCTCCTCGAAAAATTGAAAAATGACATTATTGCTCTCCTCAAACTGAATTTGTTATGACTAATTTGGGCAAGCTGAGCTACTTCTTGTGTATATCAGTTATTAGATCTACAGATACTATGTTCCTGAGTCAGCAAAAGTATGCAGAAGAAATTGTTTTCAGAGCTAAGATGTCGAATTGCAAAGTTATGCCTACTCCGGTTGATTCGAAATACAAGCCCAGTGCTTTTGAGGGTGATCCAGTGTCCGACCCTACTCTCAATCGGAGTCTTGCAGGTTCTCTTCAGTACCTCACATTTACTATGCCCGACATCACATATGTCGCTCAAAGAAGTGGTTCTGCTCACGCATGCCCGAGGAACCCCATTTTGTCGCTTCTAAGCGTATTATCAAATACATTGCGGTACTCGAATACGGGTCAGATCTCTACCCCGTCTGCTCCGACCAGGTTTCTTTCTTACACAGATAATGATTGGTCAGGATGCTTGGATACGCGACGCTCTACTTCAAGTTATTATGTTTTTTTTGAGGGATAATCTTATTTCTTGGTCTGTCAAGCGATAAGCAACTTTATCCCGCTCCAGTACTGAAGAAGAGTATATAGGTGTTGCTAATGTAGTTGCTGAGATCTGTTGGCTCCGAAATCTTCTCTTGGAGCTCAGTTGTCAACTGCGTAAGGCGTCTATAGTCTATTGTGATAACATATCTGCTATATATGTCTCATAATCCGGCCCAAAGATCGCGACCAAACATATCGAGACGGATATTCATTTTGTCCTCGAAGAAGTAGCACTGGTCTAGTCAAAATCGCATGCGTTCTCCTCCTATCGCAGATGCACGCCTTTCACAAAGTGGACTACTGCATAACCTGCTCATAGACTTTAGATCCACTGAGCGTTTCTACTCCTCCGCTCCGTCTGAGGGAGTATTAGCGAATATTATTCAAATATTCATGATATATTGTATTTATCATTGCCATGTATTTAAAGTAATTTAGAATTTTTATCAGATATGAATCATCTTTGTACAATTGCATATATTATGATTAATAAAAAAAATCTCTAATAGAAATTATTTCAATATATAACGAAACATGAATAGAATTTAGAAAGCAACACTTACTAATATCAATGCCTTTACGTGATCTCCAGTTATTTTTACCTCGGGTGTCTCACTCTCCATAATATCAAGCAGCAAATCAAGCAAGTCCTTACCCTCATCTTTTAAATCGTCCAATTTCCTTCACTTCTTAATCGATCTTTTCCTTTCCGTTATAAATTTCTCAAGCAAAGCATCATATTTTCTATGAGTATTTCGTGCCCTCTTCTTTATCCCTTGAAAATCAAACTTCCCACCAAACCCTATAACATCAACAATATCAAATATTTCAAAAATCTCCGTCAGTTCCGTCACGACTTCTATCACCTCTTCAACTTTTTCGTTATCCGTATACCGAGAACTCGTTATCATCTGAGAAATAATATTGCTTGTCAATTTCAACAATTCCTTCATCAAATTCATCTTACTACTTGATGGAACACATGCATAAACAACGAAACCAAACAACCAAGATCAAACTTGCATGTAATATAGACAACACATAATCACATATTTCAATCAAATATAAATTTGATACTTATCTCTTGAAGCATGGTAACGATCAAGAATCGAATCTTCAATCACGAGCAGAAAGTATCCACGAGATCATCATCCAGTTTCACGGTCTGCAATCTTCTGCTATGTAACCTAATTAGCCTTTCGACAGAGAATACTCGTATGGGCAAGTATTACTACGTAAAAAGGTATCTCTACCGAAAAATATTCTATTTATAACCACGCTTAGTGGTGTAAACCCTAGTCCAAAACGTAGACTACTTTTCCTTCAAAATCCCACAAGACACTCAAGAGTTTAGATCGAGAGGCATGGTTTCTGAGTTTGCTGGGACGTGATCAATTTACGAGGTATGACCAAAGCGAGCAACCTCGAAGGTGTTCACACGCCGATAGGTTAGCGAGGTTCCACTTTCCTCAAGAGGCGTTTAAAGTATTCTTGCCCAAAACTTTGGGCCTGGCCGTGATGCGATGAGGAGTCAAGTGGTAGTTTTTGGCTTTCTAGCCAACGACTCATCGTCCGTGGCTTCATCTTCATCCCTGCTTTCTAGTCAACGACTCATCGTCCGTGGTTTCATATTCATCCTCGATGACGATCGCTCGGACCGCGCGCGTGGTGGCGAGTAGTCATGATCAATCGGGCGACATAATTGGTTCTGACGGCCGCTTTCAAGAGCAACACGATCTTCTAACTTCGATGCGAGTGTCTTTCACGAGTAGGTGCGGTAGCCTTTCTCACCTCAAACATCTTCCGCGACGCCGTTGTCTTGACTTCGAGAAGACCACCCGCTTCCGAAGTTTTTTTTTTGAGCCAACTGAATGTGATTTCGGAGGCTTCGAGGATTTGGGTTTGGAGGATTTCTTTTTGGGTACTTCAGTAATACGCTTAACTGATGCAGCCGAATCAAATACCGAATCAGGACAATTGGGGCATCAGAAGGTTTGGACTCTGGTCGTAAGAGCCTTTCGATGACCTACAAGTTTGAAAACATAAGAATTGAAAAGGGTTATTGAAAATAAAAAAGAAAGTTAGGCGAATATTAATCGTGGTTTCGAGCTACCTATAGTTTATCATAAAGTTCTTTTTATATCATCGATTTTATTGTCAGTCACTAAAAATGTCCGTTGGTATATGAAAAATTTATTGCAGTGATTAGGTTGGGGGAAATATGCATGGCATTCATATAAGCTTTTATACAGAATGAAATTTAACGGACATGGACCAATTATATACTATGAGGACAAATCATTATTCTTCAAAAAAAACGTGGCCCATTTATTTTTTATATATGACATAATGAATACGTTATACGTATTATTTTAATATAACAATAATTCATTAATTAACATATAGTCTCGTGATCTCGCTTTATCTTTTAACTATGGTTAGATAATTATAAGAAAATGTCTTTCATCTATCAAGTCGCCAAGTTTAGGAAAGTAATTAGAACAAAAATAATTCAGTTGTACACCAAATTTAGAAGGATCCCAAATACTATATGCCAAAATTTAAAGTGGGTTTTATTATTAAAACAACATTAGAGGGTTAAAATGAAAATGAGCCCTCAAATTTGCTCTTAATTTCTACCCTTAGGTTAATATGGATGTACACGTGAGTTGCACATGCTAACTCAATTGCATTCGCCTCCTTTGTCAACAGATACCTTATATTTAACGGCTAGTTTGTTCTCAATTCACCCCTTTGACAAAGTAGCTTTTCTTTTCCCAATATTAATACCACTTTCTTAGTGATCATAATATCAATTGATCACTTCATCTGTTCTACTAAAAGAAAGTGTCTCAAAGTCAAGAATTCACAACCCAATTGTGAAATTCATTAATAATTTGCTGTTTTGAATCAAGATTTTGCATTTTCATGAAATTTGCGATAAAAGGTTTTGTGGGTTTATCGTAAGAATCAATGTGGAAGAATAACGAGAGTGATTACCATGTCTCCTGAGGGGATTCTTGACCCCACCGCCGAAATGAGGTCGCCGCGTCGGAGAAGAACCAGAGGTGCCAAGTCATACACAGAGTGCTAAGGTCGATCTTTTCACGTTATTCATAAAGTTCCTTCCGTGATTCTCCTTATGTCGTGGCCAAACATGTTCAAGTTAGTGCATTTTCCACTCATTGTTTTAACGCCGCATTATTGGTTTTCATTTCTTTAACTTCTTATCATGAGTCTTAATTTGTCTTCGACTTGTTATTTTCATCGGGCTTTGCATTACTAATTTGTTGATAAAATAATACTACTATTGGGTTGTGATTATAAAATCATATTATGGAAGATTTTTGAATCATATCAAGATTTTATAGGAAATTTATCTGAGTTATACTATTTGTACAAGATAAGACGTGCAACCAATTAAAATTTTCAATTTTTGTCTTGTTTCACATAATATCCTTGGTTTTATTAGCAAATTTGTTCTTGAACTTATTTGCTCGAATGCCTCAACCGGATTATGGAAGATTATTAAATCATATTAATGAAGATTTTGTTGAAATTTATCAATGTGGAATAAAGTTTATCCCATTATTTGTGACTCGAACAATCGGGGCCCCGCACGCCGGAAACATCGCTTTCACACGCGGTACACGCTTGTACCAAGGATCGTAAATTTTATTAGTGAAAGAGATATTGTACGTAAGTAAAATGTTTGAGATGTAGAATAACGGACTGGCCGTCAAATGACAAGTTGTTCCACGTTGGTAAACGGCGAAGAAACGCGGCTTAGTGTAAAGTCGAACGGTCGGAAGGGTCGCGCTACCATCGGCCGGTGCCGCGCAAATTCCGGCCCACATTACTAGAGCCGCGACGCTTCCGAGGCGCAACCGCGACGCTAACCAGGCAGAAAGTCTGAAACGAAAATCTGATTTTTTGAGACGTTTGGGCTGCCCTCAATGACATTCATTCCAGCATTATTCAGCCATTATTTGGCTGATAAATGAGTGCCATTACTTGGGAAATTCATTACCATTACATGGGTAATTCGATGCAATTACTTGGCACTTGAAGAGACAATCCTTAAACTATAAATTGAGGTATTTGGCTCAATTGTTAAACACTTGGAAAAATTCAGAAAATCTTCTTCCTCTTAGCATTCTTTCAATACTCAAAGTTCTTCAAGAGAAACACTTGACTGTCATTTGCTCAATTGTTTTAGCAGTTGCTTTATCTTGGGAGACTATTGCCCAGCAACGTAAAAGGATATATACGGGGCAATCTTGTCTTAAAGACAGAGTGTCATCACTCAACTCAGCGATCATTCAGATCAAGTGTTCATTCTTGTTTCCTATTTGTTAAGATCATTTCGTTTGGTTGTAATATTTTGTTTTCCATCTTTTCTAGTTCTTGTAATAGGTATTTGCTATTTTTCGTTGTTGCTTTTATTTTTTATAACAATTTTAAGACAAGATCGTATTAGTACTTAGTGAAAATGACGGGACAAGAATAATTTATTTCTGGATCTGCTACTCAAGGCAATACTTTTGTCTCTCCCTCTGTTGCTGCTCCTCAAGGCAATACTTATGGTTTCCCCACTGCTTCTCAAGGAACAACCAATGGCTTTCTTGTTATTCATGGAAATGTCGTAATCCCCATCCGTCGTTTCACCATTAACGCTCGAAACTTCACGGGCATCAACCCCATCCGTCTGTTTCACCATGAACGCCAAAAGTTCATGGGCATCAACCCCATCCGTCGTTTCACCATGAACGCCTAAAAAGTTCACGGGCATCAACCCCATCCGTTTCAGCCACTAACGCCCTGAAAAGTTCATGGGCATTGATTTAAAAAGATGGCAACAAAAAATGTTTTTTTCCTAACCGTGATGGGAGTGGCACGCTGTGTCACGTACACCTCCCAAACAGAGACGCGCGACCCTCGCCTATTAATACGGCTTAAAGGGGACAAGGTTTCCATGCTGATGCATGGAATCATAATGATTTCATGTGTAAGAACTACATCTTGAACTGCTTGTCAGACCCGCTCTAGACGGTGTAATACACCGTAGACTCCACCAAAGAGTTTTGGGAGAAGCTTCAGAAGAAGTACAACGTACAAGATGCAGGTACAAAGAAATTCATCGTTGGAAAATTCTTGAAATTTCAAATCGTGGATAGCAAGACAGCTCAAGTCTAGGAATTCCAAATGATTCTACATCGTCTGGATTTGGAGGGTATGAAACCAAATGAGCAGTTTATGAGTTACTTAAACTTCAAAACAAAGGAAATGACCTTTGAAGAGCTTATTATCAAACTCCAAATTCAGAAAGATAATAAGAAGTCCTTGCCTAAGGGAAAGCAATCCGCCGAGGCCAAGGCAAATCTGGTTGATGCCAAAGGGAACCCAAGCAAGAAGCGCAAGTTCCGTAAAGACGGCAAGACCTGCATGTGATGTCTCAAGTCCAGAATTCCAAATGATTCTACATCGCGGATTTGGAGGTATGAAACCAAATGAAAGAAGCATGAGTTACTTAAAACTCAAAACAAAGGAAATGACCTTTGAAGAGCTTATTATCAAACTCCAAATTCAGGAAGATAATAAGAAGTTCTTACATAAGGGAAAGCAATCCGCTGAGGCCAAGGCAAATCTGGTTGATGCCAAAGGGAACCCAAGCAAGAAGCGCAAGTTCCAGAAAGATGGCAAGATCCAGACATCGGTGAAGTTCAAGGGAAATTGTCATCAGTCATCACTGTGGCAAAGCTGGTCACATGATCAAGGATTGCCACAAGCTCCAGATGGAGCATAGTTAAGGGCGCCAAAGGCAAGGCAAATGCTAACACCGCTGGCGACACACTTCGTCGATACGATTGAGGAGTTTTTGCGGTGCTGTAAAGCAAACCTTGTAGAGAATCCCAAACAATGGTGGATGGACACGGGTATTACCCGTCACATCTGTTCCGATAGAGATGTCTTCTCCACGTATACACCAGTTACAGACAAGAAGTTGTTCATGAGTAACAACACTTCCTCTGACGTGCTGGGTAGGAAATGTGGTCCTTAAGATGACTTCTGGCAAGGAGCGAGCTCACTCTGAAGAAGGTGATGCATGTCCCTGAGATTAGGAAGAATTTAATTTCAGGTCTTGTATTGGTTAATGCTGGTTTTAGGCTAGTATTTGAATCCAATAAGTTTGTAATCACCAAAATGGAAGTCATGTTAATCTTTAGTTCAAGCAATAAAAATGAAGTTTCTTCTTATTTGTTTGAGTCTTCTAATTTATGACATCATGACAGACACGTGGAACTACAAATTCATCCAAAGGTTGGTAAAGTTGGAGTTGTTGCCGTCTATCGACGTAAACCCTCAACATAAGTGTAAGGTGTTGCGTAGAGGCAAAACTCACTAAGACTCCCTTTAGATTCGTCGAAAGGGATACAACTCCTCTAGAATTTATTCACACAGATATATGTGATCTGAAGTTTGCACAAACTAGAGGGGGAAACAAATACTTTGTGACATTTATAGATGACAACACAAGATATCGTTACCTTTACTTAATGAAATGTAAGGATTCACCTTTGCAACATTCAGACGCTACAAAGCAGAAGTTGAAAACCAACTAAGCGTGCGGATTAAATCAATTCGTAGCGATAAAGGGGGAGAATATGTAGCGCCATTTGAGGAATATCGCCCAATCTGACATTGTTCATCAAACTACAGCTCCATACTCACCTCAGTCGTACATTGTCGCTGAACGCAAAAACCGTACATTGAAGGAAATGATAAATGTTTTACTCATCAATTCCGGTCTTTCCCAAAACATGTGGGGAGAAACTGTCCTTACCGCTAATACCATTCTTAATAGAGTCCCACATAAGGGTAAGTACAAAACTCCATACGAGTTACGGATGGAAAAGAAACCCACCTACAAATACCGGCGCGTGAGTTTGTTCGCAAAGGTCAAGTACCTAAGCCAAAGCAGATCAAGATCGACCTAAGATCAGATTGCATTTTCATCTGATATGCAAATAACAGAGTATTTATCGCTTCTAGCGCATAAGTCGATATACCGATATCCACTGGTACGATCATGGAATCAAGGAATGCCCATTCCTTTGAGGATACTTTTCTTAGAAAGGAAAGAGACATAACCTCTCACAAACGGTTATGAACAAAGCTCGTAAACCACGAGTCGCCGATCGCCGGATCTAGATGGTTCAGATCCAGTGGACTCGTGGCTTAATATCCTAATCTAGTGTTCCGCATTCTCGTAACTCGAGACCTGCAGATGGAACCAAGACGAAGTAAATGGACCTAAGATCGTAGATTGCATTTTCACCTGATATGCAAATAATGAGTATTTATCGCTTCTAGTGCATAAGTCGATATACCAGATATCCATGAGTTATGTTCTTTCTTTCTAGAAAGTATTTCGAAGGAATGGGCATTCCTTGATTCCATGATCGTATCCACGGGGGTACGATCATGGAATCAAGGAATGCCCATTCCTTTGAGGATACTTTTCTTAGAAAGGAAAGAGACATAACCTCTCACAAACGAAGTTATGAACAAAGCTCTCAGAAACCATGAGTCTTTGACTGCCCGGATCTAGATGGTTCAGATCTAGTGGACTCCGAAGTGGCTTAATATCCGGAATCTAGTGTTCCAGATTCTCAGAACTTGGAGACTCCAGAGATGGAACCAAGACGAAGTAAACGGGCCAGGAAGGATAAAACCTTCGGTCCTTACTTTGTAGCTTATATGGTTGATAACGAACCAAGGACACCATCGGCGTTGTCAACCTGCAGGCACTACTCGGAAAGAAGCTATCGAGAATGAAATAGACTCCATCTTGCAAAACCATACTGGAGTTGGTTGATCTTCCTCCGAAACAAACCGTTGGGTCAGACGTGGATACCAAATAGACGATCAGCATACGGGTCTATAGATAAGTACAAGCGACAGTTGGTAGTCAGGTTATCGGCGTAAGGAATGCCTTGATTATTTTGACACGCACTCTGCATTTAGTATTCATTGCGATCGCAGCGTTGCGTGACCTTGAGATACATCAAATGAATGTCAAAAAGCCTTCCTAAATGCTGATTTGGAAGAAGAAATTTATATCGAACAATCCGAGGGGTGTATATGGTTCCAGGACAAGAGAAGAAAGTCTGTCGACTTGTCAAATTTCTGTACGGGCTGAAATAGGTCCCGAGGCAATGACACGAAAAATTTGATAGTACTCTACTATCGAAGGGTTTCTCCATTAATGAGTGTGACAAATGTGTCTACATGAAAGATAATTCTGACATGTTCGTCATGATATGTCTTTACGTAGACGACATGTTGATCACAAGGAGTAGTCCTAGTTTGATCCTAGAGACTAAGAATATAATTGAAACAATGTTTCATACGGCGATATGGGTATTGCAGATGTCATCTTAGGGGCCAAGGTCTCTAAAACGTCTGACGGACTGGTCCTATCTCAGTCTCACTACATCGAAGATGTGTTGAGAAAGTTTGAGATGTTTGACAGTTCGCCGATGAAGTCACCACTGGATATGAATAAAAAAATTGATAAAAATTGTGGTGCGCCCGTATGCCAGGAGCGATACGCAGGTGATGGGAAGTTTGATGTATATAACAAATTGCACCCGACATGATATCGCTCATGCAGTCAACAAATTGGCTAGATTTACCCGTAATCCGAGTAATGATCATTGGAAAGCGTTGAATTGAGTACTAAAGTACCTGAAATACACGCTAACTTACGGGTTGCATTATTTGAGATATCCAGTTGAACTAGAGTGTATAGTGATGCAAACTGGATATCTAATATAGAGAACACCAAGTCCACCAGTGGGTATATATTTACAATTGGTGGTGGGGCTGTGTCTTGAAAATCGTCTAAGCAAACTTGCATCGCTCGATCCACGATGGAGTCAGAGTTTATTGCTTTAGACAAAGTAGGAGAAGAAGTTGAGTGGCTTCATGACTTCTTAGAGGACGTCCCGTGTTGAGACAAACCCTTCTGTAATGATCCACTGCGACAGCCCATCAGCTCTAGGAAGGGCACAGAGTTCTATGTATAACGGCAAGTCTCGTCATATTCGACAGAGACATAAGACCATTAGGCAGCTGATCACCACGGGTATTATTTTAATTGATTATGTAAAATCAAATAGCAGACCCTTTGACTAAGGGCATACACAGAGATAAGGATCGGTGGTAACCCAACCTTACCGATCGAGATCCTGTGAATTAGTTCAATGGGAAAACTAAGTCAGAAAAGTTCACTGAGCGCTTTTGAAGCAAGAGCACTTCGGGTTATGATTTCTGTAAGGAACATAAACCCAAAGTCGTTCCCGCGATAGACATTAAGTGTTATCTATAGTGTGGTTAGAGGTTAAGTTTCCAAAACCTTTAATGATCCTCAACGGGTTCAGTTGAGCGTTTTGGTGAAAGCAAGAGCACTTCGGGTTATGATTTCTGTAAGGAACATAAACCCAAAGTCGTTCCCGCGATAGACATTAAAGTGTTATCTGTAGTGTGGGTAGAGGTTAAGTTTCCAAAACTTTTAATGATCCTCAATGGTTGAGGTTAGGTTTGGGGAAATTTTTAATGATTCCTAACACTGTGAAGTGGGGTATAGCAAGATACCTTGTAGGAGACCACACCTATTTAAGTGTGAGGACAGAGTAAGGAAAGTTGTTGTGTTGATACTGTTGACTTGACTTACACTAAACACTGACGGTTCAAGACATCACGTTCACCGCGCAGTAAGTAAGTCTGATGGTATTCAACTAAGGAAGGTTCAAAGCGGAAGCTACCTCTCCTCTCCTGATGCAATATCGGTCCGGTGAAAGATTGCTGGGGGGAATAGGCACCTTGTGAGTGCGCCAAAATTTCTTTCAAGAGGGGATTGTTAGAAATTTATTAATGTGGACTAAAGTTTATTCCATTATTTATGACTCGAACAATTGGGGTCCTGCACGTCGGAAACATCGTTTCCACACACGTGTACACGTTGTAAGTAAAATGTTTGAGACATAGAATGATGGACGGTCGTTGGCCAAATGATAAGTGTTCCACGTTGTTAAACGAAGGAAGAAGTGTGCTTAGTGTAAAGTTGGAACGGGTCGGAAAGGGACGCAGAGCCGAGAAAGGTTGTGGCGCCACTGGGGAGCGCCGCAACGCAAATTTCGGCCCAAGTTAATGGAGCCGCGGCGCTACCGGGCAGAAAGTCTGAAACGAAAATCTAATATTTGGAGACGTTTGGGCTGCCCTCAACGGCATTCATTCCATCATTATTCAACCATTATTTGGCTGATAAATGAGTATCATTACTTGGGCAATTCATTGCCATTACATGGGTAATTCAATGTCATTATTTGACACTTGAAGAGACAATTCTTACACTATAAATTTGAGGCTCAGAAAATCTTCTTCCTCTCTAGCATTCTTTCAATACTCAAAGTTCTTCAAGAGAAACACTTGAGTGTCCTTTGCTCAATTGTTTTAGCAGCTGTTTTATCTTGGGAGACTATTGCCCAACAACGTAAAAGGATATATACGGGGCAATCTGGTCTTAAAGACAGAGTCCCATCACTCGACTCAGCGATCATTCAGATCAAGTGTTCGTTCTTGTTTCCAGTTATTTGTTAAGATCATTTCTTTTGGTCGTAATATTTTGTTTTCCATCTTTTCTAGTTCTTGTAATAGGTGTTTGCTATTTCCCGTTGTTGCTTTAGTGCCATCACTCGACTCAGCGATCATTCATATCAAGTGTTCGTTCTTGTTTCCAGTTATTTGTTAAGATCATTTCTTTTGGTTGTAATATTTTGTTTTCCATCTTTTCTAGTTCTTGTAATTAGGTGTTTGCTATTTCTCGTTGTTGCTTTTATTTTTGCTATAACAGATTTATGGGCAATTTATCTGAGTTATATTCTATAAGAATAGGCTAACAGTTGTGCAAAACCAACTGAGTTTTTGTAAAAAAAATTCTCCTTATATATCCACTGGATTTCACATAATACCCTTGTGGGAGTTTTATTAGCAAAAATGTTTTTGAATTTATATACTCTGGATTCTGGATGCCCTTAATTGGATTAGGTGCATAACTAGAATAGAATTTGATTTTAGGGTAGTTGCATCTTCTTGACAAAAAATGTGCTCATTCTTTTTCTGATCAAGTTGTTACTAATCCATAAATGGTAGTTAATTGACAAGGATCCAAGCAAGGCAATATCTCTGTTCTGGTCTGCAATAAATTCGGGTGATCGAGTTGATAGTGCCCTGAAAGACATGGCAGTGGTGATGAAACAGTTGGATCGTTCAGACGAGGCAATCGAAGCAATAAAGTCATTTCGACATCTTTGTCCCTCTGAATCACAGGAGTCTATTGACAACATCTTGATTGAACTCTACAAGGTAAAATGTCGAAGCAATAAAATCATTTCGACACCTTATATTTGAATTTTCTTTAAGACTTGAAGGGAAATGGTAGTTCTATATTGACGATTTTGACAGTTACCTTGTTTTATATTTGATTGTTGCTTGGTAACTTGTATAGTTGTTGCTGTTATTGTAAAGAATAGTAGTTCTCTGTCCTTCTGTCGAAGACTTAATTCGATCCAATTTCGACCATCACATATTTCCTGATTTATACAAAAGCGAATTAGATGTTAGTCACCGCAAAAAAAATCATCTATAAGAATAGATATAACGGCATCTATTTATACACTTATGTCCTGACAGTCAATCATCTATAAGAATAGATATAATGGCATCTATTTATATATAAATGAAAGAGGAAAATGAAGAAGGGATTGAAAGGATACTTTATCAATACGAAAGAAATTTGAATTTACACCACTTACGCTTTCTACAATATCTTGAGTCACGGGAATCTATTGACAATATCTTGATTGAACTCAACAAGGTAAAAGCTTATCATCTTAAATCTGATAGTATATCCTTTATCTTATATTTGAATGTTCTTTTAAGACTGAAGGGAAATAATAGTTCTGTATGAAGTTCGCATTGTTTTATATATGAATGTTACTTACAATGGCCTGTATATCCTGGTTATCTCTGTCTGCACCATTTCTAGTACACATTGGTTAACATAGGTGTCACTTTTATTGTAAAGGATACTAGTAATTATCTATTATCTGTCCTCCTGTTGGTTAACATGGTTATCCCAGTGTACTCTTGTTTCTTTATCTCGTGACTACTTTGTGCTTATATCTGTTTTTCTGCAGAGATCCGGTAGGATCGAAGAACAGATTGAAATACTTGAGCTTAAATTGAAGAATGTCGAAGAAGGCATAGTGTTTGGTGGGAAGAAGGCTAAGATTGCTAGATCTCAAGGAAAAAAGGTTCAAATCACAATTGAAAAGGAGTACTGAGGTTGTACCTGCAATTATTTATCTTCAACTTCAACATTATTTCTTGCTTTTGTCTAACATAAACAAATTATTGTAATTTTCAAAATAAGTGCAGATTGTTAGGGAACTTGGCATGGTCACACATGCAACTGAAGAACTATAAATTGGCAGAAGAGTACTATAGGTAATATCACAAACTAAACAGAAAAAAATGAGCACTTGGAGATATGGTTTTATTTGGAGAAAAATTGCTCACTTGTCTGGAAATTGTTTTAATGCAGAAAAGCACTCTCTCTCGAACCGGATAAGAACAAGCAAAGCAATCTGGCTATCTGTTTGATGCATATGAACAAGATTACAGAATCTAGGTTTCTCATTCAAAGCATAAAAGCTTCAGATAGAAGGCAGATGGATGACTCATGCACGAAGTCCTTCGAGCGTGCCACTCAAATGCTAGCTGAGTTAGAATCTCATGGCACTCTGAACTCTAAGGAGCAGGAGGATGCTTCTAGACCTCCAAAGTACTTTTTTACACAACCAAGAAGATTTTCGTGTTTGCACAATGAAGGAAATTGGTTCACTAAGGAAACTGTTAATGCCTGTAGCCGAAGATTGTTATGTGAGCAAACAACAAATAATGAGAATGTGCAGTCAGCAGCGAACCATAATTTCAACAAGCTCATTTCTGCCAACGATATGAGCATAAGAGTGTCCCTTGTACGTGAACAAGTGTTCTCTAGGTCATGGGAAAATGACGCTAACATGAAAAGTGAATGTGATTTGCAGCCACTTTACCACAACAAATGGAAAAAGAACTCTTCGGGGAATGATGGATCAGATAAATTTTCTCTAGAGTTGTCTAAGTCTCCCACAGAATCATCGGCTGATATTACAAATCCAAGAAAAAGCAAGAATGATGCAACAAATGATGATACCACTGAACACTTGAAGAGCACTAATTTGAAACCTTTAGACTTGGCTGCATGTAATAGCAAGAAGAAGGGTTGGGCTGATATGGACGAACTAGGTTTGCAATTCCAGGAAACTCCATGCAAATATTCCGATGGCAATGAAAATGTCGATTCGATATTATTAATCTTAGCCAAAACATTGATACATTGTGTCTGAGTGAAGGATATCATACACAACCTGGACGAAGTGAGGCGTTCCTTGTGTTTTGATCAGAACGACATGAAAGAAAATAAAGAAAATTGTTCATTTGAATTTCAAGGAAGGAGCTTAAGTTTGGAAGCTTGAACTCCTTGCCACCTATAGGAGACATTGCTAATCGAACTCCAGTCACGTTGATGAGGAGGAACAGATTGCAAGTATTCAAAGATATAACTCCTGAATGTCCTAAACCTTGAACTATTATCATGTACAGAAATAAAGTCATATGTAAATGGAGATGTTTTGCATGATGCTGTTGGTTTTATGTATTTGTTGGCCGATCTTATGATCGTTTGATGACTACTAGCCTTGAGAAACATATGTTGGCAAGTGTATAAAAAATTTCTTCTATATCTTATTTTTCTTGAACATAGCGGGAGCTTAGTGCATCGGGCTGCCCTTTTTATACATTTTTGCCTAATCGCTTGTGCTATACTGACTTAGCTTAGGTGAAAGGATTCACCTTGCTCAAAGTTTCCTGATAATCTAGCACTAATTGTGAACTCCCCTTGGTCTTTCTTTCCTCTTACTAAGATTATTTGTCTTTAGCGTCTGATTGGAATCACACTTTTTAGCTTTCGATTCGCTCTGACCATTATGAAACATGACTTACCTCTCCTCTCTTTGAGAAGGGAGCAGGAAGCCAATACTGGATGGGCCATACACCACTAGCATTGATTATTCAAACTGTTGGACAGTAGTTCCTATCTTGTCCAATTCTTGGAATCAAAGCATGAATTTACATGAGATTTTGTCTTACAAGGAAAAAATATGACATACATCACTTACATTTTTCATGCTTATTGAGCAAGAATTAAGATGTTTGAGGTTTAAAATCCTTCTTTTGTTTCCAGGATTTTGGACGTGGTTTATGTATGTATAAACATATACACACATAAATAAACAATTTAATAATGGCGTCGCATTTATATATAGCATTAAGCACTCTTTAAATATCATAATACTCAAAATAATTTTATAAATATTCTTTATAATTTAAACCCAAGCTAAAACTAACAAAACACCTAAAATCCTACCCAAAATAAATTCCCTAAATTTTAAAACTAGCCCAGACATTTGCAGCCCCACCTTTGCCCATTCCCCGCGGCCAATAACCCGAGGCCCACAACCTTCTTATCTTCATCCTCCCCTAAACCTAAGAACCAGAACATTCTACCAATCCAGTCCGCCGCACCCCCATCCTCTTCACCAGCGCATCCACGAGATCCTCGCCGGATTTTCCGGTTGGAAAATCCGGTTGCTACTACTATTGACACCCATACAACTTGCCTTACCAAAAATCAGCTCACAAATCTATCCAAATCGGAACCAAATCATTCTCTTACCATAAACCAAAATCGCAATAAGTATCACACCAAAATCAAGTACAAAAACGCGACCCAAATCGTACTAAACTTGTACCAAATTACACCCGAATCCTCCCCAAATCAGTTCAGAAAATCATAAGTTACCATAACTTTAACCACTCTAAAATCGTTTCAAGTTAGCCCTAAAATCTGTCGAAATTTTACCAAAACTTGGAACCCAAAATCATAGCTATAAATACTGACTCTCAATACATGCAATAGGCATCCTTCATCCAGAGAAAAATCGGTAAAAAACCCTTAGGCAGCAGACACACCTCTGCGGACAGTAAAGAAGCCCTTCAATATCAATCAGTGGAGAACAAAAGCAAGAACCCACAACAACTTTGTTCTCTAGAAATCATTTTTAACCCGAGTTTCGTTTCAAAGCAAAAATCCTGCCCCTCTTTATCGCATAATCACAAATCTCCAAGACTTGATACACTGCCTCGGTTCGCTGACCGGAGAAGGTAAACTTAAATTCCTCTCAGTTCATTTTGTATTTTCCGTGTGTTTGGGTGTTAAACATGTGTTAGTTCATTCATTTTGCTAGGTTCGTTAATATGATGTTGAATGGTTTGTTTTGATTAATCTGGGTATATTCTTGCTTTAAGTTGTTGATTAAATATTTATATGCAATATGTGATTATTAGTAACCCAATAAGAACCTGTGTAATTAGAGATAGGAATATCTGTGCTCTGTAAGTTGGTCTTTCTATGTTTGGTTTCAAGATCACTGAAATCTATCCCAATGGGTCCTAAAGCAAGTAACGAGATGCTAACTAACTAGATAATCTGGAAAATGTCATGTTATACATATTTGGATGTCTAAAAGTTGTCTAGGATTGGTTTAAAACTTACCTACTGTTTAAAATGACTCAAAACAGTAATTGATTATGAATCATTAGGCACAAGATACAAAGAGATCTAAAATGGATGTATGATTTTTTTTGTATCTTGTGGAGCACACAAGAGCTTATTTGAATTGCTAAAGATGGTAATGTGTAAATTATGGTGGGAACCCAAATGAGGTGGAAAGATAAAGGCTAGTAATTGGAAAGTCGTTCGAGTCAACTGGTAGTAAGTTTAAGAATTTCCGATGCCATTGAGTTGTTTGTTTCTTGAAATAGGAAACCAATGCTAGTGCTTTTATCATCTTGATAGGTTAAAGAAAGTTTGCTCCATTGCTCTCTTGGGCTTGAAGAAAATGAAGTGGCGGGTTATTAGGTGTAAAGCTTGGAGGGTTTGAGTTATATTAGGATCAAGAAATTTATGAAAGGATTAATTAGAAGCAAAGACAATAAACATTGTTCCTAAAATGGATGTATGAATTTTTTTGTATCTTGTATGAGCACACAAGCGCTTTGGGCTTGAAGAAAATGAAGTGGCGGGTTATTAGGTTGTAAAACTTGGAGGGTTTGAGTTATATTAGGATCGAAATTTATGAAAGGATTGGTTAGAAGTGAAGACCATAAAGTTGTTCCCAAAATATTGATTACTGTCGTTAGTGTAGCTTTTAGAGACAACTGCTGGATAGAGCGGTAGAGTGGAAGTCTCACTAATAGCTTTTAGTATTAAGATTATTCGCCATTTCATTAGGGTGACACCAATCGCTAAACAGTAGTATGATTGTGAACCGAAGATCTTTTCAAGATCTTGAACATATTGAGGTTCAATCTTACTCTGTAATTTTGGCAACATACAAGGTGAGACCTTACCATTATGGAGCGCTTTTTGCATTGTTAGTTTAATCGTAATCAAAGGCGTTTTACGGTCTCGTTTCTTTTACGATAAAAAGAACCTAATGGATCGAACTCATATGATGTACTGGTCATTTAAACTAGATCTTTTGATGTATCGAATATTTGAAGATTCATGCGAGCATGCAAGCTCTTTCATGAATTGCTAGAGATGGTGCGATGGAAATTATGGTTGAATCTTGATAGGACTAAAACTTGGTCTAGATCTTCTGCGTCATTATTTTTGGCTAGGCTTTCGACTCTTTACGCTCAGAGATGCAATTGTTGCTCGAATGAAAATAGAATAATATTAAATGGAGTATACCAACTAGCACTCGGAACTACCCTAGTTCCTTGAGAACTCGAAACCGAGACAACTTAGATCCAACTCATTGCTCCTCCGTTGAAAACAATAGTGTAACGGTGGATTTGAAATCATCATTATCCGTCGATGCGAAACTAGCATCGATATACCACTGTGGCAACTAGCTCATTATTCCGCATAGACTAAATTAGTGCGTCGAGATACTTAAGAATACTCTTGTTCGCCTTAGGTGTTCTTCGGGATTACGATGAACTTGCAAGTCATACTAAGTGCAAAGGCCACATCGGCCTAGTACATGTCATGACGCATATGATTGATCCTATAGTCGAAGCATATGGACCCTCATAAATGCTCGAGTTACTGCGCACTAGAAGGACAAATCCTTTTAGATAACTTGATGTCTTGACCTATGGGAAGACTGTCTTTCTTGGAATTCTCCATACCTCGTCAAGTCGTCTTTAAAAGTGATGAAGTAGAGTAACCCTCTCTAGTTTGAGTAGAAAATGGTCCACATACATCTGTATGTACCAACTCAAGCACTTAAGCGCATGGATTCCTTTTTCATAAAGGGTTTAATGGTCATCTTACCCTTCGAATAGGATTCACGATTACCATAAGATTGTAAGTCAAATGGTTGAGTAATCAAAATCCCTCAGCCGTTCTATCCTCGTTTGATCGATATGACCAAGTCTACAATACCACGTATAAGTAGAATTTCTTTTACTTACTTTAGCTCTTTTATTTTGTACATTGAAAATCTCCCTATAGTTTAATGTACAATTCATTCACAAGAGGCGATTCCATACACAATATTATCAAAAGACAAAATCATATTTCCATTAGTAATGTTTGAAGAAAAGCCCTCGATCTAGTACAGAATGGAAATAATATTCCTTGTCAAAGGAACATAATAACAATTGTACAACAACAAAACTTTTGGAGGGTAAATCTAGCCTATAATTTCTCACGCGCTCGACATCAAATCGTGCTCGTTTAGAGTGGCGAGACCGGTTGCCTTGCCTCTTCTGGAGCGCGATCCTTCACCCAATGCCCTTCGAGGCGCTTGCAAACATCGATTGTCCACTTACCTTTCGGTTTGGGATGGCTAGGAGCGAACCATGAGCACGAAGCTTGCCGCGAGATTGAAGACTCGTAAGTCTTTAACAATTGTGGCTTAGCCAAGCTAACTTTTTGTACTCCTCTCGACCTTTGACTAGGATCAAGTTTAGTATCTATAGCTTACCTTTTTAATATCTTTTTGACATTGTCTTGTTGTAGTGTAGCGAAGTGATGTTCTTTCATTTATTGTTAAAAAATTATACGTATAGCTTTGCGATTCTTATCATCCCCATTGCCCTAGGTCTTCAAAGCTCTACCCTAGTCAAACAAGGACCTCAAGATAGTTGAGTTATACTTGACACCTTTTGGCGATTACATATGATGATACGACACACCAAACAAGGCAGTTAAAGTTATCTATATTTTGTAACAAAGAAAGAAAGAGAGTTCCTTGTATGCTAGCTTAAAATGAAATCTGCAATCATAGCCAGTGATTCAAATGTTTCATACTACAGTGAGTTGTGAATGATATGGGAAACATGAGAATTTGTCGAATGGAGAGGAACAAGGCTAAGAATGTTATTTGGCCAGGGTACTTTATATGGATCCTTCTTTGAAAGCAAAAAGAAAAAGAAAATTGCTATAGATTAAAAGATCCACATGGGATAAAGTAGTGTCTTATAGATTTTTGCAAGTTTACCAAATTTTGAATTTTCATAAGTGTGTATTTTTGTTTGGGAAACTTTGTTAATTTTGGTGTATATGTTGCTCTGATTTAAGGAGACATGTTTTATCTGAGTTTAATAGAACACACACTGAGATTGCCGCCTCGTCTCTAAGCCTTCCACTCGATGAATCAATCGGAGGAGAGCTTGGTGGTCTTTTCGTGGATAAGGTTTGTTTTCTTCTTTTCTTTTGAAATTGCGATTTTGTTTTGATCCATTTCAAAAGATTTGGCATCATTACAAGACACTATTTTTGGACATGATGCTAAGGTTATTGCAAATTTGGGCCTCGGCATATCTATTTATGATATTCGATCCATAGATGGTGGTTTTATCTATCAGTGAAGGTGCCTCAACATATACGGTATAATACTTGTCTCTGCGATTAATTATTCTTAGTTTAACTTGAATGGATTGTGCAAGCAGGATCGCGGTCCCTCGTGAGAAGTTCCCGTTTTCCAACCCCTCAAAAAAAAAAAAAAATCTCCTCAAATTTTTAAAAGATTAAGAGATGTGGTTAAGTGTAAGTATCTTTGGCCTTGATAAATGCTGTGACGACTTTCGTAGCGCTATCTATATAAAGACACGATGTCTCGATGATTGAAAAAGTGCTCCATATCATTAATGTTTTTGCCTGAGAAGAATATTAACCTTTCAATTAGAGGAAAAATGATAAATCTGGTTGAATGACATAATAGCAGAAGAACTATCGATTATTCTTGTAATTTGTGAAATGGTTCCGCTATTGTATTTGATTTTTTAATTGTCTTATATGTCTTGGATAGCTTGTTCACTAATCTGAAATATTATGTTATCTTGCAGTCAAGTTTAGGTAGTAGTATTTCGCCCGTTTGTAGGAAGTAATAAGCGCTAGACTCAAAGAGTCCAATGCGGAGGGTTTGCGCTGTAAGCCTTGCAGAATGTTTACTATTTATTCTCATCCAAGTTTCCTCTGTTAAAGTTTCTGTCATATATTTTCTGAGACATATTTAGCCAAGTATTTGAAGAATATTCGCTAATAACTGGCATTAGAGGTGCGGGTACATAAATGTCATCGAAAAATCCAAGTGACACTGCAAACCATCAAATCAAACAAACAGTAAGATGACTTTTCTGAAAGATTATCGTCATCCATTAACATGCACCTTATATATCACTGGGAAAAACTTATTACTGTATTATGCACATTTGTAAAACTATATATATTGTGATTAATGAAAGAAATCCATAAAGAAAATTATTTTAATATCTTACATGGTATCCATAGCCTAAAATCCCTAACCCTAAAAATATTAGCAGTATTTTTCAAACATATTAGCGAATATTCTTCAAATATTCACAGTATTTATTGTATTTATTACTGTCATGTATTTAAGGTAATTTAAGATTCTTACTGTATTATGCACATTTGTAAAACTATATATATTGTGATTAATGAAAGAAATCCATAAAGAAAATTATTTTAATATCTTACATGGTATCCATAGCCTAAAATCCCTAACCCTAAAAATATTTCCCCCTACCGTCGTCGACCCCCCTTCAATCCGAGATCAGCCCAGCAGACGCCTCGTGAGCCCGTTTGATGGCGGGCAGCGGTTCCGCAAGTCACCGATTTGGGCGAGCTTTCAACACTCTCTCGCCCAGCGTGATAATTGGTATATGAATTCCGGAGACACATCATACCTGACCAGCTCTTCAGGTAATTTTTCCCAATTGCTTCGGTTAAAGTATCCTCAATACATTACTGTTGGCAATGATCACCGCATTCGATTGCGAGTTATGGTAATACACGCATCAGAGATCCCCACCCTCCCTTCTCACTTAATCATGTCCTCTACGAACCTCAAATCATTAAAAATTTGATATCTGTTAGAAAATTCACTCGTAATAATTGAGTGTCTGTCAATTTTGACCCATTTGATTTCTCTGTGAAGGATCTCAATACGGGGAGAACTCTACAGCGATCTGATAGTGTGGGAGATCTCTACCTTTTCACTCGCTCTTGTTGTCGAACTTCGACCACGTATCTCTCTTGCTGTCTCCGTCCACGACCTGATAGGCTCGGACATCCAGAAGATCATGTCTTTTTTTTTCTTAGAAATAATCAGCGTATTCAATGTAATAATGGAAAACTTTCCCAAAACTGTTTTTCTTGCCCGCTTGGCAAGCATACTCGTCTTCCATTTATGTCTTCATTAAGTATAACAGTTTCACCATTTGATATTGTTCATGCTGACTTGTGGACTTCTCCTGTTATTAGCTCACTGGGTCACAAATATTATCTTATTTTATTAGATAATTTCTCACATTTTTTTATGGAATTATCCACTCAAATTCAAATCTGAGGTTTTTGCTAATTTTTTTGAGTTTCACAGATTTATTAAAACCCGATTTGAAAAATTCATAAAATCCTTTCGATTGTGATATGAGACGTGAATTTAGTAATTCATCATTTCATAATGTTTGCTCCAAGCAGGCATGGTGTTCCACTTCTTTTGTCCCACGCCTCTCCTCAAAATTACTATCGATAACATGGTCAGTTCCGCTCTTTCATGCACATGCGCCACCATCTTTTGGGTCTATGTTGTTAAAATGGTAGAATATCTCCTCGATATTTTACCCATTAGCACACTACAAAATAGACCCCACCGACATTCTATATTGTAGGACTCCATCATATGACCACCTACGAATCTTCGGTTGTCCGTGCTATCCCAATCTTACCTCTACCACCCCTCATAAGTTGGCTCATCGAACTACACCATGTGTATTCCTCGGTATCCCACCCAACCATAGGGGTTATCTATGCTATGACTTATCCACTTGTCAGATCCACATTTCCCGTCACGTCACGTTCGACGAGACGATATTTCCGTTTTCGAATCCTCAGAAATACCATAAAATTGACTATTCGTTTCTTGATGAACGTCATATCTCGATCATTATCAATCAACTCGCTCATGGCACCACCGAAACATCCTCCGTCTCGGCGCTTCCGGTGAGCCCGCCGCTTGTCTCGCCTTGGTCGCGGCGCCGACCTTCGATGAGCAATTTGACTTTTCACCGTCATCGTAGCGCGACCACCGAGGATGCGCGGCGCCTAAACCGGAGGTATCGCTCACCGTGCGACCATGAGACACCGCGGCGCCACGACGCCTCTGACGGAAAATCTTTCATCTTCCCCGTCTCAGACCATATTATACATCTCGGATACTACTACTCAGCCAATGCAGCCACCCACTATCCTGAGTCACCAATTGGAAATTCGTGTCAAATACGGGATTTTCAAACCCAAAATCCAGTTTAACTTGTCTGTCCAAATCATTTCTCCACTTCCAAAGAATCTCAAATTGATCAAATTAGACCCTAATTGGAATGTGGTCATGTCTGAGGAATATAATGCTTTAACTAAGCAACATACTTGGGATCTAGTACCTAGACCAGAGGGGTGAATGTGATCCGATGTTTGTGGATTTTTCGTCACAAATTCAGAGACAGTGGTGATTTGAAGCGCTACAAGGCTAGACTTGTGGCAAATGACACTAATCAACATGGGGGCATTGACTGTGGTGATACTTTTAACCCTGTTGTTAAACCGACTACGATTCGTGCTGTTCTTAGTATTGCTATGGGTAAAAAGTGGTCGATTCATCAGATGGATGTCAAAACGCATTTCTTCATGGGAATTTAAAAGCAAATGTGTATATGCATCAGCCACATGAGTTTGTTCATCCTGCAGTTCCTCGATATATGCAATATCTCGAAAGTCACTCTATAGCCTAAAACAGGCACCTCGTGCTTGGTATGATTGCTTTGTCAGGTATATTATGCATATTGGGTTTATTTATAGCAGGTGTGACATATCTCTGTTCATTTTTCATCATGGTAGTGACATTGCTTACTTATTATTATATGTGGATGACATTGTTCTCACTGCCTCCTCTGAAAAATTGAAAAATGACATTATTGCTCTCCTCAAAACTGAATTTGTTATGACTAATTTGGGCAAGCTGAGCTACTTCTTGTGTATATCAGTTATTAGATCTACAGATACTATGTTCCTGAGTCAGCAAAAGTATGCAGAAGAAATTGTTTTCAGAGCTAAGATGTCGAATTGCAAAGTTATGCCTACTCCGGTTGATTCGAAATACAAGCCCAGTGCTTTTGAGGGTGATCCAGTGTCCGACCCTACTCTCAATCGGAGTCTTGCAGGTTCTCTTCAGTACCTCACATTTACTATGCCCGACATCACATATGTCGTTCGGCGGTGTGCATCACGCATGCCCAGGGAACCCGTTTCTTTGCTCTTGGCGTATTATCAAATACATTAAGGGTACTCCTGAATATGGGTTGCATCTCTACCCCGTCTGCTCCGACCAGGTTTCTTTCTTACACAGATAATGATTGGTCAGGATGCTTGGATACGCGACGCTCTACTTCAAGTTATTATGTTTTTTTTGAGGGATAATCTTATTTCTTGATGCATCGGCGATAAGCAACTTTATCCCGCTCCAGTACTGAAGAAGAGTATATAGGTGTTGCTAATGTAGTTGCTGAGATCTGTTGGCTCCGAAATCTTCTCTTGGAGCTCAGTTGTCAACTGCGTAAGGCGTCTATAGTCTATTGTGATAACATATCTGCTATATATGTCTCATAATCCGGTCCAGCATCAGCGGACCAAACATATTGAGATGGATATTCATTTTGTCCTTGAGAAGGTAGCACTTGGTCTAGTCAAAATACTGCATGTGCCCTCCTCCTATCAGTATGCAGACGTCTTCACAAAGGGACTACCAGACAACTGTTCATAGACTTTAGATCCAGCCTGAGCGTTCGGCCTCACTCGCTCGTGCGAGGAGTATTAGCGAATATTATTCAAATATTCACAGTATATATTGTATTTATTGCTGTCATGTATTTAAAGTAATTTAGAATTTTTACTGTATTATGAATCATCTTTGTACAATTGCATATATTATGATTAATAAAAAAAATCTCTAATAGAAATTATTTCAATATATAACGAAACATGAATAGAATTTAGAAAGCAACACTTACTAATATCAATGCCTTTACGTGATCTCCAGTTATTTTTACCTCGGGTGTCTCACTCTCCATAATATCAAGCAGCAAATCAAGCAAGTCCTTACCCTCATCTTTTAAATCGTCCAATTTCCTTCACTTCTTAATCGATCTTTTCCTTTCCGTTATAAATTTCTCAAGCAAAGCATCATATTTTCTATGAGTATTTCGTGCCCTCTTCTTTATCCCTTGAAAATCAAACTTCCCACCAAACCCTATAACATCAACAATATCAAATATTTCAAAAATCTCCGTCAGTTCCGTCACGACTTCTATCACCTCTTCAACTTTTTCGTTATCAGTATCACGAGAACTTCGTTATCATCTGAGAAATAATATTGCTTGTCAATTTCAACAATTCCTTCATCAAATTCATCTTACTACTTGATGGAACACATGCATAAACAACGAAACCAAACAACCAAGATCAAACTTGCATGTAATATAGACAACACATAATCACATATTTCAATCAAATATAAATTTGATACTTATCTCTTGAAGCATGGTAACGATCAAGAATCGAATCTTGATCACGGCGAAAGTATCCACGAGATCATCATCCAGTTTCACGGTCTGCAATCTTCTGCTATGTAACCTAATTAGCCTTTCGACAGAGAATACTCGTATGGGCAAGTATTACGGCTCAGAAAAAAGGTATCTCTCGGCTGAAAAATATTCTATTTATAACCACGTTTTAGGGTGTAAACCCTAGTCCAAAACGTGTAGACTACTTTTCCTTCAAAAAATCCCATGAAGACACTCAAGAGTTTAGATCGAGAGCTGGCATGGTTTCTCGGAGTTTGGTTAGACGTGATCAATTTATGAGGTATGACCAGGTGAGCAACCTCGAAGGTGTTCACACGCTCGATAGGGTTAGCGGAGGTTCCAGCTTCCTCGAAGAGGCGTTTAAAGTATTCTTGCCCAAAACTTTGGGTCGGTTGTGATGGTGGAGGAGGAGTTGAAGTGGTAGTTTTTGGCTTTCTAGCCAACGACTCATCGTCCGTGGCTTCATCTTCATCCTCGGGCTTTCTAGTCAACGACTCATCGTCCGTGGCTTCATATTCATCCTCGATGATGACTGGCTCGGTGACCGGTGGTGTGGTGGCAGGAGTAGTTGCGGCATCAATTGGCGACATAATTGGTTCGATCGGTTGCTTCAGTAGCAACATGATCTTCTCTAACTTCGACAGGAGTGTCTTTCGCCGGAGTAGTGGTGGTGGTAGCCTTTCTCACCTCAAACATCTTCTGGTGAGATGCCAGTGTCTTGACTTCGAGAAGACCACCCGCTTCCGAAGTTTTTTTTTCTCTTTGAGCCAACTGAATGTGATTTCGGAGGCTTCGAGGATTTGGGTTTGGAGGATTTCTTTTTGGGTACTTCAGTAATACGCTTAACTGATGCAGCCGAATCAAATACCGAATCAGGACAATTGGGGCATCAGAAGGTTTGGACCTCGGGGTCGAAGAGCCTTTCGATGACCTACAAGTTTGAAAAACATAAGAATTGAAAAGGGTTGTTATTGAAAATAAAAAAGAAAGTTAGGCGAATATTAATCGTGGTTTCGAGCTACCTATAGTTTATCATAAAGTTCTTTTTATATCATCGATTTTATTGTCAGTCACTAAAAATGTCCGTTGGTATATGAAAAATTTATTGCAGTGATTAGGTTGGGGGAAATATGCATGGCATTCATATAAGCTTTTATACAGGAATGAAATTTAACGGACATGGACCAATTATATACTATGAGGACAAATCATTATTCTTCAAAAAAAACGTGGCCCATTTATTTTTTATATATGACATAATGAATACGTTATACGTATTATTTTAATATAACAATAATTCATTAATTAACATATAGTCTCGCATCTCGCTTTATCTTTTAACTATGGTTAGATAATTATAAGAAAATGTCTTTCATCTATCAAGCTGCCAAGTTTAGGAAAGTAATTAGAACAAAAAATAATTCAGTTGTACACCAAATTTAGAAGGATCAGAAATACTATATGCCAAAATTTAAAGTGGGGTTTTATTATTAAAACAACATTAGAGGTTAAAATGAAAATGAGCCCTCAAATTTGCTCTTAATTTCTACCCTTAGGTTAATATGGATGTACACGTGAGTTGCACATGCTAACTCAATTGCATTCGCCTCCTTTGTCAACGGATACCTTATATTTAACGGCTAGTTTGTTCTCAATTCACCCCTTTGACAAAGTAGCTTTTCTTTTCCCAATATTAATACCACTTTCTTAGTGATCATAATATCAATTGATCACTTCATCTGTTCTACTAAAAGAAAGTGTCTCAAAGTTGAAGAATTCACAACCCAATTGTGAAATTCATTAATAATTTGCTTTGAATCGATTTTGCATTTTCATGAAATTTGCGATAAAAGGTTTTGTGGGTTTATCGTAAGAATCAATGTGGAAGAATAACGAGAGTGATTACCATATGTCTCGTGAGGATTCTTGACCCCACCGCCGAAATGGAGGTCGCCGGCGTCGGAGAAGAACAGAGGTGGCCAAGTCATACCAGAGTGCTAAGGTGATCTTTTTCATGTTATTCATAAAGTTCCTACGGTGATTCTCCTTATGTCGGGCCAAACATGTTCAAGTTAGTGCATTTTCCACTCGTTGTTTTAACATTTGCATTATTGGTTTTCATTTCTTTAACTTCTTATTGTGAGTCTTAATTTGTCTTCGACTTGTTATTTTCATCGTGGGGCTTTGCATTACTAATTTGTTGATAAAATAATACTACTATTGGGTTGTGATTATAAAATCATATTATGGAAGATTTTTGAATCATATCAAGATTTTATAGGAAATTTATCTGAGTTATACTATTTGTACAGTATAAGATGTGTGCGATCAATTAAAATTTTCAATTTTTGTCTTGTTTCACATAATATCCTTGTGGGGTTTTATTAGCAAATTTGTTCTTGAACTTATTTGCTCTGGAATGCCCTCAACTGGATTATGGAAGATTATTAAATCATATTAATGAAGATTTTGTTGGAAATTTATCAATGTGGAATAAAGTTTATCCCATTATTTGTGACTCGAACAATTGGGGCCCCGCACGTCGGAAACATCGTTTTCACACACGTGTACACGTTGTACCAAGGATCGTAAATTTTATTAGTGAAAGAGATATTGGTACGTAAGTAAAATGTTTGAGATGTAGAATAATGGACGGTCGTTGTCAAATGACAAGTGTTCCACGTTGGTAAACGAAGGAAGAAACGTGCTTAGTGTAAAGTTGGAACGGGTCGGAAAGGGTCGCGGCGCCTCAATGGCTGAGCCGCGGCGCAAATTCCGGCCCACATTACTAGAGCCGCGACGCTTCCGAGGCGCAACCGCGACGCTAACGGCGAGAAAGTGCGAACGAAATCGATTTTTGAGACGTTTGGGCTGCCCTCAATGACATTCATTCCAGCATTATTCAGCCATTATTTGGCTGATAAATGAGTGCCATTACTTGGGAAATTCATTACCATTACATGGGTAATTCGATGCAATTACTTGGCACTTGAAGAGACAATCCTTAAACTATAAATTGAGGTATTTGGCTCAATTGTTAAACACTTGGAAAAATTCAGAAAATCTTCTTCCTCTTAGCATTCTTTCAATACTCAAAGTTCTTCAAGAGAAACACTTGACTGTCATTTGCTCAATTGTTTTAGCAGTTGCTTTATCTTGGGAGACTATTGCCCAGCAACGTAAAAGGATATATACGGGGCAATCTTGTCTTAAAGACAGAGTGTCATCACTCAACTCAGCGATCATTCAGATCAAGTGTTCATTCTTGTTTCCTATTTGTTAAGATCATTTCGTTTGGTTGTAATATTTTGTTTTCCATCTTTTCTAGTTCTTGTAATAGGTATTTGCTATTTTTCGTTGTTGCTTTTATTTTTTATAACAATTTTAAGACAAGATCGTATTAGTACTTAGTGAAAATGACGGGACAAGAATAATTTATTTCTGGATCTGCTACTCAAGGCAATACTTTTGTCTCTCCCTCTGTTGCTGCTCCTCAAGGCAATACTTATGGTTTCCCCACTGCTTCTCAAGGAACAACCAATGGCTTTCTTGTTATTCATGGAAATGTCAGAATCCCCCCATCTGTCGGGTTTCACCATGAACGCCCTGAAAACTTCATGGGCATTGAACCCCCCATCTGTCGGGTTTCACCATGAACGCCCTGAAAAGTTCATGGGCATTGAACCCCCATCTGTCGGGTTTCACCATGAACGCCCTGAAAAGTTCATGGGCATTGAACCCCCATCTGTCGGGTTTCACCATGAACGCCCTGAAAAGTTCATGGGCATTGATTTAAAAAGATGGCAACAAAAAATGTTTTTTTCCTAACCGTGATGGGAGTGGCACGCTGTGTCACAGAAGACCCTCCTGAAACAGGAGATGGTGCGGACCCTCAGTCTATTAATACGGCTTAAAGGGGACAAGGTTTCCATGCTGATGCATGGAATCATAATGATTTCATGTGTAAGAACTACATCTTGAACTGCTTGTCAGACCCGCTCTAGACGGTGTAATACACCGTAGACTCCACCAAAGAGTTTTGGGAGAAGCTTCAGAAGAAGTACAACGTACAAGATGCAGGTACAAAGAAATTCATCGTTGGAAAATTCTTGAAATTTCAAATCGTGGATAGCAAGACAGCTCAAGTCTAGGAATTCCAAATGATTCTACATAAATGCGGATTTGGAGGGTATGAAACCAAATGAGCAGTTTATGAGTTACTTAAACTTCAAAACAAAGGAAATGACCTTTGAAGAGCTTATTATCAAACTCCAAATTCAGAAAGATAATAAGAAGTCCTTGCCTAAGGGAAAGCAATCCGCCGAGGCCAAGGCAAATCTGGTTGATGCCAAAGGGAACCCAAGCAAGAAGCGCAAGTTCCAGAAAGATGGCAAGACCCAGACAGTGATGTCTCAAGTCCAGGAATTCCAAATGATTCTACATCGTCTGGATTTGGAGGGTATGAAACCAAATGAGCAGTTATGAGTTACTTAAAACTCAAAACAAAGGAAATGACCTTTGAAGAGCTTATTATCAAACTCCAAATTCAGGAAGATAATAAGAAGTTCTTACATAAGGGAAAGCAATCCGCTGAGGCCAAGGCAAATCTGGTTGATGCCAAAGGGAACCCAAGCAAGAAGCGCAAGTTCCAGAAAGATGGCAAGATCCAGACATCGGTGAAGTTCAAGGGAAATTGTCATCAGTCATCACTGTGGCAAAGCTGGTCACATGATCAAGGATTGCCACAAGCTCCAGATGGAGCATAGTTAGAAGGCCAAAGGCAAGGCAAATGCTAACACCGTCAAGGACACACTTCTTGTCGACATGATTGAGGAGTTTTTTGCGGTGGTGCTAGAAGCAAACCTTGTAGAGAATCCCAAACAATGGTGGATGGACACGGGTATTACCCGTCACATCTGTTCCGATAGAGATGTCTTCTCCACGTATACACCAGTTACAGACAAGAAGTTGTTCATGAGTAACAACACTTCCTCTGACGTGCTGGGTAGGAAATGTGGTCCTTAAGATGACTTCTGGCAAGGAGCGAGCTCACTCTGAAGAAGGTGATGCATGTCCCTGAGATTAGGAAGAATTTAATTTCAGGTCTTGTATTGGTTAATGCTGGTTTTAGGCTAGTATTTGAATCCAATAAGTTTGTAATCACCAAAATGGAAGTCATGTTAATCTTTAGTTCAAGCAATAAAAATGAAGTTTCTTCTTATTTGTTTGAGTCTTCTAATTTATGACATCATAGATTAGGACATGTGAACTACAAATTCATCCAAAGGTTGGTAAAGTTGGAGTTGTTGCCGTCTATCGACGTAAACCCTCAACATAAGTGTAAGGTGTTGCGTAGAGGCAAAACTCACTAAGACTCCCTTTAGATTCGTCGAAAGGGATCTGACTCCTCTAGAATTTATTCACGCGGATATATGTGATGCGAAGTTTGCCTGAACTAGAGGAAACAAATACTTTGTGACATTTATAGATGACAACACAAGATATCGTTACCTTTACTTAATGAAATGTAAGATTCACGCTGCAACATTCGGGCGCTTCTGGCGAAGTTGAAAACCAACTAAGCGTGCGGATTAAATCAATTCGTAGCGATAAAGGGGGAGAATATGTAGCGCCATTTGAGGAATATTGTGCCCAATCGGACATTGTTCATCAAACTACAGCTCCATACTCACCTCAGTCGTACATTGTCGCTGAACGCAAAAACCGTACATTGAAGGAAATGATAAATGTTTTACTCATCAATTCCGGTCTTTCCCAAAACATGTGGGGAGAAACTGTCCTTACCGCTAATACCATTCTTAATAGAGTCCCACATAAGGGTAAGTACAAAACTCCATACGAGTTACGGATGGAAAAGAAACCCACCTACAAATACCTGAAGGTGTGAGTTTGTTTGGCAAAGGTTGAAGTACCTAAGCCAAAGCAGATCAAGATTGGACCTAAGACTGTAGATTGCATTTTCATCGGATATGCAAATAACAGTAGTATTTATCGCTTCTTAGTGCATAAGTCAGATATACCAGATATCCACGGGGGTACGATCATGGAATCAAGGAATGCCCATTCCATTGAGGATACTTTTCTTAGAAAGGAAAGAGACATAACCTCTCACAAACGAAGTTATGAACAAAGCTCTCAGAAACCATGAGTCGTTGACTGCCCGGATCTAGATGGTTCAGATCTAGTGGACTCCGAAGTGGCTTAATATCCGGAATCTAGTGTTCCAGATTCTCAGAACTTGGAGACTCCAGAGATGGAACCAAGACGAAGTAAATGGACCTAAGACTGTAGATTGCATTTTCATCGGATATGCAAATAACAGTAGTATTTATCGCTTCTTAGTGCATAAGTCAGATATACCAGATATCCACAGGTTATGTCTCTTTCCTTTCTAAGAAAAGTATCCTCAAAGGAATGGGCATTCCTTGATTCCATGATCGTATCCACGGGGGTACGATCATGGAATCAAGGAATGCCCATTCCTTTGAGGATACTTTTCTTAGAAAGGAAAGAGACATAACCTCTCACAAACGAAGTTATGAACAAAGCTCTCAGAAACCATGAGTCTTTGACTGCCCGGATCTAGATGGTTCAGATCTAGTGGACTCCGAAGTGGCTTAATATCCGGAATCTAGTGTTCCAGATTCTCAGAACTTGGAGACTCCAGAGATGGAACCAAGACGAAGTAAACGGGCCAGGAAGGATAAAACCTTCGGTCCTTACTTTGTAGCTTATATGGTTGATAACGAACCAAGGACAATTACTGAAGCGTTGTCAACTCCAGAGGCACTACTCTGGAAAGAAGCTATTGAGAATGAAATAGACTCCATCTTGCAAAACCATACTTGGGAGTTGGTTGATCTTCCTCCGGGAAACAAACCGTTGGGTTGTACGTGGATACTCAAATAGACGTATCAAGCATATGGGTCTATAGATAAGTACAAGGACAGGTTGGTAGTCAAGGGTTATCGACAGAAGGAATGCCTTGATTATTTTGACACGTACTCCCCGGTTACGAGTATTCATTGCGATCGCAGCGTTGCGTGACCTTGAGATACATCAAATGAATGTCAAAAAGCCTTCCTAAATGCTGATTTGGAAGAAGAAATTTATATCGAACAATCCGAGGGGTGTATATGGTTCCAGGACAAGAGAAGAAAGTCTGTCGACTTGTCAAATTTCTGTACGGGCTGAAATAGGTCCCGAGGCAATGACACGAAAAATTTGATAGTACTCTACTATCGAAGGGTTTCTCCATTAATGAGTGTGACAAATGTGTCTACATGAAAGATAATTCTGACATGTTCGTCATGATATGTCTTTACGTAGACGACATGTTGATCACAAGGAGTAGTCCTAGTTTGATCCTAGAGACTAAGAATATAATTGAAACAATGTTTCGACATGAAGGATATGGGTATTGCAGATGTCATCTTAGGGGCCAAGGTCTCTAAAACGTCTGACGGACTGGTCCTATCTCAGTCTCACTACATCGAAGATGTGTTGAGAAAGTTTGAGATGTTTGTGATTCAGATGAAGTCACCACTGGATATGAATAAAAAAATTGATAAAAATTGTGGTGCGCCCGTATGCCAGGAGCGATACGCAGGTGATGGGAAGTTTGATGTATATAACAAATTGCACCCGACATGATATCGCTCATGCAGTCAACAAATTGGCTAGATTTACCCGTAATCCGAGTAATGATCATTGGAAAGCGTTGAATTGAGTACTAAAGTACCTGAAATACACGCTAACTTACGGGTTGCATTATTTGAGATATCCAGTTGAACTAGAGTGTATAGTGATGCAAACTGGATATCTAATATAGAGAACACCAAGTCCACCAGTGGGTATATATTTACAATTGGTGGTGGGGCTGTGTCTTGAAAATCGTCTAAGCAAACTTGCATCGCTCGATCCACGATGGAGTCAGAGTTTATTGCTTTAGACAAAGTAGGAGAAGAAGTTGAGTGGCTTCATGACTTCTTAGAGGACGTCCCGTGTTGAGACAAACCCTTCTGTAATGATCCACTGCGACAGCCCATCAGCTCTAGGAAGGGCACAGAGTTCTATGTATAACGGCAAGTCTCGTCATATTCGACAGAGACATAAGACCATTAGGCAGCTGATCACCACGGGTATTATTTTAATTGATTATGTAAAATCAAATAGCAGACCCTTTGACTAAGGGCATACCTAGAGATAAGGACTGGTACGGTGGTAACCCAACCTTACTGACTGGAGATCCCAGGAATTAGGTTCAATGGGAAAACTAAGCTGTAAAAGTTCAGTTGAGCGTTTTGGTGAAAGCAAGAGCACTTCGGGTTATGATTTCTGTAAGGAACATAAACCCAAAGTCGTTCCCGCGATAGACATTAAGTGTTATCTATAGTGTGGTTAGAGGTTAAGTTTCCAAAACCTTTAATGATCCTCAACGGGTTCAGTTGAGCGTTTTGGTGAAAGCAAGAGCACTTCGGGTTATGATTTCTGTAAGGAACATAAACCCAAAGTCGTTCCCGCGATAGACATTAAAGTGTTATCTGTAGTGTGGGTAGAGGTTAAGTTTCCAAAACTTTTAATGATCCTCAATGGTTGAGGTTAGGTTTGGGGAAATTTTTAATGATTCCTAACACTGTGAAGTGGGGTATAGCAAGATACCTTGTAGGAGACCACACCTATTTAAGTGTGAGGACAGAGTAAGGAAAGTTGTTGTGTTGATACTGTTGACTTGACTTACACTAAACACTGACGGTTCAAGACATCACGTTCACCGCGCAGTAAGTAAGTCTGATGGTATTCAACTAAGGAAGGTTCAAAGCGGAAGCTACCTCTCCTCTCCTGATGCAATATCGGTCCGGTGAAAGATTGCTGGGGGGAATAGGCACCTTGTGAGTGCGCCAAAATTTCTTTCAAGAGGGGATTGTTAGAAATTTATTAATGTGGACTAAAGTTTATTCCATTATTTATGACTCGAACAATTGGGGTCCTGCACGTCGGAAACATCGTTTCCACACACGTGTACACGTTGTAAGTAAAATGTTTGAGACATAGAATGATGGACGGTCGTTGGCCAAATGATAAGTGTTCCACGTTGTTAAACGAAGGAAGAAGTGTGCTTAGTGTAAAGTTGGAGCAGATTCGGAAAGGGGCGAGTAGAAAGGTTGTGGCGCCAGCGGGAGCGCGCAACGCAAATTCGACCCAAGTTAATGGAGCGGCGCTCTGCGAGAAAGTGCAAAGCGAAAATCTAATATTTGGAGACGTTTGGGCTGCCCTCAACGGCATTCATTCCATCATTATTCAACCATTATTTGGCTGATAAATGAGTATCATTACTTGGGCAATTCATTGCCATTACATGGGTAATTCAATGTCATTATTTGACACTTGAAGAGACAATTCTTACACTATAAATTTGAGGCTCAGAAAATCTTCTTCCTCTCTAGCATTCTTTCAATACTCAAAGTTCTTCAAGAGAAACACTTGAGTGTCCTTTGCTCAATTGTTTTAGCAGCTGTTTTATCTTGGGAGACTATTGCCCAACAACGTAAAAGGATATATACGGGGCAATCTGGTCTTAAAGACAGAGTCCCATCACTCGACTCAGCGATCATTCAGATCAAGTGTTCGTTCTTGTTTCCAGTTATTTGTTAAGATCATTTCTTTTGGTCGTAATATTTTGTTTTCCATCTTTTCTAGTTCTTGTAATAGGTGTTTGCTATTTCCCGTTGTTGCTTTAGTGCCATCACTCGACTCAGCGATCATTCATATCAAGTGTTCGTTCTTGTTTCCAGTTATTTGTTAAGATCATTTCTTTTGGTTGTAATATTTTGTTTTCCATCTTTTCTAGTTCTTGTAATTAGGTGTTTGCTATTTCTCGTTGTTGCTTTTATTTTTGCTATAACAGATTTATGGGCAATTTATCTGAGTTATATTCTATAAGAATAGGCTAACAGTTGTGCAAAACCAACTGAGTTTTTGTAAAAAAAATTCTCCTTATATATCCACTGGATTTCACATAATACCCTTGTGGGAGTTTTATTAGCAAAAATGTTTTTGAATTTATATACTCTGGATTCTGGATGCCCTTAATTGGATTAGGTGCATAACTAGAATAGAATTTGATTTTAGGGTAGTTGCATCTTCTTGACAAAAAATGTGCTCATTCTTTTTCTGATCAAGTTGTTACTAATCCATAAATGGTAGTTAATTGACAAGGATCCAAGCAAGGCAATATCTCTGTTCTGGTCTGCAATAAATTCGGGTGATCGAGTTGATAGTGCCCTGAAAGACATGGCAGTGGTGATGAAACAGTTGGATCGTTCAGACGAGGCAATCGAAGCAATAAAGTCATTTCGACATCTTTGTCCCTCTGAATCACAGGAGTCTATTGACAACATCTTGATTGAACTCTACAAGGTAAAATGTCGAAGCAATAAAATCATTTCGACACCTTATATTTGAATTTTCTTTAAGACTTGAAGGGAAATGGTAGTTCTATATTGACGATTTTGACAGTTACCTTGTTTTATATTTGATTGTTGCTTGGTAACTTGTATAGTTGTTGCTGTTATTGTAAAGAATAGTAGTTCTCTGTCCTTCTGTCGAAGACTTAATTCGATCCAATTTCGACCATCACATATTTCCTGATTTATACAAAAGCGAATTAGATGTTAGTCACATAAAAAAATCATCTATAAGAATAGATATAACGGCATCTATTTATACACTTATGTCCTGACAGTCAATCATCTATAAGAATAGATATAATGGCATCTATTTATATATAAATGAAAGAGGAAAATGAAGAAGGGATTGAAAGGATACTTTATCAATCTGAAAGAAATTTGAATTTACACCACTTACGCTTTCTACAATATCTTGAGTCACGGGAATCTATTGACAATATCTTGATTGAACTCAACAAGGTAAAAGCTTATCATCTTAAATCTGATAGTATATCCTTTATCTTATATTTGAATGTTCTTTTAAGACTGAAGGGAAATAATAGTTCTGTATGAAGTTCGCATTGTTTTATATATGAATGTTACTTACAATGGCCTGTATATCCTGGTTATCTCTGTCTGCACCATTTCTAGTACACATTGGTTAACATAGGTGTCACTTTTATTGTAAAGGATACTAGTAATTATCTATTATCTGTCCTCCTGTTGGTTAACATGGTTATCCCAGTGTACTCTTGTTTCTTTATCTCGTGACTACTTTGTGCTTATATCTGTTTTTCTGCAGAGATCCGGTAGGATCGAAGAACAGATTGAAATACTTGAGCTTAAATTGAAGAATGTCGAAGAAGGCATAGTGTTTGGTGGGAAGAAGGCTAAGATTGCTAGATCTCAAGGAAAAAAGGTTCAAATCACAATTGAAAAGGAGTACTCGAGGTTGTACCTGCAATTATTTATCTTCAACTTCAACATTATTTCTTGCTTTTGTCTAACATAAACAAATTATTGTAATTTTCAAAATAAGTGCAGATTGTTAGGGAACTTGGCATGGTCACACATGCAACTGAAGAACTATAAATTGGCAGAAGAGTACTATAGGTAATATCACAAACTAAACAGAAAAAAATGAGCACTTGGAGATATGGTTTTATTTGGAGAAAAATTGCTCACTTGTCTGGAAATTGTTTTAATGCAGAAAAGCACTCTCTCTCGAACCGGATAAGAACAAGCAAAGCAATCTGGCTATCTGTTTGATGCATATGAACAAGATTACAGAATCTAGGTTTCTCATTCAAAGCATAAAAGCTTCAGATAGAAGGCAGATGGATGACTCATGCACGAAGTCCTTCGAGCGTGCCACTCAAATGCTAGCTGAGTTAGAATCTCATGGCACTCTGAACTCTAAGGAGCAGGAGGATGCTTCTAGACCTCCAAAGTACTTTTTTACACAACCAAGAAGATTTTCGTGTTTGCACAATGAAGGAAATTGGTTCACTAAGGAAACTGTTAATGCCTGTAGCCGAAGATTGTTATGTGAGCAAACAACAAATAATGAGAATGTGCAGTCAGCAGCGAACCATAATTTCAACAAGCTCATTTCTGCCAACGATATGAGCATAAGAGTGTCCCTTGTACGTGAACAAGTGTTCTCTAGGTCATGGGAAAATGACGCTAACATGAAAAGTGAATGTGATTTGCAGCCACTTTACCACAACAAATGGAAAAAGAACTCTTCGGGGAATGATGGATCAGATAAATTTTCTCTAGAGTTGTCTAAGTCTCCCACAGAATCATCGGCTGATATTACAAATCCAAGAAAAAGCAAGAATGATGCAACAAATGATGATACCACTGAACACTTGAAGAGCACTAATTTGAAACCTTTAGACTTGGCTGCATGTAATAGCAAGAAGAAGGGTTGGGCTGATATGGACGAACTAGGTTTGCAATTCCAGGAAACTCCATGCAAATATTCCGATGGCAATGAAAATGTCGATTCCGATATTATTAATCTTAGCCAAAACATTGATACATTGTGTCTGAGTGAAGGATATCATACACAACCTGGACGAGAAGTGAGGCGTTCCTTGTGTTTTGATCAGAACGACATGAAAGAAAATAAAGAAAATTGTTCATTTGAATTTCAAGGGAAGGAGCTTAAGTTTGGAAGCTTGAACTCCTTGCCACCTATAGGAGACATTGCTAATCGAACTCCAGTCACGTTGATGAGGAGGAACAGATTGCAAGTATTCAAAGATATAACTCCTGAATGTCCTAAACCTTGAACTATTATCATGTACAGAAATAAAGTCATATGTAAATGGAGATGTTTTGCATGATGCTGTTGGTTTTATGTATTTGTTGGCCGATCTTATGATCGTTTGATGACTACTAGCCTTGAGAAACATATGTTGGCAAGTGTATAAAAAATTTCTTCTATATCTTATTTTTCTTGAACATAGCGGGAGCTTAGTGCATCGGGCTGCCCTTTTTATACATTTTTGCCTAATCGCTTGTGCTATACTGACTTAGCTTAGGTGAAAGGATTCACCTTGCTCAAAGTTTCCTGATAATCTAGCACTAATTGTGAACTCCCCTTGGTCTTTCTTTCCTCTTACTAAGATTATTTGTCTTTAGCGTCTGATTGGAATCACACTTTTTAGCTTTCGATTCGCTCTGACCATTATGAAACATGACTTACCTCTCCTCTCTTTGAGAAGGGAGCAGGAAGCCAATACTGGATGGGCCATACACCACTAGCATTGATTATTCAAACTGTTGGACAGTAGTTCCTATCTTGTCCAATTCTTGGAATCAAAGCATGAATTTACATGAGATTTTGTCTTACAAGGAAAAAATATGACATACATCACTTACATTTTTCATGCTTATTGAGCAAGAATTAAGATGTTTGAGGTTTAAAATCCTTCTTTTGTTTCCAGGATTTTGGACGTGGTTTATGTATGTATAAACATATACACACATAAATAAACAATTTAATAATGGCGTCGCATTTATATATAGCATTAAACACTCTTTAAATATCATAATACTCAAAATAATTTTATAAATATTCTTTATAATTTAAACCCAAGCTAAAACTAACAAAACACCTAAAATCCTACCCAAAATAAATTCCCTAAATTTTAAAACTAGCCCAGACATTTGCAGCCCCACCTTTGCCCATTCCCCGCGGCCAATAACCCGAGGCCCACAACCTTCTTATCTTCATCCTCCCCTAAACCTAAGAACCAGAACATTCTACCAATCCAGTCCGCCGCACCCCCATCCTCTTCACCAGCGCATCCACGAGATCCTCGCCGGATTTTCCGGTTGGAAAATCCGGTTGCTACTACTATTGACACCCATACAACTTGCCTTACCAAAAATCAGCTCACAAATCTATCCAAATCGGAACCAAATCATTCTCTTACCATAAACCAAAATCGCAATAAGTATCACACCAAAATCAAGTACAAAAACGCGACCCAAATCGTACTAAACTTGTACCAAATTACACCCGAATCCTCCCCAAATCAGTTCAGAAAATCATAAGTTACCATAACTTTAACCACTCTAAAATCGTTTCAAGTTAGCCCTAAAATCTGTCGAAATTTTACCAAAACTTGGAACCCAAAATCATAGCTATAAATACTGACTCTCAATACATGCAATAGGCATCCTTCATCCAGAGAAAAATCGGTAAAAAACCCTTAGGCAGCAGACACACCTCTGCGGACAGTAAAGAAGCCCTTCAATATCAATCAGTGGAGAACAAAAGCAAGAACCCACAACAACTTTGTTCTCTAGAAATCATTTTTAACCCGAGTTTCGTTTCAAAGCAAAAATCCTGCCCCTCTTTATCGCATAATCACAAATCTCCAAGACTTGATACACTGCCTCGGTTCGCTGACCGGAGAAGGTAAACTTAAATTCCTCTCAGTTCATTTTGTATTTTCCGTGTGTTTGGGTGTTAAACATGTGTTAGTTCATTCATTTTGCTAGGTTCGTTAATATGATGTTGAATGGTTTGTTTTGATTAATCTGGGTATATTCTTGCTTTAAGTTGTTGATTAAATATTTATATGCAATATGTGATTATTAGTAACCCAATAAGAACCTGTGTAATTAGAGATAGGAATATCTGTGCTCTGTAAGTTGGTCTTTCTATGTTTGGTTTCAAGATCACTGAAATCTATCCCAATGGGTCCTAAAGCAAGTAACGAGATGCTAACTAACTAGATAATCTGGAAAATGTCATGTTATACATATTTGGATGTCTAAAAGTTGTCTAGGATTGGTTTAAAACTTACCTACTGTTTAAAATGACTCAAAACAGTAATTGATTATGAATCATTAGGCACAAGATACAAAGAGATCTAAAATGGATGTATGATTTTTTTTGTATCTTGTGCGGAGCACACAAGAGCTTATTTGAATTGCTAAAGATGGTAATGTGTAAATTATGGTGGGAACCCAAATGAGGGTGGAAAGATAAAGGCTAGTAATTGGAAAGTCGTTCTGGAGTCAACTGGTAGTAAGTTTAAGAATTTCCGATGCCATTGAGTTGTTTGTTTCTTCGAAATAGGAAACCAATGCTAGTGCTTTTATCATACTGATAGGTTAAAGAAAGTTTGCTCCATTGCTCTCTTGGGCTTGAAGAAAATGAAGTGGCGGGTTATTAGCTGTAAAGCTTGGAGGGTTTGAGTTATATTAGGATCAAGAAATTTATGAAAGGATTAATTAGAAGCAAAGACAATAAACATTGTTCCTAAAATGGATGTATGAATTTTTTTTGTATCTTGTGCGGAGCACACAAGCGCTTTTGGGCTTGAAGAAAATGAAGTGGCGGGTTATTAGCTGTAAAACTTGGAGGGTTTGAGTTATATTAGGATCAAGAAATTTATGAAAGGATTGGTTAGAAGTGAAGACCATAAAGTTGTTCCCAAAATATTGATTACGGTGTCGTTAGTGTAGCTTTTAGAGACACTTGCTGGATAGGGCGGTAGAGTGGAAGTCTCACTAATAGCTTTTAGTATTAAGATTATTCGCCATTTCATTAGGGTGACACCAATCGCTAAACAGTAGTATGATTGTGAACCAGAAGATCTTTTCAAGATCTTCGAACATATTTGAGGGTTCAATCTTACTACTGTAATTTTGGCAACATACAAGGTGAGACCTTACCATTATGGAGCGGCTTTTTGCATTGTTCCGTTTAATCGTAATCAAAGACGTTTTCTGGTCTCGTTTCTTTTCTGATAAAAAAGAACCTAATGGATCGAACTCATATGATGTACCTGGTCATTTAAACTAGATCTTTTGATGTATCAGAATATTTCAGTATTCTTGTGCAGAGCATGCAAGCTCTTTCATGAATTGCTAGAGATGGTACAGTGGAAATTATGGTTGGATACTGATAGGACTAAAACTTGGTCTAGATCTTCTGCATCATTATTTTTTGGCTAGGCTTTCGACTCTTTACGCTCCGAGATGCAATTGTTGCTCCAAATGAAAATAGAATAATATTAAATGGAGTATACCAACTAGCACTCGGAACTACCCCTAGTTCCTTCAGGAACTCAGAAACCGAGACAACTTCCGATCCAACTCACTGCTCCTCCGTTGAAAACAATAGTGTAACCAGACTGGGATTTGAAATCATCATTATCCGTCGTCTGGAAACTAGCATCAGTATACCCTGTGGCAACTAGCTCATTATTCCCACCATAGACTAAATTAGTACGTCGGAGATACTTAAGAATACTCTTGACTGCCTTCCGGTGTTCTTCACCGGGATTCTGTTGGAACTTGCAAGTCATACTAAGTGCAAAGGCCACATCTGGCCTAGTACATGTCATGACGTACATGATTGATCCTATAGTCGAAGCATATGGGACCCTCCTCATGCGTTCAAGTTCTGCGGCACTAGAAGGACAACTCCTTTTAGATAACTTGATGTCTTGACCTATTGGAAGACTGTCTTTCTTGGAATTCTCCATACCTCGTCAAGTCGTCTTTAAAAGTGATGAAGTAGGAGTAACCCTCTCTAGTTTGAGTAGAAAATGGTCCACATACATCTGTATGTACCAACTCAAGCACTTCCTTGGCATGGATTCCTTTTTCAGTAAAGGGTTTAATGGTCATCTTACCCTTCAAATAGGATTCACAGTTACCATAAGATTGTAAGTCAAATGGTTCAAGGTAATCAAAATCCCTCAACCGTTCTATCCTCGTTTGATCGATATGACCAAGTCTACAATGCCACATATAAGTAGAATTTCTTTTACTTACTTTAGCTCTTTTATTTTGTACATTGAAAATCTCCCAGCTATAGTTTAATGTGTACAATTCATTCACAAGAGGCGCAATTCCATACACAATATTATCAAAAGACAAAATCATATTTCCATTAGTAATGTTTGAAGAAAAGCCCTCAGTATCTAGTACAGGAATGGAAATAATATTCCTTGTCAAAGCAGGAACATAATAACAATTGTACAACAACAAAACTTTTTCGGAGGGTAAATCTAGCCTATAATTTCTCACGCGCTCGACATCAAATCGTGCTCCGTTTCCGAGGTGGCGAGACCAGTTGCCTTGCCTCTTCCTGGAGCCGTGCAGTCCTTCACCCAATGCCCCTTCTTGAGGCAGTTCTTGCAAACATCAGTTGTCCCTTACCTTTCGGTTTTGGGATGGCTAGGGGAGCCAACCATGAGCACAGGCTTGCCCTTGGAGATTGAAGACTCATAAGTCTTTAACAATTGTGGCTTAGCCAAGCTAACTTTTTTGTACTCCTCTCGACCTTTTGACTAGGATCAAGTTTAGTATCTATAGCTTACCTTTTTAATATCTTTTTGACATTGTCTTGTTGTAGTGTAACTGAAGTGATGTTCTTTCATTTATTGTTAAAAAAATTATACGTATAGCTTTTGCAGTTCTTATCATCCCCATTGGCCCTAGGTCTTCAAAGCTCTACCCTAGTCAAACAAGGACCTCAAGATAGTTGAGTTATACTTCAGCACCTTTTTGGCGATTACATATGATGGTACGACACACCAAACAAGACAGTTAAAGTTATCTATATTTTGTAACAAAGAAAGAAAGAGAGTTCCTTGTATGCTAGCTTAAAATGAAATACGCAATCATAGCCCCGTGATTCAAATGTTTCATACTCTAGTGAGTTGTGAATGCATATGGGAAACATGAGAATTTGTCAGAATGGAGAGGAACAAGGCTAAGAATGTTATTTGACCGGGTACTTTATATGGATCCTTGCTGAAAGCAAAAAAGAAAAAGAAAATTGCTATAGATTAAAAAGATCCACATGGGATAAAGGGCCGTGTCTTATAGATTTTTGCAAGTTTACCAAATTTTGAATTTTCCGCAAGTGTGTATTTTTGTTTGGGAAACTTTGTTAATTTTTGGTGTATATGTTGCTACAGATTTAAGGAGACATGTTTTATCTGAGTTTAATAGAACACACACTGAGATTGCCGCCTCATCTCCTAAGCCTTCCACTCAATGAATCAATCAGAGGAGAGCTTGAGGGTCTTTTCGTGGATAAGGTTTGTTTTCTTCTTTTCTTTTGAGGCTGCAGTTTTGTTTTCAGTCCATTTCCAAAAGATTTGGCATCATTACAAGACACTATTTTTGGACATGATGCTAAGGTTATTGCAAATTTGGGCCTCGGCATATCTATTTATGATATTCGATCCATAGATGGTGGTTTTATCTATCCAAGTGAAGGTGCCTCAACATATACGGTATAATACTTGTCTCTGCAGTTAATTATTCTTAGTTTAACTTGAATGGATTGTGCAAACAGGATCGCGGTCCCTCGTGAGAAGTTCCCATTTTCCAACCCCCCTCAAAAAAAAAAGAAAAAAAAAATCTCCCCTCAAATTTTTAAAAGATTAAGAGATGTGGTTAAGTGTAAGTATCTTTGGCCTTCAATAAATCTGTGACGACTTTCCTTGACGCTATCTATATAAAGACCTGATGTCTCAATGATTGAAAAAAGTGCTCCATATCATTAATGTTTTTGCCTACAGAAGAATATTAACCTTTCAATTAGAGGAAAAATGATAAATCCTGGTTGGACAACATAATAACCGAAGAACTATCGATTGTTACTGTAATTTGTGAGCTGGTTCCGCTATTGTATTTCAGTTTTTTTAATTGTCTTATATGTCTTCTTGGATAGCTTGTTCACTAATACAGAAATATTATGTTATCTTGCAGGTCAAGTTTAGACTGGTAGTATTTCGCCCATTTGTAGGAGAAGTAATAACTGCTAGACTCAAAGAGTCCAATGCGGAGGGTTTGCGCTGTAAGCCTTGCAGAATGTTTACTATTTATTCTCATCCAAGTTTCCTCTGTTAAAGTTTCTGTCATATATTTTCTGAGACATATTTAGCCAAGTATTACTTTTTTGTTAATTGATGTCGACACTAGAAATATCTAGCACTTGAAAGTATTAGTTTTTTGAACCATGCAAACCGTTTTAAAGGATGTTTGGCAGAGGATAACTAAGTTTTTGCATAATGAAAGGCTTATTCTGATACTATCATCTGCGAAATTCACGTGCTAGTATAGATTTTCCTTTTCATTAAGTTTTTCCCAGTGATATATAAGGTGCATGTTAATGGATGACGATAATCTTTCAGAAAAGTCATCTTACTGTTTGTTTGATTTGATGGTTTGCAGTGTCACTTGGATTTTTCGATGACATTTATGTACCCGCACCTCTAATGCCAGTTCCATCACGCTCTGAGCCTGATCCTGAAAACAAGTAAGTGTTTTCTTGTCTTAATATAATCTTCAGGTGCAATCACATCCACTACTTGGTCTTCTTTCTAATAGGCCTTACGCGACAAGAATCTTAATTAGCGGCCCAATGCGGGTCTTTAAAATTATCCCTTATTCTTTTTAGAGGGATCAAATTTGCAAAAAGTAAGGGATAATAACACCACTGGTCCCTCAATTATTGGGAAACTCTAATTTTGGTACTTGCGATAAACGATTATAGCACCTAATGGTGTGACCTAGTGATCAATAAAGTGGGCTGAGAACTATGAGGTCTCGGGTTCAAATTCTTGTAGAGACAAAAAACACTAGGTAATTTCTCCCCATCTGTCTTAGCCTTGGTAGACAAAATTACCTCCGCATATGGTTTTGTCCATTTCAGGAACCAGGTCAGGTGGATATGGATTTTTGATGAACAAGAATATCCTATTGATGGCGTAGATGAGGTTGTAAAACCTAACAATTTTGCTGATGTCGCAACCTTTGTTAAATAATGTACTTAAATTTTTTGACATTGATTATATGAATTGCAGATTAGGTTCCAAGTTCACAATGTTAGTTATCCATCAATACCTCTTGAGCAAGATAGAGATTCAAAGCCATTTGCACCAATGATTATAAAGGTATGTCAATTCTTAACTTCATTCGTGTTGTATATTATTTTCTCTTTCCTACAATGAAATCGATATAATCTGTTTGCTGGTTAAGTGGTGCTCGAGATGTATTGGATTTTGTATGCCAAATAGCCCATACCTAAACTCTTGAAATTGAGGTAAAAATGAATGAGGATGAGCTTCAATAAATTTGATCGAGTTAAAATTCCTATGGAGCAGGTTAACCCTTGTGCGGGATTCACGTCTCAAAATGGAACTTTTTTCTTAATAATGGTGGTGTTCGGGCCAGGTTTGGACGCTTCGGTTTTTTCACCGATTACTTTCTTCCTCCCACCAGCATAGCCATGGATAACTTTCCTATCAAGGCTTAGTCAGATAGAAAGAAACCTCCTAGTATTTTTTCTCTCTTGCTGGGATATGAACCCTGGTTTTCATTGGCTGCACAGACTTCATTGGTCTCGAGGCCACGCCCTTGGGTGCAAATTGGAACTTCTGATTATGTTACGTAAACATCCTGAACTATAATAGTGGGAACTCTAGTGGAAAAATTAGGAGTGACTGTCCGTACCTAGTAATCTCATATCAGATACGTGGATGGGGTCAATGGGTGATCAAGAAGGCCCATGTCCTAAGACTTCCTTTTAACTTTGGGGAGAGGACAGAAATGGTTGACCGGGTGAAACTATTGACAGCCCGTAGCCCAAGTATCCTAAAAGTCATTTTTTAACCTTTTCAAAATAATTTCATTTTCTAGCTATTTTTCAACTAATTTCAGCATATATGTACGTAGCATATGTACGTGAAGTGTTATCATTTTTGTATAGAATATGTATCATGACTCTATATGTATAGAAAATATATCATACGTATAGAAATTGTATTATTGTATAGAATATGTATAGAATATGTATCACTACAATATATGTATAGAAAATGTATCATTATTGTATAATGTGTATAATCAACGTATAGATGGGCCAGGTGGGGAACCCGAAAACCAAGCATAAGCTCAGGGAAGTTTGGGCTAAAAAAGGAACTAAGCCAGCTCTAATGTTTTTGGGCCGCGAACAGGGAAGCAAAAAGTCTGAAGCTGAACCAGCTAGCGTTTGGCATTATGTTGGGCCGACCGGCCAGCTTAGTATGCCCATTTTGGGCCTTTTTTCGTGCTGGTGGCCATAAGGTGTCCTTTCCCCTTTTACTTTTGAGGGTACTCGCTAAGATCGGCCCAAGTGGTCTAGAGCGTACACGAAAACCTTGTAATCTCATATATATCAGTGATCATTAGTAGATCGTACATTCATGACCTTTCTTCTCTTTTTTTGGGGGGTTTACTTTGAAATGTTGAAATGAGCTTTTCTCCCATTTTCTGTTAAATCATAGTCTTGCATTTGGTTGAGTTTGGGAAATTCTCCTGTTAGTCATATTTCTCCAGTCTTATTGAGGATTTTTTAAAAGTTTATGCTTGTTTTATTAACTCTAAATTCTCTTTTTGTTTGTATATTACTAGGGATCTCTTGATGCTGATGGTCTAGGACCCATTTCATGGTGGATATAGCAGAATTGATGTAGAATCTTTGACAAGTAACTATACTGTTAATTTTCTGTTGATAGAGAGAAAAAGTGTTTAATTTTGACATTATGAGAGAGCAGCAAGATGAGCTTATCTTTGTGTTAATTCAAATCTCTTAGACCGCAATCAATGAATAGGATCTCTATCGTTGGCCTCGTGTTCAAGTTCCGAGCATGCAAGGTAGGAAGTGCTTCCCATTGTAATGATCTTTATGCAATGAGAATGGGTATTATATCTCTTAGTAGTTCCTTATTACAAATCTTTTTCTGCTAGGATGATTCTGTTACTTGTGTAACACGGATAAGCTTATAAGCTGGTCAAATTAGTTTATAGGTACTTTTTTGGCTTATCTACGCGTTTGGTAAAAATCAAAAGTGCTTATAAGTGAATCACTCATAAGTTGGTTACCCTCAACTTATGGCTTTGCAACTTATAAGCACTTTTAGTTTGATCAAATCATTTATTAAAAAAAATTGATAAGCTTAACACAAAAGCAGAAAAAGAAATAATAGTAACTTGGTCCCGGGCATCTACCATTATACCCACGGGGTTTTTTGGTCAAAGTGTATCTTGTCTTTACTACGAATTATTTTCCTTGGTTAACAATAATTTTGCTTATGATTCAGTAGTAGTAGGCAAACCTTATGCTAAAGAAGAAAAAAAAAGCCCGGTTTTTATTGTTTATCTTTAATATCTTTTGCGATCTCCAAAATACCCTTTCGAAAATATAATTTTTAATTATCTCTTTATTTTATTTAAGTCACTCATCCCTTTTTCTGTTTTTTTTAATTTATATTTTTTTGGAATTAGCTTTGAGGACATTCCAATCATTGTAAGAAAAAAAAAGTTTTTATCAACATCTCTTCACCAAACACATTAACTGCTTATTAAGTCTCAAAACACTTTTATCGAAATTAGTTTAATAAGTACCTAAAAGTGTTTTACAGCACTTAATATCTACTTTTTATCAGCTAATCCAAACACAACTCTTAATCTGTAAAACAAATATATGATTTAACACAGAATGTATTTAAAAATGTCTGCTACACTGTTTTCATACATATGGAAAATGTAACACATAGTAACCAAAATGTTATTTTATGTAATAAATCAAAAGTTTTCTGTGGTTGAAAACTTTGGGAGAAGGTTCTTCACTAAGTACTCAGTAATCTGGTAATTAGTTGATTCAGTTGGATGAACACTATCAAAGAAAACAAATTGTGGAGTATTTCAACACACTGGAGATATTCTTGTACGCAAGGGTTCTACTTCAAATTATCCAGTTCCACAACCTCTTTTTGTTTCTTCAAATCCTGTCATAATTATGTAAAAAAAAGCGTTTTAGATTAATTAGAAGAACAAAAAGGTGATTTGTAAACTTGATTGAATTAGAGCGGTCAAATGCGCGGATTGGTAAAACTATAAAGGAGGGCTGCCCGGTGCATAAAACATCCCTCGTTAGCAGGGTTCGGGGAAGGGTCGCACTCCAAAGGGTGTGATGTAGACAGTCTAACCCTGCAAACGATTGCTTTCACGGCTCGAACCCGTAACCTATAGATCACACGATCACGATGTGCCAGAATCTTTTTAAATAAATCACACGTTTCTAGAGGTGGACCACTAATTTGATCGATATCCCCTTTTGGGCTCAACTTTACCGTTGCTCCAAGACTCCCCTTCAAAGTTAAAAACTATAATTTAAACAATTATCCTTATGATTAAAGCTATTAAGATATATTGAAAAAGAAATCATGACTATGCTTAGTAATAAAACAGTATTTTCTAAATGGTGTATAAAAATTATAGGACAGATAATATAGATCGAATATGTATAAGCTAGTATTACAATGTACTCGCACAAAAATTAACATGCATTGAAAGTCCATGTTGTTTTGACTTTCTAAAAATATTATCGCATTCATATCAGATTCTAAAAAAATACATGTTATTAAAGGATCCGACACGTATTCTCTGATATTTTAAAAAATTCTAGCAACATAAGTAACTTACCATATTCTTGTGGATTATTGATGAGGTCTGATGTAGGAGTATAGTTATCTGCATACAATATTTTGCTTCCTGGAAGCTGTGCTTGTAAATGTCGCAACAATTCTTCAAGTTTTTTATTATAAGATTGAGAATCTGAATTCTCTTTTTCAATGCAACTTCTATGAAGTGGAGATTTTACTGTCAGACAACCAATTGGAGGCAGCCCAATCACTATAATCTCACGACATCCAAGTTTATAAAGTTCCTAGTAAAATAAAACAAAAATATATATAAGTAAGATGTACTAATAACATAATAACTTTATATAATTATATTCTTTCGTGCTAATTTATGTGACATCTTTTTTTTTACGACTATTTCATGGCACCATTCATATTTTACCCTTGTTAGGTATCACTTAATTTTAAAGTTTTATTTATTATAAAGAAAAGTCACAAAAATATGCACTAACATAAGGTCAATTTGATAAACATAACAGGACTTTTGAAACATCTGGTTTGAAGGCAAATATGAGTGAGTAAAAGTCAAGTATACTTCGTCGGAGTTGATGATACCTCTAAAGAACACACATTACAACTACTTGGCTATGAAATAGGGGAATTACCACTTAAATATCTTGGGGTTCCTCTGTCTATTAAGAGGTTAACAGTGTTACAATATAAACCCTTGATGACAAGGATAACAACAAAGAGTACAATCGTAGATGGTAATGCACCTTCTATTTCTCCCAGCAACAACTTCCGAGAGAAGTGAAAGGGTTATTTCAACTTAATGTCAATTTTCTAACATAAGGAGGATATATGACAAAAGCAGCTTTTTTGTTAGCTAAGTAAATAATTCTTGTAGATATGTATGGTAGGTGTGTAGTGGTCTGGGTAGCTAAAGGCAGCCTTGCTTCCCGTTGTGGTGTAAATCCGTGGATGAGCGAGAATATACGAATATTTTTGTTAGAAGGTTTCTCCTTACAGTCTTTTTTGTTACTGTTACTTATAGTTATAGTGGACCCAATTATTACGTAATCTTTTGACGCAAATCCTTTTCAGCATTGTCATTTGTCAGGCACAATTTTTGTTGTATCTTTTGAGGTCAGGTCTATGCCCCCTCTTTCACCTTTCTTTTGCTTGAAATGAATGGGCAAGACAAGGATCAAGCCTGACCCTAACGTCGGGGCTTCATACCTTTGGTGATGGCTAAATAAAAGAAGAAGTCATGGATGGCAAAGGGGGATTGACTTATGCAGGAAGAGTACTTCAACTCATCAGGTCACTATTGCTTGGGCAATATTCCTCCCTTCGAGCTAACTTTGGGGCGGAGTTGCCATCTATTTGGTCAAGCTTCTGAAAAAGTGTTTCTGTTTCTTAAAAAAGTAATTATGCAGAAACTATTTTTTAGAGAATTGTTAGGATATTTAGCCTATAGTTATAGAAGTACTTCAGAGAAACAGAAATAATTTCCTGTTTGACTCATATTTATGCAAATATTTTTTTTAATAGATTTAAAACTATTTAAAATATTCTTTTCTATCATATGTTTCTAAAAATTAGTATATCTTTACAATTTAATATATTTTTTTTAAATTATTTAATTACAATTTTTAATCAAAAAATAATATTATATTGTACATAAGAAAGGTAACGACAATATGATAGTCAATGACTCAAATATGTCCAAACCTACCCCACCCTATCACACATACCCCCTCCACCCCTTTCAATTTCATATTTTTTGATATTTTTATAAAAAATGATTGAAAATATGAATTTTTTTCTTATCTCTCCCTACCTCCCCCCCCCCCCCAGTCCACCTAACTCATTATCAAATTTCTATTTTTTATTTTTATAAATAGTTTATAAAAAATATGAATTTTTTCTTACCCCTACCCACACCTACTCCCACCCCACCTCATTGCCCTACTCTATCCTTAAATTTCTATTTCATTTTTTTTGTTACTTTTATAAAAAAAAATTGAAAATATGAATTTTTCTTACCTCCCACTATCCCCTGGTCCACCTACTCCATTCTCAAATTTCTATTTTATATATATATTTTTTTACTTTTATAAATAATTTATAAAAAATATGATTTTTTCTTAACCCCTACCCATAACCTACCCCAAACCACCCCCACCCCATTGCCCTCATCCTAGAATTTTTATTTCATATTTTTTATTACTTTTATAAAAAAAATATTAATTTTTTTTTTCTTAACCCCACCATCCTACCCACCCCGAACCCCTGCCCCTGTCAGCTCACCCCATTCTCAAATTTTTATTTTATATTTTTTTACTTTTATAAACAATTTATAAAAAAATGAATTTCTCCCCACCCTCAACCCTACCCACACCTACCCCCACCCCATTGCCCTATCCCATCCTCAAATTTATATGTCATATTTTTGTTACTTTTATAAAAAAAAAATATATATAAATTTTTTCTTACCCCTCCGCCCTACACACACCTCCCCCTACCCCTTTCTCAAATTTACTTTTATATGGGGATATTATATGAAATTAAAAGGAATTTTGTGAAAATAAAAGGGTAAATGACTAAAAAAAAATATTTATTTAATGAGCAAAAGGGCTTCTCGAGAAGCACCAAATTAGTGTTTCTGCCTCTCTTCACATCTAGAAACACTTTTTGGTTTTTAGAAAAAATATTTTTACTTCTGGAAAGTACTTGTTTGGCCAAAAAAGTATTTCTCCACTAGAGAAATACTTCAAGAAGCTTAGCGAAACATGTACTTACACCCATATCATTCTTTACATAACATTAGAGTCGGACTCATTCTAATTCCTTATTCATCGATGTTGGCCTTCAAATTATTTTATCTACGCTTCAGTTAACAAGATATGGGCGTGCACTGAGTGTTAAGAGTCTTCTATCGGATATGAAATGAGAACATAAATTTCTTATATAAATTTGAACAATCTTAATTTACAAGCTACCTTTTGAGATTGAGTTAGACGAATTATCTATTTCTTTAAATAAAGGGACTAATAGTGCAAACTTCCCAATAAATAAAGTAACTAAAAATGACTACAAAATATTGTACTTATTGTTATATTTTCTTCTTCAAGCTAAAAAAACACAACCCTCGAATGCCTGTATACCCTTTCACAAAATTTCGTCTCTGATACAAAATTTTACATAAATAGGCTATTATAAATACAAAGGTATGATCTTTTTCTCTATTCTTCATCTGGGTATGCTTTAATTTGCTGAAAAATCTTTAATTTGGCATTGTTGAGTTACTAAAGGTTGTTTTTTGTTCTATTCTGTTGTTCTTGATTTGGGTGTTGTTTTATTAGTTTAAAAGTGAGACAAAATTGTTATTTTTACTGATTTAAGGAAGTGATTATGTTATGTTAAAATGTTTCATCTTTTTTATGTCATTGATTAAGTGTAGATGTATCTAGTGGAATATATTCTATTTTCTCCCTTGCGTTGGTTATTTGTTTATGTCCTTTTTTATTTTGTTGATATTTTGTTATGTTAACTCTGTTTTGGATCGACCTTTTTGGATTTTCACCATGAAAAAATTTCTTATAATTACGGTGTCCGAGCCAGTTTATGCGCACCAGCACAAGTATCCATATAATCTTGTCCTCGAGGCTTGAACAAGTAGGGAAAACGTCATTCTCTTGCCCGGGAAGAAAAAAAAGTGATTCGTGCAGCTGTAAAGCTTGTGGAAATATTGAATTATATGAGGAACAACAATTTATGAAAGTATTAATTAGAAGCAAAGACAATAAACATTATTCCTAAAATGGATGTATGAATTTTTTTTGTATCTTGTGCGGAGCACACAAGCGCTTATTTGAATTGCTAAAGATGGTAATGTGTAAATTATGGTGGGAACCCAAATGAGGGTGGAAAGATAAAGGCTAGTAATTGAAAAGTCGTTCTGGAGGCAACTGGTAGTAAGTTTAAGAATTTCCGATGCCATTGAGTTGTTTGTTTCTTCGAAATAGGAAACCAATGCTAGTGCTTTTATCATACTGATAGGTTAAAGAAAGTTTGCTCCATTGCTCTCTTGGGCTTGAAGAAAATGAAGTGGCGGGTTATTAGCTGTAAAGCTTGGAGGGTTTGAGTTATATTAGGATCAAGAAATTTATGAAAGGATTAGTTAGAAGCGAAGACCATAAAGTTGTTCCCAAAATATTGATTACGGTGTCGGTAACGTAGCTTTTAGAGACACTTACTGGCGAGGGCGGTAGAGTGGAAGTCTCACTAATAGCTTTTAGTATTAAGCAGGTTGCGACGGTCAGGAATGAATGTTATATTAAACTATCCGTCATTTCATTAGGGTGACACCAATCGCTAAACAGTAGTATAATTGTGAACCAGAAGATCTTTTCAAGATATTCGAACATATTTGAGGGTTCAATCTTACTATTGTAACTTTGGCAACATACAAGATGAGACCTTACCATTATGGAGTGGCTTTTTGCATTGTTCCGTTTAATCGTAATCAAAGACGTTTTCTGGTCTCTCGTTTCTTTTCTGATAAAAAAGAATCTAATGGATCAAACTCATATGATGTACCTGGTCAGGAAGGAATGACCAGGGGCAACAGACACAGTTCCGAGGCCAATATCAGAACCAACAACCACCTAGTCAGGCCTCATCTTCACAGCAGTTCAGCTCACCCGCCCCACAAGAAAATCCAGATAAATTGAGAGCAGCATTGTTGACACTGACCAACTCTCAAACTCAATTCATGGCTGAAACAAGATACTCTCTCAGGAGTTTGGAAACTCATGTAGGGCAACTGACAAATATGATGAACAAAAGACCTCAAGGTACTCTCCCTAGCAACACAGAGGTGAATCCCAGAGAACAGTGCCAAGCAATCGGCTTGAGAAGTGGGAAGCAGTTAGAGCAGGTTGCACCCCAGCCAGTGGTAGAGAAGGAGAAAGAATTGGAGAAGAAAGTTGATGCAGAAAAAGAAGGGGTCACTGATGACCACCCTACATTAGAAAAGGCTCCACCGGTAGCTGTGAGAGAGTACACAGACAGAATTTCGTTCCCTCAAAGATTGGTGAAGAAGTCGCTAGATAAGCAATTCTTCAAGTTCTTGGAAGTGTTCAAGAAGCTCCACATCAACATACCATTCATTGAGGCTTTGGAGCAGATGCCGACATATTTCAAGTTCATGAAGGAGATCCTTGGGAAGAAAAGGAAACTGTCAGATTATGAAACAGTGGTGCTGACAGAGGAGTGCGGTGCGATCTTGCAAAAGAAACTGCCACCGAAGTTGAGATACCCAGGGAGTTACCTTACCTTGCACTATAGGAAATGTAACATGCAACAGGGCACTCTGTGATTTGTGGGCCAACATCAATCTTATGCCTCTCTCTGTGTTCAAAATACTGGGTTTGGGGAAGCAAAGCCAACCACAGTCAACTTGTTGATCGCTCTGTCGTACATCCTCGAGGTATAATTGAAGATGTACTAGTAAAAGTGGGCAAATTCTTCTTTCCGGCGGACTTCCTCATTCTTGACATGAAGGAAGATGAGAACATGTCCATCATTCTTAGGAGATCATTCCTCGCTACAGGGAGAGCCCTCATCGATGTTGAGAAGGGGGAGTTAAAGATCAGAGTTCAAGACGATGAGATGGTATTCAAAGTCTTCAAGCCAACCACTGAGTCACAAGCAAGTGACAAATGCTTTGCTGTTAGCACAACTGACACAATTGTTTCTCATGAACAATCCAAAGGTACTGAGGTCATTAAGACAGTTGCAAGTCCACATACAGGAAAGGCTAGTAAGAATTCTGCACCTAGAAATGAGGCTGTGAACGCTGACCAAGAGGTAAACCTCTCTAAACTCAACTCTGTGAAAAAGAAGATGAGAATGATAAAAAGAAAGATGATTCTGAAATGGGTGTGATGTGGGGGTAACTTACCCCAGTAATTGAATAAGAGAACTGCGTCCGGCTAAAAGACGTTAAAGACAGCGCTACTTGGGAGGCAACCCAATGTTTTATGTTTCTTTCTTTTATGAAATTAGTTTTAATTTGAATAGTCTCACTTGATGGGTATTTTTGGTTGTGTTGTGATGGCAGGTGAATTAGAGATTAACCACGAAAACGCTGGAAATTAAGGCAGTGCCGCGACGCCGAGGCGCGTTTTCAGTATTAAAAAGCCCAATATCGCCAATCTCTTCCCACAATCACACAAACCTTTCTCCATCTCTCTCTAAATGTGCCGAAAATCCACTCTCTTTCACAAAAATCTTCCACAACCTCACCCAAATTCTTCCAAAATTCCTACACACCATCACCATTAAAACCCCTCATATCTTTCACCATCATCACCTCTTCACTTGGGTCAAGAAATTTGTGAAGAACAACTCTTCAAAAGGGTAATCTTCACCACTTTTCTTGAAATTCCGTGGCTAGTAGTGAAAGTAGCTGCAAGTTTTGGGTTTTGTATGGGCTCTTTTGGTATTGTGTTGTGTGATTGGGGGTTGCTTTTTGAGGTGTTGTGTTTTTGTTGTTGTTGTACGGTGTTGTTGATTGGGTGTGAATTTTGGTGTGATTGTTGTTGGGTATAGCTGTGGGTCATTGTGTTGCGTTGATTTTCGTTGAATGGAATTGATAGTTGTTGGGGATTCTTGAGGAAACAAAGGAAACTCTGTTGAAAATTCCTCCAACACCCCTAACAATGGCCTCTAGAAAACGAACTGTCAGAACCACCTCATCTTCATCTGCTCCAGACTATGATGTGACTCGATTCATCAACAAAAAAGCGGAGGATCGGTACAACAAAATAAGTACTAGAGTTTTGATACAAGAAAGAGACATGGATTACCAGGCCATGCCATATGATGAGGATGATGACTACGAGCCCATCAGGGCCATGATCGAGGCAAACGGTTGGGAAAGGTTCGTCGATGCAGAAGAAATCCCACTTCTGAATGCAAACCTTGTTCGAGAATTTTATGCAAATTATCCGGAGCAAAGAAGTGTAAGATGCTTCGTAAGAGGGCGGTATGTGCCCGTCAATGCTGAGGCAGTGAATGCAGTACTTGGGACCGTGACTGTTGGGGACCAAGATTATAATCCGCATGATTTCAGGAATTGGTCTAGAAACGTCAACCACATCGTGTGAGACATAGTTGCAGAGGTATTATGTTACTCAGGAGCCGAATTTCACTTTCTCGCAATGGGTCCAGGGGACTTGCCCGGTGCCAATTTAACAGAACAGCCAGGGGTTGGCTATATTTCATAAGTGCTCGCTTGATTCCGTCAACTCATTTTTCCAATGTGCCCCAGGACAGAATCAAGCTTGTATATGACATCATGTCGGGCAAGGTGATTGATATTGGGGTAGAAATAGTGCAGAGTATAGGAGAAATCAGCAGGCTGACTACAACCGGCGGACTGGGACATGGATCACTCATTTCTGCTTTATGTGCTAGGCATGAAGTCCCAATGTTCGCCACAAACATTCTCGAGAAGATCCAGTCACCTGTAATCTACAGTTTAGTGCACTCTTTCCTTGACCCTACAACAAGACCAGCAGAAAGGAAAAGAGGCTCAGTTAGAGCAGACGCAATTACCATGGAAGAAGAAGAACCTGAAACAGCTGCGTACTATGAAGCAGGCGGAAGCAGCCACCAACCTCCCTTGACTTTGGAGCCCCCAGTGCAAATGATGGAGCAAATGCTCGCTCTTAAATCAACAAAGAATGTTGCAAAACCAAGAGAACATGATGCATAGTCAACAACAATTGATGCAAGACCATCGACACCTGGCCCAGCGTGTTGATGATTTGAATACCATGTTCACCAGTGGTCCATGTAACATCCGCCACCGCCACCATCTTGAGCCGTTGTTTGGTGTCTGTAAGTCTTCCCTTTTTAATTTTAAGTCTTTACACATTTGGGACAATGTGTCATTCAAGTTTGGGGGGAGTCTTAGTTTGTTTTGAGTCCTTTTTTATTTTGTTTTACTGTTTTATGAGTCTTTTATGTGTCTATAAAAAATTAAAAATAAATTTTTTATGATCACGTATGTTGTAGTTGCTGAAGCTATCTAATGGATTAAGTGGGATAATGTAATGGAATTGAAAGTAAAAATTTGTGTACTTAAGTTAGATATGCCAAAAATTCATGACATCTAATTATTTGGGATATTTGTGCTTAGCCTATGTGTTGTCAATCATGGAAAGAAAGGTTGAAAAATGTCTAGAAAATCTGTTTGCTTGTTATTTGAGGCGAAATAGTTAAGATATATATGTTTAGGGAGATGATTCAGGCATTTTTTTGATAGCCCTTCTTACCGTTTATTACATACCCTGACGGAAATTGTATCACTAGTCAGCCCCTTTGAGCCTAATATAATATCTTTTCTTTGACACCCTATGATTCCCTGTTTGTGTCATAAGTTATAATTGAAAACTCTTGGAATGTAAAGTGTTGAAAAAGAATAAAAAAAGAGTGAAAAATATGCAAAAGTCTAAATTTGGGGTGCCTGTTATTTATAATACATATCATTCTCTCAAAAGAAAAGGGGGGGAAAATAGGTATGAGACTAAAAAGAAAGTTAAAAGAAGGAAAAATGAGTTGAATGAAAAATGCTTATGGTACGTAATTTGAGCCTAAATGCCTACTTTTATCTACCCATGCCTAAGTTTACATTACAACCCTTGAAAGTCCTGATGATTTTAATGTGTATGTCTATGATTAGTGGAGAATAGCAAGTAAACATGTCTGTAGCATTTTGGGAAAGGTTAAATGAATTGACATGCACAGGTTAGGTGTTTGTATTTTCAGTGATTGTGATCTAAGTGAATTTGCGAAATATCTAACTTGAAATTCTAGATTGCTGAAATTTCATGCCATACATGTTCCAACATATTATCTCAACTGTCATCCAGGATTCTCTAGTAACATTGGCACAACTACTTGATCAGAGTCTTAGAGTCTTTTCCTTGATTTCTTTGATTTTTGTTTTGATCTTTACTCGAGGGCGAGTAAAGGTTAAGTTTGGGGTATTTGTTAGGCATATTTTATATACACTTTTTGAGTCATTTTTAGTTAGTATTTTTCTCATTTTCTTTGAAATTAGTACTGTGTTATGGTCGATTTTCTTTCTTTTGAGTCACAGTGGTTCTAAATAGAGAAATGGCGAAAAGAGGCCGAAACTGAGCAGAAAAGGGGGTCCCCGAGGCAAATGGATGAAAGTTGGCATCACCCGAAGGCTGCGCAGCGGCCACGCATATATTGAGAGCTGCAGATGTTTAGGCGCCGCGGTAACGCAGGCTACCATACGACGCGTGTTTTTCCAGATCTGAGGCGAATTTGGCAAGGGGCAAAAGGGTCTGAAGCAAGAGTTTTAGACAGCGTATATAAACCCCTAGGACAGATTTTATTAGGGCATCTCGCAGAAATTCATTTGTATGTTGCTTTATCATAAATACGTCATGCTTGTGTGTTTTTACCCTTCGAGCCTCTTAGTAAGCTTTGATGAAAGTATCTATAAGAGTAGCAAATGAATCAATAGAGTTTTCGGGTAAATGAGTATACTAAGAGTGTGCTCCCTTTCTGAGTGTCTGGATGAATTTTTTCAGCATGACATATTCGATCTCGTGTTGTTTGATATCGTGCCCGATGGCGGCTGCTTCGAAGGTCATGATGTACTTTTCTGGATATGTTGTGTCATCGTATTTTGGTATGTCATGCATCTTGAACTTCTTCGGGGTAGGGACGGGGGCTGCGCTTTTTGTGTACGGAAAGACACCATATCTCCTGGATCTTGCGCACTTTATGATAGGCGGTGCTCCGGGTATCTGGCTCTTTCGCTCATACATTTTCTTTTTCACCCTACGCGGTCCCTCTGTGAACACGTCCATCTGGTCTTTCTCGTCCTCTTCCCGTTTTTTGCTGGATTCTAGTGCGGTCGAGTTTTTCGTGCATTTTGATTTGATACCGGAGTCACTGTCCTGGAATGGGCAGCTATAGCGGCCACCGCTGCTTCCATGTGCATCATCATCTCATTTTGCGCTTCTATGATAGTTGTGATTGTCTCCTTGGTGACAGATCCTCCCTTATCAGTGGGTTTGCCGGTTTGAGATTTGGCCGAACTCTTTCCTTAAGGCGTTTCCTTCTGGGCCTTTTCAGTCTTATCATTATCCAAGGTTCCTTTCTCCGCTCTTGTACGGGACGCTCCTCTGACTCCGTGTGTAGGGTCTGTGATTGATTCGTCAGAACCTGATATTCGATGGGTACCTATTCTTCCCTAAGTTCCTTTGATCCGTGAGCGCTGATATTTTGCCCTGACATGCTTTCTTTTTTCTCTTTGAGTGTAGTGTTTTCGTTCAGGTTTTTCAAGAAAATCGGCTACAAATCGAGACAACACCACAATTGTATATACCTACGGACGGCGTCAAACTATTTTTCGATGAAAATGATTCTAACCAGAAATACAGTTAGAGATTTGTATTCAAGAGTTTAAAGACAAGTAGGTCGTATCCGACCCGAAGACCCTCTTAAACGAGTTCGGAATTACTAGCTAGGTTACAAATTTATGAGATAACAATGAATAATATCGGAACAAGACCCGAGAATAATGTATTTGCTTCAGAGATTTTTCTTACAAGTGTTGGCTTAGAGAGAATACAATGTGTGTTCCTTCTTTTCTAAGTCTTGTATATATAAGACAAACCTAAACTATTATGCCCTCCTAAAGCTATGACGACGTGAGCACACTGACGTCATCGTGCTCATGCGCGTCGCGGCATTCTGATCTAAGAAGGTTGAAATGTTCGCCAACATTTCCGGAGACGTTTCTATCCAATACAATTTTAAATAAATAGTTACGTGATTGAATAGCAGTGGCTACCATTGCTGAACAGCATCAGGAACAACCTCAAGCTGTGTCCCAGGCCAAGAAGATGTTGCTGATCCCGTAGAAACTGGAGCCACGCTTGAAAGGACGAACCAAGGAACTCAGACGACTAGCTAGGAAAACAGAACTCTTAAGGATACTTTGAATAACAAGCTTTCGTAATGATAAACAACAACAATAGAATGGAGATGGAGTTAGGAGTTCTATTTTGTGAAGAGTATTTTGATAGAACTAGAAAAAAACATTATTAAGGATAAAAATAATAAATATATGATCAAAGTAAAAGTGCTTGTAAATTTAAAAGGCATAAATTTGGTGTGACCAATCTAATTATTGCTTTTGGCTTATTTTGATTATAAAAACTTTGAGGGTGCATTTAGTTCGCGCATGGTAAACGGAATGAAATCTAGTAAGGGAATGAAATGGAAAGGAAAGGAATTACCTGATTGTCCCTACATGTTTGGTTCTGGGTGGTCCGGGGTCGGGGGTGGTCCGAGTTGGGGAAAGGGAATCCAAATAACTAGTGGGGTGGGGGAATCAAGGAAAGGGAATGAAAGTGGAAAAGGGGTAAAGGGAATGAAAAAATAAGGCCAAACAAACAACAACAAAGGGAATTTCATTCCTCCATTCCCTTTCCCTTTTCTGTTTACCCCGAATCAAATGCACCCTGAGTGTTTTCCAAATGCATAGATAAGTTGAAAGTTAAGTTATTTATAGCGTCGATGTAATAAATATTTTATACTACTAGATCACTTTTACTTCTTATAGGTGTTTTATCTTATTTTTCAAATTTATAAATCGCATGTCGCGCCCTTTTCCGGCCGCGGCATTTATTTTCTAAACTCCTGCTGCTCAAATTAAAGGTTAGAAAAATAAAATAATAAAAGGGAATCATATTAAAAGGGTGCTAAAATATAAGAGGATGCTAAAAGGTGCTAAAGTTTAAAAAGATTAATTTTAAAGCTAAAGGGTGCTAAAAGTGCAAAAAATGCTAAAGATGCTAAAGTTTAAAAGAGGCTAAAATTTAAAATGCTAAAGAGTGCTAAAAGGCTAAAGGGTTGCTAGAATGCTAAGGGTTCGCGGAGTCGCCACCTAATTAGTTTGGGTGAATTAGGACACCTAAATGTTTAACTAGTTTAAAGTGAAACATTAACTCCATTTTATGGTCTGCTAAACTTAGTGAGATTCTGGGTAAGGGTTCTTTATTAATCTAGAGGGAAGGGGTTAGGCACCTCTAAGATCCGCTTAACTCACGGTTGTCTGCCAAACCTAGGGTAATTATTATGTTTAAAAATGCAAAATAAAAGCTACACCGCTTAGTAAAATGCGAAGATGTTAAAATGTTAAAATGTTTAAAAGGTGCTTTCTGAAAAGGTTGCTAAAGGTATTAAATGCTAGAAGGCTTAGAAAAGTGTTAGGAAATAATAAAAGTGCTAAAATGTTTAAAAGACTTAAAGATTTCAAAAGGTCAAGGGTGCTAAATGGAAAAGATGCTAGGTGCTAAAGGTATTTATATTATTTATAAAAGATGGTGTAAAATTGATTTATCATAGATCATGCATTTTATAAAGGATTTAAAGGACTTGTGCTACATGTAGAGTTTAAAAGTGTTCATTTACCTTTATTTATAAATAAGTGATTGAAACTAATTTATAAGCTAAAGGTATGCACTTACTTGAAAATTTGATTTATGTGGCCTAGTGCAAAAGACGGTGATCATTTGACAAGTTTAGTCATGCGTGGCAATCCTAAAATAATTAACTTAAAGGAAGCAAATTTCTAGTATCCAACTACTCGCTAATTTATTGATTCAAGATTCAATTATTCTAAGTGTTCTAATAATTAATGTAGCGTTAGACAATTAATTACAACAAATGAATAGGAAGGATATGAATTAACAATGGTAACTCGAAGAATGGCGATATCCTTTCGCCGCGGTTTGAAATTCCTATGCTAGATGAGTGCACATAAATGTGGGCCTTCTTTTGAAGTAGCTCAAGATGAGTTTCCAGTGAAACTCTTTATTTTGCTCCGGTCGTGCCGCTTCTCCAGGCGAACCGAGGCGTGATCAAGTCGTCGTCCACCCGACGGGTTATTGCGATGCGATTGAAAGCGGTAAGGCTTGCTATTGAGAATACTCACCGATGTGCGATCGACTTGCTGACTAAGAAGAAGGGGTTTTGAATCGGTGTTCTTGCTACTTCCTCTTGAACTCGGACGATCGATGCTATGACCGCTCTCCTGTTTACGCTCTTGCGGTATCTACATGTTCGGCCGATGCCCTCTCTCGCTCTCTTGTCCTAAAATTGATGCCGCCTCACTCCGCTCTTGTACTCTCTTGTGCTCTGCGTTCGATCGATGATTTCCCTCTACTCCTGCTGCGTGTGCTTATATAGCCCTAACTACAGGTTAATGTTGGTCGATAAATAAAGGTTGATTACGTGCTATTTCTAGGTGTGATTTGGTATTGATTGGCTAAGATTGTGAGGGATGATTTGAATCATATTTCGGGTGATGGTTATGGTAAGCATCGTTGGAGAAGGTAAGGGGAAACCCCGGATTCTCTGGCGAGAATCTCGGGGTTGGGTCTTTGGCGATGCAGGTAAGGCGAGATGGGTGTGTCATTTGCGTTTAGGTTTTCTTGTTGAAGGTTTTGTGCGTTTGAGGAGATGATAGAAAATTTGAAGTATAATGGCGAAAGAAATCTTTGAGTTATTATCTTGTGGGCATTGGTAAGTGGAAAAGGGTTGGGCCGCGGTATTGGGCCTACAGAACTTGGGTCGTCGGTGGGACTGATGGCGCGGGTTTGGACGAATTAAAGGGGTGTTGAAATTTGGGTAGTTATTAGGGTGTTGGGTATTAAGTTAGTGGGTATTTAATTAGGAGTTAATTAATTAATTAGTGGTGAGTTTTAGGTATTTAATTCTAGGTAAGTGTATTATTAATTAATTAGTGATAACTTAAATTAACAAATGTGATTAAATTATTTAGGTGCTCCATTAATCTAATTGTTATCAAAATATAAATGCGGGCGTGCTATTTAATTAATGCTCAATACTTTAGACCTGGCAAGGCTATTATTTAAAAATCTTATTATTGCGCATTATTGCGGAGTCAAATTAAAAATTGAATTGCGTTTAGATTAAATTATTTAAATGCTAAATGCGAGTATGATATTTAAGAATCGTTTAAAGCTTTGCAAATGATTACTAATAAATGCGGCTATGCTACCTGACACGACGTTATCGCTAAATTATTTATTTTATGCATTTATTAATTATTTAAGAATTACGACAAAGCTTAAAGTTAATAAATGCGGGCGCGGGACTCTAAGTGCTTAAAACTCTACGTAAGACGCGATGTCATTATTAAATTAATTATCAATGCCTGTATTTATGTTTTATTGTTGTATTTTATTATAAAAATCCTAAAACATTATTTTTACAAAATTAGTGTAATTTTATAGTTAATGGCTGGACGGGAGGGTCAAAATTGGATGTCAACATCGCACATTTAAGGAGGCTTACTTATACATATGAATTGGGTGATTTGATAGTATTAAAAATACATATTACCAATGCATATAATCTGAACTTACAAGTTAGAAACTACTTTTAAGCTAATTTGACCATTTAACTTATAAACTTAATCAAACAATGTGAGCTTTTATTGGCGGAGCCACTAAGGGGCTAGGGGTCATCCGAATCTTTTTCGGCGAAAAAATAAAATTATGTAAATAAGATTAAAATTAATTTATATATATATATATATATAACTTGACTTCTTCGTGTGTTTAAGAATTCTGATTCGTCAGGCAGTCAGGTAGTAGCAACGGTCCGCAATTATAGGTGTGGGGTAAATTAATATAACACCATGATTGGAGCAGATAGGCTCGTACTAATTGTGTTTGGTTGAGCTTATTTTAAGCTCATAAGTATTTTTTTTTAATAAACACTTATTAAAATATTGAGAGGTGTTTGGTTGAGCTTATTTTAAAATAGGAGTAGAGCTTATTTTAAAATAAGCACTTATTCCAAATGTCCAAAATTTTAGATTTTTGGAGTAGATGTAAAATGACTTAAAATTTTTGTTTTTTTTTAACAAAAGTATTTTTTTGATTGGCAACCAAACACCTAACAACTTTTTGATAAAAACTCTATTTTTAAAAGTTTTACTTCTATAAACTCTTTTTAATAAGTTGTACCAAACGGAGCCTAAGTATACTATTGTAGTTGGATTCTAACATGGCATTTGAAGTTGCTAGTACTTCTATACATCGATCAATCCTTTTATATCACAATATTAAATGTAACTTATAGATCAATCCTTTTAAAGAGAAATTTAGATATTAATTCGTATATATAAAAGATTGTCAGAGTAATCACACATAATTAAGACTTACATATACTGTAGTAATATAACTAAGCCTCAGATGACAAACAAAAGACTTCCAAACACTAATGATAATTATTTAAAGAAAGAGCGCCTTCTGATCATGGGATCTTTTAGATTTTTACTGTTGCTATATACAAGTGATCGCTAAATATTACTTACCTCACAAACCTAAACCAACTCTACAAGAAACATATATTTTTCGAACAAATCCACCTCCAATTAGCCAGTAAAAAATGAGAAATCTTGATTATTGTCAAAGTAATAATGATCAGTCATCCATAGTGAATCTGGGCAATAATCCCATGTGGTTGTTGATGCCATAACTGGTACATTATTCCTTGTTTCAATTTCTTCTGATGATGATTCCACTTCTTTCCAGATTTCATCCATGGAGTAGACCATCATGTTCTGTTCCCCTTCATATATTTTATTTTCTCCAGCAACTTGTTCCAGGAGCTCGAGTCCATCGTTATTGTAAAAATTTGTCTCGTTTTGTTCAGTACCAATGGGCATGGGGTCCACAGTATGACTGTTGGCAGAGGAAGATGAACAATTGGAGAAGGATGAAGATGGAGAAAATGAAGCTTTATTATTCTTCTTTTGATCTTGAGCTTGTTTCCTCATGTGGGTTCTCCAGTAATTCTTAATTTCATTATCAGTTCGTCCTGGTAATTTTCCAGCAATTTTTGACCATCTGCACTTATAGTAGGGGTGTTAAATAGGTGGATTAAATTAAATTTACAGAGTCAAAGCAGCTTGAATCAAGTTGAGTCATAATGTGTCTAGAATTTGTTTTGAGTCAAAATAAGCGGATCGGTTTAGGCTAAATAATGAGTAACGTTTAATTACCAAATCAAAATGATAATTTTTTTAATTTATTATGATTATATCTAACCAATTAACCAAATTAAAACAATTTTTATCTGTCTTAATAATTTTGTGTGGAATTTGGGTTGCCATGGTGTATATATATACATATGCCTAATAAATGACCAATAATAAGAGTTGTGGTAGTGGGATGAATCCCACCATTTTGAACTAGAGGTCATGGATTCAGCCTTAAAATGAAGTCTTCTTTAATATCCTTCCAGATGGAACTTTCCAGCACAACTTCAAACTAATCAAGCCTAAACCAATTACTGGAATCTGAATAGAAAACCAAAAAATTATATGCCTAGCACGAATTTGTTCAGTCCAATCTATACAACTTAGGTGGGTTGAGCAGTGCTAAATATGAAAAGTAAAAAAGGACACTAACACATCAAGGGTTATTGAAATGAGAAAAGAAGTTGAAAATACAAACCTATTTCCATATTTGGAGTGGAGTTGAAGAACAAGACGTTCTTCTCGAGGGGTCATCCTGCCACGTTTGAGACCAGGATTCAAGTAATTAACCCATCGCAATCTGCAACTCTTTCCACTTCTTTTCAAACCTGTCAATAAAGGAATAACAAAGAAATGGAATGCAGAAGAAAAGGTTATTAAACTTGCTCCCTTCACTAAATACGTACTATGCCATGGCCAAAACTAGCTAGCCTATATACCTATTTTATTTTTCTCGCCCGCCAACCAACCTTCAAACCTGAAACTTTCGCCAGAAAATCCCAGCGACGATCACCAAACATCTTCACATAAAATACTAGTTGGAGATCTTCTTGTTCTGTCCATGGACCTTTTCTTATTTCTTCTTGCACCATTGTTTTGTAACTCTCACTAGCTAGAATGTTGCTTTTTTCTGAGTGACTTGTTGGTGATTGATACTTCATACTAGTGTACACGAGTGATATTTATACTGGGAATAATCGCCTTCCGTTTGTCCTAATTCTCTTAGTTATACTTTCTCCATTTCAATATATGTCAGGGGTGTTTGATTGGGCGTGAAATTTAAAAAAGAAACTTTTGAAATTTGTAGTAATTTAAAATAAATTATAAATATTTGTGTGATTATAATGTTTTTTCTTACAAATAAAATAAAAATTGAAATTAAATTAGTTCTAGATAAGAAACTATAACATTTTTCTTATCATAGAATTAAAAATAATAAGAAAATAAATTGGAAAAAAACATGACTGCAGCCTCCATATGCGGGATCAGTAGAAGGATCGGACGAAGTGCATTATCAGACGATCTTGCATTTCTGCGGGATGAAGTTTTCACGGCTAAAAAAATAAATTGAAATTATATTTGGGAATATGTCTATTAACAAGTGGTCTAGGAGTGCTCATTTAATTTATAAGTGGTCGAGAAACCAATTGTTGCCATATGATGCAAGCCATTAACAGGAAGGACCCAAATGATGATACATCAGATAAGAGGTTGATATGTTTGATGTGATGTAACTTTATTCTTTCATAAGTTGCTGCCCATTTCGTAGTTGCATTCTTTTGGGAATTTCTCATATTTCATCCTCATCCCTGTGAAAACAAGTACTTCTTTTGTTTTGTTGTGTAGGGTGGTGTAACTCGTGGTTAATTTGATATGAAATTTAAGAAAAAAGAAACACTTTTGTCAAATATCAAATATATAATTAGGCTTGTGATCTCAAACATATATATATATATATATATATATATATATAATTTAAAATTAAAAAAATTCAAAATATAGAAAAATGTTATTCGTTTTGAAACAAATTGAAAAGGAAAGATTATCATAACAAAATGAATAATAAGTGTAACCGCTTAAATTTTTAGATGAAATGGTAACAAAGTTCATCATGACATGAGAGTTGGGAAGTAGGCAGGTCCTGAATTCGAGTTTCACTCCACCTTTTATTAAAGAATGAATTCCTACGTGCTTTTCAATTAAATAGTAACACCCTTCAACAATAAGGAAGTCATGTGTCCAATGCGCACACACTATATATATATATATATATATATCTACTCAGTCTCTTTTCTGAAAAGTTGAATATAGTAAAGGTAAGTATTTTAAGGTAAATTAGTATTTTCTTCGTCTCAATTTGTTTGAAGGTTGACCAGTTTGGAGGTCAAACATCTTTATCTTTGACTTAATTTTAAACATAGATTTTTTGAGTATTTTATAATAAAATTTACATATTTAAAAACTATATAAAAAGTATTATAAGTCTGGATAATTAATAATTCACAATATATGAAAAGAGTTAGAGAAAATCATAGTAAAAGAAAAAGTAGTTTGACTTTCAAACTGGTCAACCTACAAACAAAGGACAGAGGGAGTATTTAATACGTTTTTGTTGTAATTTAACGAGTAATTAAATATATATTTTTGAATCATTTGATAAAGCTCTCATCGCTAACAAACTTATTCGTTATTAAGAGGTGTTACGTTCTTCAATATTATTGCAAACCCCTTGTAGGAATTGTATAGATCTGTTTAGTATCCCTTGACTTCAGCAAAAGGCCATTCAGAATAATTTGCGTTCCAGTGTTTTTATTTTACAAGTGGAAAATTAAGAGAGGTCAAAAGAAAGAAGGAGGTGCTATTTTTGGTGACGTAGTCGTCAGGTCCGGGGATGATAAGACCATGTCATTGCTCCTTTGGATAGTTTTTCGTCAAATGTTTTTAATAACACTTATTCAATCTCATCTGGGTGCATGTCATTGCCCTTCACCGCACAGGTGTACGACGCCACGTGCTCTTGAGGATCTGTAGTTCCATTGTACTTCGGAAGATTTGACAATTTGAACCTTTTTGGAATCAACTTCGGAGCTGCGCTCGGTGGGAATGACAACTGGATGTATCTCTTTGAGTCTGGTTCCTTCAAGATTGGAGGTGCTTTAGGAATCTTGTCTACCCATGAATTGTAGGTTTTAACCTTCTTTTCATTAGTATCCACCCGTTTGGTCAAATCTTGGAGCAACCTCAAAGACTCATGAGTCCCCGATCCACTGTCATTTTCATCAACCCAATCCTCATCTCATACCGGATCTTCATTGCCGATGGGAAGAGCCTCATCTACCACACTCGCTCCGCTGCTTTTCTTCTCCAACTGGATTATAAGCCTCATGTTGCTCCTTTAGCATGTTAAAGATTCGAGTCAAATTTATTTCACCATCTTCATCATTGTCCTTTTTTCTGACATGACCTTCTTGACCCTTGGGGTGAAATCACGGGGTTGTTGTCATTCACCAGATCAGCGAGCGGAACGCCATTCATTGGATCAATTAGCAGAAAGTCGTTGTTGTTATTGATGTTGTTAGCACCATTTTCACCGTTGTTGTCATCGTGGTTGCTAAGCTCAACTTGAATGTTACTAGCCATTCTGTCGCACTTAGTATTAACTTGTTATCACAAAATCTCAAAAGAAACAAGTGAAATTTGAGTTTGAACAAACCACCACTATTGTTCTTAGCCCTACGGTGGGCGCCAAATTGTTCACCCCAAAAAAAGGTACATTTGAATTTGTAAGTGATTTTTAAGGATACGTGAATTGATTTGCAATAAAGAGTAATAAGTAATTAACAATAAGTAAGCGAATGAAAATAACAAGCAGGAAGATTAGCCTGAAATATTGTGATCTTGATGGAAACTATTCAACGAGTTTGGTTCGATCCTTAGTTGGTTTGCTTCGGGTCCAAGCCAACGATGAGAACTAAAAACCATACTTGTTGTAAGAAAATCGTGCAAGTATGAATAATGAGAATGATGTGCCCTTCCAACATGAAGGTTGACTCCTTTTATAGCTATCAATACAAGGTATTTATGCTCGAGAATCATTCCCTAATTAAATGCAATTAAATGAGAGTAATTGTCACTTATTGAACAAAGAGTAATGGCATGCGTCATATCCAGAACGGGTACGCACTGAGCTCCTCCGGTCCTCCATCCGGTGCCACCTGATTCGGTCGCTATCCGGTCTTGCTTTGATACCCGGACTCACCCCGGTGCAACTCGCATCCAGTGCAGAATTATATCGCCTCCTTCGATTTCCATATTTAAACTATACCACGTGTCGTGCCGGTTTTCACCGTATACAACTTTGAAGGTGTAGCTAGAGGTGGAGGCTAATTTTTAATCGGAGGTTCAATATGTGTCTTAGATATATATATATATATATATATATATATAAAAAGTTCTAACATATATATATATATATAATTCGCAGTAGTTTGGATCAAAAATATTTCCCCTAGCTAATCCGCCCGTGAGTGTATCAATAGTTAATTTGTCGTAACGATAAGAACATTAATTTACGGAGATAAGTGCATGTCATTTTCTACATAATAAAGTCATTTTCATTTTATACGCGTCAAATTACTTTGATTGTGCACTTAGCAGCCTCAACATATTTAATATACTTGTTATTATACTGAGAGACCAAACATAGTTACGTTAGACATATTACACAAGACCACTAAGAAACAATATATTAATATGTAAAATGTCATGTATTTTTGCTAGATTCCACTTTCTGATATCAAGTTTTCCTTTTTTACTTTTTTTGTGCTGGAATAACTACAGTCCTTAGCACTGGAGAGGCCACAGTCAAAGAAACAACAAAAGCACTAGGGCCTTCTTTCAAGGAAGAATTAAATAAAACATACATATACGTGACGTGGACGTCACTATTTTTTGTGGTCAGTCCACTTAAATTTTATCCTTCCCATCTTTATAAAATTTAAGGGGCATGCATGTTTTCCGCGAAGGGCCACCTCCATTCTCTTGAGGCTTCTATTATAGTCAGTCTTAATCTGACTTCTTGAATTCAGACAACCAGACGTTAATATTCTTGAAGTTCAACCAAACGTGGATATTCTTGAAGTATATATTAGCTCTAGATTGAGCTATCAAGATAATAATTCTAAGCCAATCTCTTGTGAGTTGCGTAAGTGGGTTTATTGGTGAGTTAGTCTTGTCTAGTCTGCAACAAAAAGATATGGGGTGTTACTTCAATTAGTTTTAACTTTTAAATGATTGATTAAGGTTAATGCAAAACCAAAAACAAAAAAAAAAGAGGTCATTATATAAGCTAATTAATTGACTTTTTTGGGACGTAAGTGGATTTGATTAATATGTTTTTTTCCTTTTTAATTCCCCTTGTTGGTGGGAAGTGGAGTTTTACTATATATTGTAGTGTTACAAGAGTTTTATGTTGTTCACATATAAGATACTAACTAAAAAGAATCACTCATAATAAGTGAAATTAGTTATTTAAAAAATAAAATAATTAACATGCTATAATGAATTAAATTATAAGGTAAAAGATTATACTATAATTACCTGGGAAAAAGTCATGTTTTTTTCAATAATATCTTTGTCACTTATTCTATATAGATTTGATAAATGTTGGTAACTCTCATATATATATATATATATATAGTATATATCGATTAGAATAGAAAGATTTGGGTAAAGGACGAGTAAAATCGCCTCAGCAAATTAACTTCTTATTTTCTAAAGGATCCCACGTTGAGAGCTAGACCTCGCCAAATGATCTTATGTATCCCAATGAAGGGTTCTGCACAAAGAAAGCCTCAAATTAACAAGGGGATGCAGGCTGCTAAGTGTAACGCTGCCGAACCTTAGACTTTGTTGTTTGTACCGTGTCTATTCCTTATGACTTCGAGGCCTTTTCTAGATTTGATGCCTCTAAATAATTAAATTGAACAAACGGAATCCCACTATAGTAATAAAAAATAGAACATTCAAAATAACAAAATAAAAAAATAAAAAATGACTTGTAACGGTAAAGCTATAAACTATCGTATCCCGAGGATTACAAAAAAGTATATAACTTCATTATAGTTATCTATAGCCGTTAGCCGAGTATCTAATTTCTCAATTAAAGTAATTTAGCTATTAACACAGTTAATTCAGGTTGGCCACCTTTAATTGTTTTTTGGTTGGCATGCCCTCAATATGCTTGGACAAGAGCTAGTTCCATTTATTTATTTTCTTGATAAAAGGAATAAAATGTGGAGGGTCCAAGCTGGATTGATTTCATTTTTTAAATTTGCTATAGTAGACTTATCAGATTGTAAAAGTAAAGGCCATTAACTTTACGAATCCAGAAGATATATATAATATACTTAGTGCTAGAATTTAGGAGAAAAAAGTACTTATGACGTCAAACATTTTGGACCAGCTTTAAAACTATATGGATTTTGTCATTATTTTTAAAACTAGAGGTAATATATACTTTTTGATCTCTGTTCAATTAAGAAAAACACTAGCTTGTGGTTGTTACTACTTACTATGTAGTACTGTAACTTTGTTTAGGTATATCAGAGAACTAGATCTTCTTGCCAAACGATTTCATTAATAAGTTAAAATTTATTGGTAAGATTGGAAACAATAATTGCTAAAATAAATTTTCAGTCCAAGTTTAGAGGTAAAAAAAATATTTTCTCCTTTTAAAATTATGCAACTATATATAGGACTGTTATCAAATTAGTCCTTTTTTCAACTCTATGATAACTATCACTAGTTATGTGAAAACACACAGATAACACATATGGGGTTTCACCTTAAGGTCCTTAATTATCCATTCTTGAATTAAAATGTAGTCATTCTGGCCTATCTTCACTAGTTAGTTCCAACGGGCTATCACTTCGTAAAAGCGACATTCCTGATGAAAGTTTTTGCACGCTTTTAAATGTGACAAGCATGAATAATTGTCATTGTAGTCCAATTATAATTAGGAAGATTAGTTACCTAATTTATAAATGAGTAAATAATTAGGTAACACTATATATTGTACATAATAATCAATGAAAGACATGGAACATATTCATTTATGATATCAGTAACCAAACTCTAAAATTCTCTAAAGTCGCCGACCCACCCCTCTTCTTTCTACTACCTCTCGTATGTTACCTCTCTCCTCTTCCCCAAATTTTTCAATGGCTCAACAATCTAAATTTCATCCTGCTCTGGCAGTTAACAACATCAAAAATTTTATTCTCATAAATCTTGAGATGGAAAAGGGTCAGTATTCCTCCCGGGCAGAATTGTTTAAGATTCATTTTCGTGTGTACAAAATTATCGACCATATCATCCTCTTGATGCTAATGGTATTCGTTCTATGTGGATTTTTAGACATAAAAAGAAATTTGACGGTTCTTTTGAGAGGCACAGGACCCGTTTTGTAGGTGATGGCAGATCTCAACAGGTGGGCGTGGATTGTGATGAAATCTTCAGCCCGGTGGTAAAATCGGCAACTATTCATACCGTTCTCAGTATTGCTTTATCCAAATCATGGCCCATTCATCAGCTGGATGTCAAAAACGTCTTCTTGCATGGAGACCTTCATGAGACTGTGTATATGCATCAGTCTTTAGGATTCGGGAATCCAGTCCATTCATATTATGTGTGTCATTTTAAATAAATCGTTCTATGGACTGAAACAAACTCCTCGTGCATGGTGCCAACGGTTTGCTGACTTTATATCCTCTATCGATTTTTACATAGCAAATCTGATCACTCACTTTTCATCTATAGTAAGGGTAACGACATGACATGCATTTTGTTATATGTTGATGATATCATCCTAACTACATCTTCTGATGCACTTCGCTGATCCATTATGTCACTATTTGTCTCTAAGTTTGCTATGAAGGATTTGTGCCCCCTAAGCTATTTTTTGGGCATTCTGTTACGAGGCATGCATGTGACTTATTTTCTTGTCAAAAGAAGTACGCCGAAGAGATCTGTAACCGAGCAGATGTTGCGATATTTCTAAGTGCTTACGCAAGTGTACGTATTGTTCAAGTAATAAAGATCTGTAAGACCGAGTTTATCGTCCACAGAGACTGGTTTATTAAGTAATGGTTATCTATTCTATGGTATCAATTTGGTTTACGTTCTTTAGTTTTAGATTGATGACTAAGAATTATGACTAAGTGCAGAAAATAAACTAAAGATGATTATACTTTGGGTTTATAACAGTTATGAAGGAAATAGGGTTCCAATCTCCTCAACTATCCACTATTTCATGTGTTAATGCAATGCTAATGATTCTTCTTCTTATTAAGATAGCAGGTTAACTAATCTGTCATTATATTCCGGTTAGTACATACAAGAGCTCAACCTTATGCAGAAATATTCTATATTTCTATGATAAGTTTTACCACGCAGGAAGATTAAGAACAATAACATATAATACTACACAAGTATCGGGGTACTTTCGTCCACGATTTTAACCTATGTCTAGACAATTACAGCATATTCAAATCTCACCTTTCAGATTTTTTATTCGAAATCATATAAGTGATGACAATTAATAGCTAGTTAATTATCAAGCAATCATAACAATATTGAATAGATCTTAATACGCTGAAGAAGAACTCAAAAACTAATGCATTAACTATATGAGAGAGCTTCAAGAAGATTCGATGGAAACCCTACTAAAGTAATTAGCTCATAAACATTGTCATGTCAAGAACTAAATTACAATTCAACATAAACTGAAATAAAATAAGGGAAAGAAAGTACTTGAACAATAAGATGTCTCCAATTGTCGCTTGTAGTCGTCGTTCTCCTCTCCAAAGTATGATAAATAAATATTGACAGGGTTTAGGATATTTATATCTGAGAAAAACCTTGCTTCGGACCCCTTTACCCTTGTCCAATTTCGACCCAACTTTTCTGAAAATACGTGTCGGCACCGCGGTGCTAATTCCTCACGAAATAACTGTAGCTCACTGGACATATGACACCGCGGTGCCTCTAGCCAGGACCGTTGTGCCTTCGACGGTATTTCAGTTTCGGACTTTCGACAATTTTTACGCCTCGGTGGCTAATTTTCCTGACCGCTGTTCCATGGCACCGCTGTCTTGCCAGCGCGATCATGCCGCTATCTCGATTCTCGCCTGCCTGATTTGTTCTATTCTTCGTGGCACTTTTTAGGCTTCATTCCTTGGGTTGTGCTTGTGCAATTTGCATCTCAATTAAGCTCATTTCGTCCTCAAAAGTGGTATTTCTCCTTTATGACCGCTGTGACACAAAATGAAGGAAAACCACAACTATACGCAGAATAAAAGAGTAAAATACTAACTAAAAAGGACACAAAAGTGTATACAAAATACACTTAACAAACACCCTCAAACTTACACATTACTCGCCCTCGAGTAAAGCACAAAACAAAAATAAAAATAAAAACAAAGACTATGAAATGGATAAGTAGTTTTAGCAATGCTTCTTCAAAATCATGGATGAAAGTTGGGATAATATGTTAGAATATACATAGCATGAATATTTATCAATCTAGAATTTCAAGTTAGATATTTTGCAAATTCACTTAGATCATGATCAATTGGAAATACAAATACCTAACATATGCATGTCAATCTCATTCCATCTTTCCCAAAAGCTATAGATTTGTTTACTTGTTATTCTCCACTAATCATAGACATGCATATTAAAGATCATCAGGACTTTCACTGGTTGTAATTGATCGGTGTATTTTATATACACCTTTTGAGTCATTTTTAGTTAGTATTTTACTCATTTTATTTATGTTTAGTATAGTATTAGGGTCGTTTTCCTTTCTTTTGTGTCACAGCGGTCAGAAATAGAGAAATAGTGAAAAGGAGATGAAATGAGCATAAAAGAGATGGAATTGCGCACTAAAAGGGCCAAGAAATGAAGTCTAAGAAGTTCCGGAAATTATAGAGGAGATCAGACGAAGTCCGGACGAAAAAAGGACGACGAAACAGAATCCGCGAAAACGCCACCTGGCCATGGCGGCAGCAGTGGCCGCGCGCCAATGTCTTGAAAGTTAGAAAGTTGCTTGATCTTGGTAGCGCCATATGTCGCGGCGCCGACACGGGATTTATGAAATTCTGGGCCGAATTGGACATGTTTTCAGAATCCTAAAGGGATAATTTTTCCTACCTTAAAACCCTTACCTAAAAGGATTCTAATAACTTTTCCTACCTACAAAATCTCTAACCCTTCACCAAAAGGATTCTTTGGCTATAAATACTCTATATCATTAGAAGAAATCATCCAACCATTCTCCATTCCACCATTCACCATTCTACATCCATCCATCCACCAATCCATCTTATAAATATTCCACAACACAACTCTTGGATGCTAGAAGGCTTGGAGACTCGTTCTTGAGTATTTTCTTTTCTTTCTTTTTGCTTTATTTATTTCAATTCATGCATGGAGATCGTATTAGTTCTTAGTGCGACTATGGCTAGGAGCTAATTACTTTATTAGGGATTTCCTTGTGATTCATTTGAAACTCTATTCATGAATTAATATATTAAGTTGATTTCTCCTTCACTTATTTGAGATTTATTCCAATAATGTTTTGAATGCTTGGTAATTACTTGATCATTAATTATCATTATTTATATGATTTCTAATCAAACTTCGAAAGGAGGAGGTTGTGACTATGCTGTAAGTTGGGTAGACATAAGTCGGATTGGGGATGAAAATACCTCAATTACTTGTGTAGCGTTAATAGGGGTTTAAATACCTAAATTTATGCTATTTGCGTAACGTTAACAGGGGTTTTTGTTCTTAATCCTCCTATAGAGTCATCCTTATCACTGAAAGGTAGAAAGGAGCGCTACTGGGGTTGAGTGTTTATATAGCCTTAACGGGAGTATAAAACGGATTAGTAAACCTGTTATCTTAAACGTAGAAGAAGAAGTCAGTCTAATTGTATTAAGAATTGAATAGAGTGGATAGTTGACGATCTTGAAAGCCCTAATTATCCATCATAACTGATTTAAATCAAAGTATTTTTATAATTAGTTTATTTCCTGCATTATTAGTTAGAATTCCAATTCAATTTACGTTAACCAAATAGATACCATAGGATAGATAATCGGTACTTGAAAACCAATCCTTGAGGACGATATTCAGTCTTACCTAGACTATATTACTTGAGTCGACAACGTGCACTTGCGTTAAAGTGTGTGCATTAAATCGTGCATCAGTAATGTAGGCTTAGGCAGAGATAGGTAAAAGTAGGCATTTAGGCTCAAATTACGTACCATAAGCATTTTTCATTCAACTCTTTTTTTCTTCTTTTTGACTTTCGTTTTAGTCTCATACCTATTTGTCTCCTCTTTTTATTTTGAGAGAATGAGACACATTATAAATAACAAGCACCCCCAAACTTAGATTTTTGCATATTTTTCATTTGGGTGCATCAAATTTATATTCTCTTTTTTTATTCTTTTTCAACACTTTTCATTCCAAGAGTTTTCAAATATCACTTATGCCACAACAAAGGATTCATTGGGTGTCAAAGAAAGATCATATTTTAGGCTCAAAGAGGTTGACTAGTGATACAATTTATGTCATGGTAGGTAATGAATGGTAAGAAGGGCTATCAAAGAAATGTCTGAATCATTTCCCTAAGCATGTATATCTTAACTATTTCATCTTCAAATAACAAGCAAACAGATTTTCTAGACATTTTTCAACCTTTCTTTCCATAACTGACACATATAAGTTAAGCACAAGTATCCCAAAGAATTAGATGTCATGAATTTTTGGCATATCTAACTTAAGCACACAGATTTTTGATTTCAATTCCATTACATTACCTCACTTTATCCACTCAATATCGTTAGCAACTACAACATGCATGATCCATAAAAAAAATTATGACTCAAAACACATAAAACAACAAAAAAGACTCAAAACAAAATAAGACACCCCCCGACACTTAATCGACACATTATCCTCAATGTGTGAAGACTAAAAAATAAAGGGACAACTTACTGACACAACAATGGTCATGCGGAGTGCGGAAGGAAGGCCAAATGCGTGCCTGGCCAGAAGGAGGCAGCGGTTACGCTCAGCACGCGGTCTTAATTGCAAAAATTTGGTGTCTTGATTTTACGCATTGTTAATCATTCGTCTTTCGGAGTGATTCCTGCCCTTCGTATGTCATCCAACAACACTAACATACCAGATCGTGAGACTATTCAAGACAAAATAAACAAACTAAAACAAAAATTAGAATAACATAATTAAAACATTGGGTTGCCTTCCAAGTAGCGCTGTCTTTAACGTCTTTTAGTCGGACGCATGTTACTTACTAAATAAATGGGGTAGAGTGTCCCCTCCGTATATCAATTTTAGCATCATTCTTTTTCTCCTCCTTCTCTTCTTTTTCACAGTTCTGATTTCAGAAGAGTTCAATTCTTTTTCATTAATAGCTAGTTCAGAAATCTTACTATCAGGTTCTTCATGCTGCTTTGGTGGTACCCCACGAGCATCAGTACTTATGAGGCTTTTCTTAGGCACAACCTTATCCACTATCCCAATAGCAAAGCATCTAGCATCGACTTGAGGTTCAGTGGGCTGCTTGAAAACTTTGAATACCATCTGCTCACCTTGCACTCTGAGTTTTAACTCCCCTTTTCAACATCAATGAGGGCTCTCTTTGTGGATAGGAATGGTCTTCCAAGGATCATGTGCATATTTTCATCTTCATCCATGTCTAAAATGAGGAAATCAGCAGGAAGGATGAATTTACTCACTTGTACCAACACATCTTCAATAATTCCTTGGGGATGCACAATCGAGCGATCAGCCAGCTGCAGGGTGACTGTGGTTGGTCTTGCTTCCCCCAAACCAAGTCTTTTGAACACATAGAGGGGCATAATATTGATACTTTCCCCCAAATCACATAAATCCCTTTTGCATGTAACACTCCCTATGGTGCAAGGTAAGGTGAAACTCCTTGGGTCTCTCAACTTAGGGGGAAGTTTCTTCTGCAATATAGCACTGCACTCCTCTGTCAGCACCACTGTCTCATAATCTGTCAGCTTCCTCTTCTTAAATAGGATGTCTTTCATGAATTTCACATAAGCTGACATCTGCTCTAAAGCTTCAATGAATGAATGACTGATATGCAGCTTTTTGAATACCTCCAAAAATTTCGAAAACTGCTTATCCAAAGTCTTCTTCTGCAGTCTTTGAGGGTAAGGAATTTTATCTGTATACTCCCTCATCACTGCGGTTGGAGCCTTCTCTAAAATAGGGCGGTCATCAGTAACCCCCTCATTGTCTACCTCAACTGTCTTCCCTACATCCTTCTCCTTTTCAACCACTGGTTGGGGTGCCCTCTGCTCTAACTGCTTCCCACTTCTCAAATTGATTGCTTGACATTGCTCTCTTGGATTCATCACTGTATTACTAGGAAGGTTACCTTGCTCTCTATTATTCAACGTGTTCACCAGTTGTCCCACATGTGTTTCCAAACTCCTGATGGATGACCTAGTCTCGGTCATGAACTAGGTGGTCTCCTTCATGAATTGAGTCTGGGGGTTGTTGGATTCTGTCTGGGATTTAGCCAAGGTCATCAGTGTTGCTCTTATTTCTCTTATTTCATCTGACTTCTCTTGTGGGTCTGGTGGGCTGAACTGTTGTGAGGACGATGCCTGAAATTGTGGTTGTTGCACTTGTTCATTCTTCCATGAAAAATTTGAGTGAATTCTCCACCCCGGATTATATGTGTTGGAGAATGCATTGTAGTAGGGCCTCTGAAAATTTCCCACTGCCTGAACCTGCTCCATGGACACATTATTTGGGTCCACTTTTGTACACCTATCAAAAGTATGGGGACCCCCACAAATTTCGCATCTCACTGGTGTCTGAACTGCTTTAACTGTCATGGTACTCTGCTGCATCTGTTTTGTCAAAGTAGCTACCTGCGCAATCAATGCAGTGATAGCATCTAGCTCATGAATCTCAGCCATCTTCCTACTGTTCATTGCTCTCTCTTCGGCCCCCTGAGGGTTGTTTGTGGCCATATCCTCTAGCAAATCATGTGTCTCATTGACACTCCTTCTCATGAACGTACCTCCTGCTGCAGCATCAATGATGGTACGAGTTGTACCACTCAGCCCATTGTAAAATATGTGGACTAGCATCCACTTCTCAATCTCATGATGTGGGCACTTCCTCTACAAATCTTTAAACCGCACTCATGCATCATAGAGTGACTCTCCATCCATCTGATAGTAATTATTAAGCTCTCATCTGAGCTTTGCTGCTTTGGATGGAGGGAAGAACTTGGCAATGAACTTCTGGGCTAAGTCTTGCCATGTAGTGATGGAGTTCGCATGTAATGAGTTCAGCCAGCACTTTGCTCTATCCCTGAGTGAGAATGGGAAGAGTCTCAATCGAATGGCGTCATCAGTAACACCATTGTACTTGAAGGTTGCACACAGCTCCAGGAAATTTGCTAAATGCAAATGAGGATCTTCATACTGTAATCCCCCAAACTGAACTGAGCTTTGAACCATGTGCAATATGGTTGGTTTGATTTTAAAATTGGTTTCAACAGCTGGAAGCCTGATGCAAGTATGTACCCTGTAATAGTTGATGCGCGAAAAGATGCACACACTTAAACGCAAGTGCACGTTATCGTATCAAGTAGTATAGTCTTAGATAAGACCGAATATCGTCCTCTAGGATTAGGGTTCAAGTACCAATTATCTATTTTCTAGTATCTATTTGGTGGATTAATGATTGATTGGTTGTTTATGACTAAGAATTATAAAAGCTATTTAGAGTATAAAGATTTACTTCAGGAGTGATGAGAATAGGACTTCTATGTGTCCTCACTATCCGCTTATTCTACTTACTAATGCATTACTTATGGTATTCTTCTTTTGGAGAAAGCAGGTTTACGAAATCGTTTTATACTCCCGTTAGGGTTATATAAACACTCAACCCCAGTATCGTTCCTTACCTACCTTTCGGTGATAAGGGTAACTTTATAGGAGGATTAAGAACAAAAACCTAGTTGACCGTCACGCACAATGCGCAAAATTAGGGTTGTTAAGCCTCTCATCAACGCTACATAAATAATTGAGGTATTTTCATCCCCAATCCAAGAATGTCTACCCAACTTACAGTATATTCACAATCCCCCCTTTTCAGAATCTGATTAGAAATCATATAGTGATAATTAGTTGTCAATTAATTACCAAGAATTCAACTCAATTATTGGATAGATCTCACAATAAGAACAATAACCATAAGCATGCATTAATTTATAACATAAGTTTCAAGCAATTCAACATAGAAAGCCCTATAAGAGAATTAGTTCCTAGTCATTGACATGACAAGAACTAATTCAAAGTTCATCATAAAAACTGAAACAAAGTAAAGAAAAGGAAAAGAAATTACTAAGAATGAGTCTCCAAGCCAAGCATCCAAGGGTTGTGTTGTGGAATATTTACAAGATGGATTGGTGGAAGGATGGATGTAGAATGGTGAATGGTGGAATGGAGCAAGAATAATTCTTCTAATGATGTAGAGTATTTATAGCCAAAGAATCCTTTAGGTGAAGAGTTAAGGATTTGTGTAGGTAGGAAAAGTTATTAGAATCCTTTTAGGTAAGGGTTTTTAGGTAGGAAAGGTTTTCCCTTTAGGTAGGAAAAGTTATCTCTTTAGGAAGGAAAAGTTATCCCTTTAGGATTCTGAAACATGTTAAATTCGGCCCAGCACTTCATAATTCAGCGTCGCGCGTGACCTGTGAGCGACTGCGCTGAAAAATCAGCAACTCTCGGGACTTTCAGCACTTTGGTAGCGCGCGGCTGGTGGCGTTTTCTAGCGAATTTTTGTTTAATCGTCTTTTTCTCGTCGGACTTTCGATTTCCTCTATAATTCCGAACTTCGACTTGATTCTTGGCCCTTTTGTGTGCAATTTCATCTCATTTATGCTCATTTCATCTCCTTTTCGCCATTTCTCTATTTCTGACCGCTGTGACACAAAAGAAAGGAAAACAACCCTAATACTATACTAAACATAAATAAAATGAGTAAAATACTAACTAAAAATGACTCAAAAAGTGTATATAAAATACACCGATCAAATACCCCCAAACTTAACATTTGCTCGCCCTCGAGCAAAGATAGAAAGAAAGAAATAAAGGACTCAAGAAAATGGAAAATAAAAGACTCACTGACATTGATCATTTTTGCTGCATTTAGTGTTATCTAGAAAAACATGAAGGTTAGCAGAATAATATGCAGGAACATGTAGCATGAAATTTTTCAGCACACTAAACACATTGAGCTAGATATTTCGCAAACTCATATTTATCATGCTTTAATGAAAGTCAATATACTAAATCATGCATATAAATTCAAAAATCCTATGACATGCTTACTTGTTATTCTCCACTAATCCTGGATATGCATAAAAGAGATCTTCAGGACTTTAAGGGTTGTAATGTAGGCTTAGGTAGGGGTTGGTAAAAATAGACATTTAGGCTCATTTAGTGTACCATAAGCTCTTTAGCTTTTCAGTATTTCCCTTTTCTTTTTGTTCTTTCCTTCACTTCGATTCTATCTTTTTCCTCTTTTGTTTTGGGAGAGTGAAGTGTATAGTAATGACAAGCACCCCCAAACTTAGGCTTTTGCCTATTTCTTATTACTTTTTTTATTGGGGTGCAACAGGCTTATTCACTCTTTTTGTCTTTTTTTTTTAACACACAATGTATTCCACTGTTTCATATTTTTACTTATGGCACAATTTGTGCGAATATAGGGTGTCAAAGAAGAAGCTTCAATTTATAGGCTCAATGGGGCTGACTAGGGATATTTTTAAAGTCCGGGATAGAAAAGAATGGTAAGAATTGGCTATCAAAGAAATGTCTGAGTCATCTCCCTAACATGCATATCCTACTTATTTCGCCTCAAATAGCAAGCAATCATAACACATAGGTTTTCATCATTTAGCATGCATAATTCAAGCAAGAAACTCGAATAGGCAGATTTTGTGAGTTTTTGGCATATCTAACCTAGGTGTTTAGATAGTTGCTTCTAATTCCATTACATTTTCCACCTTCCTTCACTAGGTGTTTCTAGCAACTACTGAGATACATGATCTTTGTGACGCAATTATGACTCAAAAAGAAAAAAATGTGACTCAAAATAAACACAAAACAAATAAAAAGACTTAATCTGAAACATAACAAGACACAAATAAAACACCCGAACTTAAATCACACATTGTCCCGATGTGTGCAATACTAAAAAAATAAAGAAAAGGACAATTTATCGACACAACAATGGTCATAACGGAGTCTAGGATGAAAAATTACGGAATTTGCGGAAATATGGCTCTCGAGTTCGTGGCGGCACGATATTCGGCGCTGCACTGCTAATCTTGTGGCTCTTACGAAATTACGGCGCGCGGCCAGTTTTAGCGCGCGGCTCGCTTTCACTTTTGAGCGTTTTTTCCTCGGTTTTAGCTTTGATCCACATCGTCAACAACACAAAACAAGAACCCAAGACCGTGAGATCGCTCAAGACAAAATAAAATAAAATAAAGATGAAATTAAAATAACATAATTAAAAATATTGGGTTGCCTCCCAAATGACGTTGTCTTTAACGTCTTTTAGCGGACGCCTTTAACCTTTACGAGTGCCCATTTGATCCTTCTGCGAACGCTTGCGATCATGAATTTATTGTTGTAGGCCTCAATTTCCCTACAACCATTTGTTCAAACAAGAGCCTTAAAAACACAATTATCCCCCAAGTAGGCTTGTCTTTTATGCTTTCTATAATGTAGGAATCCGTGAACTTCTCTACATCTCTCAACTCTAGGGGGTACCCTTGATGGTATGGGCTTCCTAATTGGGAATCGTAGTGATAGCTAGTGGTGTTTCTTCTGTAATAGGTGTAAGAAAAAGAATTTCCACAGAATCCAAGAAGGTAAATAATTGAATCTCTGCTATCCTTTCCTTTTCTACACCAACTATCTCACAAGATTCCTCAATAGTTGGGTTTAGTTCGGGCTCCTCAAATTGTTGTTCGCTGTTAAAAATGACTGCGAGTTCTCCTATTTGCAGTTCCAGCTTCTTTATGGCCAATCTCATTTCGTCCATGAACTGCGCTTGATACTTAGTGAGGCGAGTATGACTTCCGCAATTCCTCTCTCTTCTTATACATGGTTGGAGCTCGATCATATCGATGGTAAATCCATGTCTTGAGGATCCCTGAGATGAATCAAAACCAACAACGAATCACGGCACACTTGTTTTTTTTATTTATTATTTTTTTTATTATTATTTTTTATTTTTTTTATATTTTTTTTTTATTATTATATATTTTTTTCAACAGAAAATAAAATAAATAATTTAAAGAAACAAAAATAAAAACCAAATTAAAAATTAAAAATAGATAAATTTGATATTGAACTATGCCTAATCCCCGGCAACGACACCAAAAACTTGATGGCGCGTTAAGATGCACACACTTAAACGCAAGTGCACGTTATCGTATCAAGTAGTATAGTCTTAGATAAGACCGAATATCGTCCTCTAGGATTAGGGTTCAAGTACCAATTATCTATTTTCTAGTATCTATTTGGTGGATTAATGATTGATTGGTTGTTTATGACTAAGAATTATAAAAGCTATTTAGAGTATAAAGATTTACTTCAGGAGTGATGAGAATAGGGCTTCTATGTGTCCTCACTATCCGCTTATTCTACTTACTAATGCATTACTTATGGTATTCTTCTTTTGGAGAAAGCAGGTATACGAAATCGTTTTATACTCCCGTTAGGGTTATATAAACACTCAACCCCAGTATCGTTCCTTACCTACCTTTCGGTGATAAGGGTAACTTTATAGGAGGATTAAGAACAAAAACCTAGTTGACCGTCACGCACAATGCGCAAAATTAGGGTTGTTAAGCCTCTCATCAACGCTACATAAATAATTGAGGTATTTTCATCCCCAATCCAAGAATGTCTACCCAACTTACAGCATATTCACAATCCCCTTTTCGAATCGATTAGAAATCATATAGTGATAATTAGTTGTCAATTAATTACCAAGAATTCAACTCAATTATTGGATAGATCTCACAATAAGAACAATAACCATAAGCATGCATTAATTTATAATATAAGTTTCAAGCAATTCAACATAGAAAGCCCTATAAGATAATTAGTTCCTAACCATTGACATGACAAGAACTAATTCAAATTTCATCATAAAAACTGAAATAAAGTAAAGAAAAGGAAAAGAAATTACTAAGAATGAGTCTCCAAGCCAAGCATCCAAGGGTTGTGTTGTGGAATATTTACAAGATGGATTGGTGGAAGGATGGATGTAGAATGGTGAATGGTGGAATGGAGCAAGAATAATTCTTCTAATGATGTAGAGTATTTATAGTCAAAGAATCATTTAGGTGAAGGGTTAAGGATTTGTGTAGGTAGGAAAAGTTATTAGAATCCTTTTAGGTAAGGGTTTTTAGGTAGGAAAGGTTTTCCCTTTAGGTAGGAAAAGTTATCCCGTTAGGAAGGAAAAGTTATCCTTTTAGGATTCTGAAACATGTCAAATTCGGCCCAGCACTTCATAATTCCCGCGTCGTGTAGCGCATGAGTGGCGCGGCTGAAAATCAGCAACTCTCGGGACTTTCAGCACTTTGGGCGCGCCTGGTGGCGTTCGCGAATTTTTGTTTCGTCGTCTTTCTCGTCGGACTTCGTCGATTTCCTCTATAATTCGGAACTTGGACTTGATTCTTGGCCCTTTTGTGTGCAATTTCATCTCATTTATGCTCATTTCATCTCCTTTTCGCCATTTCTCTATTTCTGACCGCTGTGACACAAAAGAAAAGAAAACAACCCTAATACTATACTAAACATAAATAAAATGAGTAAAATACTAACTAAAAATGACTCAAAAAGTGTATATAAAATACACCGATCAATAGTCGACATCACATAGTCCCCCAAGCTCCTTTCTGCAGGGACTTTTCTTAAGACATGCGGTAACTCATCATTCACCAAATTATTGTTTCGCTGATCTCCCATTGCTAAGGAATCAACTGCTCTTTTCTCTTTTCTGTTCTGTCTGCATTATCTCTAAATCTCAGGGTTCATAGGGATAGGAATGTCAGTTCATCTCCTACTTTGCATAAACCAAGTTCCTGAGACTAATCAAAAACAACGAACAGATCACGGCAAACAGCATTCAAGCAAAAATAAAAATAAAAACTGAAAATAAAAAACCAAATTAGAATAAGAATAGATAGATCGATATTAACAGTACGCCAGCCCCCGGCAATGGCACCAAAAACTTGTTGCGATGTTTCTAATTGCTTACGCAAGTGTACGTATTGATCAAGTAATAAAGATCTGTAAGACCGAATTTATCGTCCACAGAGACTGGTTTATTAAGTACAGGTTATCTATTCTATGGTATTTATTTGGTTGGCGTTCTTTAGTTTTAGATTGATGACTAAGAATTATGACTAAGTGCAGAAAATAAACTAAAGATGATTATACTTTGGGTTTATAACAGTTATGAAGGAAATAGGGTTTCAATATCCTCAACTCTCCACTATTTCATGTGTTAATGCAATGCTAATGATTCTTCTTCTTATTAAGATAGCAGATTAACTAATCTGTCATTATATTCCGGTTAGGACATACAAGAGTTCAACCTTATGCAAAAATATTCTATATTTCTATGATAAGTTTTACCACGCAGGAAGATTAAGAACAATAACATATAATACTACACAAGTATCGGGGTACTTTCGTCCACGATTTTAACCTATGTCTAGACAATTACAGCATATTCAAATCTCACCTTTCAGATTTTTTATTCGAAATCATATAAGTGATGACAATTAATAGCTAGTTAATTATCAAGCAATCATAACAATATTGAATAGATCTTAATACGATGAAGAAGAACTCAAAAACTAATGCATTAACTATATGAGAGAGCTTTAAGAAGATTCGATGGAAACCCTACTAAAGTAATTAGCTCCTAAACATTGTCATGTCAAGAACTAAATTACAATTCAACATAAACTGAAATAAAATAAGGGAAAGAAAGTACTTGAACAATAAGATGTCTCTAATTGTCGCTTGTAGCCGTCGTTCTCCTCTCCAAAGTATGATAATCAAATAATGACAGGGTTTAGGGTATTTATATTTGAGAAAAACCTTGCTTCGGACCCCTTTACCCTTGTCCAATTTCGACCCAACTTTTCTGAAAATACGTGTCGGCACTGCGGTGCCTTTACCTAGAACCGCGGTGCTAATTCCTCACGAAATAACTCTAGCTCACTGGACATATGGCAACGCGGTGCCTCTAGCCAGGACCGCGGTGCCTTCGACGGTGTTTCAGTTTCGTACTTTCGGCAATTTTTACGCCTCGGTGCTAATTTTTCTGACCGCGGTTCCATGGCACCGCTGTGATGCTTGGCCAGGCACCGCGGTGCTTCTCTGATTCCTACCCAGTTCAGGATGATTTGTTCTATTCTTCGTGGCAATTTTTAGGCTTCATTCCTTGGATTGTGCTTGTGCAATTTGCATCTCAATTAAGTTCATTTCGTCCTCAAAAGTAGTATTTCTCCTTTATGATTGTTGTGACACAAAATGAAGGAAAAACACACATAACACTATACTATACGCAGAATAAAAGAGTAAAATACTTAACAGCAGGCATGACATCTTGCAAATCGTCCACACACCGATGGACACTAATTTCAAACTCAGTGCCTCTTCGGGTTCTCTATACTCTAACCAGACTCTTTATCGCATCTTAGTAGGAGCGTTGCAGTATCTCACTTTCACGAGATCAGATATATCTTATGTTGTGCATCAAATATGCTTATACATGCATAGCCCGACGGATGAACATATGAATGCCCTTAAACGGATTTTGCGATATGTACAAGGTACTCTTCATTTCGGCTTACACTTATACAAGTCCTCACTCTCCGACATCACCTCTTATTCTGATGCTGACTAGAGTGGATGTGCTGACACTCATCGATCCACGTCGGGTTATTGTGTGTTCCTCGGAGAGAACTTGCTTTCTTGGTCTTCTAAAAGACAACCTACTCTATCTCAATCCAGTATCGAAGTCGAGTACCGAGGTGTCGCGAATGTTGTCTCTGAGTCTTGTTGGATACGCAACCTTTTCCTGGAACTTCACTTCCCCACCCATAAGGCTACATTGGTCTATTGTGATAATGTAAGTGCGATATATATTTCCGACAATTCAGTTCAACATCAGCACACTAAACACATTGAAATGGATATTCACTTTTTACGTGAGAAAGTTGCTCGTGGACAAGTTCGTGTTCTTCATATTCCTTCCCGATATCATATTGCTGACATATTTACTAAAGGGCTTCCGCACATGCTCTTTGATGATTTCCGAACAAGTCTCAGCATACGAGAACCTCTCGTTTCGACTGCGGGGGTATGATAGAATATTCTTTGTACATCTCTTATATTAGGTAAAATTGTAGTCCAATTATAATTAGGAAGTGTAGTCCAATTGTAATTACGAAGATTAGTTACTTAATATGTAAAGAAATAAATAAATAATTATGTAACGCTATATATATTGTACATAATAATCAATGAAAGGCATGAAACATATTTCTTTAATTTCAAATGATTAATTTTGGCCACAAATCGCCTACTTTAACTTATGGGATTTTATTTTCCATATCACTATACTATATAATATCCTATCTTATCTTGTCATTCATTTCTGATTTGCATTTTTATGACACTTAAAGCACATAGACAAAATAAAGATTAAAGAGTTGTTTTTTAGTCATAAGTATATTCAAGACTAAATTGATAGAACTCGTCTTAGATTTGTCCGTGTCTAATCAGGGTAGACAAGACTGAATTGTAAATGTGCGCAATCTTATCTTAGCGAATTAAGGCCATTTAATTTGTCCTTGGTGATTTGCAATTGGGATGGCACAAGAGTGGGAAGATGATTACAATTCCTTTGAACTTTTGTTTCTTTTTGCCTTCTGATTAGATTTAAGATAAGTCCCTTATCAACTTCGTCATTGTTCATCTGCTTGACTATCTATAAAAATCATCAGCCACATTTTGTCACGTCACCTTACAAATCTAATTAATTGCGACCGCCACTATTGGGAATATAATCGTGTTATTAGTCTACTTAAGTAAATTGGAGATATTTCGTGGCCGAATTTGGATCTACATTGGACTGTGGGTAAATTCGGACTCGAATAGGATATGATTGTGCGTGCCGGGCCTACCCGAGGCGCCGATCGAAAAAGTAATAAAGGGACGTTAAATGTAATTCTAGAAGGGCCTCCCGAGGAATTCAATCTGGGCAGCTAGAAAAGGAGAGGGGCGATGTGTACAAGGCTCTGGAAGGAATTCACCGCCATATGGCTGACCGGCGATTACTAGCGATTTAGGCTTCATGCATGCGAGTTGCAGCCTGAAATCCGAACTGTGGACGGGTTTTTTGGAGTTAGCTCACCCTAACAGCGGAGTTGAATCAGAAAGCAAGACAAATTCTCATAGCGAGGCGCTTGGAGTTAGCGAACTTTTATATTGTTGCCGCTTTTCTTATGTATTGGCTCCAGCATGTTTTAAAGGACAAAAACATACGAGAGAGGGCATTTTAGTTTTAACAGATTTAACCTTAAGATCCTGATGGTAATTCCCACATTTTTTAAATTAATTTTGATAGTTTACAAAATACAAATAGATAACAAAACACATACAAAATTAAGTTTGATGATTTAGGCATAGTATTATATGCATAGAACAAGATTCTAATTGAACAAGATCTACTATTTTATAGAGAAACATCTTACTATTTGTTAAAATGAAATATGTCAAAAAAATTAGAAAAAAAAATGTTTTTAGGATGTAAAGTAGAGATAATACCAGGCTTAGAGCATGCATGTTTTTGGGCCATATTTGGTGGCCCAACAGCACAGGGAGTAGAACATTGAGTACAACAACATTAGCAATAGTTGGTTCTTGACTCTTGGACTATACAACAAGGCTCGCTATTGTAACATCGGCCTGCCATTGTTAAGTATCTCGGCCCAATTATCCTTAACCCAGTAAAGGCTGGGATTATGTGCACTGTATGGCCTTTTTTTACATTACTTTTTAAAGTTCTTTGATACTAGTTTAATACGCCAAATTTCAGCTTCCAAAGTAATTTTAAGGTGTATTTGAATTGTAGAGTAATTACTAATAGGATAATACAAAGCATTATACTTCTTCCGTCCTATAATAAGTATTACCTTAGCCAAAAAAAAATTGTCTCATAATAAGTGTTACCTTAGAAAATCAAGACATAAATTGTCTAGTTTTTTCCAATTTTACCCTTTACAAAAAAAAACTGAAAAGTTAAAGTAACATTAAAATGATGATTGGAAAAGTCACATAATAACTTGGTATTGTTGGATTCTCAATATCAAAAAACTTATTACTTGTTCATGCTATAACCAAAAAGAAAAAATAATTTATTTTCAGTATATAGAGGTAATATGATAAACTTCACATTACATTATTATTTTCTTAATATATATATTTTTTATTAAATTAATACTTATTATGAAACGAAAAAAATAAATACTACTAGTAATTTTCAGACACGAATCCAAATTATTTGGACCACGAAGAGGGAAGAGGGAAGAGGGAAGAGGGAAGAGGGAAGAGGATAATGGTGCACTCTGATCCATGGGAAGCAAGTTATTTTCTGAGCAGTACAGAATAATAGGGCACGTTGAGGTGCTATAAATAAATAGTACTTATTCCGTCTTGTCATGATTATTTAAAATCGTTATTTTAAATTATTTATCGTTTTAAAATTTTAAATTATAATTAATTAAATTTTTTTTATTTTAACTTTTATCATTAATTAAGATAACATATAGAGTAAACATTTAATGAAAAGAAATTATGATTTAGACATAAATAAAAATAAAAATAAAATAAATCAATTATCCTTTTTAATTAATATTTCTTAATAGTAGTATAAATAAAAAACGACACGGAAGTAGTAATCATCCTTAGTGCTGTTATCGGACCGGTCGGTCAAAGTATCGACTTTCTGGACCAGGACCGGTCCGATAAGCTCTGCGTCGGGGCCAGGACCAGCGATGAGTTTGGTCTGGAGCAGCAGGTCGGGCCGAAACCTTATCGGTCAGGTTCTCGTCGGCCGGTAGAATTTTCGGATCGGGCCATTTTTTTAAATTAAATTTCCAATCACGAAATTGACATTCTCGGGCGGTTCCACTTGATTTTACGTTGAAATCAATTGTACATCGCGAGATATTTAGATTTGAAAAGGGAAAAAACGTAACGATTTGGGGGAAAAGTGAAATTGAGGGGCAAGATGGACGTTTTTGGAGAAATCCGGTGAAGCAAACGGGATTATTCGTCTCGAAAAAATACGCGAAATCAAAAAAAAAATTACGTAAAACGGACGTCCGAGCGCAAAGTTATGACCATATAAAGTTTGATCAATTTACAACTAATTAGAGTATGGAGGCGGGGGTGGGGTTGGGGGACCGGTTCTGGTCAGGTTCATGCTCGGTCGGGTATTTTTGATCTTCGTATCCGGCCAGATTAAGGTTTGATCGAAACGATCGGATTCTGGGTCGGTTTCGATCCGGTTCTCGAGTATATCCGAACCACTAACGGGCAACAGCCATTCATCCTAGTAAATGGCTTTGAGTAGTGGTACGTATCTAGTTGAGCTGGTGTCAAACTTAGTCAACAACTCATGTGAAATTAGGCTTTTCAAGTCTGTCCGAACTTTGGACCTTTTGCCCTTTTTGTTGACCAACACACACACCTCCAATAAATAATTCTCAGTCGTACCGTCAGTCTGCTCAATCTGATTGGTTTTATAATTTGTTTCATTTGGATACATTGATTTGTGATTGGACGGACATGAGAAGGTAAAAAACTAAAAACTACTAAACAATTATCCGGACATTAATATTTATTTTAAATCAATAGATGCATATAACATATTTATACGTAAATTTTTATTAGTACTTAATTAAAATTATGAATTAATAGACATTTTTATCTTATTTAATTATTTATTATTAAATTAATACTTATAATTTACATATGGATTACGATAATAATTTGGTTGAATATATTGATAACCCCTTAAATTTGATAGTAAATTTTATTTAGATTATTTAAACTATGCCCCATTTCAATTGAGCACCTGAATATATGATAAAATTTTCCTATTAAACATTTTCGCATCGAATTTTGAAGAAAAAATTGTGTCGTTCTAAAGCGCTCATCACGTAGTCACATAAAATGTGACACTCCCTTAATTATACACATCTTGTAAGATGATATTAATCTTGTTTGGGAGTCTTCTCATTAATATCAATGTATATATATAGAGTACAATATTTCATCTCTTATACAATAGGAATCCTAAGCCTATACAAAATAGGAATCCTAGTCTTACCATAATTATATTTACACAATATATGTAAATATTTTAATTATGGGTAGAGATACAATTGTTTCTATAATATACATGTTTACACACTCCCTCAATCGGAGCGGGAGGAGGCCGGACGCTGAGACTGGATCTGAAGTCAAGAAATAACTGTCTGGGAAGTCATTTGGTAAATATGTCTGCATACTGATATGATGAAGGAACATGTAACACTCTGACATGGCCTAGTGCAACTTTCCCACGAACGAAGTGTAGGTCTATCTCAATATGTTTGGTTCGCTGTTGTTGAACCAGATTATGGGACAGATAGATGGCAGAGATGTTATCACAGTACACAATAGATGTCTGACGCAAAGGACACTGAAGTTCTAACTTCTAACAGTAAATTTCTGAGCCAACAAATATCAGCTACTACATTTGCAACTCCTCTGTACTCATCCTCGGCACTGGAGCGAGATAGGGTAGTCTGTCGCTTGGCAGACCAAGTGTTACACCTCGTAAGATTAAGACGATAATTAAGAACGTCATTAAGAAATAAAATTCGGATATTGGATATAAAGTATATCTTATATATGCTAATCCGGAAGTTGGTATTCAAGTGATGTGAGTTCGAAAAAATTTGGTTACAACGAGCGTGACAAGGAAAATTGAAGAGAAAATATTATATATTCCTGTTATGGATTAGTAACGTATTATATATGTTACGACAACGAGTATACGAGACCTTATGGAATTTTCAAGACTTAAGAAATGGGATATTAGAGTAATTAATTATGGGAGATGGGACTAAGTTGCAAAAATAATAAGTTAGCCCACATAAACCATTGTCTTCCTTTACATTACAATTCCAAAAGAAAAAAAGACTTTCTTCTCCTCCTTCCCTCATTCCAAACAAGAAACCTCTTCCATAGCCAATAAATTGGAGTTTTGATTCTTCTCCAATAGATTAAATCATTCTACAGATTATAAAGCCAAGAAAACTCAAAAAAAAAAAAAAAAAAAAATTGGCAGAATTTTGAGCAGATTTTAGTCAACTTTGGAGGGGAATATCTCCTAGTATAGTAGGATTTTTTAGTTGTTTCAAAATCCTAAGATGAAGTTCGTCGAGTCTAGTTTCCAACGCAATAAACCTCTCGTCGATAGGACATCGGAGTAGAGAATTATGGACGTTACAAGTTAAGCTGACAGAACAGTGAGAAATTTTCGACACTGCTGGCCGATTTTAGGCCCAGATTTTCGGACACGGTTTTGGGAGGAAAATGCATTAAAATGATGGATTAACATTGTGGGATTCATGCATGTTGAATTGGAGTTGAAGAAGTGAAGAATTAGACAAGAAAAATATATAAAACAGTGGGTAATTCGAGCTGGGCAGTAGCCGAACTTGGGAGACTGTTTTGAGCATCAATTTAGGTAAAAATCATTCTCCTTATGGTATAATTGTAGTTGCATATTTTTGTAGTTGAAGATATGAACCCATGTTAAAGAAGAATTGGAATTAAGAGGTTGCATGTGATTATTTTGGGTAGTTACTGATTTGTGGGACTGTTTTGTGTCCATGGAGTTTGAATGTTGTTGTTGTTAGTATTATCACCTATTGCATGTTGAAATTGAAGAAGAAATCTTGATGTTTAAATTTGTAGTTGGTTATATGAAAGTATTGAAGGATGAATTGGATTCTAAGAAGTTAAGAAAAGAGTTATGGTAAAATGTAAAAAGGTATTATGTTGCAATTAAAGGACTTGCGCTCTTGTTGTTAATTGTTAGAATTGATGGGCTGTTTTAGTGCTTAAGATATAAGTTATAAATATGTATATATGATTGAGGTAGTTACCTATTCATGTCTTGAAAGAATTAAGGTGTGAAAAGGTGTTATTTCACATTTTTGAACTTTTTATGTTGCTAGAAGATTGGACTGTTTAAGTGGACTGTGTTAACGTGACTAAATAATCAGATGAACCTGATAAAAAGGTGTAGTAATCACTTGACTTATTGTAATTGTGATATTGCATAAATATGAAAGAGACGGAATATGTTATGATGACATAAATAGAATATCTGAGATTATTGTGGTTTTATATTTGAGTTATGACTTGATGTTGGTATTGTTGGCTTAGTTTGGAAATTATGGATGTACATATAAACAGAGGAAGTGTTGCCCGAATTTGTGTAGAATAAGGGAGTCGTCTTTTAATATGACTCACGTTAGGAATCATAGAGTGTACAGGCATGTTGTTATTATTATAGGTCAAGGTGCTAGTCGAGGCGATTATTAGATATTCGAATTGATATAGACAACGAGGTATGTGATACTATCCTCTCTTCTTTGGCATGATTACTTTAAATTATCCTCTCTTTCTTTTGGCATGACTTTGTGAAAGACTTCCATTTGACATGACTTTAATAAAAGTACGGCGGACGTACATGATTTCCTACAAAGTTAGTGTTAAAGGATAGTTGTTATAATAAGTGCCTATGATTTTCAGTAAAAGAGTTTATTATGATGATACCATCGAAAGTCAAAAGATGATTTCTAATTGCATATAGAGGGTCGGCAACATGTTGTATATTCCGGGTTCGAGTCCCGGCTATTATTATTACATTACTTGGGTTCGAGTCCCATGACATTACATTATTATATATACTTACGTGGGTTCGAGTCCCACGATATATATATATACTTATTTGGCTTCGAGTCCCATATTATACATATATACTTAGGCGGGTTAGAGTCTCATGCTATTATATTCTGGGGGTAAGAACTGATTTTCATTACTCCCATTTTGATAAGGCACAGTTACACTCTTATATTGATAATTTTATCGAGTCCCTCACTACAGGGACGAGACATGTAATATACATACATATGGACATGATGACTCTATGAGTAAGCATTCAGAATTTTTGATATGATTCTTTATTTCACATGGAACAGTTATGATCTCATTTTCAGTATTTCATGTTTTCCATACTCAGTACATTATTTCGTACTGACCCCCTTTCCTCGGGGGGCTGCGTTCATTCCCGCAGGCATAGATTCTCAGGTTGGTGACCCTCAGGCCTAGGACTCCTACTCAGCTGATTGAAAATCTCCTTTGATACAGAGCTTTGTCATTTTTGGTACAAAACCTCTTTTTGATCTCATGTATATATTTAGGGGCATGATGGGGCTCTGTCCCGTCACATGATGTTATCCTTCTCATGTAGAAGTGCATGAGGCGGTTGTGGGTTGTACGTATGTAGACTTATGAATCTGTTTTGGTCAGCTATGTTATTGTACTCTGTGTTGGGATGTTCCCGTGCATACATGACATTATTTGGTGGCAGCCTTATCGGCTTGCTTATTATATTATGTTGGCTAGTTGTAACTCCTCAGGAGGCAGGTACAATCTTGTGTAAAGGCAGTCTTGTCGGCTCGCCTATTCTGGCTGATGTTGTTATTACGGTGTTGTGCTGCCGGATTTCGTACTTCCTTAGTATTAGTTAGATTATGTGTGATAGGTTAATAGAAGGGTGTTATTAGGGCGTTTAGTCGCGGCCCGTCGGGTCGGGTCGTGACACCAAGAAATCATATTATCCTCTAAAAAACACAAAAGTCGGCGGTGGAGCGTCGCGTGTCCAGACACCCTGCCCATTCTGCATCCGTATATTAAAACAACTTGTTTGGTGCAGAGGGGTATAGGTGTAAACCATAATCAAGAGTTCCCTTAATGTATCGAATGATACGCTTAAGAGCAGTGAAATGAGACTATCTGGGGGCATGCATGAATAAACACACCTGTTGAACAACATAAGCTATATGCAGTGCGGTGAAGGTGAGATCTTGAAGTGCACTGCAAATCCTATACAAAGTATGATCGGATGAGTGCACCATCCATGGCGAGCTTAGATTTAGAATCAAGCTGGGTAGGCACTCTGCGATTCGTCATCTTAGTCGTGTACACAATCTCTTACCGTACTTACGCGAAACCACGAAACATATGATTGGCGGACACAGTCGCGATATCCCCAATGCTTCGAACTTCTCCAAATCAGTCATTGCAAATTCGGACCTAAGCAAGGCAATAATCTCATTTTTTCAAAATGTCAGAGGAGGCAGTAAGAACTATATCATCCACGTAAAGTAATAAGTAAGTAGTGATACTACCTCGATGAAAAATGAATAGTGAAGAATCACTTTTACTGCATACAAACTCAATCTACAAGATATATCTGACAAAACGATCATACCACGCACGGAAGGCCTGTTTCAGGCCATATAGTGACTTACGGAGACGACACACATAGTGAGGAACTGCTGGATGGGTGAACCCTGGCGACTGATACATGTAGATTGTTTCTCTCAGATCCCCATGTAAGAATGCATTCTTTACATCAAGCTGATGGATCGGCCAGTGTTTGCCCATGGCAATGCTCAAAACTGTACGAATGGTAGCTGGTTTGATAATCGGGCTGAAGGTCTCACCACAATCAATGCCCTCCTGCTGATTTGTGTCATTAGCCACAAGTTGTGTCTTATACCTCTCAAGATCTCCACTGTCTCTGAATTTATGACGAAAAAAGCCACAGACAACAAATCACATTCATCCCCTCAGGTCTAGGTACTAGATCCCATGTGTGTTGTTTAGTTAAAGCATTGAATTCCTCAGACACATCTACATTCCAATTAGGGTCTTGTTTAGCCAATATAGGGTTTTTGGGAATTGAAGAAATGGTTTAGGCAGACAAGTTAAATTGGACTTTGGGTTTGAAAATTCCATGTTTGGCACGGATTTCCATTTGGTGGGTGGGGATAGTGGGAGGTGGTACTGGCTGAGTAGGGAGGGCTGAGACTGATGGTAGGGTCGGAAAAGGAGAAGGTGGGGGGCGAAGCCGTCGGAGGCGCCACGGCGCCTGGATCTAGCGTTGTGGCGCTGTCTGAGTGACAGGCCTCTCTGGAAATATGGTGTTGTGGCGCCTCATCACTGGGCCACAGCGCTGTCGACGGGTTGAGAGAACATACCTCTCTGGAAAGTTGGCATTGCGGCGATGTCGACGAGTCAGAAGAGATAAGCTGATCAAGTATGATGGGAGAGATAACAGGCTCGTCAAGGAATGAGTAATCCGATTTTTGGAATTTCTGAAGATTCGAAAACGGGAATGTAGTCTCGTCGAATGTGACGTGATGAGACATGTGTATTTGACGAGTGGACAGGTTGTAGCATAGATAACCCCTATGGTTCGGTGGAAAGCCTAGGAAGACACATGGAGTGGACCTAGGAGCGAGTTTGTGAGGGACGGTAGAGCTAAGGTTGGGATAGCACAGACAACCGAAAATCCGTAGATGATCATAGGAGGGGACTCTATGGTAGAAGATTTCGGTAGGGGTCATGTTGTGAAGAGTGCTAGTAGGGAGATTATTGAAAATGTATTCTGACATTTTAGCAGCATATATCCAGAAGGATGGAGGGAGGGAGACATGAATCAATAGGGTGCGAATCATATTATTAATGGTGCGGATGAGTCTTTCAGCTTTACCATTTTGTGGTGAGGTGTGAGGGAAGGAGAAGCGAAAAATCATGCCATTATTGGTATAAAAATGGTGAAACATAGAGTTATTGAATTCACGATCATTATCGCACTGAAATGATTTGATATCTTTTTCAAATTGTGTTTGGATGAATTGTCGAAACTTAAGAAATTTGGTAAACACTTTCGATTTATTTTTGAATCCCTCTGTTGAATCATGGGTAACGAATCCCTCTGTTGAATCATGGTGTTCAATGTATCAAATTCACCTTTATGGAGGCCAGCAATCAAATGTAACACCATTTTGGTGTTAGTAACAGGTGAGTCGACAGCAGCAAGTTGATCCGTCAGGAGCTTTAGCTGTTTGCAGTACTCAGTCACTTTGGAAAAAAATTCAAGACGTGTATTGTTAAATTGCTCATCTAAATACACAGCACGGATGTGCTTATTGTCCTGAAAAATTCCTCCAAACGATTCCACAAGTCACGGGTTGTGGAGTAAGATTTCATGATAGTGAGAAGTAGATCATGAGAAATACTACCATATATCCATTGTTTGACGCAGGCGTCTAGACGACGCCAAGTAAAATCATCAACCTCCGGAGGGCGCGGAATGATGTCATCAATATGATCAAGCACGTTGTAGAGACATGCATGATTGCGAAATAGTTCAACCCAAGGAGAATACTGACTGTTTTCTTGATCAAGTAGGATGAGAATATGGTTCTTGATGTTGGAAACAGTAAGGGCGGGATGAAACGGGGTTGATGACTTTGTGGTGGGGTTTGTGGAGGTAGATGCGTCAGAAAGTGTGGAAGAATCAGAGATAGCCATTTAGAGAAGAGAGGAAGAACCAAGAAATTTTTGGAAGAAACAGAGGGAAGCCGCGGCGCCGTGAGGAGGGGGCGACGACTTGTAGAAAATTTCTAGGTTTTTGGAGTTTAGGCTCTTGATAACATGTAAGATGATATTAATCTCCCTTGGGGAGTCTTCTCATTAATATCAAAGTATATATAGAGTACAATATGCATCCCTTATACAATAGGAATCCTAAGCCTATACAAACTAGAAATTTTAGTCTTACCATAATTATATTTACACAATATATGAAAATACATCTCATCAATTGGAAGAGTTTCGAGGGTTTATAGTTTATTGAGGTTAATGTTTATTATTAAAAGATCGTGATTAACTTGTATACGGAATAAGCATCTTAAAACACACGTTGAAATGTTTCTGATAAATATCAAATATATACCATGATATACATATATGGTATATTACGGTTTTGATTAGTTTAATGTATGAAATAATGTAGGATTTGTATATCACAGTATATACTTGGTATTTTTCAATTTTCATAATTTTAATTTCAAAATATCTAATAAAAATATTTTATTATATATTTCGGTGATCAATCAAATTATTCGAGTGACTGAAAAAATTAAAGAGTTTCGACCTATTCGGCCTAATAATATTTTAGGATAGTGTTTTTAGAAAAAAGCGTGTCACGGCGTTATTGGCTGGCTCCACATTTCTTGTTAATGTGGACGGGAAGTCGTATAATCGTAATAACGGAAGATTCAGTCAATGTGGTAATAAACAATTCCAAGTCAACTCCTTTTGACGTATTCTCAATTTATTCAGTGTGAACGTTTGACCTCCCTTCTCTCTTATCAGCCCCTCTTTTTTCTTCAAGAAAATATACCTAAAAAACACAACAGAAAAAAGAAAATAAGGTGAACGCTTATATAATCAAACAAGAGACTTAAAACAACATTTATATAAAGGTGTTGTAGTACGATAGTTAAATATAGTATTATAATTGAATTCAAAATGTGAAATAACAATTACTTTAAGCTTCAAGTATAATTGAAGGTTGCATAAACCTTCTTGGTTGAGTCGCGCGTGAACTGCCAGTGTAGTTAATCGGCGGCGTGGTTTGCGGTATTCGCCGGTAGGGTTTCTTCTTGTATTTCGAAAGAGTAGCGGCGCGGATCGCCGTTCACAAAAAAAAAAGTAAAATTGAAGGTGATTCTCTAATTAGCTTTAAACTAGTGTTACTTCCAGAAGGCATAACTCACCAGAAATGAGGAATGCCTGTCTGTTATAACATCGTTTCGATCAACTAATTCTTGCAAAGACATTCTACCTTATTATACATTTTGGAACGGCCACTTTTCAATCGTCATGATTAGGCATAATGCGCTCTCTTGTATTACTTAAAGCATTGGACACTTTCACATTCTACTTATAAGCATTGGACACTTTCACCTCGAGCAAGGATTACTTAAAAGCATCTTAACACACCGGGTCTATTTGGTCAAGCTTTTAAAAAAATATTAACTGTTTTTAGAGAATCTGTTAGTGGGTTTGATATATAATTATAGAAGTACTTCTGAAAAACAGAAACAATTTCCTGTTTGGCCCACATTTATACAAATTTACTAGAATATTCTTTTTAATAGATTTAAAACTATTTAAAATATTCTTTTATATCTTATGTTTCTGAAATTAGTATATCTTTACCATTTAATAATTTTTAAAAAAATTATATCTTACAACATTTAATCAAAAAATAATATTATATTATACATAAGAAATGTAATGATATGATGATTCGATATGACTCAATATGTCCAAACCTACCAACGCCTACACCTACCCCACCCCATTCTCAAATTTTTATGTCATATTTTTTTACTTTTATAAAAAATATGAATTTTTTCTTACCCCCCTACTCCCCCTCCCCCGTCCACCTACCACATTCTCAAAATTCTATTTTATATTTTTTTATTTTTATAAATAATTTATAAAATATATGAATTTTTCTTCCCGCCCTACCCCACCATTGCCTACCCATCCTCAAATTTCTATTTCATATTTTTTGTTACTTTTATAAAAAATGAATTTTTTTCTTACCTCCCCACGTACCACATTCTCAAATTTCTATTTCTATTTTTTTTTTACTTTTATAAACAATTTATACAAAAATATGATTTTTACCGTACCCCACCCCATTGTCCTACCCATCCTCAAATTTCTATTTCATATTTTTGTTACTTTTATAAAAATGATTGAAAATCAAATTTTTCTTACCTTCCCCTCCCACACCTACCACATTCTCAAATTTCTATTTTATATTTTTTTACTTTTATAAACAATTTATAAAAATATGAATTTTTCTTATTCCCGCCCTACCCCCTCCATTGCAGGCCCATCCTCAAATTTCTATTTCATATTTTTTGTTATTTTTATAAAAAAAATGAATTTTTTTCTTACCCCCCTCCCGACCTACGTCATTCCCAAATTTCTATTTTATATAGAGATATTATATGAGATTAAAAGGAATTTTGTGAAAAGAAAAGGGTAAATGGGTCCCAAAAAAATCATTTAATGGGCAAAAATAATTTCTCGAGAAGCACCAAATTGGTGTTTCTGCTTCTCTTCCTATCTAAAAATATTTTTTGGCTTTTTTAAAAAGTATTTCTACTTCTGAAGGCTTGGCCAAACAGGTACTCAGTGTCGGATGAAACATTGAACATATTATATAATGAATAATAGTATTAGTAATTAATTTTATAATTCCTAATTGTATGTACAAGTTATGGCACCTAATTAAAATCACCAACATGATATTCTCATCTATTAATTAATTAAAATCTATATATATTAAAGCTAATTATAGACAAGGTGATGTGACATATGTATGTGATCATCATTTCTATTTATCTTTTTACTTTGTTTTGGCACTCTTCATTTTTTTTGCTTAATCTACTAAGTAAATATTTTTGTTATAAAAAAAACTCACAAATTAAATACAATTACTAACCCCACGTCCCCCACGTATCATGTCAGATCTTTAAGACCATCAGCCCACGTAGTAGCACATACCATAACATGACCTTAAAAATAATTAAATGGTTTGCATTAAAACCCAATTAGGCAGCCATACAGAAAGAAGTTAAGGTGTCGTTTCCTTTTCTTCATTTTGTGCATTTAGTTTCCCATTAAATTAATATTTACTTTCCCATTAAATCTCCGAAGTAATATATATTTTACCTTCAAATATATTTCTTGATATTGTGAGTTATTATATGGTCCTTGCAAACTTCAATTTTTTATCATCTTCTTCACCCGCTTTCTCGGCGACGATAGCTACGTAGAAGTGATTGACAATCGCAAGCCTGCATATCAAATGGGTTGCTAATTGGCGCCTAGGGAAAAAGTATTAATTTGTTGCTGAAAAAGTCTGTAATTCGAATGTTACGGAAGTAGATGTGATATTCGTGATTCTCCAAATAAAAAGTGGATATGATATTATCGGCTTTTAAATCTAATGGGATACGTTTATGGATGATACTATGTGCATGAGTCATATATCCTCTAGTATGACTAAGTTGAGGGAATTCCTTTCTGATCTACAATAATTTGGTGAACTCAAATCGGCATGTAAGGCAGTAAGGGTCCTTTTGCTAATAATCCATACTTTTTATTAAATTCTCGGAGATTAATAAGATTATTTGTTACGCCTTGTAAATTTAAGGTGATAATTAAGGACATCATTAAGGAAGTAAGATTCGAGTATTAGATATAAAAAATAATTACATATGTTAACACGAAAATTAGTATACAAAAGGATGTAAGTCTGGGAAAAATTTGGTTACAACGAGTGTGATGTTGAGAACTTATAATGATAGTTGTATATTCCCGTTATAGATTAGTGTCGTATTATAAGGATTACGACAGGGAGAATACGAGACCTTATGAAATTCTCGATAATTAACGGAAGCGGGAGTTAAGATTTAAAAGAAGTGGGATATAAAGGTAGTTAATTGTGGAAATTGGACCATATTGCAAAAATAACTTCAACCCACAATTTAAACCTTAGAAACTCTCCATATTCTTACCAAAAATCATATTTCAACTCTCAACTCCTCTCATCTCCTCTCTTGGACGAAAATTCCTTCCATCTCACAATAAAATTGAAGATTAAATCCCTCATTGTTCCTAGAGAAATCCTTCCATCAATTTTGAGCAAATTAGCACCCAAAAACAGTGGGTTTCGGCCAACTGCTGATCGAAATTGAGCCTCCAAAAATTCAAGATTTTAAGACAAATTTTCGGGAAGAAAAACGTGTAAGAATGATGGGTTAAAATTGTAGATTACATGCATGTCATTTTAGTCGGAGAAATGGTGAGAAATAGTGGGCATTTCGGACAAGGGCAGTGGACCGATTTTAGAGACTGTTTTGGCACAAATTAAGGTAAGAAATTCTTCTTTTTATGGTATAATTGAAGTGTATGTTATTGTAGTAAAAGGAATGAATTTGTGTTAAGAAAAATTTAGAAATTAGGCATTGCATGTGAATATTTTGGACATTGATACCGAATTAGGGACTGTTTTTTGTATACATTGAATTCGATTATGTTATTGTTATTAACGTCACTAATGGCATGTTGAAATTGAAGGAAAACCTTGATGTTTAAATTTAAGTTATAGTTGGCTATATGAAAATGTTGAAAAGGGAAATTGGATTCTAAGAAAGTTAAGAAAAGAGTTATGGAAATTATGACATGCTGTGACCAAGAACTTCATGAAATTATTAGACATTGTTGTGAGGTATTAAGGGCTGATTTTATGGAGTTAAAATGTTGGAAATTTGATTATAAACATGTATATATGTTGTGGTAATTACTAATACATGTCTTAAATGAATTAAAGGGTAAAAAGGGATGATATGTTGTAATTATAGGATTCGAACTCTGGTTGTTATCGCCAGAGTTGATGGACTGTTTTAAGGTTGTTCTAATATGGATTAACATGAGAAATAGGTGTAGTAATCACCTTGATTGTTATGGTAATTGTATTCCATAAATGTAAAGAGAAAGGATGTATTATGGTAGCGTATATGAAGTATATAGGACTAATTTGGTTATATCTTGAAATTGTGCTTGGTTATTGATTTGGTTGGCATTTGTTGTAAATTGTGGATGTACATATAAACAGGGGGAGTGCTGCCCGGATTTTTATAGAATAGGAAGTCGTCATTCGACTAAGAGGTATGTGAAACTCTTCCTTTTTTTCTTTTTGACATGATTTAATGAAAGTACGGCGGACGTACATGATTTTCACATAGTCTAACTCTTAAAGATATCTGTTATGAGAAGTGCCTATGATTTTTCAGTAAAGAGTTATTGTAATGATTTTATTGAGAGTCAAATGATGATTTCTACTTGTATATGGTTGCTCATGATATCTACTCGTGCTAAGTATTATTACTTCACTTCTCTGAGTCCCGGGCCGACTTATGTTCGTGCACAACCTTGCATTGTTCACCGAGTCCCTCACTAGAGGGCCGACTTACGTAGGATGCATGCATAAATGAGATGATGACTTCACCGAGTACCAGTATGGGCCGGATTATGATATGATTCCACCGAGTCTCACACTAGAGGGCCAGATTACGTTATATGTATATATGTATATGATGACCATATGGACATGCATTCATGGTTTTTGACTTGACTCTCATTTTTATAAGGCACAGTTGATTCTCTATTTTCTATGGCACAATTAGATTGACATTTGATAATCTTACATGTCTCCTGTACGTTTTGACCAGTTATAATTGTCTATTTCGTACTTTATGTTTCATATACTCGGTACATTCTTTCGTACTGACTCTCTTTTCTCGGAGGGCTGCGTTTCATGCCCGCAGGTACAGGTACTCAATTTTGGTGATCCGTTAGTCTAGTGTTTCCACTTAGCTGTTTGGGAGAGCTCCATTGATTTGGAGCTTAGTCAGTTTGGTACAGATCTTTAATCTTGGACCTATGCATATTTAGGGGCACGACAGGGCCCTATCCCGTCATATGTTGTTATCATATTCTTAGAGGTCTGTATACAGTTGTAGGTTGTACGTATGTGGGTTGTAAACATGTTTGGTCTTCTGCGTTGTTGTATTCTGTTTTTGGGATGTTCCCGTGTATACGTAATACTATGTGGGGGCAGCCTTGTCGGCTTGTCCATTTTATTAAGTTGGTTAGATGTGACTCCTCAGGAGACATGATTATTCGCGTGTAAAGACAGCTTTGCCGGCTTGCCTATTCGGACATGTGTTATGATTGCAATGCTATTCTGCCGGATTTTATATTGTCTTTAGTGTCAGTCTGGTTACGTGACTGGTTAGTATAATGTCGTCATTAGGACGCTTAGTCGCGGCCCGTCAGGTCGGGTCGTGACATTATTTTTTCAATTGCATCGCTAAGATCGGATTTTGTCATTCAAGACATGTTCAAGTAGGGCTACAAAAAATTCGGTCCGAACCGAAAAAAGGACCGGACCAAACCAGACCGGTAAGTTTGGGTCCGATCCTCGATCTTTTTAATTTATATTTTCGGGTTTCGGTGCGGTCCGGTCCATTGAAGGTTGCCCAGTGAACGCACCAGTCATGTCCGAACTCAAGCTCGACCCGTCGACGTCAACAATGGTGTCTTCACGACGAGTGTTAATCGAGGAACGGGGTAAGTGTTTCTTGTAGTATGTCTCAAGACGAATTTAATGGTACCACTGCCGATGCCTGAAACCACATGAGTTCCCCGAAAAATGAAAAACGGTGGCTAGGATTTCGGTGTTTTGCGATCTAATCGTCGGAGGTATAGGGGATGAATCGAGGGACGTGGGAGGTATAGAAATGACGGCCAGGAGCAGGCGGTGCTAATGACACCACCCACCACCGTCGATTGTTACTGAACTTCGTGAAAAAGCGAAAAACCGAGGACGAATTTCGATCTGAAAATTGAATGCCTAAACCTTAAAATTGATCGATGTGGTTAGTATGGGAGTGATAGGCTTGATGAAACGAAGCTAATGGTGTTAGTCTCGTATCCAATGGAGGCATGAGCTCGCCGGAATCGTTGTAGCGCCACGGCGGGCGCTAATGACACCATCGACCATGTACCGTACAGGGTCCATTCGGTTCATATAACCGGACCGGACCGGACCGAAAAAGACTTGGATCGGATCCGCCCGATAAATTATGTCCAGACTTCGGTCCTAATTTTCTAAAAATTCGGTCCTCGGTCCGGTCCGATTTTATCCTGTTGTGTAGCCCTATGTTCAAGCCCCTCCCCCTCCCATACAAACAAAAAAAACTCTCATTTGAAGATGATGATAATCGACCACGAGAAAAAAAATGTCAGCGCTAAAAAATTTGTTAAAACTTTCCTATTTGAACTTAACTCCTTTCTGTTACTACTATTTCATTATTTCAAAAAGTAAGAAATAAGAGAGAGTTTTTAGATATTATATACAGTGGATTGAAGATTGAAATTTTAGGTCAGTTGAAAAAGTAAATTTTTTATTAGAATATTTCTCTTTAAAAATAAAAAGTATATTTTAAGAATTTACTATATGCAGTTTATTTTCTTTTATTTTTATGATACATAAATTATGACAATTGATGATACCAAGAGAGCAAAATTATGAAAAGGAACCTATAATTAGTTATGAAGAAGCTGTAGGAAAAATGGGTAGAGACAAGGTTAAAGATGATATTAATCTTTCTCGGAGAGTCTTTCATTAATATCAATGTATATATAGTGTATAATATTCATTTTTTATACAATAGGAATCCTAAGTCTATACAAAAGAGGAATCCTAGTCTTACCATAATTATATTTACACAATATATAGAAATATTCTAATTATGGGTAGGGAATATATTGTTTCATATATTTACATGTTTAAACACCCCCTCAGTCGGAGCGGGAGGAGGCCGGACGCTGAGACTGGATCTGAAGTCGAGAAACAAATGTCTGGGAAGTCCTTTGGTAAATATGTCTGCATACTGATAGGATGATGGAACATGTAATACTCTGACATGGCCTAGAGCAATTTTCTCACGAACAAAGTGTAGGTCTATCTCAATGTGCTTGATTCACTGATGCTGAACCGGATTATGAGACAAATAGATGGCAGAGATGTTATCACGATTACACTGATAGATGTCCGCGCAAGGACATCGAAGTTCTAACAGTAAGTTTCTGAGCCAACAAATCTCAGCTACTACATTTGCAACGCCTCTGTACTCAGTCTCGGCACTGGATCTAGATAGGGTAGTTTGTCGCTTGACAGACCAAAAAATCAGATTATCTCCTAAGAAAACACAAAAGCCGGAGGTGGAGCATCGCGTGTCCGGACACCCTGCCCAATCTGCATCCGTATATGAGAGCAATCTGCTTGGCGCAGAGGGGTATAGGTGCTGTAACACCCCATTTTAACCGGAGTCGGAAACGGGATTACTGCTATGGTTAGATTCCTAAATGTATTTAAGGAGTCGCCACCTAATTATTATAGTGAATTAGGACACTTAGTTTATTGCAATAAAAATACTGCAATTGACTTCCATTTAATGGTCTGCGAAATTAGTGAGATTCTGGATCTGGGTTCTTTATTATCCTAAAGGGAAGGGGTTAGGCATCCTTTAAGATCCGCTAACTTGCGGTTGTTCGTTCAAACCTAGGTTAATTATTTATTGCTCTTTTTATTCTACCTATTCTAAGCATTTTACATAATTTACAATTAAAATAAAATACAATGCAAAATAATAAAACATGAAATTAAATACGACATAAAATAAACTCCGGGGCATTCTTTTTGAAATGCATCTCCGGAAACACATAAACACTTAGTAAAAGTATTAGTAATAGAATACATAAATTTTAAAATAATAGCAAAAATTAACAAACAAAGCAAATAAATCCGTCTTTTGTACAGGGGAGGCCTTGGAAATCAGACGGGATTCCTTCATCGGCCAATATTGCTAAAAATAATAAAATAAATAAAACCTTCGGATCCGCGCCAAAACAATAATAGTTTTAAACACGGAGGGCTCAGATATGTAAAAATATAAAGTAGGGCGGCTAAACAAGTGCGGTGCGAGAATTCGCCTTGCAGCGCATGTTGGTTATCCGATGTAAGTGGAAGAAATCATCCTTGCCCAGAAAGCTTCATTTATTTTATTTTCCGTCTTTGCACCTGGGGAGGCCTCAAAAATCGACGGATAACTTTTTCATTGGCCAGGGTGTAGTATCCTATTCAAAATCAGCTTAATACCAAAGTGTAGTATCATGTTCAAATCAGTAAAATACCAAAAGTAGTATCTTGTTCAAAATCAAGAAACCAAGAAAAAATGTCAAATTAATAGCAATATAGCCAAAACAATAGCAAAATAGCCTAAAACCGGTGAAAAAATACCGGTCGATGGCGATAAATGGCCAACAATCATCTAACAGATAACCAAAGCGAGACGAACAGGCCCAAAATGACGTAACGATGGCGATATCGCGGAGATTTCAAAGCCGTCGGGGTTTTACTCCGTATTACCAAACAAGAAATCAAACGATCCATAACCATAGTATAAAATAACAAAATACTAAAATCGGTCGAGAAATAGCCAAAGCGAGGCGGTTCACGGAAATCAAGAATAAAGCGCGAAAGCAAGAAAGCTCGACGGAGTTCTAAAATTCGGCGAATCACCAAAACAAAATCAAATCGGTTTCCAACATAGCCAAACAAAGAGATACAAACGGTGATATTGACAATACAACACGAAAAGCGTGGCGTGGCGTCGCTTCCACGGCGAGGTCGCCGGAGCGACGCCGCCACAGCAGTGAGGTTCGCCGGCGGTGGGTTGTTCGCTGGAATGAGGTTCGCTGGTTCAGTGGGTTAGGGTTGACGGAGAGGGTTGCTGTCGGCTAGGGTAGCTCGCCGGTGAGACTGGCGGCGACGGGGACTGGCGGCGACGGGAAATGGAATGGTGGTTCGCGACGGGGTGTTGCTGGTGTTGTATGTGTGTGAGTGGTCGAGGTTCACCGGATAGTGGAGGTTCGTCGGCGGTCGACGGTGGTTCAGGGATATGGCGATGATGGAAATAGTGGGGTTCACCGGAGTTAACGACAGTGGGGTGAGGGCTGTGTTAACAGTGGTGTGAGGTTCGCCGACGACGGGGTGGTGGCGACGGGAGCAGTGGGGGTGTGACGGAGAAAGGGATCAGAGGGTAGGGGTAGACTGCTGGAAGGTGTTCGCCGGAGCTTGGAGCTCCGGCGAAAGGGGCGGCGGCGACGGGAGAGCTAGGGTTTGTGAGAGGAGAGTGAGGGCTGAAGTGAGAGTTAAGGAGAGGGTGAGGGACGGCTGGGGTTCATTTTTTGTTGTGTTGGGGGGAAAGTTTATTATATAGGGGGGTGTGTTAGGGTTTGGTATTTGGGGGGAAATGAAAAGTAGGTTTTGATTTTAGGGGGGAAAAATAAAAGAGGGTGTTTGGATGATATTAAAAGTAGTGTCGGCTTGGGTGATTCAAATTGTGTCTTGGATTTGGTGGTTTGACAAAAATGCAAGGCTGGTTAATTATTTAAAGAAAAATTATTTAAAAATATGCAAAATTATTAAAATGCAAATGCCGACGCAATAATACTAAAATGCAATTTTAAAGACATGTTTAATGCCTGATTAAAAGTAAAAAATGGGATGTCAATTAATTATTTAAAAGGATGCAAATATTATTAAAATAAAGCAGCGATTATAACAATAACAAAACATAATATTAACAAAGACATATGCTTATTTTAACATAATAAGATAAAAATGCAAAAAATGCTGATTAAAATGCGATGTGCTAAAATACTTAGAATTGCAACAAATATACAAAAACGGGTCAAAATTGATCACAACATGTCCTCTTTATGCGGAGATGATGGAAGAGTCTTGGACAAAGATGTTGACTTGTAGCCAATTTTGTCCTGTTTTATAAACTAGAACTCAAAAATAGGGATGATGCAGATCCAAAAATGTCCCAGTGTCAAATCATGATGACACTGGGTCGTTGTGACGCAAAAAAAAATAAAAGCAAAGTGACCGATTTAAAAATGTCTCAGTGTTAAAGTATGATTGACACTGGGTTGCAGGTGATGTGGTGTTGAAAAAGACAAGGTTATTGTGGATGTTGATGGCGTCATTGCATAGACGCGATGCAGATGCTCGTCGTTGCATAGACGAAACATGAACGGCCGTTCGTAGGCTTAAAATGAAAGGGCGTCGTTTTTGGGACGCAATCACGGATGTTAAATCGTTGCATGGATGAAACATGGATGAAACATGAATGAAGCCGTTGCATAGGCTTAAAAATAAAAAAGGCGTCGTTGCATGGACGCGATGCAGATGCTCGTCGTTGCATGGACGAAACATGAATGAAGCCGTTGCATAGGCTTAAAATGAAAGGACGTCGTTTTTGGACGCAATGCAGATGTTCGTCGTTGCATGGACGAAACATGAATGAAGCCGTTGCATAGGCTTAAAAATAAAAAGGTGTCGTTGCATGGACGCGATGCAGATTCTCGTCGTTGCATGGACGAAACATGAATGAAGCCGTTGCATAGGCTTAAAATGAAAAGACGTCGTTGCATGGACGCGATGCAGATGCTCGTCGTTGCATGGGCCGAAACATGAATGGCCGTTGCATAGGCTTAAAATGAAAAGCGTCGTTGCATGGACGCGACGCAGATGCGTCGTTGCATGGACGAAACATGAATGAAGCGTTGCGTAGGCTTAAAATGAAAAGCGTCGTTGCATGGACGCGACGCAGATGCTCGTCGTTGCATGGACGAAACATGAATAAGCGTTGCGTGGGCTTTTAAAATGAAAAGCGGCGTTGCGTGGACGCGATCAGATGCTCGTCGTTGCATGACGAAACATGAATGAAGCCGTTGCATGGGCTTTTAAAATGAAAAGCTGATTGCATGGACGCGATCACGGATGCTCGTCGTTGCATAGACGAAACATGAACGGCCGTTGCATAGGCTTAAAATGAAATGCATTGGTTTAGGCGCACTCGCTTTGTGACCGTCAGGTTGAGATAGCGTCATTGCATAGGCGTTGTGCATTTGTGACCCGCATGGGTTTATTGTTGTGTTCGGCCTTTGCGATATGAAGATCCGCACTCGAGGAAAACTTGTGAGTTTTTAGGAAATGAGTGGTTGATTAGCGTCGACTCAGTAGCTTTGACTCTTGACGCCAGATCCTGGTTTGCGAAGACTAGTTGCTGCTTTTTCACATCTATGTCATTTTCTTGCTGAATTCCTTAAAATGTCGGTTTCTGATAATGAAGATGTTGAACTGGGTAAAGTTGCATCTTGACGCTATCAAGGCGATCAGGTAAGCATTTCTTTTTTTTTTTTTTTTTTTTTTTTTACGTTTTAATTTATAATGAATGAAAAGCTAATGCGAGAATATGGACAATGTACAATTGAGTAGATGAGAATGCAACCCCCCGAAAATATGTAGGTAGTAATGGATGCAAAATATGAGGATGCTAAACTCTCGATGGACAAAATCGAGTCGTAATGCGTAAACAAGGAAGAAATATTTCTTACGGTGTGGCCAGAAGTCGATGTGGTGCTTCACGTATCCCGCCGAGGGAGTCAGGTCACGACGTAGTTCATGCTGCAAAAATAAGAATTTTTTATGATTTTAAAATGATGTGGGACCGAAGGCGATGTGGCGCCACGTATCCATTGAGAATCAGTCAAGACGTAGTTCGTGATGCAAAAATAAGAATTTTTATGATATATGCATTTTTTGTTTTTTCTGAAAAAATGGAAGACGACATTACGTTCTGACTCCAGTTGATACCAACAATTAGTATTGTGCAAAAGGATGTTCTTTTATTGTTTTCAGTCTAACCGAGTTTGACTCTGGTGTAATTCGCACGATTTGGATAGTATCTCAAACATACCGAATGTCGACACACTGCTTGCATCGAGTTTCGAACTAAACGTAATCTCATGTTTCAAATGCCTCATTTGAAAGAAGGTCCCATCTCACACATATATTCCAATATTTTGAATTTTGGGACGTTGAGAGAATTGCGCTCACACTCAAAAAGATGTTCAATGCGCAATTGTGATACCATAGGCTTGGCGTCATGTAAGTATCCACTAATGTGAGAACCCTCGTGATAAGATCATGTAGGGCTTGTCACGGGCTTGTAATGTAGGCTTGGTGAAAGGAATGGATATCATTTGGGTAAAAGTGACTAATCATTCCTCGAGAGTTGGACTAAGTCCATGCTTGATATTTGTGTGTTTTAATCTTGACTTGCTTTTTTGTCCCAGTTTTTACGTATTGACTTCTTTTGAATCTTTCATTTGGAGCCCTCTTTTTTTTTTTTTATGTATTCCCTTTTTTTTTTTTTTGGGGCTTTTGATTTCCTCTTTATGTGAAGTCGTTTACCTTTCATTCTTTGAGACTTTGACAATTTTTGTCTTTGCAAACTTCAGTGAGATTTTGTCACCATTTGCACATTTCTAAAGCACTCGAGGAGGTCGGGCCAAGAGAGGATAGTGCGACGCACTCGAGAAAGGTATAGGTGTAATATGCGGTTGTCAAAAAATAGGTTTTAGGCTCAAAGGGTGTACTAGGGATAATGTTATTTGGTAGGTGAAAAGGCTCAAGCGGGTCAAAGAAAGCCTACGATCATTTCCTACAGAGTGTTACTCAAGATTTCGCCTCAACAAACATTCAGGCCAAGTTCTAGATCACAATGCAATGCAATTGAACTTATTCAAATAACTCACCACACAATGCATATGAAACGATGAGGTCGGTTTCGTCCTTATCTTGAAAACATGCAAGACAATGTCATCTGCGGGTATGAATAAGAGGTACCAAAAGAATCTATGGTTTACCACAAAGTCAACTCATACTGATTATCACTTTTTTTTTTTTAATTTTTTTATTATGCACACTTGTAACTGTGTTGGTATCAACAAAATTAAACGATAATACTTAATTTTTTTTTTTTTTTTTGAATAACATTTCTTTTTTGTATTTTTTGAATAAAACATTTTTTTTTGTATTTTCGAATAATTGTTTTTTTTTATATTTTTTGAATAAATGGTACCGAACCCGAATAGGGCTGCCTACGTATCCCACCGAGGGAATCAGGTGCGCGTAGTTCATTCAAATATGTTATAAAATGTATGCTTGAAAAGAATTTATCAATGAAAGGATGACAATGTAAAGCTATGCAAAAGAAAATGATTGTCCATAGTGGGCGAGTGCAAAGTAAAAATGACTGTAACGAAAAATGAATGCCCGAGAACATGATGAATGAGATGCATGAGTGAGAAAAATATGCTTCTTTATTTTATTTTATTTTTGGTTTTTATTTTGTGGTGTCGAACCCAAAATGAGTTGCCTACGTATCACACCGTGCGGTGAGAATCAGACACGCGTAGTTCGGAATAATTATGCTGTAAAATGCATGATATGAAAGAACTATGCAATCAACGCTAAACATATCAATGAGATTTGCAAATATGAATAAAAATACAACGTAAAGAAGAATTGAGAGCGATGTCTCGTTGAATCTGATATAAATTGACTTCTATTAGTCAACATAACTACCGCTCCTTGTGATGACCTTTTTTTTTGTTTTCTTTTTTGAACGCCCTCGACTATTCGCGAGGACTGTTTTCCTGCAAAAATATGAGAAATAGGTGAGTAGGAAAGTTACAAAATAATAAAATGAAGGGATGTGACAATATAGTCAGAGACTCCCCTGATTGGTTCGACCGGACTGGTAGTTGGTGCTTCACAAAGTCCAAGCCGCGCTATTCAAGTGTGATTTACGCAGTAGGAGTCCTGATTGAAATGTGACAGCAAAAGTGCAAAAATGCAAATGTCCGAGCCCGGAATCACCAAAGAGTAATTATTGCATTAAATAATATGTACAGGGTTGCTAGCGACAACAATAGTAAACAAAAAAAACATGCAAAACAAGCGCGTGCCCTAGTATGCTTGGGACCTCCCTTATGCCAGAGGTGAGCCTAAACGCCAAATACGCGAGATTATGATAAATAGGTCCAAGCCGTTAAACTGCAATATTTTGTTGGAAATGGCGACCAAATGACGGTGCACTTTTTCCAATTTTGACGTGTCATGACCAGGCTTGGATTCGTCTATCATTATCACGCTACACATAATATGCTAATGGGTCGTTGGGTTGTGAAACCCGTCGACAAGTTTGGTGGATTTCTAATTGTGGCGTTAATACCAAGGATTAACCCACCTAAGGTTTATGCATGCATGACTTAATAAAAGTGGTATAGCTCTATCTTAAGTTTTCTAAGATTTGGCTTACTAGACACAATGGTTCCCGAGCGGACTACTCGAGTGAGAAGGCTACGCGGCCACCGGATGGTCCGGCTGCTCCGCGCCTTTGCCAACTCTCCTAAAATTGGGTAATTGAAAGAAATTTTGCGGGTGCGTACAACACACCTCGCGTGTAGTGTGTGATAGTGTTAATTTTCCAGAATGGAGAAAATATGAGCGGAATGTCAATTTAAGGAAAGCAATAAAATAATGTAGCAATTAAAGTAGTTAATTACAAAATAAAAGCAAACAATATAAAATATTTACAACAAATATAAAAGCAAAATAAAGTGCAATATTTAATTAACCTGTGTTTGCTATGATCAAGAACCTGATATCCCCAGCGGAGTCGCCATGCTGTAACACCCCATTTTAACCGGAGTCGGAAACGGGATTACTGCTATGGTTAGATTCCTAAATGTATTTAAGGAGTCGCCACCTAATTATTATAGTGAATTAGGACACTTAGTTTATTGCAATAAAAATACTGCAATTGACTTCCATTTAATGGTCTGCGAAATTAGTGAGATCGATCCGGTTCTTTATTATCCTAAAGGGAAGGGGTTAGGCATCCTTTAAGATCCGCTAACTTGCGGTTGTTCGTTCAAACCTAGGTTAATTATTTATTGCTCTTTTTATTCTACCTATTCTAAGCATTTTACATAATTTACAATTAAAATAAAATACAATGCAAAATAATAAAACATGAAATTAAATACGACATAAAATAAACTCCGGGGCATTCTTTTTGAAATGCATCTCCGGAAACCTGCATAAACACTTAGTAGAAGTATTAGTAATAGAATACATAAATTTTAAAATAATAGCAAAAATTAACAAACTGTCGCGTCCTTTTTTCGACCGCGACTTTATTTTCTAAACTCCTGCTAAACATGCAAATGTTAGAAAATAATAATAAAATGCTAAATAAATTAAAGAGGCTTAAAGGTTTTAAAAAATGTGCTAAAAGGATGCTAAAATTGCAAAAGATGCTAAAGTTTAAAAGGGTGCTGAAATGCTAAAGGGTTGCTAGAATGCTAAGGGTTCGCGGAGTCGCCACCTAATTAATTTGGGTGAATTAGGACACCTAAATGTTTAACTAGTTTGAAGTAAAACATTAACTCCATTTTAATGGTCTGCTAAACTTAGTGAGATTCTGGTTAAGAGTTCTTTATTATCCTAAAGGGAAGGGGTTAGGCACCCTAAAGGATCCGCTAACTTGCGGTTGTCCGTTCAAACCTAGGGAATTATTAAAAAATGCATGTTTGAAAAATGTTTAAATAAAAGGATAAAATTGTAAAATTTATTTAGAAAAATAAAAATAGCTTTGGATAAACCTTGTATTCATAACGTATTAGATAAGATGCATGTATTGCAAAATCTTATTATGACAAAATATGTACTTTATAAAATAAATGTAGAATATCTATTATGCCAAAGATTAACAAAATAATTTTTAATTATGAATGTTAGTAAGTGTTTGTGAAGGAATTAATTTATTATACTAAGAATTTAGTAGCGAGTGACGCTTTAGCTACGTGTCATTTTGGTATGGCTTAGGCAATGCATAACTAATCAAAAAATAACTAATTTAAGAAGAGTGAATTTCTAGCGTCACTATTTTCTAATGACCGCCCAAAATTTAATTATTCTAAATGTACTACTAGTGGTGTGATGTTTAGACAAATAATTACAACAAACAATAGGGGAGGATATGGATTGATAAGGACTCGAAGAAATGGCGAAGTCATTCGCCGATGGCTTGGAATTTCCGATGCGGATAGAGAATGCACATAGATGCGGTGAATGATCTTGATTGATCAAAGCGCGACGAGTCTCGCGATGAAACTCTTCATTTGGCTCCGGTGCATTTCATGTAAACAAATAAAAGATAAGGATTAGCAACCAAACTTTGACAATATATACATAGGAAAAGAGGTAAATAACCAAATCCAACACAGTTCCTCTTTTCAAGCCTTTTAAAAGTAAATATTTCCAACAATCTTAATCTGAGCCCACTTTTAACGTCCCCAAAACAATTTAGTACAAATTTAATATGTTTTAGGCTTCTATGAAGCGATCTATTCACAACAATAAAACGAGACCCCATTTAAACAAACCAAAATCTGATCTTGAACAAACTAAACATGAAGAACCTAGTGATAACAACCTACACCCAGCAGATTTCAATAACTGGCCTCATACTGGCACATGCTTTTATATTACACCCCAAATCAGTAAAGGACAAGCATGACTCCATTCTTGATTGACATATTAAGCGATTAATCTCATAGCCGCAAACAGTGGACAATCCATTTAGTCAGGGATCCCGATATACAATAATTTCCTTGCTACATCTTAACAATGAGTACAATCAATCGGAACAGGATGTATTCTGAAGCTTATCAAGGCACAAAGTAAAATAAAACACGCAGGTGTAGCTGGATACATCAGAGAAAGCGTGTGCGTTTTACAGTCAATATAGGCATGCTAACAGTCACACAAAGGAAATGGGCAGGGGTAAACATGTATGACAAACCATGGTAAGCAAAGTACTGGAGCCAACAGCTCTTGACAAATAATTGGTTTGGCAAGACACACATAAACTGGATAGCAGTGAGGCAGAGATAGATAGGCACACAATCGATTTAGGACAAGTCAAGTATATATATATATATATATGTCCAGACCATTCAATGGACTGATATGGCAAGCCAAATGACTACGAGGTATCAGATATCATCGTGGTGTATTTCAAAGACTTAGCATAAATACGATTGAATGGTTAATTCAGGAGATGTGTTTCAGGATGTGAAGATGAGCAACTGACCATTTAGAGTAACATTTTAAAAAGTGCAGAGCTATCTGGCCTAACTAAATGCACATTCAATCATTATGTTGTATACTAAACATGCAATGCCTAAACCAGCATACCAGGGTTACATCATAAGCTACAAATAATCAGGGGTCAAACTACTGCCAAAGCAGATGAGGGCAGATGCACAACCAGATGAATATTGCCATGTCAAACAGTAATAAAACTGGGTTCTGCACATGCAGAGTTCCATTTGCTATATTATAGACATGAAAACACTGAAGTATGAAAAGGAGTCTTAACCAGTCGAAGGAAACAGCTAACTCAAACTGACCATCTAAAACTATAGCCATTCATCATACGACGCCTCTTAATCATACCATATTAATACACATAACTAGGCGACAAAACGTATTTAGAATTCTATCGACCAATCAGAATTGAGTCATACACTCGTAGCTATTTATTTAACGGAAAGCTAAGCCTGCTTGAACCATTCTCGACAAATAACACACCGTAACTCACGGGCGGCCAAGAAATACAAGAGGAAATGGGTTTACTAAATCGATTAACGCGACGCAATATTTTATCAACAAAGAAACAAAGAGTACGACAATCCCAACTAAAGTGATTTACCAACACAGAACACAACACAGAACACGGCAAGCCATAAAACATGGAAATAAACTAGAGTCGAGAAAGATTTTGAATTTACCTTCTCCGGACAGCGAACCGAGGCAGCGTATCAAGTCGTCGATCCACTTGATCGCTTTTGTTACGTGAATGAAGGCGCAGAGCTTTTATTTACTTATGAAATAATCGATTTTGCGGAGAAAAAAAAGAAATGAGAGTTTTAGAATTCTTTTCGTTATTCTCTGTTGGTGTTTCTGATGCTTTTAGTGGTTTCTCGATCGTGAGAAGAAGATCTTGCCTGCTTTTTTGATTGATTTAGTTGTGAGATAGAGGTCTTGCTAATTGACTGCCGAAGGAAAGGGTTTGGGGTTTTCTATTCTTTGCTGATTTTGCATGCTAGACGCCTGATTTCGGTTTCTTTTCATATCACCCCGTTGTTGTCATGAAAGTTCCCCATTTATACCCCTTTTTAGGATGCATGAATATGGCAAGAAATCGACGGGTCATGTGGTTCGATTTTGGACTAGAAATGGTAAGTCTTGAGAGATGATTTTTGAGAATAATTTTGGTTATTTGATTTGGGCAGTTTTGGACATGATTTTTGATTCGAAATCCTTTTCGGGGTGAAAGGATTTTTTGCCGTTTGGGATGTGGGTTGTGGAAAGGAAGTAGATGATTGTATGACCCAGGTTTTCCGGCGAGAAATCCGGGATTGGGATGGAGGCGCGGCGATTTCCCTTTAGGTTTAGGTTTCTTTTCTTCTGTTTTTTTTTTTTTAGGGGCTAAGGGACGAGGATGAAGGGAAGGTGTGGGCTTTGGACTGATAAGGGCGTGTGGGCTTGCGTATAAAGGGGAAACGAAATAAGGGGTGTTGGGCTGATCGGGCGTGGGCCGGAGTAAAGGAAAACTGGGCCTGGGGCAATATAAGGGTTAGTTGGGCTGCGTTTTGGGTAGAGTTTAGGTGTTGGGTATTAATTCTAGGTATTAGTTAGTTTTAGGCTTAGTTTTAATTAATTAGCTAGTTAATTCTAGGTAAGTGTATTATTAATTAATTAACAAATGTGATTAAATTAATTAGGTGCTTTATTATAATTATCTAGGTGCTACATTAGTCCAATTATTTAGGTGCTAAATGCGGGCGCGTTATTTAATTAATGCTTAATACTTTAGAATGCGACGCTATTATTTAAAATCTTATTATTGTGCATTATTGCGAAGTTAAATTACATTGAGTTTTAGATTAAATTATTTAAATGCTAATGCAAGTATGATATTTAAGAATTGTTTTAAAGCTTTTATAAATGCGACGCTATTAAATGCATATATTAGATTAAATTGATTTTAAATTACAAATGATTACTAATAAATGCGGCTATGCTACTTGACGTGACGTCATCGCTAAATTATTTATTTTATGCATTTATTAATTATTTAAGAATTACGACAAGGCTTAAAGTTAATAAGTGCGGGCGCGAGACTCTAAATGCTTAAGACTTTACGTAAGACGCGATGACATTATTAAATTAATTATTTATGCCTGTATTTAATGTTTTATTGTTGTATTTTATTATAAAAATCCTAAAAAAATATTTTACAAAATTAGTGTAATTTTATAGTTAATGGCTGGACGGGAGGGTCAAAATTGGGTGTCAACACAAACAAAGCAAATAAATCCGTCTTTTGTACAGGGGAGGCCTTGGAAATCAGACGGGGGTTCCTTCATCGGCCAATATTGCTAAAAATAATAAAATAAATAAAACCTTCGGATCCGCGCCAAAACAGTAATAGTTTTAAACACGGAGGGCTCAGATATGTAAAAATATAAAGTAGAGACTACTTAAACAAGTGCGCACATGAATTCGCCAAGCGCATGTTGGTTATCCGATGTAAGTGGAAGAAATCATCCTTGCCCTGAAAGCTTCATTTATTTTATTTTCCGTCTTTGCAACTGTGGAGGCCTCAAAAATCGACGGATAACTTTTTCATTGGCCAGGGTGTAGTATCCTATTCAAAATCAGCTTAATACCAAAGTGTAGTATCATGTTCAAATCAGTAAAATACCAAAAGTAGTATCTTGTTCAAAATCAGTAAACCAGCAAAAAAATGTCCGAAATTAATAGCAATATAGCCAAAACAATAGCAAAATAGCCTAAAACCAGTGACAAAATACCGTCGATGGCGATAAATGGCCAACAACTGTCTAACAGATAACCAAACAGAGACGAACAGGGCCCAAATGACAGATGGCCAATATCACGGAGATTTCAAAGCTTCGGGGTTTTACTCACAGATACTGTACGAACAAGAAATCAAACCATCCATAACCAATAGTATAAAATAACAAAATACTAAAATCACCCGTAAATAGCCAAAAGAGCGAGCGATTCACGGAATCAAGAATAAGGCGCGGAAACAGTAAAGCTCGACGGAGTTCTAAAATTCCGGCGAATCACCAAAACAAAATCAAATCAGTTTCCAACATAGCCAAACAAAAGAGATACAAACAGTGATATTGACAATACAACACGAAAAGCGTGGCGTGGCGTCGGCTCCTGGCGAGGTCGCGGAGCGACGCCGCCACGATGAGTTCCGGCGGTGGGTTGTTCGCTGGAATGAGGTTCGCTGGTTCAGTGGGTTAGGGTTGACGGAGAGGGTTGCTGTCGGCTAGGGTAGCTCGCCGGTGAGACTGGCGGCGACGGGGACTGGCGGCGACGGGAAATGGAATGGTGGTTCGCGACGGGGTGTTGTCAGTATGTGTGTGAGTGGTCGAGGTTCACCGGATAGTGGAGGTTCGTCGGCGGTCGACGGTGGTTCAGGGATATGGCGATGATGGAAATAGTGGGGTTCACCGGAGTTAACGACAGTGGGGTGAGGGCTGTGTTAACAGTGGTGTGAGGTTCGCCGACGACGGGGTGGTGGCGACGGGAGCAGTGGGGGTGTGACGGAGAAAGGGATCAGAGGGTAGGGGTAGACTGCTGGAAGGTGTTCGCCGGAGCTTGGAGCTCCGGCGAAAGGGGCGGCGGCGACGGGAGAGCTAGGGTTTGTGAGAGGAGAGTGAGGGCTGAAGTGAGAGTTAAGGAGAGGGTGAGGGACGGCTGGGGTTCATTTTTTGTTGTGTTGGGGGGAACGTTTATTATATAGGGGGGTGTGTTAGGGTTTGGTATTTGGGGGGAAATGAAAAGTAGGTTTTGATTTTAGGGGGGAAAAATAAAAGAGGGTGTTTGGATGATATTAAAAGTAGTGTCGGCTTGGACTGATTCAAATTGTGTCTTGGACTGGACTGGTTTGACAAAAATGCAAGGCTGGTTAATTATTTAAAGAAAAATTATTTAAAAATATGCAAAATTATTAAAATGCAAATGCCGACGCAATAATACTAAAATGCAATTTTAAAGACATGTTTAATGCCTGATTAAAAGTAAAAAATGGGATGTCAATTAATTATTTAAAAAAATGCAAATATTATTAAAATAAAACGACGGTGTAACAATAACAAAAACATAATATTAACAAAGACATATGCTTATTTTAACATAATAAGATAAAAATGCAAAAAATGCTGATTAAAATGCGATGTGCTAAAATACTTAGAATTGCAACAAATATACAAAAACGGGTCAAAATTGACTGTCAACAGGTGCAAACCATAATCAAGAGTACCCTTAATGTATCGAATGATACGCTTAACAACAGTGAAATGAGACTCCCTGGGGGCATGCATGAAAAAGCACACATGCTGAACATCATAAGCTATGTCTGGCCTGGTAAATGTGAGATACTGAAGTGCACCTGCAAGGCTCCTATACAGAGTAGGATCAGAGACTAGAGCATCATCCATACCACTGAGCTTAGATTTCGAATCGACTGGAGTAGGCATAACTTTGCAATTCGCCATCTTAGCCCTGTACACTATCTCCTCTGCATACTTACGCTGACACAAGAACATGTGATTGACAGACCTGGTCACTGATATCCCCAAGAAATAACTCAGTTTTCCAAATCAGTCATTGCAAATTCGGACTTAAGTAAGGCAATAATCTCATTTTTTTAATCTATCTGAGGAGGCAGTCAAAATAATATCATCCACATACAGTAATAAGTAAGCAGTGCTACTACCTCGATGAAAAATGAAGAGTGATGTATCACTCTTGCTGCATACAAACCCAATCTGCAAGATATATCTGGCAAAACGATCATACCACGCACGGGGAGCCTGTTTCATGTCATATAGTGACTTACGGAGACGACACACATAGTGAGGGAATGTTGGATGGGTGAACCCAGACTGTTGATGCATTTACACTGTTTCTCTCAGGTCCTCATGTAAGAATGTATTCTTCACATCAAGTTGATGGATCGGTCAGTGTTTGCCCATGACAATGCTCAAAACTGTGCGAATAGTAGCCGATTTGACAACCATGCTGAAGGTCTCTCCACAATCAATGTCCTCCTGCTGGTTAGTGTCATTAGCCACAAGACGGGCCTTATACCCTCTCAAGATCACCATTGTCTCTGAACTTGTGACAAAAAAGCCACATACATCGAATTATATTCACCCCCTCAGGTCTAGGTACTAGATCCCACATGTGTTGTTTAGTTAAAGCATTGAATTACTCATACATAGCCGCATTCCAATTAGAGTCTTGTTTGACCAATTTTGGGTTCTTTGGAAGTGGAGAGATGGTTTAGACAGATAAGTTGAAATGGACTTTGGGTTTGAAGATTCCATACTTTGAACGAGTTTCCATTGGATGAGTAGGGACAGTGGGTGACGGAGTGGTGTCTGAGACGGTGGTTAAAGTTAGATAAGGAGAAGGTGGGGGCGAAGCAGTAGGATGAGCCGCGACTCCTGGATCGAGCGTGACTACGCGTCTGAGTTGACATCTTCTACGAAGTTTCAGCGCGGCCGCCGGTATTCACGAAGATTGCTCATCGAAATCGTGCCGCGCGCCTCGGGGCCGCGCTCGACGACGAATGTAAGACGCGTGAGTTGTTCGAGGATGAAGGGAGAGATGACAGGCTCGTCAAGAAATGAGTAGTTCGGTTTTTGGAATTTTGGAAGATTCAAAAACGGGAATGTGGTCTCGTCGAATGTGACGTGACGAGATATGTGGATTTGATGAGTCGAAAAGTCATAACATAGATAGCCCCTATGGTTTGACGATAATCCTAGGAAGACAGATGGAGTAGACCTAGGAGCAAGCTTGTGAGGGGTGGTAGAACTGAGGTTGGGATAGCACAGACAACCAAAAATCCGTAGATGGTCATAGGAGGGGACTCTATGATAGAGGATTTTAGTAGGGGTCATATTGTGAAGAGTGCTAGTAGGGAGAATATTTAGAATGTATTCTGACATTTTAGCAGCATATAACCAGAAGGAAGGAGGGAGGGAGGCATGAATCAATAGGGTGCAAATCATATTGTTAATGGTACGTATAATTCTTTCAACTTTACCGTTTTGTGGTGAAGTGTGAGGGCAGGAGAAGCGAAAAACCATGCCATTATTTGTACAAAACCGCTGAAATATATAGTTATTGAATTCACGACCATTATCGCACTGAAATGATTTTATACTTTTTCCAAATTGTGTGTGGATAAACTTGCGAAACTCAAGAAATTTGGCAAATACTTCTGATTTAAATTTAAGAGGATATAACCAAACATAGTGTGAAAAATCATCAAGCAACACAAGATAGTATTTATGACCGAGAGAACTAGAGATAGGAGATGTCCATAAATCGTCATGTATAATATCAAAAGGAGCAAGTGTAACACTAGTAGATGAGTTAAACTGAAGACGAATATGTTTGCCTAAAGAGCAAGAAACACAATTTTGGGCAAGTTTCCCATTACAAGCAATGAAATTGTTGCCTTTTAAGAAAATTAAATATTGGACTCCTGGATGACCAAGCCTATTATGCCAAGTTGAAGAAGAAACATCTCCGTGCTATTGCATCTCGTAAAAGGAGTCCCCGTATGAATATCCTTCACAGTAAAACCAAAAGGGTCAAAATCCACGGAGACAAAATTATTACGAGTAAATTGGCGGACAAATATGAGGTTCTTAATCATGTGTGGGGAATATAGGGTGTTTTTGAGGGAGAAATGTGGATGAGGAGGTTGTGTGTATGATGTACTATACCCTTTAACTGGAATGCGGTGTCCACTACCAACTGTAAGATATTGAGGATGCTTTAAACTAAATAGTTTAGGGATAGTACCTGCAGATTGGGTGACGTGAGATGTGGCGCCTGAGTCCATGTACCAAGTATTGTCAGGCTGTTGCATGGAGAGGGTGCTGAATGTCTGTCCCAACTCAGTGGGTGTCATGCCGGATGAGGGCTGCAAAACCTGATATTGTATGAAGTGGACCTGCTGCGAGGCTGAAGCGGTCCCCAATAAACTAGGGTAAGAATACGGATTGTAGGGCTGCTGGTACAGGAATGGACTCGGTGCCGCGACTCTGACCTGGGGGGCTGCGGCTCTGTACTAGGGAGTCGCGACGCTGTATATGAATTGCTGAGGAGCCGCGGCCCAGTTATTTTGCGATCCCTGTTGCTCCTGCTGGTTCTGTTGACCGCGACCCTTGCCACGACCACGGGCTCCCCTGCCGCAGCCCCTGCTACCCTTTCCACCGCGTCCCTGCTGCAGTTGAGTGTTTTTTGGCGGCGTTGGATCTTGAGGGCACGTTTCGACCGCTAATGCCTTCTGACTGTGCTCATCCTGCTTAGCACGTCGAGTCTCTTCGAGCAACAACTGTGGCGATCTTTGTTAAAGATGGGTAACGGATCAGCCTGTTGAATCATGGTGGCCAAAGTATCATATTCGCCTTTAGAAAGGCCAACAATCAATTATAACACCGTTGGTGTCGCGAATGTGCTCGTCGACAAAGAAGTTGATCCGTCAAGAACTTTAATCGCTTTGCGATCACTCACATTGAAAAAGATTTCAAGACGTGTATTGTTAAATTGCTCCTCTAAATACACAGCACATGTGTGCTTATTGTCCTGAAAAATTTCCTCCAAACGATTCCATAACTCAAGGGTTGTGGCACCAGATTTCATGATAGTAAGAAGAAGGTCCTGAGAAATACTACCATAAATCCACTGTTTGACGCCGGCGTCTAGACGACGTCAAGTAGATTTATCAACCTCCGGAGGGCGCGGAATGGTGTCATCGATGTGATCAAGCACGTTATAAAGGCATGCATGATTACGAAACAGTTCAACCCAGGGAGAATACTGACTGTTTTCTTGATCAAGAATAATGAGAATAGAGTTTTTGATGTTTGTAACAGTTAGGGCTGGATGAAAAGAGGATGACAACGTGGTGGTGGGAGTTGTGGAGGTAGAAGATTCAGAAAGTGTGGAAGATTCAAGGATAGCCATTTAGAGAAGAGATGAATGAAAAAGAAAAACAAAACCAAGAATTTTGTGGAGAGAGGGGAGAGCCGCGACGCAATACTCGAGGGTGGGGGTGGGTGGTCGGCGGCGTCTTGCTCAAGAGAGAGGGAAAAAAATTCTAGGATTTTGTGTTTAGGCTCTTGATACCATGTAAGATGATATTAATCTCTCTTGGGGAGTATTTCATTAATATCAAGGTATATATATAGTACAATATTCATCCCTTATACAATAGGAATCATAAGCCTATATAAAAGATGAATTATAGTCTTACCATAATTATATTTACACAATATATGGAAATATTCTAATTATGGGTAGAAGATATATTATTTACACGTTTACACAAGGAAATGAAAATGCAACAACAACAACAAGAGTGTAAGAAATCTGAAAAATAAACAAACAAGTGGGTTTGCTGAGTCGACCAAATTCTTGATCTATCCTTAAGATAATATTGCCCCGTATATCCTTTCAAAGGTTGTAATGACAACTTATCTCCCAAGATAAAACAACAATCAAACAAGTGAGCAAAAGGAACTCAAGTGTTTGTTTTGGAGGAAAGATCTTTGAGTGTTTGTGATTGCAAGAGAGGAGGAAGTATTTCAGATTTCAAGTGTTTTGCAAATGAGCCTAAGGCCTCATTTTTTATAGTGTTGTGAAGATAACTTTCCAATTGCCCATGTAATGGCTTTGAATGATCATGTAATGACCTTGATTATGGAGTGTTAATTCAGCCAAATAATGACTGAATTCATTTGAGAAGTTATGGAGGTTTAATGCTTCAAAACCAACTCAAGAGTCATGTCTTTTCGTCTCCCGTCTCAACCTCTGGACTACCAACGCCGCGGCCCTGCAGGGAGGCGCCGCGGCGCCACAACTTCAGAGAGTTGGCGTCGCGGGCCGATTTTTAACACATTGTACACTTCTTTCTTCATTTACCAACGTGAAACCTACGTCATTTAGCCAATAATCGTCTATTACCTTACGTCTCAAAATAATTCGTATACGTACCAATATCTCTTCCATTTAAGGAAATTATGATCCTTGACATTGTATGTACACGTGTGTGGAAACAACGTTTCCGACGTGTGGAGCCCCTAATTGTTTGATTCGTAATTAAATAGGATTAACTTTATTTCACGTTTAATAGATATTTCCAACAGAAGCATAGTCAACTTTATTTTCTTTTATGTCTAAGAAGACCCCTTGAATGATAATAAAAAGTTTATATTTCATTTATGTAAAATTCTATCTTCTCAATATAAGAAAATATCCTTTAAATGGTTTTATTTATATTATAATTAGTAGTTATACACCAAGATTTATGTTATTTGCTAATTTAAAAAAAATTGTAATGCTCATTTAGAATATTTTTTGAATAACCCAAATGTATAAATTTGTATATACATTAATTCAAAATGTATATTGGTATGAGCATTTTGTTTTCATAAAAAAAAGGAACAATACCTAAATTCATTATTTATGTTGCGTTATTTGATAGGTACATAAATTCTTTTATAATCACGTGAACATATTCACTGATTAGAAGATAACTCAAAAGAGAGACGGAGAAGAGGAATTGTGGTGTTACAAGTTAGCATTAACGTTTTACAAATATTGCTTTCATCATAATGATGGTTCCATTACTAATTTATAATGGAAAATTTAATTCAGAAATATATACTTATTAAATAATAAACGCATATTATCAATTCTAAAAATACAATTAGCAAATTGCTAAATATGACTATTATGTATATCCATTGTTTGCATCAAATTATACTTCTTTATTATGATTAAGTCAAAACTAAAGTTAAAATATTTATCATAAAGTAGTAGTACTATAATTTAACAATAAATTTACAAGTTAAATCCAAAGCTCGGATCAGGACTGGGTCAGGTGGTTTTTTCTGCTTTCCCGGTCTTAATCTTGTTTTATTTTTAAATTTTCTGACCCTGGCCTTGACCGGACCCTATGGGTCACGAGCACAAGTCGGTCCTGACCCGCTCTACAAAACAAAATAAAACAGTAAGCAAACACTGCAATTCTACCCAATCCGTTATCCGATATAATTTGTCACCAATTAAAAATTACAACAAACAGAAGCATGAAATCATTAAAAATTACACCAAAAAAAAACTGAAGCAAATTATTTTAAAAGCATGAATGAGTGACCAAAATATTCTTCAAATATTGAACGGCTTTTATACTCTTTTAAGTTAAAATTTTCTCTAGAAAATAATAACATATTGGGTAAAATTGTAATGTTAACTTTTTCCATAATATCTAGGACTTTGTACTGAACTAAAACTAAAATCTTAAAACCAACCTAATTATATTAGGATTTTGTTACATATCTTGGATTTTGATTCCCACTAAAGAATTGTTGTTTGGCTACAATTTTAAAACTATAATCATAAATCGATACACTATCAGTAATGAAAATAACGTTTTAACCATTTTAAAAATCTACACAACAGATACACAGATTAAATACTAAGGGGGTGTATTCAATTAGGATTTTAAAAGATTTTTTGGGATAAAAAAGTCATGTGGTATTCAATTAAGGTTTTTAAACAATCTAAAATATCTTGTGGTATTCAATCAAGACTATTATGATTTTTTAAACAGAGTGTTCAAATCTAGTGGTATTCAATTAGGATTTTAAAAGACTAACAAAAAGTCTTTTGGTATTCAAAATTTTGAGATTTCAAAAGTTTTTTTTTTCAAATATGGATTTTGGAGGACTTTTTAGTGAAATGTATAACTAACAAATCCTATAAATAATCTCAGTCTAATTCTAACCTATCAGACTTTTTCTCATTCTCAAATTTCTATTTTTTTTATTTTTATAAAAATATGGATTTTTTTCTTACCTCCCCCTACCGCCCTAACCCCACCTACCCCCAACCCCCACCCCATCCTCAAATTTCTATTTCATAATTTTTGTTACTTTTATTAAAAAAATATTAAAAATATGAAATTTTATTTTACCTCCCCCGCCCTACCCCTCCCCAAATTTCTACTGAATCTCAATTTTTATTTTTTACTTTTATAAATAATTTATAAAAATATGAATTTTTCTTACCCCCAAACCCACACCTACCCCCTACCCCCTCCACTCTATCCCCACTTACCCCCGCCACCCCCGCCCTCCTCAAATTTCTATTTCATATATTTTTTACTTTTATAAAAAATATGGAATTTTTTCTTACTTGCCCCTACCGCTCTAAGCTCGCCTACCCCCACCCCCACCCATCCTTAAATTTATATTTCATATTTTTTGTTACTTTTATAAAAAAAAAATATTAAAAATATGAAATTTTATCTTACCTCCCCTCCCGTCCTACCCTCCCCATCCTACCCCAATCTCAAATTTTTATTTTATATATTTTTTTTACTTTTATAAATAATTTATAAAAATATGATTTTTTTTTCTTACCCCCATACCCACACCTACTCCCCTCCACCCTACCCACACTTACCCCTCCACCCTCACCCCCATCATTTAGCCCATCCTGATCCGCTATCTTAACCCATGTAAGTTTTGAGTGGGTTGGGTATTGACTCATCTACAACTTCAACGCATATTGACCCGTCCAACTTTCGCCCAAACGGCCCATCTGACACCCCTAGTTGTAGCCCTCAAGTCATGTGAACAATTTAACTGTAATAGGAGAAAACATGAGATCCTTACATTTGTTTGTGCTATTTTATTTTACTTTGATTGAACTATTTGGTACTTTGGTTTGAATTATTTGAGTTATAATTTTGTTGAACTATTGTTATTGTAATTTGGTTAAATTTTTTATTGTTATTTATAGAATTAAGTAATATTTTAGACAATTAATGAGAAAGAATAGTTAATGGAACTTGAAATACTATATATTGTTATTTAGAAGTACAATAACGGCTTTTGATATATTTTATATTGAAAATTAGTGACGAAAAATTATAAAAAAGTGGTGATGATGAGAGCAAAAGGATTGGAGAAAAAATCCATGTGGTCCTTTCAAATCTTTATAAATTTTATGATAAATCTTTTAAAATTCAAACATAAGAAATCTGGATTGTCAAAATAGTCTTTTAAAATCATAACAATCTTAAATAGTCTTTTAAAATCCATAAGACTTATTTATTTCAAAAAAATCTTTTAAAATTCTAATTGAATACACCCTCCTAAGACTTAGTAGTGAAATGATTTTATATATTAACAGAAACCACTAAAGATATAAAGATATTATTAATAATAAGCTATAATTTTTATCTTATTTTATGTCGAGCTCAATGTACATTAGAACAATACATATATTATAAAAACATGCATTATATCACTTAACAACAAAAATATAAATTAATAAAAAAAAATTATACTAAAAAGACACGCTCGTCGGGTCGGGTCGGTGATCGGACCGGACCGCGTCAGACCGGTAAAAAATTCTGACTCTAACTCGACCTTACATATGAACGAATCCTGCTTTTTCGGGTCAGATGGATGAGAGTCACATATAAGTTGATTCTGGTCCTGTTTTTGGGGCCGGCGCGGGTCCCGACCCAATGGACAGGTTAGTTAAAATATGTATTTTTAACATCATGGTAAACTTTCAATCTAATAGAAGTGCCAAAAAAATAACTGAAATCTACAAGTTCGCGAAAATTGTCATGTAGCTGTTGTCTGCAGCGTCCTTATTTTGAAACTCTGCTCCTTCCACCGTCCAGAGTCCAAACGCGCACACCTCACCTTATAATAAACGTGAATCCCCGTCATTCACTCTCTCCAATTTTCAGTTTCCACATTCAGACACCTTTCACTGAACTCCAAACATTCAACCTCGAGTCGTCTAGGGATAATTGAGGTTCCATTTCTTCTACATTTTAAGAAGAACAATGTCGAGAATGACGGAACTCCAAATGCACAAAAAATGTAAAGGCAGAGAAACAAGTCCCGAACGCACCAAAGTTTGGACTGAACCTCCGAATCATAAGCTCAACAAAGTTCCCGTCGTTTATTATCTCTCCAGAAATGGCCAACTTGAACATCCACATTTCATGGAAGTTCCTCTTTCCTCCCCTCATGCTCTATATCTCACAGGTATACAAATTTTCCATAACTGAAACGAATCACAAAAAGCGTGTGTCTATATCATCTCAAATGTTCTCATTTTTCACTACTAAAAACATACTAGGAATTAACGACTAATAAGTTCTATAGCTAATAGCAAAATCGGTCGTTAATTTTATTTAACCACATATTATGAGAATATTTTGTTAGTGGCGACCGACGAAGTTCGTAGTTAATTACTATAATTTTTTATAGAGTTTTATTTATCTTTTAATATTTTATTCAGATGTGATCAACCGCTTGAATTGTCTTCGTGGAAAAGGCATGGCCTCTATGTACTCTTGGTCTGCAAAAAGGTAAATTAATTACTTTTCGTTTCCTATTAATTTCTGTTATCACCGTGTTTATCCAGATGGAGCTGAAATTAATTTCATACTTTTTTGTTTAATTCAGAAGCTATAGGAATGGATTTGTGTGGCAAGATTTGACGGAGCACGATTTTATATACCCAGCACATGGTCAAGAGTACGTTCTTAAAGGATCAGAGCTTCTCGATAACGCATTGATTTTGCAACCAGATGAAATCGAATGTTCTAGAAAGCCGGTGCCGGAAATGCAGAAAATGACTGAAGATAGTGAGTTTCCAGTGATCGCAAGACGCCGGAACCAGTCCTGGAGTTCGTCTGATTTCCACGAGTATCTAGTTTACAAGGACGAGTCCGCCGGCGAATTGATCGGAAGAGCCGCCGCCAATGCGTCGACTCAGACCGACGATAGACGACGCCGCCGAAGAGCAATGCGAGTCGTTGAAGAAGAAGAAGAAGAGTTGAGAGAAGACCGGAACATTGAACCGGACGAGGTTGAACATAGTCCAAACCGGTCAAGGGAGTTGAACAGAGATGAAATTTCACCACCACCGTCCGATTCAAGTTCTGAAACGCTAGAAACATTGATGAAGGCGGATGGAAGAGTGATCTTACGGCCAGATACAATTAGCGAAGATCCAACAGTTAATATTCAATCAAGCGGAAAGAGTAAAGCATCTTCCGTTTTAATGCAATTACTCTATTGTGGTTCGATGTCCTTCAAGCACTGTGGGCCCGGTTCATTAATTTCACAATATAAAACACGGGTACCACGTGGCAGGTGTACTAATCAAGTGGTGAAGGATGTAGAGAGTCCACCAATGGTTGAATATCATGGAAGTGAAGAGAGAATTAAGCTGGAAGATAAAGAGTATTTTAGTGGGAGTTTAATAGAGATGAAGAAGGAGAAATTTCCAGGTCTAAAGAGATCTGCTTCATACAATGTGGAAAGGTGAGTAAATTTACCTCTCTGTACTGCTGAATTTTTTTCTTTGCTATGTCTATTTTTGTATATTGTGTTGCTTCGTATCAAAATCACTCATTAAAGAGATATTTTTGTCTAATTTATTCAACAGTGAAGATTGTATTATTTGGTTCATCATCATGTCTCTCCAGTAATAGGTTGGGCGGAGTTAGATTATAACTTACGAATTCAAATGAACCTAATAACATTTGCTTAGATTAGGTATATAGTCAGATTTTCTTATAATAATCATCATTTATAATAATATTTCGCTATAGGATTTTTTTTTCGTGGAACCGATCTTTCAAGTTATGTTATATTGTATATTCTCTATAACAATATTTCGCTATAGCAACAAAAAATATTTAAATAAATGACGCTCTTATAAGGAGGCTTTACTATATGTATTAATATTTTCACTAATTATTGTTATATAGTAGGTCTTAATTTGTGGTCACCAAAGAAACAAATAAATTTCAAATCTTGCATCAGCCTACCATAACAAGCAACAACAATGTGTTGAACTTTTACATTAAGTTAACACACCTCTAAAGAGTTCAGGGTAACAAGGACATTATATGTGGAGTATGCTTTCGTTTTAAAAGAGTGAAAAAACGGGAAACAAGGACGGGTAGAAAAGATTATCTTGGTGTCATTATTGCTTTATACTGCTTATAAGGAGTGGTAGGTATATGAAGGTTCCTTGCCGTGGTGAATTACTCTGCAAATCTGCAGTACTATTGACGTGGGTATCCAGCTAATTCAATTGTTATCTTACAGATAATGATAGGACTGAATTATGTTCTGCAGTTCTTTCCAGACAATTGGGCATCTCTTCTACGCGAGCAAAACAGAGCTTTTTTATCAGTTTATTCATTACAACACGTCAATTAATTACTTGGGGGCTGGAAGGTGCTCAATATAAACAGGGCCCGTGCGAGATGTGCTATCGCACAGGGCCTCCGAAAAATGAAAAAATTTAGGGGCAATTTTTTTCATTTTTTGTTAAGTAGTATTAACCAGAATTTACTGTAAATGCACATAATTCACAAGTCTTAGCCCAATCAAAGTAGGGGTTGATTAACTTGAAGTTATATTGAGTTGTTATTTATAATTTAAAATAATTTTTAATTATTGAAATCGTATATTTACTTATATTAATGACTCACTTTTACGAATAGAACAGGGCCCCCAAAATGTTTGAAACCGCCTGAATAGAAATAGTGTGTGACTATATATTTTCACCAATTTATTAGACTTTTCCCTTAGATTGTATAACACAGCCTTAATCCTGTGAATATACATATCTCATGTTCTTAATTCTTGATTGAAATTGAATTCTAAAAATGCTACTATAGTAGCAAGTATCAACATCCATTTATGTAACCTGGTAGAAGATCCATAAAGGGTTTCTTTTTGAGTTTTTTCACATGGGAAATTTACAAAAAGATCTCTTAACTTTATTGTCCTATTTGCACTGCTATCCTAAGTATTATTTTTGGGTTCCTATAAATTATAATTGATTAGTTTTTCATCATTTATGAATATCTCCAGACGGATTCTTTGCTTTTTCAATCCCATGTGAATATCTGAATCCTGATTCTTTTTCTTTGTCTGACATTGGTCTGCAGGAGTACAAAATTGGGACCGACTGAGAAAGAAACTGAAGTGAAAACAAAATGTTATCTGAGAAAGCAAAAGAATCATTCGACCAGAAAGGAAGGAAAACAGTGACTTGTCTAATACTGCCTTGCAGTAGCATTTGTCATTATTCTAGTAATACTAGCTAGTGATCAACATGGTAGCAAGATGAATAGATGATAGTAGGAAAATTCGTGGAGACAATTTCTCCTGATCTTAGTTGTCTTGTAAATTCAATCATGAAAACTGAAAAAAGAAGAGCAAAATTGTAGGAGCAGACAAGATAACTGTTACTCGTGGTGAGCTTTTGGGAATTTGACAAAGCTTCTTTTGGTTGAAACATATCGCTTTGCATTTTTGGGCACATTGTTTCTTTGATTTGCTGATTTTAACATTTTCTTACTTGGGCAGGGTAGACTTAGTGAATTAGTTACGTCTGAATCCAGTAGTTTTTATGTCTTAAAACTACTATATACACATGACTGTGTATCAGAGTATACAACATGTATACTGGTTGAGATATGTGGAAAGTTGAGAGTTAGTTATAGTTTGTTATGTAATTAATGAGCACGTAGTAGAGTGACAGTTGTATAATCTGTCCAAACACACCTATAAATAACTTGTAATCACAACTACACAAGTAAGATGAAATAATATCTTCTTTTCTCTGTACTTCGATTCTCCTCTATCAATGGAGCATGCGATTGGTTCTCTGCCAGTTTCACGCACGTATGTTAATCAAATTCACATGGTATCAGAGCAGTGATCAATAGATCCGGAAGTGCGCAATTCAAAACTCTATTAAAGGTAGTAAGTTGAAGAAATTTCGCTCAAAATGGGAGAAGAAACAATATCGATCACCATAGATCATCATCACCCGCTATATTTGCAAGCATATGATGTTCCTGGTTTGGTTTTGATTCCTACTAAGCTCACAGGTCCAGAAAACTACACACGTGGAGCAGATCCATGAAGCTTGCACTAAGAGGCAAAGAAAAGCTCGGATTTGTGACTGGAACTTGTGTGAAAGGGAACTACAAAGGAGATTTGGAGGAATTGTATGAGAAATATGATCCTATTATCATAGATAGGAAGCATAGTTTTGAGTGAGTTAATTCCTAGTATTGTATATGCAGCTAGCGCTAAGAAAGTATGGGATGAATTTATAGAAAGGTTTGATAGATCTAATCTTACAAGGATCTATCATATCTGGACTAAAATAGTTAATTTGAAACAATGAAATGATTATGTGACTAGCTATTACTCTAAGATGAATATATTGTGGGATGAATTGGATGTAATTGTTCATTTTCCATCATGTTGTGATGTATCCAATGCTACACAGATGCCTTAAGGCTCAGAGGTTGATCCAATTCTTAATGGGATTAAATGAGAGTTACATTAACATCAGGAGTAATTTCGTCGAAAAAATTTAAAAAATCAGCCATTCACAACCACAGATGAAGAAAGCATCAGATGTTACTTTGCATGAGGCTTATGTTGTGACTACTGACTACTCACGAGGAAAGTCAAATATCATTAGGTGTACTGGATGAAAATAGAGAAGAGTTAACCATGCTTGCAGGTAAAAATCAAGGGAACAGATTCAACATCAGATTCATCAAATCAAGTTTGTGGAGAATGTGTATACAAAAACCGTAAAACTGAAGAGTGTTATAGAATAGTTGGATATTCTTCAAAATTCAAAAGTAAGAAGACGAATGGACATAATGGAGAGTTCAACCTTATGCAAACTACGGAAGAATGATCTAGAGAGACAAGTAGTGCACAACAAAGGACTGGCTGGTTTTTTACACCACAACAGTATCAAGAGGTGTTAAACGGAAGGGACGAAGGAGGAAATATGAAATATGTGTTAAACATGATAGGTAAAACCTCATTACTATCCAATGTTGTTACATATGAATGGATAGTAGATCACATCACACCTCTGTTACTGGCACTTACAAATCTGATTATGCAACAAGGAAATAAGGTGCAGACACCAACAGGTGATAAGTCAAGTATAGAAAATATAGGAGATGCAATAATATTAGGAGGAATAGAATAACAAATGTGTTACATGTGCCAGATTTCAAATTCAATCTACTCTCAGTGTCTAAACTCACCAAAGTACTGTGTTGTGCAACCATTTTCTTGCCTGATTTCTATGTTTTTCATAAACTTTACAGTGCCAAGGTAATGGAGATTGGTAGAGAAAGGAAAGATTTGTACATACGAAGATTTGTACATACTGCAAGGATCAACACAGATAGCAGCATACACAATTGGGAGCATTGTGCCATGCAATAAGAACAACAAAGGGAGCCAGTTTTGGCATATGAGATTAGGATATCCCTTAGTAGGTACAATGCATCATATTATATCTCTAAGAATGTTAGTAAATTCATATGTTAATGATAATTTTGAAGTATGTCCCATGGCTAACCATCATAAATTGAGATTTCCTACTAGTAAGAATAATACAGTAGCTTATTTTCAACATGTTCATGTTGATTTCTGGAGACCATATAAGAAAGCTACTTATGATAATTAATAATATTTTGTGACAATAGTGAATGATTATAGTAGATATATTTGGGCCTGTTTGATTAATTTCAAGGCTTAAATGTTTGCAGTGTTAAATGACTATCTACAATTAGTTAAAACTCAGTTTGTTTGCACAGTATAGACATTAAGAACAGATAATTGGACATTATTCTTTAATTCTAGATGCATAAAGTTAATGGCTAGTCATGGCATCATTCATCAAAGTAGTTGTCTATATACTTCTAGCAAAATTGTATTGTGGAAAGGAAGCATAGGCATATCTTAAAAGTGTCAAGCGCTTTGAGGTTTCAAAGTGTTGCACCAATAAATTTTTGGGGTGATTTTGTTAGGACTGCAATGTATCTGATTAATAAGTTACCTACTCAAGTTCTAGCTGGTCAAAGTCCCCATGAGAAATTGTTTGTGGATCAATGGGAATATAAAGAATATTCTTTATATTCTTTGTCCGTGTAAATAAGAGGCAAATAACTTTTTTTAGTCAGCCGTGAATCTGTAAGGAATGTGATGTAAAATATGTGCAGTATATGCTTCGGCAATTGCAACATGACAGTGAAAACGTTTATGAGCAAAATCTGTGCCATGTCGAATAATGATTGCAATGGCAGCATCGATGTTCTATCTTCTCTTTTTGAGATCGCGTCAACTAAATTTGAAATTCTCTTCAGCCCGGTTTTACTAGTGAAAGTTAAGGTGTCTGAATCAAGAATTCTCTTTCTTTATCATCAATCCAATCAGAATTCTATTTTATCATTGTGTTTCTTTTCACTTATTTTATATGGTTTTCTATTTCCATCATGTAATTTTCAATCGTAAGAACACAATGCAGCTTAAGTATAGACACATATTGAGCCCCAATTGTTAGTTAATGGGAGAATCCACACTTTAGGACACTATTAGCTTTGACGTATTCTGCCAAAAGTGAAAAACTTGATAAAGCTAGTTGCCAGCTCCATCCAGAAATTAATTAATTCCACGTAGCACAAATCAACCTGTCTGCAACTAGATGAAAGATGCATTGCCTATTAACACACAAGGGCAAAACAAATTGACGCATCCTCATCCTCCACTACAATATGTATGAGAATAATAAGCGAGACAATGGTTTGTCCTAATTAGCGATACCACATGTCATCTAAAGTAAGTACTTATAAGACATGGGTTTTCACTCTTCATGGAAAACCAATAAGTATCGTTGTCTAAAAGTGAATTGACTATTCTAAAAAGGCACAAGGACAAGGTTTAACCCATGTCGATATTATGATCTAACATTACTGACATTTTTTACCTCCAAACAAATTAAACAAACATTAATTGGAATTTCAATGAACATGTAAATTAAAGAACAATAATTATTTGCATATTATTAGAATATGGTCATTTTTTTTTTGTTGAAGCACCGCTACTCTTTCGAAGTAAACCGACGGGCCGAGAAAGCGCAAACCACGCCACCATGTAAACCACACTTGGCAAGCCATGTGTGACGCTCAACCAAGAAGGTTTATGCGAGGATCGAACTCGCGACTATGGCCCCGCTGGCTTCATCACATAATTCTCTACACCCTCATGCGGTTAGAATATGGTCATTTGGTTGGTGGGATAAGGGATAATAATAGACATATTACTAGAATCTTATCGTTTGGTTGGTGGATAAGAGATAATAATATCGAGATAAAAAGTGGATTATTTCATCTCATATTTAGTTATGAGTATTAATTAATTTTGTGAATCATTTTACTAAAATGATGAAATTAACTAAGATAAAATAATTAATTTCATGAGATATCATTGTCTAGAGATACGGAAAAACAATTTCAAACATTAATGGGAATTTCAAGGAACATGCAAAGTATAATAATTTGAAAATATTAATTAATGCCATGTAAGCAAAAATAGTGATTAAAAAGAGAAGTTTACGATGACAAAGCAAGGAGTAGGACCATGGTTACCAGCTTATTAGTACAATCAGGGGTGCCAAAATCACCCGCAATGGCACAGAAAGAGAGTGCATGACCGCAAGCGCCACGGTAGTTCGATCCTGCATAAACCTTCTTTGGTTGCCACACACGGCTTGCCAAGTGTGGTTTACATGGCCGACGTGGTTTGCGCCATCACTGCGTCGGTTTACTGCAGGCGCACTTCGAAAGAAGAATACGCCGCGCTCCTTCACAACAAAAAAAAAAAAAGGGGTGCCAAAATCAATCCAAACCCGTTCAATACCTTCTTGGGTTGAGTCTTGATCCGTTTGTTGAGTTGACTCAACGGGTTGAAACCAAACTAATCCATCTCCTAAGCGGGTCAATCTGGGTCGATGAACGGGTAAGTTATTCAACCCGTGAAGTGTAATAAATTCTGTTAGACATCTTTGGCCGTTCCATCAATTAATTGTCACTTTACTTATCTTCTTCTTTTACTTCAAGATGACGGGGTTTATTTAATTTGTTTAGTACTTCGAAATTTGGTAGTAGTACTTTTAACTAGTATTTGTAACAGAAAATATGTAGTTTTCCGTTCTTCCCTTTTTCTAAAGGTCATGATCCCCTCTTTCTCCTTCATTTTTTTCTCCTTTCGCAGTTCCCACAACAATGGAAAATCAAAAGGATGATGATGATTGATGACGCATACATCATCAAGTATCTTTTCTTGGGCAACTACTAATCCTTTGGCAATGCACTATGCACATTATACGATTTACACGTACCAGTCATATCAAGATTCAAGGCTTCTTCACCCGCACGCCAGAAATTCACGGCCTGCGCGCAGATCGCTTCGGCGCAGCGCGAGTTATGCGCAGATGGGAGTTCATTTCTTCTTTGAGGATGACTCATGCGCACTGAAAGATCGCGCTCCCACCCAGCGCACTGAAGACTATGATTTAACTCTCCAAAGAATCTCGCCGTGGAAAGCGCAATGGCGATGATTTCGCCTTTTGCTCCCAAGATTCAAGGCTTCTTCTTTTTTTTATATAGAATTTCTTTTCTTGATTTGAATTGTTGAAGACGTTTGCTTTCATCATAGAAGTAGAATTTGGCTAGTAAATTGCATGATCCCATTTTCAAGATTGTTCAAAATTATGTGTCACTCAGTTGTTTTGATATTTCATCGACATCTCAACGCCCCGATGTCTATTTTACTGTGAGTGTTACGAACAACTCATTATACTGTTGGACTAGAAACTAAGTTATTTGCATAAACTTATTAAAAAGAAATTTATAAGAAAGATAGCTTTTTCAAGTAGAGTTTTAAAAAAATTGTTAGGCTTAATCACGATAAAAAAATACTTTATATAAAAAATAAAAAGTAGAAAGCCAAAATAGTTTCTACTCAGTTCTCAAATTTGTTTTTTCAAAAGTGTTTTTGAAACTCAAAAACACTTATTCATTTATCAACCAAACACTCTATTTAATGCTTTTGGCTTTCCAAAACACTTTTGGCCTTTGGAAAAGCTAAACCATACGGGCACTAAGTCATGACAAATCAAAATAAATTCATGATATATGCAACCTAGCTATCTTGCTCGATAACTTACAAATCATACGTGATGATTTCAAATTTTCACTCATTGTACCTCGTTTAAACTTATCCTATTATTTTTCTTTTCTATCTCTCGCCTTTATTTATTGCATTTCCCTTATGATATTTCTTTCATTTTTTATTTTAATTTACTCATAAGATATCTCTTTTATGATTTCAAATATATATTTTAAATTGATTGGTAAGTCATGACAAACTAAAAATACGGTTACACTATAGCCAACATACTTGTCCTGTTTGGATCACATAAAAACCTTATCGGATTGTCATAATTTCAAAACTAATACGTACAAACAAAAACGTTTATAGCATACAAGTCATGATATATACATATGACTTCATGCAATGTTCAACATATTACCCTCTTGAATTAGTTGCAAATCATACGAGTGTTACAAATTCTATGTTGATGCAACTTATTTCGAAAGCTTGCAATATGTCAAATTCTATTACATAGGTCATATATAATTTGTCTTGCCGTGAATCTAAGCGTGCTTATTTTGCAACATAGGCAAAGGACAAAAGATAAATATCAACCCTGCAGAGGGCTATCTAAGGCTGTCAAGTGAAACCGGATATCTCCCGTAAGCTTATTGGGATGAGACGGGAATGTTTCGTCGCTCCTATCCCGTTCCACTATTATCTCGTCCAGTTTCACTTAAATTAGAAAAATCATATTTATATATTTTGAATTTGGAATGTTATTTATTTAAATTTAAAGTTATTTCAAAATCATTTTCATTTATTAAATTTATGTGATCTCGTATCACACTATTATCTTTTTATATTTTTTTAGTGCTTAAATATTTAAATTAATACTAATTTTAAAAATGAAAATTCCACTAAAAACCCCGTCCGGTCCAGTAAGCTTAGTGGGATGGGATGAGACTAGTGTTCTCAATCCCCTCAAGTCCGTACCCCGTCTCGTCCCGTTGACAACCTTATGGCCATCCCCTGCAATTTTATCACATAAAACCATAAGTAATGGAGTACTATAAATCCACCTATGTTTATAAGCTCGTCTCACCATCTTCTAGGCTTGCCGGAATACTCTCATTATTTCTTGAATCACTATTCCATTCAAATAGTCCAAAATTTTCTTTTTATTTTTTTCCATAATCCCCCAAAAATTCATGAATTTCAGAGGCGCGAACTGAAATTGCGCAAAAATTAAAAGTCATCTTCACCGCACATTTATCCTCATACGACAACACATATATCCAACGCTCTAAATCAATCCAGGTCATCAATCCGCGCGCCTCCATAACTAACCAATACTATCTCACCTCTTCCCTTTATAAATACATTGCATCTACCCACAGATCAAAATATCATTCACTTTCAAATACATTTCATATTTATCTAATTTTAGCACACCTGATATTTCCAATGGCACCAAAGGGAGAGAAGAAGCCAGCAGAAAAGAAGCTGGCGGAGGAGAAGAAAACCACCGTCGCCGAGAAAACTCCGGCGAAGAATAAACCAAAATCCGGTAAGAAGTTACCAAAAGACGCCGGTGAGAAGAAAAAGAAGAAGGCTAAGAAGAGTGTTGAAACTTACAAGATCTATATCTTTAAGGTGCTTAAACAGGTGCATCCTGATATTGGGATTTCTAGTAAGGCTATGGGGATCATGAATAGCTTTATTAATGATACATTTGAGAAGCTTGGTCAGGAATCATCTAGATTGGCTAGGTATAATAAGAAGCCTACTATTACTTCTAGGGAAATTCAGACTGCTGTGAGACTTGTGCTTCCAGGGGAGTTGGCTAAACATGCTGTTTCTGAAGGGACTAAGGCTGTTACCAAGTTTACTAGCTCTTGATGTGTTGTTTGTTATGTTTGTTTAGAATTAGGGTTATTTGTATTTTCCTATTTTTGTTGTAGTTCAGAATTGGAATATAATCCTTCTATAGTTCTCTTCTGGTTATCAATACCATGAGTCAGTAATTGATGAAAAATGTACTCAAAACAAAGCAATGGATGGAAAAAAGGAATTAAAACGCCTAATAGCCCAAACTCAAATGGTTGACCTTGAATCAACCACCTGTTTACAAATTTCACCTTTTCAGCGAGCCAAATTGGCCCTTGTAACTTCTTTGCTAGTGAGCATGACTTCCAATCTCTTGTAATTTCTAATACTTGAAACTTGCCCTTGTCGTCAAGAAACTGCTTTCCAGACGCTACATATAGTTGTCTTCTTTATCCATTGGAAACTTGCATTGAATATTTTATATACCTTTCTTGAACGTAGATCCCTCTTTCATTTTCAAGAAGAGTTCATAGCTCCCCCTTGTTCCCAGTTCTCTTAAACCTCTTCATCTCCTCTTGATGCTCAATCACGAGTTTGTTTGAGTTACATCAGCCGTCTCTGCTTCACAAGGAAATTTTCAGGGATGGGGAATTCCTTTCTCCTCGAGTTCAAAGTGTCTGATCGTTTCTACATGTGCCGTATCTGCCAAAATCATGTCGCTCTAAGTAAAATTTCAGCCTCCACTGCTCAGTAATCTTTTTCCCTTTTCCTCCTATTTCTTGAAAGAAGTTGAATAGTGTTGCTGGCTCTTTAGGCAGTTCAGATACGTAATGTGCATATTCATCATATCGATGAGTTTGCAAAGTGGATAATCTTCGTCTTCTCTTGATAAAAATGACGGCTAGATAAATTTTAAGGCTTAAATGCATTTTATCAAGTACCGCCAACATTCTTCTTTCATTTTACCAGAACACGCTAGACAATCAATTCATACGTCTACGGAAAGATAGACAGATTAATCTAGGGCTGGCCAGTGGGCCGACCCCGTTCCGTCACCGTGTAAAAAAAAAAAAACGGGTCCGGGGCTCGATCCGGGACGGGACATGATATCGTCCCGTCAGGACCCGACCCGTCCCGGCCCGATCCCGCCATTTGCCAAAAATAGCCGTTGTTTAACGACCATTTTACATTTTGGCCGTTAGACAACGACCATTTTTAGCTTCCCCCGACCCCCTTTATATTTATTTTTAACCCTAAGTTATTATATTTACACTTTAACCAAGTTTCCAACTATAAATAGCTCATTTTCTTTTCTTATTTCTCACAAATCAATCTTCCTGCATTTTCTCTAATTTCTATACAACATTGTCTACTACATATTCACTCTATTTATTAATTTGAGAATTAGGAGTGAAGTTGGCAACTAGCTTCAGAATTAATCTATCGAGCAAAGTTTCAATTTTCAACCTCTCTCGATTACACATCGACTCTACGTCGGCGTTTGGTACATTCGTTCTCTCATTAAATTATTATTTTGTTTTTATTTCATTTAGCACATTTAATTTCATTATCTTTAAGTCTTTAACTATTAATTATCATAATTAAAATGAAAAGAACAAAAAGTCTTTTCGGCAAGGGTATTTCTTCTAGTAGGGCGGGTAACAAGGACAAGAGTACTTCTTCTAGTATTCCTAGACAAGATGATTTTATAAATCCTGAACTGTTTCCTGAAATACCATATGATCTTGACACAAATGTTTATCCTCAAAATGAAGAATATTTTAATTTAGATGACACTCTAGATGATGATACACCTACTAATGAAGATGATGATACACCCACTAGTGAAATGCCTCCTAGCCCCCTAGTATGAGACGAGGTCCGGCAAAACGACCATTAAAATCAGTTGTATGGAAATATTTTGTGAGGACGCATCAATCAAGTAGCTATATGTAAAACTTGTAAACTGCTTTATTCTTTTAAAATCGATAAGGTCATGGTGGACGGAGGGTTTAGAAGACACCTATTGCAAAAACACAAAGTCTTGCACGCCAATACATTATTGAAAAAATGGTGAGCAGACGCCCTCTCAATCGGACAAAGTTCACATCTCGTCCCAACAAAGCTGGTCAAATTAACCCTATGACGGGGAGTCAGAGTCTCTAAATACGATAAACATAAAGATAGGGAAGCATTAGCAAAATTAGTTGTTGTGGAGGGTTTGACTTTTTCATTTCCTGAATCGCCTGGTTTATTCATTATATTAAAGATATGTATAATCCTGCTTATAAAGGTTTTCCTAGATCAACGGTTAAGAGAGACGTGTTTAAATTTGCACACGAATATCAACAATATTTGCGTTATTCATTATATCATTTAAATTACAAAGTCGCTCTAACTTCTGATATAGGTCGTAGTACTAACGGCCATGATTATTTTACGGTAACCTATCATTGGATAGATTATAAATGGTCTATACAAAAACGTATTTTAGCATATAGATATATAGATAGTAGGCACACTGGTGAGTTTATTTCAGAAAATATTTATTCAGTCTGCGATTATTACGGAATAACTGATAAAGTTATGAATATTACATTAGATAATGACGTAATGCATCTTCTAACAATGCTGCTATTTATATTTTAAAAGAAGTTTTAACTCCGTCTTTTCCAAAACATTTTCATATCAAATGTGCGTGCTATATTTATAACTTAGTTGTAAATTATGGTCTTTCACTTTTTCAAGATATTCTTGAAAAAATACAATTTGCTATAAACTTTATTTTTAAAAATAATAGAATTCAACAGAGAAAAGAATATAAAAAACTTGTCACGATTGTGGACTATCTTACAGAAAAATTTCCGATGAAGTACCAACTATGTGGAATTCTTTATATGACCAACTAGTTGTTGCTTATGACTATAGAAAACCTATCACATTATTTTTTAACGCCCATAATCAAAATCCAAATGATATGATTGTGGATAATGATTGAGACAAAATTAAAGAACTTATTGTATTTCTAGAGAATTTTCAACGAGCATAATTTTCTACTTTATATTATCCTACTATTTCAACTATGTTGTTTTATATAGCTATAATATTTTTACTTCTTAAAGAATATATGGAAAAACCAGCTTATAAGACGGCTATTAAAAAATGTTTATGAAATTAAAGAAATATTTTATTCCTATTCCCCCTATTTATATTATTGGTGTTGTATTAAACCCGACTATTAAAGTAGAGGGTTGTAAAAGTCTTATTGAAAATATTTATAACTGTATGGACGTACTACCACCTCCAACTCCCAAAAATTTAAATGTTGAGCCACCTATTGAACAAACGCTAGAAGAAGTGTTGAATAGCGTAGAAGATGAATGCAAAAAAGTATATCAGCATTACCAGCAAGAAAGTGCTAGTAACCAACCGGCTTTCGTACCATCTTCTTCTACTTCAACACAGCCTCAAAAAAGACATGTTGTTTCTGCGGCTGATCGGTGTATTTTATATACACCTTTTGAGTCAGTTTTAGTTAGTCTTTTGTCCCATTTTGCACATATAAGTGTCGTATTTGGATATTTTTTCTTTCTTTTGAGTCAAAGTGGTTAAAACGGCCAAAAGAGCAAAAAGAGGGCAAAAGAGGAGACGCCAGAGCTGGAAACAGAGAAAGTGGCGAACGAGGGAAAAATCAAGACCGGCGCCGCGCTGCCCCGATCAGCGAGCGCGCGCCATCATTCGAGAAGGTGCGAAGATCCAGCGCGCCAAAAGTGGCGCGGCGCCCACTATCCAGAAGGGCGAAGATATAGCGTCGCGCGCCTCGAACGACAGCGCGCGGCGCGCTACATCCGAAAGCCACATGAGATGCAGGCGCGCGCGCCAGACAGCAGATATCGAGCGGCGCAAACAATCGGACAGATTGCAGAACTTCCGGCACATGCTCGCAGGCAGCGCGCCGACGCGAAAAATAGGTTTTGACGGATTTTGGGCGAGCTGCAGGGAAAAGTCGAGCGGTTTTCACTATAAAGGAGAACCCTAGGCGCTTTTAAGGGTTCCCTTCTGCACAACACAAGACTTTTGGCTTGAGAGATTGGATACCAATAATTTAGTACTTTCTTTTCCTTTTCTTTACTTTATTTCGGTTTGCCAGATGATGAACTTTGAATTAGTTCTTGTCATCTTTATGGCTAGGAACTAATTCTCTTATAGGCTTTCCATGTTGAATTACTAGAAACTTATGTTATAAATTAATGCACGCTTATGGTTATTTTTCTTATTGAGAGATCTATCCAATAATTGAGTTGAATTCTTGGTAATTAATTGACAACTAATTATCACTATATGATTTCTAATCGATTACGAAAAGGGGATTGTGAATATCTTTGTAAGTTGGGTAGACATTCTTGGATTGGGGATGAAAATACCTCAATTATTTATGTAGCGTTGATGAGAGGCTTAACAACCCTAATTTTGCGCATTGTGCGTGGCCAACTAGGTTTTGTTCTTAATCCTCCTATAAAGTTATCCTTATCACCAAAGTTAGGTAAGGCGCGATCGGGTTGAGTGTTTATATAACCCTAACGAGAGTATAAAACGATTTCGTAAACCTGCTTTCTCCTAAAGAAGAATACCATGAGTTAATGCATTAGTAAGTAGCATAAGCGGATAGTAAGGATACATGGAAGCCCTATTCTCATCATCACTGAAGTAAACCTTTTATAGTTAACATAGCTTTTATAATTCTTAGTTATAAACAACCAATCAATCATAAATTCACCAAATAGATACTAGAAAATAGATAGTTGGTAATTGGACCCTAATCCTTGTGGACGATATTCAGTCTTATCAAAGACTATACTACTTGTCACGATAACGTGCACTTGCGTTTAAAATGTGTGCATCTTACCGCGCATCAAGTTTTTGGCGCCGTTGCCGGGGATTAGGCATTAGTTCAATATCAAAGTTATCTATTTTTAATTTCTAATTTGGTTTTTATTTTAATTTTTACGTTTTTCTTTTGAAAATTCGAAAGCCGTGATTTCTTCTGCTTTTGATCTATTTCGGGAAGTCGGTTTATGCGAAGGAGAAGAGGAGCGTACACTCTTGTTCCTTCAATCCGTAAATTGAGAAAACTCGCAAAACAGCAGAAAGAATCGGATTTCAACCTTGTTAGAGATGAGCGCTCGTAACAACAACTGACGGGAGAGCGGTTGGAGAGAATCAACCCCACCCAGAATACCTAGGCAAGCACCCATGACGTGGAAGAGAGAGTCCAAATCCGGAGAAAGGAGTTTGGGAGACTATGTGCTACCAAGAGTGAATGGAGCACAACATGCATTAGGCTCCCGCACAGAGCCAACAACTTCGAGATAAAACCGGCGATTACGAGCACGGTACAAAGACACGTGCAATTCGGAGGATCGCCATCTGAGGATCACATATGCACATAGCTAATTTCACGGAGCTATGTGCAACTTTTAGATATAACGGCATCGATGATCGCGTCAGATTGAGGCTCTTTCCCTTCTCACTCAGGATAGAGCAAAAGTATGGTTGAATTCCCACGATTCGATTTTCACACGGCACGAGTGACGTAAATTCTTAGCCAAGTTCTTTCCTCCGTAAAGCAAAGAAACTAAGAGGGAGTTGAACAACTTCTACCAAGCGGATGGAGAGTCCTTATATTAAGCAGGGAAAAGTTCAAAGATCTACAGAGAAAGTGCCACACCATCGCATTGAGTTGTGGAACTTGGTCCACATCTTCTACAACGGCCGAGCAAAGACAACCGTAACTATCATAGATGCAGCAGCGGGTGGAGCATTCATGAGGAAAACAGCCCACGACGCTCATGAGTTATTAGAAGACATGGCCACTAACAACCATGTCACGGAAGAGAGGTCGACAAATGGGAGAAGAACAATGAGAGTTCATGAAATAGATGCTATTGCTGCCTTGAATGCCCAAGTGGCCCTTCTAGCGAAACAGTTGCAAAGAACATACTGATGTCACCAACGCGACATGATGCCCAAAAGCTGTGAGATATGTGGTGGGCCACATACATTTGATAGGTGTCCTTCAGCGGATCCCAACAATATACCCATGGAACAGGCAGAGTGTCAGGCCATCGGTAATTATCAGAGGCAACAGAACAACCCCTACTCCAACACTTATAACCCAGTGTGGAGGAACCACCCAAATTTCTCATGGAGAGGAGACCAGGGGCAGCAGAACCAAAGAGTAATCGCAGAACCAATACCTGTGGCAACAGACCGCACTACGGGCGTGCAGAACCAGATCGTGGGCAAAGAAATCAGATAGGGGCGATGCGAATCAGAGCGTAATCAAGAACCCTTCATTCAAGCCCCACATTTCAAGCGATTCAACGCACCGGTTGAAGAAAAGCCGGATGAATCGAAGCGGGATAAAGATTTCGCAATGCCCGACGCAGATTCATGACAAGCTAGATCCTCGCTCGAAACTGAGACACAGGTGGTCGGTAGCAAAACAGCAAACAAGAGGCTGAGGAACATTGCAAGCAATACAGAGGTAAATCAGGAGCGATGTCGAGCGATGCGGTTGAGAAGTGGAAGACGATTGAGCGGATCACCTCGGCAAGTAGTTGAGAAGGAAGCAGAGTTAGAAAAAGAGAAGGTGATTGAGTCTAGCCCAACAGTAGAGAAAACTCCAGAGAAGGAGTATACAGAGAAGATCCCTTTCCCCCAGAGACTACAGCGAAAGGTGGTTGATAAACAATTCTCCAAATTTTTGGAGACATTCAGAAAGCTACATATCAACATACCTTTCATAGAAGCATTAGAGCAAATGCCCTCCTATTTCAAGTTTATGAAGGAGATTTTGGGGAAAAAGAAGTTGTCGAGAATCTGAAATAGTAGCACCGATGTAAGAGTGTAGTGCTATCTTGCGAAAAAGTTGTCACCAAAGCTAAAAGATCCGTGAGTTTACACTACCCCGCATGGCGGTGGTAACTTGCAAGAGCTCATGTGATTTGGGGCAAGTATAAATCTAACGCCCTATCGATTTAAAAGATTGGAGTTGGGTGAAGCCAAACCAACCACAGTAAGCCTGCAACTAGCCGACATGACAGTGGTTCACCCAAGAGGCAAGATCGAGGACGTGATTGTGAAAGTAGGAAAATTTTTCTTTCCTGCAGACTTCCTCATTCTTGATATGGAAGAAGACGCAGAAATCTCTATCATATTGGGGAGGCCATTCTTAGCAACGGGGAGAGCTTTGATTGATGTTGAAAGAGGAGAATTAACACTGCGCGAGTTCAAGAAATGGCGTTTAAAGTTTTTAAACACGTCATCGAGCCACCAACGGTGAGTGGGTGCTTTGCAATCGACCATCAAACCCCATGCGAGCCAATACAAGTCAACCAAAGAGCGATGAGCCCAAGAAAGCGGGCATGGTTTCTTTGAAATGCCACTAAAGGAGGTAAGTATTCTGAACTCCCTACCGATAATGCTAAGAAAAAGAAAAGAAAACGCCAAATGTGGAGGAAATGGATAGTTGGGGCTTAATCAACCCCGTGGTTATTAAGGCTAAAGAACTGCGTCCGCTAAAAGACGTTAAAGACAGCGCTCTTGGGAGGCAACCCAACGCTTTTCAATTATATTATTTTAATTTCGCTTTTTAGTTTATTTTGTCTAGAACAATCTCACGCCTTGGGTTCTTGTGCTTGTCGCGAGTGATAGTACAGTGGAACGAATCAACGCGAAAATCAAGAAAAGTCGATTTCGAAAAGTAGGGTACGCCTGCGTGAGCAGTGGCCGCGCACTAAAAGAATCGAACAGCGCAGGTTTTGCGCCGCGCACAGACAGAGCAGGGTCGCGCGCCAAAAGAGCTAAAAATTTGCCAAATCTAGGCGCCGCGGCGCAGAAAGTCCCGAAGGAGCGCAGATGTTTAGGCGCCGCGTCACCAAAAGCAGGGCCTCGGCGCCAAGGCGGGAATCTAGAAACTTAAAAACGCCCAAAAATCAGATTTTCCCCAATTCCAATATCAAAAACATAACTTTCCCTCTCCAAAAACCCACGAAATTCCAGAAATTTGCCCACAAATCCTCCACAAATCCAACCCAACCACAACTTAAACTCTTAAACTCCTAAAATCCCCCAACTATCTCAAACAACGAAGCTCCATTCCATACCCTCAAGCCAACCAATTGAAACAAGAACAGCGTGAAGCTCTCATAAAAAGGTAATCCCTTTCTTTGTTCTTGAATCCTTTTACTGAAGTAATAGGAAGTAGTAGTTTGGAGGAGTATTGTAGTTGGAGTAGTTTGGGTGCTGAAAAGTGATTGTGAAGGTTGTGGGTAAAGAGTAGAAAAGGAGGTTGTGGGTATTGAGTAGAAAGGTTGAAGTTTGGGGGTGTTGTATTCGCTGCTAGTGTTGAGTGTGTAGGAGACAGTTGTGCCACTAAAGTATAAGCTGCAGATTTTGTTTTAAAAAATGGCCACCAGAAAGAGAAGAGGCTCTACATCCACCCCAACCCCACAATACGACGAAAATAGGTTTGTGAGCTACGAAGCCTCCCAAAGATATAAAAAATTTGATACCAGACCCATAATACCAGAAAGGGGAATGGACTACCAGAGGGAGTCATATGGGGAAGAAGATGTTTATGAGCCCATTCGGGCGATGATTGAGTTAAGGGATTGGAGGAAATTTGTGAATCGGAGAAGATAGCACGAGAAACACAACAATGTGCGTGAATTTTATGCCAACTTTCCAGAAGGTGGAAAGGGATGATTTGTAGGGGAAGCTATGTGCACGATGCAGAAAAATATCAATATACAATTGAAAACGATTGATGTTGAAGGAGGAATTGTGATCGGAGCCATTTTAGAACATGGTCAGAGCACCGACAACATAAATCGGGATATCGTCGCAAACACCGTGAGCTACTGCGAGTCGTTTTTGATATTGGAAGAAATGGGTCAAGAGCATCAACAGTGCCAATTCAACAAAGTAGCCAAAGGTTGGCTATACGCCGTCGTCGCATGATTCCATCCACGCACTTCACCAGAGTGCCAGAGGATAGGATTAAAATGGTATATGGAATTATGAGGGGGTTGACGATTGATGTGGGGAAAGAAATAGTGCAGAGCATTGAAGAAATCAGCAGGTTGGTAACAACCGGCGGATTGGGGCATGGCTCAGTTATCACCAGGTTATGTCACATGAGTGCAGTTCCAAAACTACCCACCGACACTCATGAAAGAAACCAACTGCCCGTGTCCTATGGGATAGTGCACTCTTTCCCAGACTCAAGCCCACCAAAGCGTGACGAGAGTACAACCAACAAAGAAGCAGCAGATAGGCCGCCGTGGGCGAAGATGAGCTGAAATAGGGCTCAATGAGGCGCAGACCTAGCCACGTGCCAACCACGCGAGCGTAACCTCCAACGCCCACAATGGAGCAATTGTATCGTAATCGGATGAGGATGATGCGGACTGGGCACGATGGTACAAGCGACGCAAAGAAACAAGGCAACAAATCAACGGTGAGTTCCTTGTTCAACCAACGGTCGACGATTATCCACCGCCACCACCACCATTTTAACCAAAGTTTGTAAGTGTCTATTTCTTTTACTGTCTTTGAGTCTACACACATTGGGGACAATGTGTGTTTTAAGTTTGGGGGTGTTTATTTGTGTTTTGTTTTATATGTGTCATGATTGTTTTACTTAAGTCTTTTTGATTGTTTTTATGTTTATTTCGAGTCACCAAAATTTTTTCTTTTTGAGTCATAATTGTCTGTCAAAGATCATAATTGTTGTAGTTGCTAGAAACACCTAATGAAGTAAGGTGAAATAATGTAACGGAATTGAAGCAACTATCTAAACACTTAGGTTAGATATGCCAAAAACTCATAGAATCTGTCTATTTGGAGTTTCTTGCTTGAATTACGCATACTAGATGATAAATGCTTATGTGTTATGATTGCTTGCTATTTGAGGCGAAATAGTTATGATATGCATGTTAGAGAGATGACTCAGACATTTCTTTGATAGTCAATTCTTACCATTCTTTTCTATCCCGTACTTTAAAAAATATCCCTAGTCAGCCCCATTGAGCCTAAAAATTGAAACTTCTTCTTTGACACCCTATATTCCCACAAATTGTATCATAAGTGAAAATATGAAATAGTGGAATACATTGTGTTAAAAAAAAAAAGACAAAAAGAGTGAATAAGTCTGTGCACCCCAATACAAAAGTAATAAGAAATAGGCAAAAGCCTAAGTTTGGGGGTGCTTGTCATTATTACATACTTCACTCTCCCAAAACAAAAGAGGGAAAAGATAGAATCGAAGTGAAGGAAAGAACAAAAAGAAAAAGGGAAATATTGAAAAGATAAAGAGCTTATGGTACACAAAAATGAGCCTAAATGACTATTTTTACCAACCCCTACCTAAGCCTACATTACAACCCTTAAAAGTCCTGAAGATCTCTTTTATGCATATCCAGGATTAGTGGAGAATAGCAAGTAAGCATGTCATAGGAATTTTGAATTTATATGCATGATTTAGTATATTGACTTCCATTAAAGCATGATAAATAGGAGTTTGCGAAATATCTAGCTTCATGTGCTTAGTGTGCTGAAAATTCATGCTATATGTTCCTGCATATTATTCTGCTAACCTTCATGTTTTTCTAGTTAACACTAATGCAGCAAAAGTGATCAATGGCAGTGAGTCTTTTTATTTTTTGTTCTGTGAGTCTTCTATTTTATTTCTTTCTATCTTTGCTCGAGGGCGAGCAAAGGTTAAGTTTGGGGGTATTTGATCGGTGTATTTTATATACACCTTTTGAGTCAGTTTTAGTTAGTCTTTTGTCCCATTTTGCACATATAAGTGTCGTATTTGGATATTTTTTCTTTCTTTTGAGTCAAAGTGGTTAAAACGGCCAAAAGAGCAAAAAGAGGGCAAAGAGAGACGCGGTGGAAAGCAGAAAGTGGCGAACGAGGGAAAAATCAAGGCGCGGCGCGCCTCCTGCGATCAGCGAAGCGCGCGCCATCATTCGCAGAAGGTGCAGAAGATCCAGCGCGCGCGCCACTATCGAGGAGACAGAAGATATAAGCGCGCGGCTACCGAACAGACAAGCGGTGGCGCGCCACACATCCGAAGCCACATGAGATACAGCGCGCCTCGAACAGCAGATATCGGGGCGCGGCCAAACAACTGACAGACAGAACTTCCGCGGCCATGGCTGCTCGCAGGCGCAAGCACGCGAAAAAAATAGGTTTTGACGGATTTTGGGCGAGCTGCAGGGAAAAGTTGAGCGGTTTTACTATAAAAGGAGAACCCTAAGCGATTTTTAAGGGTTCCTTCGCACAACACAAGACTTTTGGCTTGAGATTGGATACCATTAATTTAGTACTTTCTTTTCCTTTTCTTTACTTTATTTATTTTTGCATGATGAACTTTGAATTAGTTTTGTCATCTTTATGGCTAGAACTAATTCTCTTATAGGTTTTCCATGTTGAATTACTAGAAACTTATGTTATAAATTAATGACGCTTATGGTTATTTTTCTTATTCAGAGATCTATCCAATAATTGAGTTGAATTCTTGGTAATTAATTGACAACTAATTATCACTATATGATTTCTAATCGATTACGAAAAGGGGATTGTGAATATCGTAAGTTGGGTAGACATTCTTGGATTGGGGATGAAAATACCTCAATTATTTATGTAGCGTTGATGAGAGGCTTAACAACCCTAATTTTGCGCATTGTGCGTGGCCAACTAGGTTTTTGTTCTTAATCCTCCTATAAAGTTATCCTTATCACCGAAAGTTAGGTAAGGTGCGATACTGGGGTTGAGTGTTTATATAACCCTAACGGGAGTATAAAACGATTTCGTAAACATGCTTTCTCCTAAAGAAGAATACCATGAGTTAATGCATTAGTAAGTAGCATAAGCGGATAATAAGGATACATGGAAGTCCTATTCTCATCATCACTGAAGTAAACCCTTTATAGTTAACATAGCTTTTATAATTCTTAGTTATAAACAACCAATCAATCATAAATTCACCAAATAGATACTAGAAAATAGATAGTTGGTAATTGGACCCTAATCCTTGTGGACGATATTCGGTCTTATCAAAGACTATACTACTTGTCACGATAACGTGCACTTGCGTTTAAAGTGTGTGCATCTTACCGCGCATCAGCGGCTAGTATTGAAAGCCTCAGAAATAGAATGTGCGGTGGTAGCACTGCTAACCAAATTAGTGAGTTCGATGTTTTTGTTTTGCAGGGTATTTTACCTTACCAAGCAGTTATCAATGAAGACGGAAATGAAGACTTGCTGAAATATTGGATGCAGAATGAGAAAACATTTCCGACACTTTCAATGATGGTCCGAGATATTTTGAACTTTCAAGCGTCATCAATCGCTTCTGAAAGCGTTTTTTCTGCAGGCAGATTTCAAATAGGAGAGCACATACACTCATTAGTCGAAGACAGTTTGGAGATGGCGGTACTATTTAGAGATTGGATACGAGCGGAGCGAAGGAGGTGCGGTCAACCAGAGATTAACGAAGAAGAAGACGAAAACTACAACGACATTTTATCTGAAGGCATGAGTAGCGACGTGGAACAATTTGTCCAAGATATACCAATTCCAACCGAAGAACCACACGAAATTATAAAGAAACTAGAAAAAGTATTTTCAAATTGGTAATTTATTTTATTGCAATTTTTTAATTTTTCTATGTCTTTTGCAATTTTTTTCAACAACAGTACACTACAATGTTGTAATTCTGAATCTTGTATATTTCAATGAAATAATTAATAATATAAGAGGCACAAAAATTTCTTGGGATGTTTTTTTTACACTCTTCTTGTCTTTGTTTAATTATTTAGTTTATACTTTATAAATATATTATATATATGAGTATAATACTATAATATGAGTTTATGACTACCACTATATGACTATATGTTAATGTTACTTTGTTAGTAATTTAGTGGAAAAATTTAAAAAAAAAAAACCGCCCGACGGCCCCGACCGCCCTTGCAGGATCGGTGCACGGGACACGGTATCGTCCCGCTAGTCCCGGTCCCGCCCCAGCCCGACCCCGCCCCTCCTCTCCACCCCGTCCCGATCCCGGTGGGCCCGACCCGGCCCACTAGCCAGCCCTAGATTAATCAAGAAAATGTATAATACCCATTTGGCATTTAGGAAGTAGAAGTACCATCTTGTAATGAGTACGATTTATGGGCATCTAGGAAGAAAATATAGAGAATGTTACACAGAGTAAGCTTCATCCTAATATACTTGCTGAGTAAACTCCATTGGGAACTGCTGCAATGATATGTTATGTAGATAGAAATAACACTTCTTACTTCAATTATCTTACCCTGCCGTATTTTTTCAGCCTCTGATGGGGGTGACCGGAGGTGTATTTGATGAAGTGTAAGTTTTATTAGTACTAATTTCTTGGGATAGTTTAAGATAAGTTGTCTACACAGGTCCAGCTAAACTGCACGATGAAATATGCAGGGTGAATGTGCATGTAAACGAAGCAGAGGCAACTTGGTCTTCATATAGTAGCAGATGTCTACTGTAACAAATACGAGAATCTACTGGGTTGGAAATTTGTATGATACCAAAAATCTTATGCTCAAAATTTCCCCACATTGTGTGATTTTCACTGGGTATGTTGTTGTTGTCCATCAATGAGCAAAATTATCTTGATGTGATATTTTCTTTTCCCCCAAGAGGATCCTGTCGCAAGAAAGGACATGGTTATGTTGCAAATGTGAGATTAGAATGCTACAAATGTAGGGTTTTGTCGGGTTCGTGTACGCAGCGGAATTTGAAAAAAAATTGTTTCAAACCCAACAAACGACGAACTGTACGATGATAAAACATGCAATTCACATAACAAGTTTGTATAACCGTAATGCATCGAAAGAACACTTACGGTTTGAATATATTTGAATTCTTTTAGTATAATATCCGAGAGTGCGCACGCAATTGATCCTCGACTGCAAGTTCCTAGAACTCTGATGTAATCATCTTTCGAACAGCTAAAAAATTCGGCAGAGGTTAGAGGGAATATTTTACTTCTAGATCTCTAAGACTTAGAATGATATAAAATAAAGTGTAATGAATAATGAATTTAACCCTCTATTTATAGTTGCGTTTTAGGGTTAAAAGTTAAAACACAGTTTAGGGTTCTCATGGGCGGGGCGAACGAGGCGCAGATGGGTCGATTAGATCGCCATGGCGTGGTCGCGCATGACTCTATGTCTTAGACGCCTCGGCCCTCGACGTCTAGTGTGATACGTTGTTCGTTTTCAGTTTAATTAAATCCGAAATTCAATCTCGACTTGATTATATAATCATTATTCATTCAAATGTCTCGATCATAAATCGAACATTTATATTCTCTCATTATATCCTTAAATCGATGGAACAATTGACATAGTGTTGCCCTACATGCTTTCACATATCGACACTAATCATATTAGAGTCTATACAGAACTCCTAGACGGCACCGGAAGACGAACTCAATATGTGAAGTATAGTTACACGAATCTGGTAAACTGAACCTCTATGTGGGAAGATAAAATTCTTTCATTCACGACACACTCGATCAAGCTTAGGATCTGTCAAGTGTCTATACAAATGGCTTGATCATTATATCTCATCTATATTAGTTGACAACAAGACACCATATCCTAGATATGTCTATTGCGTTGGCCAACGACTTAGTCAACCTAATATCACTGAGAAACTGAGTGCTCTTTCGAATATTTATTCGAGGAATGAATCCTAATCTTGGATCAATTATCACCTTTAATCCACATCGTAATGTACCCAATACAAGTCATATCTCAACATATAAGACATTTGAGCTTAGGACAAGATCAAAGTACATTACTCTGTAGACAAGGTGCGTATCGACCTCAAGTCTAAGGACTTCTATCTCTCACACGCTAATCATACTTTAGACATGTATAACAAACAGTATATCAACGAGGTATACCAATACTTTCAAAGTATCCAAGTGTCCATCACGAGTATCCATAACTCATAGCAGGTGAGACATACTAAATCTCTAAGGATATGATGCAGAACACATGTCGACATACATATCATCGATATCTCATTCTCGATGATCATTAGTCGAGGTTATTTTAAGAGTTATGTTATAATATTAATATCTCACACTATTAATAACAACGTAACCTCTAGGGATGTATATTATAGAATATTATAAACAATCAACTAATAATTCAATAATTGCAAATGTCAAACTATTAAACTCCATTAATAAGTGTATAAAACACATTTGTCTTGATACAAATTGTTTCTAGGACATAAATATACTTTCAACAAACTCATGCTTTCATATCACATAAAGTACTTAAATCTTATCTTTTTCTTTTAACCTTTCACAGGGAGAAGCTGCAGGAAAGGAATGGAAACCAAATAGAAGCAGTGGAACCTGGAGCAAATGCAGCACCCCAAAGCGCCAGTAGTTGATGAAATATGAACCTACAATGCCATCATAGAAAATTCTTGCAAGGAGATCTCTTGAAGAAATCAATTTACTTCTACAAAAGAACTTCGAATGCCACTACTTGTAATTTTTCAATACTTTTCATAAGCTTTTCACGTTTTTCTATTGCTATATGTACCCAGATATGGCACTGCAATATCCCACACCTGAACAAAAAGAAGGGATTTATACACCAGCTCAAATTACTGATACACGATCCAACGATGTTTTCTATTGAAACCGTCCGTGATAATACTGTTATCAGGCTTCACGATTGTAGCCTCTAAATAGGGCTCTAGTGCTGTTTAGCATCAGTTATTGTACAAAGTTGCAACTCTGACTGGACAAGAAAAAGGGACTCATGCACTAGATTCTTTTTGCTAAAAGGGATTTATACACCAATTTAAACTAGTGACACACAATTCGGTGATGGTTTCTATTGAAACCGTGATAATAATGTTGTAGCTTTTGAATAGGGCTTTAGTGTTATTTAGCATCAGTTATTGTACGAAGTTGCAACTCTGATTCTCTGGAATCTGAAGTTCACTCGTAAACTCCATAACCAGAATAACCCATTATAGTCTACCCAACATGGCTTTATATCCTTATATTTATCCTGGTTCTTTGATACTGAACCACTATATTTATTTTCCTGAACCCGATGAAAGTTCAAAAACTGTAACTATACCACTCAGTAATCAAGGACCAACCTGGCTCATAAGCATATTTTCCTGTGTTCCCAGCCTCGGTCAAATAGATTTTTTTTAATCAGAGAGAAACCCGTTTGGAGCCAACCTTTTGGGCCAATTACAGCCTTCGAAACTCGGGATGATGGTCTCTACCGTTACCCACTTAAATACTGGACTTAGTTCACTTGGCAGAGGCTAGCGCTCAAACTTGTGACATAAGACACAAGTCCCTCAAGGCCTCAACCTTTGTCAATTGAGCTAACCACTGGGGCAAAGTGTATAAAATTAGGCAGCCCATCAGGTATTTGTTGGACTTGGAGAGCATCGGCCCATTATCCTTCCACTAAATAGAGCAGCCTCAGTCAAATAGATTAACAAGGCGGTGGTGTATTGGGGAGTTTGGGGTTGCATGTAGGGGTGTTCCCTTCACGGTTTGGTTAAAAATCGATCCAAACTGAAAATCAAACCAAATTGATTGAATAAAACCAATATTTAATTGGGTTGGTTTTGGTTTGGTTTTGAATTTTTTAAAATCGATAATATTTGGTTTGGTTTTGGTTTTACTAAAAGCAAACCGAAGAAAAAACCAAACCGATCGACAAATATATAAGCACTATATTAATTTTTATAAATACTTTTAAATAATTTATATATTTCTTAAGCAAAAATTTATTTATCTCTAATAGGAATAAACCTTACACCTTAAGCCCATTTTTAAAAAGAAATCCATGAATTCAAACTCATTTATTCAAAGAAACAACTATGAGATTTACCTAGATTTATTGTTTGTATTTCTTAAAAAAATTATTCACTTAATTAAAATCATAAATCCTAAGACATTTTCTAATGCAATAAAACTATATCTACCACAATAAAAGGGTAATAACGAATTATAAGTTGGAAAACGATAGAAAATTCTCTCTTAATTGTAGGGGAAAAATATGAAAGAGAGAATTACCGTTAGTTTTCTTAAAACCCGAAAAACTGACCCAAACCGACTACAACCAAACAGATGGATATTTATTCTATTTAGTTTAGTTTGGTTTTAATAATTTTAAAACCGACTAGGTTGATTTGGTTTTGATTTTAACCCAAAACCGATCCAAACCGACCCATGAACACCCTAGTTGCCTGTACTCAAGCAATTCTGCATCTTAAGACTAAGGATAAGATCTCTTCACTAGCTCACTCGAGCACTCTAGCAGTTGCTCAACAAAAAGGTGGTTAACTGATGTACTCCCCTCCTTTCCATTCCCCACTAATCAAAGGAGGATAGGGTGTTAATTGCAGAGCTTAAAATCAGTATTTCGGGCTGAGCAGGGCAGACTTCCCATAGTTTTCTATACTGTCTCCTCTTTCAAATATATAGGACAAATATTTTTTACATGTCAGCTTTCTCAAAATCAAGACTATGAATCAAGAGTTAACTCGCATTATAAGAGTTACACACTGATTAGTTGAAAACTCACGATACATTGGACAAAAAACTCAACTGTAACAAGATTAAATGCACAGAAGAAATAATGTTAAACTTCTGATGTTAACAACAGAGTATTTCAAACATTTTCCTTCCGATAGCAAATAAAAGCCAAATATCCAGGATTCCAAGTTTATGAACGATTAGTTTGATTCATGATAACTAGCACCAAAAGATTATTTTAGAAAGCACAATGCGAGGACAGAACTCTACAAAGTGCTGAATGCAAAGACATATAATTCTGCAGATCAAATGTCATCAAAATCCATCAAATAGAAGGTCAAACCATAGGAAAAAGGTAAAGATCACTTAAAACAACTTGACTATACCAAATTTGAAATGAACTTTCGCCCTAAGATAGAACTTCATCAAATTTATCCGTAAAAGAACGTGTCAAATAATTTGTAACATCCCAAAGTGGAAAGAAGGACATATAAATTAGATTGATTGAGTATTCTACATGCCCAGGAAACCAAACCACTGTTAGGTCAAATCCAAATCGCCGTCCCTAAATCCATAAGATCTGACATAGTAGAATTCTATCAATCCTCCTTTTTCTTTTGATGAATTTATATAGTTATACGCAATTTATGAGTCAGATTTCTATCAATCCTTACCTGATCAAATGTTAATACTCCATCGTTTAACTGAAGTCTACTTATAAGTTTCAATTAAGCTTAAAGGAACTTAATGAAATATAACAAAAACAATGAAAATGCCATCTAAACTCAAGAAAGAGCAGCTAAATTTAACAGTCAGATGCAAAAGAAGGAATATTTGTAAAGCGAACCGAAAAATGCCTAAAGTATTACTAGTTCAACAAATCACTCAAAGACCCGCTTCAATTAACAGCATTTAACGCCAATTAAAAATTCTGAAGATCGATAATCAAGGAAATTACCATATCTAGCCCAAAGCTGAGGCTCGATGGAACTAGCCTCACGAATCAAAATAGGTAATTTAGGATTGTGGGTCTTGAGATCTCTGTAGTTCTTCTCAATAAACGACCTATATTAAAGATAAAAACAATTGCTTGCCATTGTCGCACAATTTTCACCTTCAAAGACAATTTATGCATTAACGGCTGTACCCAGAATACCAATTGACGTATTTGCCCTTACACCAAGTGTGGACCAGTTTTTCTGTTACTGGACTTTCAGCGATAATCAGTCCATTGGGCTGTGTGTGGCCCTTTTCATTTTGGGGGTACTAAACTTCTTTTTTGTAGGTCATTTACACTTTTGTTCCTATTTTGTACTAGTCTTTAATTTTTGACTCTCAAATGAAATTTATCCCTTCGGGAACATAAGGTTTTTACTTGATTACTTCCCCTTTCTTTTGAATGAATTTATGATTCTGGTGAAAATTGAACTATCTAATGAGTGAACGTATAACTATATGTAGATATATATTGAGCAGTGTGGTGCACTAAGCTCCTGCTATGTACGGGTTCGGGGAAGGGGTGGACCACCAGGGTCTATATTTTTAAATATAAAAATAATTTAAATGTAAAAATAAAAATAAGAAAATAGATTTTTTTTTAATAAAATAATTTAAAATGCAAAAATAAAAAGAAATTAAAATTAAAAAAAAGAAAAAGAAAAGAATTTAAAATAAAAGAAAAAAGAAAAGAAATTAAAAAGTAATCTTGTAATTACACCCAATTCTAAGACCCCCTCCCCCTTTGAGAATTTGAGAGTGTATTATCTCTCCCAATTACATGATGACCAAGTGCCAAATAGGTCAAATTGTGGAATTACACTCAATTTCAATTATATAGGTCGCTTTCCAAATATGCCCTAAATGAATTTATGATTTCGGCAAAAACTGAACTATTTAGTGAGTGAACATATAACTATATGTCACACGTATATTAATTTGGTGTAACTAGTTAGCTAAATTTTTACCTTTGTCTAGTAATTTTAAAGAGAGAAAGCAAAATGCAATTTATAAGTCACATCCCGCAAATACAATTTGTAAGTGTCACGTAGCGTACATGACTTATAAGTTGGGTTCAAAAAATGAATAAGTTTTTTTGTTGACGAAGGCCGCCATGCATTCTTTCTTTCGAGTGCAAGACAGAGAAACCCGACCGACGCAATAGCGCAAACCACGCCACCGCTTAAACCACACTGGCAGTGTGTGATGCACTTCAAGAGGCGGCGCGCACTGCGCAGGGTTTCGAACTTGTGACCAAGCTCTCCCACACCACCCAATGAGGATACCCTCCGCCTTCAAGACCAACTGGTCTAGGGCTTCGGATTAAGTTGATTTATCAAATACGAATTTAAGTTGCATACCTCAAATGTGTAACACTTTATAAGTCATATTTATCAAACACAATGGGTCAGTAACATACATCAAATGCAATTGTATGTTTTTTGTCCCTCAATATATCCTAAAGCGATGACATAAATTACCATTGACCTCCTACGTAACATTTACTGGCTTTAACAAAGTTAGAACCGAACACCAAATACACACTTTAATTTTTTTTAAATGTTATTGTGATCTGCCCCAAATTACAGAAACTCCTTATAATCTGTTTTTTATTTGTGAAATCCAGTCACATTATCAACATGCAACTGTATTTTTTCTCTTTAGTAAAGGGAATAATAAAAGAAGAAAAGGAAACATAATAAGTCCCTAGTCTTTATATATAACTGAGTTCCTGAAGATTTCCCTCCTCCCAACTTAGTTTCAAGATTCAAGAACTGATTTTGAGAAGTACCCATTTTTCACTTTCTTGAATTAGTTACATTGTTCGTAGCTAGTCTTTTTCCATTGATTTTCAGTTGTGAATAATTGATCTTTCTACTCCATTTTATTTCTTTGTTGAAGTAATTAAATCTGTTTCTGTAACAGGTGTACGAGTTGAAGAAATTATATTATGAGTTGTTGGTTGGTTCTTGATTGACAAAGTTGATACAATGGTCTTTAGTTTTCGAGAAGAGGATTTAGTCAGTTGTAATGCATGCAAAACCCGAATCGGATTTGTCGATGATCACATTGGAATCGTAAAGCTTTCTAATCATTCTCTCTGCATCAGTTTTGTGTTTCTTTTTATCAATTTCAATTCTTTGTGTTAAGGATAAACTTGAATTATCTTTTAGAGTTGTACTTGACCATTCGTGTAGGAAAATCTACTTTGTATCTTTTGATGAAATTGCTACTGATCTCATAAAGATGATATGTAAGATTTAATCTCGTAATTTCGATAGCTATTTGTATCATGAATTGTGATTAATTCATCTATATCGCTTAGTTTTAACAGCTATTTGTGTCATAAAGAGGATTTCTGTAATCTAGCTCATCTTTTTGTGCATTTTGCAGGTACAAAATGGTAGAACAGGGGTCTTTAAAAAAATGTAAGTTTCAAGATTTCATGCAATTTCGAAAATTGAGTAGTATTATTCAACTAAACATTTTTATGGGGTCTGAGGCATGTTATATAGATACGTAGATACATTTTATATATATGATTATATGTTGTATATATATGCAGGTTTAGTGTACAATTTCTAGACAGGGAGAATTATGTTCGACAAGTAAATGGCAATACTGTAGCTGATATTTACTGTGGCCAATGTGGAATGCTGCTTGGGTTGAAACTTGTAAGATACTAAATTACCAAATTTCCTTTTCATGAACAAGAGGACTTTGCAGTTCTTTTTCTCTTAACCGAACTTATTCGTTTCTCTAGATTGCAGTGCCCCAACCGTCCATGTATATTAGACAAGGAATATGGTTGATGAATTTGTAAGTTTCATACAGATATGCAAAATGCAACTCTACACGCATATGTGATAATGATTTGTACGGTGTTAATGTGAATAAGTATTTTTTTGTGGCAGGGACAAGCTTGTTTATTGGAATGATTATCCAATGCTTATCGAAGAATTTAATGGTGAACGACATGGTGGCGCTAATATTGATGAATTTCTTAATGAACAAGTAGGAGGCGCTAATATTGAACAAGTTCCTAATGAGCAAGATGGTGGCGCTAATATTGAACAGGTTCCAAATGAACAAGACGGAGGCACTAATATTGAACTGGTTCCTATTGATCAAGATGGAGGCGCGGATGAACAGGATCCTAATCAAGATGTAGATCAACTGGCTGATGGAATGGACAGTATTGATCTGAATCCAGACATATGAACCAGCTGTTGATGAGAGAAGTAATTCATAATTGTGTGATTAGCATTAGACAATGAATTTCTTATATGTTTGAGCTCTCTGGTAGTACTACCAATTACTGCACTAAACAATTTCTGTATTGCAAAGGTGTAACCTTCTGAAAGCTATAAAGTTGAACAGTTTGTTTGATAGAATCTATCTAATTTTTGTTTCTATTGTGGCTGTAATCTATTGCTAAAGTGAAGGGTGATTTATCCATTATCCTGCCACTATAGTAGTTCTTGAATAACATCATATCCATTTCTTAGAATGGGATTGGTATTTGTTGAAGTCTTCTACATTGTCTAGACTTTCTTTTAGTGCAGGATCAGTGCTAATGATGCTGTACGTACTATATTTTAGTGGACAGATTGGAAGTTTTACAGAAGAATTTCCTATCCGTTTATTTGCTATATTTTCGTGTTCTCCAATGGAAAAGATATTTCGCACTTGCTCTGTTAATCATTTATTTTGCAGTCATTTCCCTTTTTTGGTGTTGAAATGTCATTAGCTCATTTAGTAAATAAAGTATTTTTGAAATCTGAGCAGTGTAAATATGGACACAAGCACTGAAGTTTACCCCCGTCTAATTGCTTAAAAGCTTGTAAAAATATTGTTTTTGTGGTGGACTAAACTACATTTTGTAGAGCCAATTAAATATCATGGGCAGTACCTTCCCAACCAGCTAATACAAAAGTGAAACACAATTTCAATCACATATAGCCATTATATTTTGTGTTGGATATCCCTTTCCAGTAGCTACTGGAGCCTAGGCGCCGCGGCCCTTCGGGAAGAAGCTGCGGCACCTAAGTTCCAGTGATTTTTCACGCCGAAGGAACCGCGACCCTTGGGAGGAGGCGCCGCGGCGCTCTTCAGGCAATTCTTCAAAAATAATAAAAAAAATCAATACTTCAACTTGGGTATATTTATTTCTTATTTGTTCAAAATATAATATTTTATAATAGTAATATTCTGAGTATTTGAAAGAAGACCAAATTCTTGAGATTATAATCTTGTCGTTGTGTAGTTTGTCATATGAAAGGGTCTGATTATATTTCCATAAGACGATTGCATCACTCACCTGCTGCATTTATATTAGCATAAGCACACCGTAAACTCTCTCTACGAATTCAAATACTTAGATGGTAAGGTAAGGTATATTATATGTTCAGGGTAAGAGGATCATAACACAGACCAAAATCAAATCGATATTACAAATGACTAAACAATGAAGATTGAAGCAACATAACAAATTCAATAGTCTAGTTCAACAGAATGACCAAATTCAGCTTGATAGGTCCAAGAGCTCATTTACTTATATTAATGACCAATTCTCAAATGAGTCCAACATCTTTGATAGATAATTTATTCATCATTGGAAAACTGTGGATATGCCACACTTGAATACCATAACTTGCTCAAGTCACAAATTAAAAATGCCTTAACAATCAACAGTTAAAAATATTCTAAAAGTGTACGAATTCAACAACAGAATTCAGCTGGAAAAACACACATTGTAATTTCTAGAAAGCGGACTTCGTTCATTGAATATGTCAATGAGAAATTACAATATCAAGGCTTTAAGAACCATATCTAGAAAAAAGCTACAGATTAACCAAAACACAGTAACACCAGAAATTTCGATAACGTCTATATTAACACCTAACCACTGATCTAAGCCATAAACTCCACAATCTAACCGCCAAATCCATAGAGAGTCCTGCCCTGCCTCTTGAGAGCATAAACAACATCCATGGCAGTAACTGTCTTTCTCCTGGCGTGCTCAGTGTAGGTGACTGCATCACGAATCACATTCTCTAGAAAGATCTTGAGGACTCCACGTGTCTCCTCATAAATCAGACCGGAGATACGCTTCACACCACCCCTACGTGCGAGCCTACGAATAGCTGGCTTCGTAATTCCCTGGATGTTATCTCTTAGAACCTTCCTGTGCCTCTTGGCTCCTCCCTTTCCCAATCCTTTGCCTCCCTTACCACGACCTGACATTTTCACACAGAAATCTGAAGATTATTAAAATTTGAGGGTTTTAGATTTGGGCAAAATTGCAAATGAAACTGTCTTCGATGAGAAAAGTAATGGATGGCGGTAGGTATTTATATTGGGGGATTTGGAAGACGTGGGTTTCGTGGGCAAGAATCGTAGCCGCTCATATTCTGGGAGATTTACTTGTAATCGACGGATAGGAGTAGCGATCCGTGTGAGAGGAGGAAACTAAATATGAGCCGTTTAAGCTAACGGGGATCCATGTGAAGGAAGATCTAACGATGTTAGTTGATCTTCTCCTAAGAGCCTTTGTTTTTTCTTTCTCGCACTAATAGTAATTCAAAATTTTATGGAAAAAAAAAAAGAAATTATGGGCCTAGTTCTAATCTTCTATTACAAGCAGGAATGTCAAATAGCTAAATTCTAATAAACATGCATTTATGTCCTGATTGTTACTCACTTCATTAAAAAGATGATAGAATATGCATTATTTTTTACTCCCACGATCGAGTTTTACTTTGTCATATATTAACTTTATACACTTATTAAGAAATCAAAAATAGAATAAAAAGTTTATCATATAACCTCTAATTATTGCTAATTTTTTAATGATTGAAATTAATCAAAACTTACCAAAAAGAATGTGGAACAAACTAATTAAATAATGGGTTTCAACAATTTACATATTTCTTATAACTAAGTAGTGCTGCGAAAAAATTGAAAATTTTGATTTATTAATTATTAAAGATAAAATAAAAATAAAAATAATAATAAATTGTCTTTTAATTTTCTAATATATCATTCATTTTATGACATATTTTGAATCAACATGTAATTTGAAATATATATAAGTAATTTTTATACTGGTCATATTAACCATACTATAATATTTGTGTAGCTAAATTTTTTTATAGACTTATAAATTCCTCATATTGTGTAATTTGTCATATCAAAGTGTTCTCTGTCTATGAGTCCGTTTGGATTAGCTTGTGATTTTTGACTTATAAATCAAAATTAAGTACTTAAAATATTTTTTTCATTTTTTTTAAACACTATAAAAACACTTTTTTATTTTACCCAAACTAAAAATTCTTTAAAATATTTTGGCTTAAAAACACCTAAAACAAGTCAATCCAAACAGGCTCTATATTGCCATAAGATTTATTAAGACCTATGCATCACTTAACCTGCTGCACTTATTCTATCATAAGCACACAAGAAACTCTCTACAACATCAAATAGATGGTAGGGTCCCTGGGTAAGAGGACCATAAGTCATAACACAGACCAAAATCAGACGAATCAAATCAACCACAAATTCAATCATAACTCATACTGGCCGTAATCAAGAGCTCATATTTATGACCTTTTTCTCAAATGAGTTACCATCTCCTTTGATAGATAATTTCATCGTCTTTGGAAAACCCTATGGATATGCTACAGGAACATAACTCGCTCAAGTCTCGTGCTTCCTTAGTTCTATTCTAATTTAACTTGACACGAAGTTTAAAAATAAAGAAAAAAATTTAAAATGTATAATTCAAAACAAACCTTAGATATTTGTGTAACTGTAAATAATCTCATAAAGTTAAATTATTTTTAAATATAAAAAAAATATGTCAATTTTTTTAGACAGACTAATAAAAAAAGTAAGACAGACTTTTTAGGACGAAGGGAGACAGGGAGTATCAAAATGTATTGGGACGGATCATGGATTGGTTCGCGGGCCAGGCGGGATCGGACGGACGGGGCGGTTCAAGTTACGGCTCGTGGCGACCATACCGCCCCGCCTGGCCCCGCTTTTTTTTCACGGTCGAGTCACTACCACCGACTCACTCCTAGATATTTGTATAACTATAAATAATCAATTAAATTATTTCTAAATATAAAAAAATGTGTCAATTTTTTTATACAAACTAATAAAAAAATTAACAGTCTTTTTAGGACGGAGGAAGTATCAAAATGTATTACTATAGCAATCAGTAGTTAAAACTTAAAACAATTGCAGAAGTTATCAACAATAAACATTGAAAGGAATATAAGATATTTGAAATTTTTTATTAGTGTGAAAAATTTCAAATGTGTTTGGCCATAATTTTTCAAAATATATTTTACTTTTTCAAGAAAAAATATGAAACATGACCTATTCACATAAGTTTGAAAAACTATCAAGAATACCCACATTCTATAATCTACATTTCAATTTAAGCAAACGTGAAACGTCTTTAGATATAAAGACTCAATAATTAGTTATGTTTATTATAAGTAGTGACATAATTGACTACTTAGGAATAGCTTCAAACCTTCAAATCATTTTAATGTTTTGAAGTATTCTTGATTAATATGGCAAATATGGTAGATACAAATTAATTGAGTCATACATACATGTGACTTTTCTATAAAATTAAAAGGTTAGGTTTAGAGTAATTTTTTAAAAAATTGAAAAAGCCAAAACATAGATTTTAGCCCCAAAAAATTGATTAAGAATCTGTCAAATTTTGATTGCCAGAACAGAAAATGAAAATCACATACCAAAAAAAGAAAACTGGTACATTTCACAAATGCATTATATGCACCCAAGCCAGTGGTTGCAAAAAACATAAATTTTGGAGGATTGTACAACTAATAAGTCTTTTCAATTAACAGAAATAGAATTCAACCAGAAAAAAACTGTAAGATCTAGAAATTGAACTTTGTTCATCGAATATGTAGTGACAAATTACAATACCAAGACCCTAAGAACCAGATCTAGAACAACGCACAGAGAAACGAAAAGCAGTAATTTCCATAACATCTACATTAACTACCTAAACACTTTACTAAGTCCATAAATGTATAATCTCCAGAATCTAACCACCAAACCCATAGAGGGTCCTGCCCTGCCTCTTCAGTGCATAGACAACATCCATAGCAGTAACAGTCTTTCTCCTGGCATGCTCAGTGTAGGTGACTGCATCACGAATCACATTCTCTAGAAAGATCTTGAGGACTCCACGTGTCTCCTCATAAATCAGACCGGAGATACGCTTCACACCACCCCTACGTGCGAGCCTACGAATAGCTGGCTTCGTAATTCCCTGGATGTTATCTCTTAGAACCTTCCTGTGCCTCTTGGCTCCTCCCTTTCCCAATCCTTTGCCTCCCTTACCACGACCTGACATTTTCACACACAAATCTAAAGATTATTAAACTTTAGGGTTTTGAATTTGGAAAAAATTGCAAATGAAATGTATTCGATGACAAATGTAGTGGACGGTGGTGGGTATTTATATTTGGGTGGGCGGTTTGAAATGTGGCGGGGCATTAATAGTAGCCGCTAAATATTTGGGATTTACTTGGTGATCGACGGATGGTAATGTCGATCCATGTGAGAGGCGGAAAATGAATATGAGTCGTTGATTAAATGGGGATCCATGTGAAAGAAGATCTAGTGAGTGACTCTTCTTAGACCATCTCCGGCAGGGACATTGTCCCCGATAATTACATACATCAAGAGACAATTCGAAAGACATGTTGACGTGAAAATAATTGAGAATTATTGAATATATATGAGATAATCTTGCCACGTGGAGACAGTGTCTCTTGTTGTGGAAGGTACATGAGACATTGTCATGTGTCAACCTGCGATTGGCCGCCAGAAATTCATTTTCCACCAGTATAGTAGTCTGATGTTGAGACTTCATCCCTTCTTCTTCAGTTAATTGCTATTTTTGACGAATAATTTAATCGAATTTAAAAATAAAAAAAATATCAAATTTTTAAATTTTTCAAGATCTATGAAAAGAGACTAGGTTTACTTCATTTGGACACCAAAATATTTTGGTTATTTTCTCCAAATTTCTATCTTCTTCCAAAGTATTTGCTATTTTTTAAATATAGATCCTATTCAAAATTTTAATCTTCCTCCAAATTTTATATTTTCTAACCAACTACAACATCTCAATATTCACGTCCACAAAATCCAATTTTCAAATGTCATATATAATGTACCCTTCAATAGCGTTCTTGCTCAAATTCAAAATGTTGATGCGAGAATTCATCAAACTAGGTGGTAATAGTACCAGAAATATTGTTACCATCAGATTTAATGTTGCAAGAACGTGCATATTCCCTAGAGATGGAGCAACCGAAAATTAATTTTCAATTTGTGATTTTTAATATTATTAATGTTTTAGTGTGTTTTTGATAAATTGTACGATTAATTTATCTTCATTAATAAAATCATGTATTGTTGTGTTTTAATATTATAATAATATTTGATAAGTGTTAAAATTAAATTAATATAAGTAATTTATAATTTTATTATTATATGTATAATAATATGAATTGCAAGAATAATATCATATACAAAATAGAAAATGAGATAGAATGAATATATATGGTGGAATATATGTATTGATGTGGAGGAAATAAAAAATGAATTATTTTTTGAAATATCTTCTGCTATGGAGTGTATGTGATAAATGAAAATAATTGATGATGTGACAGATTATCCATCTGATGTGGCAGAGAATTATCTCATGTCTGTTGGAGATGGTCCTGTTAGAAGTTTCATGTAGCTCGTTACTAATTATGTAAAAGAGAAAAAAAAATAGTCCTATTTACAACTTACAAGCATGTTAAAGAGCTAAATTTTCGGGGGCAAAAGGCGAAATCTCTCGCTCACAAGGCCCTCACCTTCCGGCCCGACAGAGATTGGTGAAGGAGGTAAATCATGGCTCAGCCGCTCACTAGGTGGGAAGCACATTGTCTGGTGCCCACAAGGAGTCATCCCCCATAAAGGAGGGATGAAACTCCCACACTACGATTGTCAGGGCTCGAACCTGCCTACTTAGACAATCTACCACTCTGAAACCAACTGAGCTACGCCCATAGTTACAATAGCTAAATTCTAATATCATGTATTTCTGTTCCAATTGTTACTCTCTGGCTCTTCATAAAAAAGATTATTTTATTACTTTTTAAAACGTTGAATACTTCATCTATTTTATGACATACAGTAGGATCTTTAAAAATTAATAACTTCTCTAAACTAATAATTTTTGTCGGTCCTGATTTGAGCCCAAAATCTAAATTAATAATTTCGATAAACTAATAAGATAATAATTTTTCGGAAAACCCTTATATAAATTTATGATCCCTTCAATATTATAAATTAATAATTCTATAAAATTACAAATATAACTAGGACAACTTAGTAAAATATGATTATATTGTTGTTTAATTCTTCTTAAAATTTAAATCTATATTATTTCATCTCTGACTTTACTTATTGCATCCAAAACGTTCTCATACTGCAACAAAAAATTGTGAAGAGTTGTTGCCGCTATGAGTGCTTTCTTTCGCATAATTGATTGCAAATGCATTGAATCATTTTCAGTTTCATCCTCAATAGAATTTTCAACAACACTAACTATAATTTCTTCTAAATTTTGTGTCTCTGAACATTATCATTCACCCCAGTAAACTAATAGGTGATTGACATCCATTTTATTGCGGTACCCAAGGCCATTAATCATTGTATCAAGACCATACATGAACTTGCATTAAGTTTTAACTAGTGTTGCGTACTACAATGAACTTTGTTTTTTTAGAAGGATGTATTATATTTAATTTGTCACATTGTACATAAACATCATTCAATTAGTCAATACAATATATATGTTTTATTAATGAAGAATAATGTAGGTTCATTGAATCAAAAAAATCTCTTTAAATTAATAAATTAATAATTTATCGATTAATTTATACCTTTTTAAATTAATAAAATTACGTGATCCTGACATTATTAATTTATAGAAATTTTACTTTATTTTGAATCAACAAGTCTAGAGAGAAAGTCAGAAAACAGAGAAATCTTTCATTTTCTAAAAAGGTAATCATTACCTACTATAGCACACAAGGTGATAGAAACCCTTTAGACTTGTAATTATGTCCTATTATAGGACTCCTATATAACACCTATTTTCATGGTCATGTATTTAGAATTTCAGGAATAAGTTCACTATTTTATTTATCTATTAGTACAGTTTTTATGACTTTTAGTATTAAAAAAAAAGGAGAATGAGTAACTATATTAAATGTAAAATATGATTTTTAGTATAACAGAAGCTTTGCAGATATAGATAGGATTGCACAAAAAACAGACCGGATCGGAAAAAACCTTGACCGAACCGGACCGGATCGGATCGAATTTTTTGATCTGATCTTCAGTTCTACGTTTCTGATATTCGGTCCTCGATCCGATCCGATCCGAAGTTTTTTCGATTTTTAATGTATATTTTTTATTTTCGGATCGGACCGGAATCGGGTAGCCCCGCCACGTTGGACAGCCTTATGCTGGACTAAACTATCACTTTGTAGATCCAACTGATTTATTTCTTGGAAGCTATTTATAGCAAAGTTGTATTCCTTTTGGCAAGTTGCTGCTATTGCAATTTAGATACAAAAGTCATGTTCTTGTGCTAGACTAAATAAAATCATATTTGAGGATTCATGTTTAAATATTGAGCCAAGGAGTAGAGGAAGCAAAAACTTCATTTCTTAAAGGTAATCCTTAAGCTGCAGCACCAGTCCTGTTTGGCGTATAAGGAAAACGAATGAAAATTCAAAAAAGAAAACATATTATTGGCTTCGCCCGGACTCGAACCGGAGACCTTCAGTGTGTTAGACTGACGTGATAACCAACTACACCACGAAACCTTGGTGGTAAAGGTTTCTCCATTCATAGTTTTTGTTATCATATGCATTTGCTAAATTCGACTATCAACTATCAACCACTAGTCGAATACTTTTGGATCTAATACTGTTTGCCCGTTTCATTTCTCCGTCGATCTCATGTGAATTTACTTTGTCAAGGGGCCAGTTTTCAGTTCTCCACCTTAACAGTAATTGATCAACAAGATAAACCTTTTATGTTTGTATATAGTAAAACCAAGAACAGGGTCAAGATGCTGGCCAAGCATCATTTGACAACTCAACAAACGGAAATGATTAAGGTTGAGTTACCTACAAAATTTCTGTTGTTTTGTCTATAATTCATTTTAAAGGACTGAAACCGTTTATGCAAAATGCAAAGACCTAACTGTTGAGATAGCTTCACAAATTAGGAATAAAAGGGAAAAGGCGCCTGATGGATGAAATGTGACCGCAGTGCTACTTCCTGTTTCACAACATGTCTGGTTCTGTGTGAGGTAATATGGTGTTGGCTCTAACTAGCTACAATGTGAGTGATAAAATTAACTGAACTTTCAAATATAGAAACAAATTAGATGTTGAACTCAGCAGATATTAGGCAGCATTCAAGTCTGCAGATATCGCTGCTCACCTCAGCAAATTAACTTCATGGGACAACATATGCAGTTCTGTTAGTAGCCAAATCACCATATGGACTAATTGGTCAGACCTCGCTTGTAAATAGAAAGAGTTGTTGGAAATTTACTAATGTGGAATCAAGTTTAACCAATTATTTATGACTCGAACAATTGAGGTCTCGTACGTCCGAAACGTCGTTTTTCCACACGTGCACTCGTAATGCCAAGTATCGTAATTTTCATTAGTGAAAGAGATATTGGTACGTGCGTAAACGTTTGAGACATCAAATGATGGACGATCGTTGGTTAAATGATGCGTGTTCCACGTTGCTAAATGAAGGAAGCAGTGTACGAAGTGTAAGATCGAAACGAGACAGAAAAGGGTTGCGACGTCACCGCGGAGCCGGGGCGCAAACAACACCAGGGCCGCGACGTTGGTTGGTTGTTGGCTTACTGGAGCTGCGACGCCTCCGAGGTTGAGCCGCGACGCTTCCCAGGCAGTATCTGTGCGACGAAAGTCCAACAGTTTGGTTGATTATGGGGACGTTTTGGGTAATTAAGATGTCAGTTTCTCCTCCATAAATCAGTCATTATTGGGCTGCATTACTTGGTGAATTAAGTGGTCATTACATGACACCTAAATGGAACACGGGCACTTGAAGAAGTTTTCTTACACTACTATAAATTGAGGCATTTGACTCAATTGTTGAACATACTTGAAAGACTTGCAACACTTTCAAATTCTGAAAATCTTCTTCCTCTCTAAGCATACTTTCAAACACTCAAGGTTCTTCTTGTAATAAATACTTGAGTTTTCTTTGCTCATTTGTTAGTTGTTGTTTTATCTTGGAAGACAATTATTCACTAATGTAAAATGATATATACAGGGCAATCTTGTCTAAAGGTCATATTGAATATCACTCGACTCAGCAGCACCTTTGTAACACTACTAGATTTAGTGTCTCTTGGTTTCAGGTTTTCAAGATCAAGGATCGTTCGACAATTGGGAAGAAGATCCAAGACTAATTTAAGAACGAAGAACAAGACCTCACAAGATTATTATTGTAACTACTCTTGTTGGCTTCAAGTTTGTTAATATTGTAATCCATGTAGTTTTTCCTTTCGAAGCACTTGTAATAGTTATTTACTATTCCCCTACATTCATTGTTTTCCAACAATCTTAAGACAAGATTTGTACTAGTGCTCGAAAGATGTTTGCCATCAGATATGATCCCAAATTTGGTTGTGATTTTCTTGTTGAAATCAGTTCTGTTGACAGTTCTGTAAACAGTTCAAACATTCTCTCTGTCAACAAATCTGATCATACTTTTGGATCTCTTTGACGGTAATTACAAATCGATTTCTGTCAAAGGTGGGGTCTCTGTTTCTCATGATGAGCTTCAAGATACTGCTGATAGTCATGCTAGCAAGACTAAAGGTCAAGGAAGAGTTGTTGTCACAGCTCCCGAGAGTGGTGGAAACAAGCGCCCATGAGAGGTTGAGGATGTCAACTGGGTCAAGAGGAGAAGGCTAAAAATGTTGTTCTACCTTGTAGACGAAGGACTACATCTGTCCCATACAAAGGATCCGAACCATGGTAAGGAGGATTTGGGCATGTGACTAACGTGGGCCAGAATTCAAAAGGTCTAACGCGGTCGCTGCTAGCTATTTTTTATCGGCGGACCGCCTTCCCGCCATCTTATCACAAAATTTCTTCCATCGCGATTTCGCTGCATCGCTCGCTTAGCTTGTTACAAGATGAAACGGATTGTTACGGGTCTTTTGACCGATGATTCTGGTTGCTGGAATTGGAGGCCCTGACGTCGGAGAAAGGCCCGACAGTGGTGGTGAGAGCGACATCGATAATGCTGGCCTTAGTGGTGATACACTTGATTTTCCGAGTTTTCTCAAGGATGAGTTTTGAACGGGCCTCATAAAATGAAGGTAACAACGTGCATTACTGAGGGATGGTAGCAATGCCATCATAAGATTTGTCCAAACCTGCAATAAGTTGCATGACCAATAGCTAATTAGTGACTGGTGCGCCGACGTTGGAGAGTTGATCGACAAGCAACTTGAGTTCTTGACAGCAAGCAAACTCGTTTGGAAAATCATCATGATGAACGTCCTTGAACTGATTTTCAAGGTATAACGCTCATTGAGTTTTGTTGGCGTGGAAAATATTTTTCAAACGTTCCCACATTTGGCGGGTTGTGGCATCGTCTCAATGATGGTGTGCAATAGATCATTAGATATCGTGTCATATATCCACTGGAGGACGACTGTTTTCATACGAGACCAGCGTGCATCATCAGAAGTCGAAGTCGATGGTATGTCTATGGACTTCGGCGTGGGAGGGATGATGTGATCGATAACTTCATAAACACGATAATGGATCTTAAAAAGTTCCACCCACGAGGAGTACTGACACTTTTCCACCTTAAGAGTCACATGGATGAAGTTTTTAATGTTATTTACGGCAAATGCATGATGGAATTTGATTTTGATAGCCATGGAAGAGGAAATTTAGGAAATAATAGGAGGTAGAATGGCCAAAAAAACTAGGGTTTCATTGTGGGGAATAGAGGGGGTGGGCGGCCGAGAGAGGTCAGTGTCTAGGGTTCCGACGTGGGCTAGGTGACGTTCGAGAAAGGTGTACTGCGGCTAGGGTAGGGTCGTAGTTTTAGGCTACTGATATCATAAATAAATATGTTCCTTGATTTTATTGATGAATGATTTACAATATATATATATATATATATATATATATATATATATATATAAGGTTACAAGAATATTTACTTTGATACAAACGAGGTAACTAATTAACTTAATTACAAAAGGATTATAATTCTATCTAAAATATGAAATATACAATTAATACAATTAATAAAAGAATATTGAAAAATATTCCATTATATACTATTGTCTTTGTCTCAAGAAGCGGAGTTGCTTGACAGTAAATTTTTGGTCGAAAGTTCAGATTTTATTCAACCAAATGTGTCTATTTGGACCAAACCATCATATTGGAGGGTTTTATTTTTCTTGTGGGTTTCAATTGGCTTGGGTAGGGTGTTTTTTAAATTCCAAAAACAGATGTCACGTCGTTATTTTAAGTAGGGACAATGAGATTTTAACGAGTGGGGGTGGGTGGGTGGGTTAATTTTGGTTTATTTTATTGCGGTGAGATGGTTGATGGTGATAAAATATAACTTACTTTTATAGTATAAAGTTAAATATGACCCTTTTTTCTTTAGAAAATGAGGTTAATCAAAGGAAAAATGTTTAAAATACATCCTAAATTTTGTTCGAATTTGGTGTAACACATCACGGGAGTCCTATAACCCATGAATATATTTTAAAGCATTTATTTGATATTTATCTGGAAAATCGAACTAAAATCCAATGCGACATAAGCCAAGACTCGATTATGAAAGAATATAGTGATTCACAAGATTAAATTTCAAGAGAATCAATTGCTTTCTCTATGGAAAAAATTAAGAATATAGGAGAGAATTCTAAATTTTTATTTTGTTCGATGAGTGAAATGGTCTTAAAATGACCGGACTCTTTTTGTTTTTAGCCTTTTATTAAGCATTAGTTTGAATTGTTATCAAGCTCACTCGATAAATGACAAAGAAAATCTTTCAAAATATATTCAGGGGTAATAAAGGTTATGTATATTACGGTAAATCTGGACAAAGGTTGGAATATATTCTAGACATTTTCCCTAATCAAAATAACCCGGTTGAATGACTGATTATCCTATGATTAAATAATTTGGTTTAAAAATACAAAACACGGTCATGATCAATGATGTAACTATATGATATTAGGGGATATTAGACAATGGAAGATGTTTTCGATTACTTTATTACTTTTCTCTTTCTTTTAAATGAATTCTCTATCGGCGGTTTGGGATTCTAGTTCTTTCATATTACGGAATTCCAAAATTAATAATTTATACATATTCAATAGATTTCTTAAAGCAATTCAATATTTGAACCAAAGTTATTATCGGCGGAACCGGTAATGTACACACTAGCGCTCCATCCTTGTGATTCCGGTGAAAATTGAACTATTTGTTGATATAATGTGTTTTAGGAATACAGGTCACTGTCGTAGGCGACCGGCCCGATTCATCCGGTCGAATAATTAAAAATAAAAATTAACGAATGTGCCTCGAACCGGGACGGGATATGGTATGGTCCCGTCTGACCCGGTCCCGCGATGACCCGACCCATCCCTTGTTCCGTCCTTGCCCCGCCAAGCACTCGAAACCCACCACCAGAAAAAATGCTCGTAATAACGACCATTTTACATTTTGGCCGTTTTGCAACGGTCATTTTTGGCCTCCCTCACTCCCCCTACCCCTTTTATATTTATTTTTAACCCCTAAGTTATTATATTTACACTTTAACCCAATTTACCAACTATAAATACCTCATTTTCTCTTCTTATTTCTCACAAATCTTCATACAAGCTTTTATCTCTCTAATCTCTCAATCAATCAATCTTTATACAACATTGTCTACTACATATTCAATCTATTTATTAATTTGGGAATTGGGAGTGAAGTTGACAACTAGCTTGAGGATTATCTATCGAGCAAAGTTTCAATTTTCAACATCTCGATTACACGTCGACTCTACATCTGCGTTTGGTACATTCGTTCTCTCATTAAATTATTATTTTGTCTTTATTTCATTTAACACATTTAATTTCATTATCTTTAAGTCTTTAACTATTTATTACCATAATTAAAATGAAAGGAGCAAAAAATGTTTTGGGCATAGGTAAGGGTAAGACTCCGGCTTCTTCTAGTAGGGCGGGTAACAAGGGCAAGGGTACTTCTTTTAGTATTCCTAGTCCTACTCCTAGACAAGATGATTTTACTGATCCTGCACAGTTTCCTGAAATACCATATGATCTTGACGACATGTATTTTCTCAAAACTTTGATTTAGATGTCACTCTAGATGATGATACACTCACTAATGTAGATGATGATACACCCACTAATGTAGATGATGATACACCCACTAATGTAGATGATGATACACCCATTAGTGAAATGTCTTCTATCCCCACAAGATGAGGCAGGTCCCAAGAAAACGACCATTAAAATCAACAGTATAGAAATATTTTCACAGGGCCGTACCGAATCAAGTAGCTATATGTAAAACTTGTAAAGTTGTTTATACTTTTAAAACTTGACAATGTCATGGTGGACGTAAAGGGGTTTAGCAAGACACCTATTGCAAAAACACATAGTCTTGTATGCCCAATACATTATTGAAAAAGATGGTGAGCAAGCACCCTCTCAATCGGTACAAGGTTCACATACTATCCCGGACAAAGTACAGGGTCAAATTAACCCTATGACGGGGGGAGTTGTAGACCCTAAATACGATAAACATAAAGATAGGGAAGCACTAGCAAACTTAGTTGTTGTGGAGGGTTTGCCTTTTGATATGCGATTTATACACACGCTAAACGCAAGTGCACGTATCGTACAAGTAATATAGTCTGGGTAAGACCGAATATCGTCCTCGGGGATTGAGTTTCAAGTACCGATTATCTATGCTTTAGTTTCTATTTGGTTAACGTTAATTGGGTTGGAATTCTAAACTAATAATGCAAGAAATAAACTAATTATGAAAATACTTTGATTTAAATCAGTTATGACGGAGAATTAGGACTTCCAAGATCATCAATTATCCAATCTATTCAATCCTTAATACAATTAGACTAACTTCTTCTTCTACGTTAAGATAGCAGGTTAACTAAACCGTTTTATACTCCTGTTAAAGTAATATAAACACTCAACCCCAATGGAGAACCCTTCTATCTTTCGATGACAAGATTGACTACAAATGAGGATTAAGAGCAATAACCTATTAAGCTACACAAGTATCGGAGTACTTTCGTCCACGATTTAAACCTATGTTTATTCAACTATAGCATATTCACAATCTCCCCTTTCGGATTTCGATTAGAACTCATATAAGTGATGATAACTAGTGATCAGTTAATTATCAAGCAATCAAAACAACTATTGAATAAATCTTAAACAGGTGAAGAATAAACCAAACTAATATATTAATTCATGAATAGAGTTTCAAGTGAATCACAAGGAAATCCCTAATAAAGTAATTAGTTCCTAGCTATAGTCACGCTAAGAACTAATATAATCTCCATACATGAACTGAAATAAACAAAGCAGAAAAAAGAAAAGAAAATACTTGAACTAGGTCTCAAATCTTCGCCTCCTAGAGTTGTGTTGTATGTATAATGGATGGATTGAATTCCCCTCTAGAGAATGACGTAGAGAATATATATAGCCCAAGAATCCTTTAGGTCAAGGGTTAGGGATTATGTAGGTAGGAAAAGTTATCCCTTTTGGACTCTGAAAACGTGTCAAATTCGGCCCAAAACTCAGAAATCTCGCGTCGGCGCCGAAAAACCTACAACGAAATCAACTTTCAGAACATTCAGCACCGCGGCGCCTGAGGCATTTTTCTGGCGGATTTTCGTTTCGTCGTTCTTTTTTCGTCCGGACTTCGTCTGATCTCCTCTATACTTCCCGGAACTTCTTAAACTTCATTTCTTGGCTCTTTTGTGTGCAATTCCATCTCATTTATGTTCATTTCATCTCCTTTTTGTCATTTCTCAATTTCTGACCGCTGTGACACAAAATAAAGGAAAACGACCCTAATATTATACTAAACATAAACAAACTGAGTAAAATACTAACTAAAAATGACTCAAAAAGTGTGTATAAAATATACCGATCACCTTTTTCATTTGCTGAATCTCCTGGTTTTATTCATTATATTAGAGATATGTATAATCCTGCTTATAAAGGTTTTATGTTATCCATTATATCATTTTAATGGCAAAGCCGCTCTAACTTCTGATATAGGTCGTAGTACTAACGACCGTGATTATTTAACGGTAACCTGTCATTTGATAGATTATAAATGGTCTATGCAAAAACGTATTTTAGCATATAGATATATAGATAGTAGGCACACTGGTGAGTTTATTTCAGAAAATATTTATTTAGTCTGCGATTATTACGGAATAACTGATAAAGTTATGAGTATTACATTAGATAATACATCTTCTAACAATGCTGTTATTTATGTTTTAAAAGAAGTTTTAACTCCGTCTTTTTCAAAAAAAATCATATCAAATGTGTGTGCCATATTTATAACTTAGTTGTAAAGGATGATCTTTCAATTTTTCAAGATATTCTTGAAAAAATACAATTTGCTATAAACTTTATTTTTAAAAATAATAGAATCAAACGGAGAAAAGATTATAAAAAAACTTGTCACGATTGTGGACTATCTTATAGAAAAACTCCCGAAGAAGTACCCACTAGGTGAAATTCTTTATATGACCAACTACTTGTTGCTTATGATTATAGAAAATCTATCACTTTATTTTTTAACGCCATAATCAAAATTCTACTGATATGATTGTAGATAACGATTGAGACAAAATTAAAGAACTTATTGTATTTCTAGAATTTTCATCGAGCAACAAAAGAATTTTCTACTATATATTATCCTACTATTTCAACTATGTTGTTTTATATAGCTATAATATTTTTACTGCTTAAAGAATATATGGAAAAACCTGCTTATAAGACAGCTATTAAAAAATGTTTATGAAAATAAAAAAATATTTTATTTCTACTCCCCTATTTATATTATTGGTGTTGTATTAAACACGACTATTAAAGTAGACGGTTGTAAAAGTCTTATTGAAAATATTTATAACTGTATGGACGTACTACCACCTCCAACTCCCAAAAATTTAAATGTCCCACCACCTATTGAACAAACGCTAGAAGAAGTGTTGGCTAGCGTAGAAGATGAATGCAAAAAAGTATATCGGCATTACCAGCAAGAAAGTGCTAGCAACCAACCGGCTTTCGTACCATCTTCTTCTACTTCAACACAACCTCTAAAAAACATGTCGTTTTTGCGGCTAGTATTAAAAGCCTAAAAAATAGAATGTGCGGTGGTAGCACTGCTAACCAAATTAGCGAGTTAAATGTTTTTGTTTTGCAGGGTACTTTACCTTACCAAGCAGTTGTCAATCAAGACGGAAAGGAAGACTTGCTGAAATATTGAATGCAGAATGAGAAGACATTTCCGACACTTTCAATTATGGCCCGAGATGTTTTGACCATTCAAGCGTCATCAATCGCTTCTGAAAGCGCTTTTTCTGCCGGCAGATTTCAAATAGGAGAGCACATACACTCATTAGCCGGAGACAACTTGGAGATTGTAGTACTATTCAGAGATTGGATACGAGCGGAGCGAAGAAGATGCGGTCAACCAGAGATTAACGACGAAGAAGACGAAAACTACAACGACATCTTATCTGAAGGCATGAGCATGACTAGCGACGTGGAACAATTTGACCAACAAATACCAATTCCAACCGAAGAACCACACGGTATTATAAAGAAACTAGAAAAAATATTTTCAAATTGATAATTTATTTCATTGCAATTTTAGTTTTTTTTCTTTGTCTTTTGCAATTTTTTTCAACAACAGTACACTACAATGTTGTAATTCTGAATCTTGTATATTTCAATGAAATAATTAATAATATAAGAGACACAAAAACAACATTGAGATGTTTTTTTACACTCTTCTTGTCTTTATTCAATTATTTAGTTTATAAATATCTATGACTATATGTTAGTATTTTTAATTTAGTGGAAAAATAAAATAAAAAAACCAGCCCGCCCGACCCGTCTTGACCCGATCCACCCGACCCACCGGTACCGGTACCGGGACGAGACACGGTATCGTCCCGCTTGGCCCGCCCGACCCCGCCCCTCCTCTCTGTCCCGATCCCGTCCCGACTCCGCCCATCCCGATTCACTAGACCCGGCCCGGCCCACTGGCCAGTCCGAATACTTGACCATAAGGGTAAATTTAAAATATTCTTAAGGGAAAAGAAAAAATACCGTAGTAAAATAAAAGGTACGTAGAAAATTTGTTTCCGTAAAGCCATTTCGAATTTCCCTCCTCTCTGAATAATAGGTGAAACATATCTATTTGGGTTCTTGATTCAACAAAGTTGATACAATGGGAAGACTCTTTTTAGTTGAATACGATCAAATCCCTTCTGATAAGTACATGCATTGTGGTATGTGCAGAACTCGAGTTGCATTCATTGAGGATCACATTGCTGCTGTATGCATTCTAACTCTCTCTGCATCAATTTTGCATGAATACTAGTAATAGTCTGAGTTCTGAGTTTGTCTTGCAATTTTTCAATAGTATCAATTTGTTTGAACACATCAAATGGTTCTGTGGGCTACAATCTTGATTTTTTTTCCTGAGTTGTACTTATAATCATTTTGTTGAAATTGCTACTGATTTTATTAAAGAGGATATGTTCGAAATGCTCAATATTTCTGTCTTGTACATTTTGCAGGGGCCAAACATTCGTGCAGGGATCTTTAATAAAGTGTAAGTCTCATGATTTCATGTTTAGCAATTGGGTTTCACGGACGATTTCAGCATCTTGTGATTTGTTATTTGCCTGTACTTTAATTGAGACTGTACACATATGCGGTATGACTTATAAGGGTTAATAGAAAAGAGTATTTTGTGGCAGGCACAAGCTTAGTTTCTGGAATGATGTACCGTTGCTTAATTTTAATGAGGAACAACTTGGAGGCGCTAATGATCAGCAAGTTCCTAATCAAGATTTAGGCGCTAATGTGCAAAATGATGATCAAAATGGAAGGGCGAATGATCAGATAGTTCCTAATCAAGATGTAGGCGCTAGTGATCAGATAGTTCCTAATCTAGATGGAACCGCTAATAATCAACAAGTTCCTAATCTAGATGCAGGAGCTAATGATCAAGAAGTTCCTAATCTAAATGCAGGCGCTAATGATCAACAAGTTCCTAATCTAGATGCAGGCGCTAATGATCAACAAGTTCCTAATCTAGATGCAGGCGATAATGTGCAAAATGATGATGAAGATGGAGGCGCTAATGATCAACAAGTTCCTAATACAGATGTAGATATGACTGAGGGAATGGACAATATTGATCCAGACAATTAAACCAACATTTATAGCCTACTCATGCTGCAGAACCAGCTTATTACGATTTACAAAGATACACACTTCTACTGAATACAGCCACTAGAGTTCAATACAATACAAGTACATATTATTACTTCAAGTTGCTATAAAGCAGTTAACACTGAATTTTTTACGTGTTAGAGCTTTGGTATTACTGTTCTCTATATGCTGCTTAGTTTATCTTTATTTCTAGATGCAAGTCAACTGTCAAGAATTCAAACATCTGACTATAATTAACTGGTTAAAAGTCTCGAATACTGATATTTTCTTGGTATGATTATATCAGACGTATATTTCCTTAACTGCAACTGCTATACAATTGTCCTTTGTCTCAAGAAATGCAGTTGCTTGACAATAAATGCTAGTGAACTTTACTTTGCTTATCCTTACAAATGTGGATACTATTGTGGGGATAGATGATTTCCCAGTATGCGGTATAAGTTAGATTTTAACAGATATGCTTCAGAATTGTGGATCTAATGGCTTTTACTTTTTTGTTCATTCCTATTGCTTTCTTCAGCTGAGGGTTCGCATGTGGCAAATGTTTGAGAAAAGGTTAAAACAATATTGCTGTTTTTTGTAATATGGCGAATGTAGGAGTTTATTCACGCAGCGAAATTTGAAAATTTATGTTTCAAACCCGACATAGGCGGTCGAACTGTAGTATGTTATGTAATGTAAATACAAAGCACAAAGCAAATGTAAAACTTCGACAGAAGACTTACATTTTAAAATAATCAGCCAAACAGTTGATTCTCGGTACTTTGTGTAGTCCGAGGGTGCACACGCAAACGTCCGTCGATTTGTAAGTTCTGTAAACTATGATGTAATCTGTTAAGTCAGGAATGCTAGGGATTCTGACAGAGCTTTAGAAGATATTTACCTCTCTTAGGTTTTGTATATATCTTGAATGGAAGGTAAGCCCTCTATTTATAATTACAAAGAGAGACTTTAAGGTTTCTGTGGGCGTGCCCAAAGAAAATTCCGGATCGACTAAAATTCGCATCCCGAATCGCTAGGCACCGCGTTCAGGCAGCGCTTCTAACCGCATGGCCCTAAATTAAAGGCACCGCGGTCCTGTTTCTATTTTCAGCCTTTTTTCATTTTTAATGTCCCGGTCATCAACCGGACATATAAGTAATCTCCTTCTAATTATATCCTTCAATCGACAGAACATTTGACTTAGTGTTACCCTTCAGGTCTTTACATATCGTCACTAATTACATTAGGATCTTCACGGAACTCCTAGACTGCGCCGGAAGACGAACCCAATATGTAAAGTTTAGCTACACAAAATATGTGAACTGAACCTATATGTGGGAAAGATAAAATCCTTTCATTCATGACACACTCAATCAAGCTTATGATCTGTCAAGTATCTATCCAAATGACTTGATTATTATAACTCATCTATATTAGTTGACAACAGGACCATATGTGTCTGTCCATTGCATTGGCCAATGACTTAGTCAACCTAATACCATAAGAGTACCTGAGTGTTCACTCGAATATATATTCAAGGAATGAATCTTAATCTTGGTTCACATACCACCTTTAATCTACTTCGTAATGCACCCAAAACAAGCCGCATCTCAACCTATAAGACATTTGAGCTTAGGACATGATCAAAGTACATTACTCCGTAAACAAGATGATATTGACCTCAAGTCTAAGGACTTTTATCTCCCACACGCCGATGACATTATAGACATGTAACAAAACAGTACCAATACTTCAACAAGTATCCATGTATCACGCGTTTCCATAACTCGTAGCAAGTGAGACATACTACATCTCCTAAGGATATGATGCAGACCACATGTCGACGTATCGCATATCATCGATATTCCAATTTCGATGATCATTAGTCGAGATAATTTAAGAGTTACGTTATAATATTAATTCTCACATCATTAATAAACACGTAACCTCTAGGGATGCATTTATAGAATATTATAAACAATCAACTAATAATTCAACAAATGCAAATTGCCATAATATTAATCATCATTAATATAAATACGAATGTGTATAAAATACATTGTGTCCTAATACAGATTGTTTCTAGGACATACATATACTTTCAGCGAAGCTAGGTATCCATTTAATTTGACATCTCTAAATTGCTATAAGGAGCATATCTACAACTTTTTGAGTTTTGTGTTTGTTTAGTAGTGTAGTATAATTTACTGACATGTAAGCCCACCAGAATAAAGATGAAGGATACACAAGCACTGAAGTTTACAGCTGCCTTAAAGGCTTAAGAGCTTACACAAATCATGTTCTTGCTATGGACTAAACTATAATTTTGTAGATCCAGTTGATGTAATTATTAGAGAAAGTCATTACTTGTAGCAAAGAATTCCTTTTGACAAGTTGTAGATACAATTCATGTTTTATACTTGAACCAAGCAATCAAATTTTAGTGTTCATGTTCATGTTTGGTCAATGAGAAGAAGTAGCAGAAACTTAACTGCTGAAGTATGAATATTCAACAAGAGGATCCTTAAGTTGTAGCTTCTGTCCTGTTCACAACAATAGCAACAACATAAATCCACAAGGTCGGGGAGGGTAAAGTGTACGCAGACCTTACCCCTATATTGGGAGAGCAGAAAGATTGTTTCACGGTAGACCCTCGGCATAAGAACAAGCAATTCAAAGCTGAAAAAGAAATAATGAATAAACCAAGAAAACAAAGTAATACAATAGTCAAAGGACAAAAAACAACAAATAATAACAGAAATCAACCTGTTTCGCTAGAAATGATGAGAGTCCGCCAGAATTTGAACTTTATGAATTCAAAAATAATAATTTATACATATTTAATGAATTTCTTTAAGACAAATACAAAATTTGAACAAAATTATTAAATTAGACCAAACCCATAAGGGCTCGTTTGGTACGTCATACTGGACTGTATATTTTTATATTGGATTGTATTGTATTGTAATGGACTGGATTGTATTAATATATAATGAACGGTAATAAAGTATTAATATATAATGTACTGTATTATTTATTTATTTTTTAGATTTAGTACAATCCAAGAGAGACCCATATTAGATGAGTCTCAAAAATGGCAGTTGGAGTGTACTATTTTTAGAAATAGTACAGTCCAGTCCGGCTGAAAACGCTCATCAAACGCTGTATTATTTTTTGTTCAGTGCAGTACAGCGTAATACAACGTACCAAACGTGCCCTAATTGTGCACACTAGTTGCGCGGCTTGCGCCTTGGGCCCTAGTTTATGATTCTGCTGGAAGTTGAACTATTTAGTGATATAATGTGTTTTTCGGATAATTGACCGATAGGATTAAGAAGAAAACAATCCTCTCTGTCATTTTTTTTAAAAAATACTACAATATTTATTATTCTAGAAGGTTTATAACAACTACTTTTTATGTTACAATTTATGTGGAACGGTTCGAATTTCGAGAATCAAATAGTTTAATTTTGATCGTGAATTTGAGTATGACATCTTTAACTTTTTTGAAATATAATTTACATATTTGGAGACTACGTAAAAGGTACTATAAATAATAATAATTGATATTTAACTTATTTGAATATCAAAATTTGAAATATGTCACATAAATTGTAACGGAGGTAGGAGGGAGTACAATAGTACCCAAAAAAGTAGCATTATTGAAATAACTCTACTTCTCATCAGCAAAGGAAAGGGAAACATAACGGTATTTATTCGTTATATATAAGGGGGCAAATGACTAGTATCAGAAATTTAAAAGAATATAATTTGGAGGGTAAATTGTAAAATCCTGTTAAGGGAAAAAATAAAAAAGAAATTTTATCCTTAATAAAGATAGAAAGGGTTGGCAAAGCTATTTCAAATTTCGCTCCTATGAATTAACGGTAAATACAGAGCTCTTGTCAACTTGGATTCAAGAATCAAGAAGTGAGTTTTGTATATCAACATTCTCTTCTCAGTCCAATTAAATTCAGTTTTGTGCATTTCTATTCATTTTTCACTTTCTTGAACTTTGATTGATCACCAACTCTTTTCTCCTGTTACATTTGTTGAAGTGAATTTGTTCTGTAACAGGTGAAACAAAGTTGATACGATGGGAAGACTCTTTTTAGTTGAATACAATCAACTCCCTTCTCATGATTACATCTACTGTCGTATGTGCAGAACTCGAGTTGCATTCGCTGAGGATTACTTTGCTCTTGTATGCATTCTCACTCTCTGTATCAATTTTTGCATGTATACTAGTACTATTTCATGTTAAATGTTCTGAATTCTTGCAATTTGTTTGTGAACACACCAAATGTAGGACAATCGTGAATTAGTTTCTTTTGAATTGTACTTAGCCATTCGTTAAGGAAAAACTACTAATTTGTATCTTTTGATGATATTGCTACTGATTTCATTTGGATACGTAAGATTCAATCCCTTAATCGATTAATTGAGCATGTAATCCAGCACTCTGTCATCTTCTCGTCTTGTACACTTTGCAGGTGCTAGCCTCTTTGCCAGAAGGGATCTTTAATAAAGTGTAAGTCTCATGATTTCAGAAGCAATTTTGCAAATTGGGATTTCAGTAACTTGTGGTTTGTCATTTGCCTAAACTTTTTCATGTATGCACTCGTTACAACCCTTTATATATGTGTATACATGCAGGTTTAATGTTGAAGTACCAGCTGAGGACTTGAGTTATCATAAAAAAGAAAATGGAAATACCCTAGTCGATATTTACTGTGTCCAATGTGGAATGCTGCTTGGATGGAAACTTGTAAGATACTAATATTAAAGAGCATTTGATTTTATTGAGCAAATGATTTTGTTCTTCCTTTTAAAATAAGAATTTATGATTTCTCTAGATTGCTGTCCCCCAACCGTCCATGTGTTACAAAGAGGGAAAATTCTTGATGAAAATGTAAGTGTTACAAATTTGCAAAATGACTCTATGCATATGTGATACGGTCTGTAAGGTGTTACTCCTTGCTAATACAAATGAAAATTTTGTGGCAGGCACAAGCTTAGTTACTGGAATGATCTACCGTTGGTTTATCTTAACGATGAACAAGTTGGAGGCGCTAATGAACAGGATCCTAATGATCAAGATGGAGGCGCTACTAATGAACATGATTTAGGCGCTAATGAGCAAAATGCTGATCAAGATGTGGGTATTAATGAACTGGTTCCTAATGAACAAGATTTAGGCGCTAATGAGGAAAATGCTAATCAAGATGGAGGCGTCAATGAAGATGCAGATCAATTGGCTGAGGGGATAGATAATATTGATCTAAATCCAGACCTATGAACCAACTAATGATGAAAATGTACATTGATAGCCTACTCATGCCTGATCAAAATGCAGAACCAGATTATAACTATGTACAAAAATATACTTTCACCGAGTACTGCAATTCATGATTGTGCGATATTCTGTTTTCCTTTATAGTACATATTACTACTTCGAGTTGGAATAAAGCAATTGACTACAATTGCAACTTCTATACCAATTGTTTATTTGTCTTTGTCTCAAGAAGTGGAGTTGCTCGACAGTAAATACTAGTGCACTTTAGTTTGTTTTATCATTAGATTTTGACAGATATGTTTGAAAATTGTTCTTTTGAGCAGAGGGTCAGCCTCTCTACTAAGGTCACCGTACATGGGTATGTTTGTTGTTGTATGTTTGAAAATTGTGGATTTATGAGCAGACATCACAACACAGCCGTCAGCCCACTTTAACTACTGATAAGAATGATTGGAAAAATTCAAAAGGGAAAGTAGAAATTGGCTTCGCCCGGACTCGGACCGGAGTCCTTCCGTGTGTTAGACTGACGCAATAACCAACTACTGAACTACACCACGAAACCTTGGTGCGCTATATACTTCCTTTTATATATTCTTGGAATTCTTCACCAAGATGGAATCATACCAATACACAATTAATAAGACCTTCAGTGAACTTATAGGATTATTGCAGGAGAGCCGTCAAATTAAATTAAAGGTAATCCTTAAGCTGCAGCACCAGTCCTGTTTGGGGTATAATGAAAACGAATGAAAATTCAAAAATGAAAACATTATTTGGCTTCGCCCGGACTCGAACCGGAGACCTTCAGTGTGTTAGACTGACGTGATAACCAACTACACCACGAAACCTTGGTCGTAAAGGTTTGTCCATTCACAGTAGTTGTTATCATATGCATTTGCTAAATTCGACTATCAACCACTAGTCGAATACTTTTGGATCTAATACTGTTTGCCCGTTTCATTTCTCCGTCGATCTCATGTGAATTTACTTTGTCAAGGGGCCAGTTTTCAGTTCTCCACCTTAACAGTAATTGATCTAGTTATTCGAATTCTCCCCATATTTTCGTATTTCAAGGCACTTCAATTTCTCAGTGTAGTGGCTAAACGTTTGCTGAGATTAACTCTGATGGTGTCTTACTTCAAGAAGATAAACCTTTTGTGCTTGTATATAGTAAAGGGAAAATGGTCATATTTGCCCTCCGTTAAAATTTGGGGTCAAAAGTCAAATATGTCCTCAATGTTAGCAAAGTTGTCACATATGCTTTCTTTGGACGGAAATGACATGTAGCCGCCACGTTGGATCCACGTGGAGGGTGGGACCCACCTTCATATTCAACAGCTACCGTCGCCGCCGCCGCCACTTCCACCTCCACTGTAATCTGCAGCGTAATCATCACTGTACAAGACAACCCCAATACATACAAACACACAATCAATGCTAACACAACAAACAATAAAAAAAAAACATTATTCCAACGTGGGATGAAGGTGGAGGTGGAAGTGGTGGCGGCGGCGGTGGTAGCTGTTGAAGATGAAGGTGGGTCCCACCCTCCACAAGGATCCAACGTGGCGTCCACGAGGATCCAATGTGGCGGCACATGACATTTTCGTCCAAAGAGGGCATATGTGACAATTTTGCTAACGTTGAGGGCATATTTGACCCCAAACTTTAACGGATGGCAAATATGACCATTTTCCCTATAGTAAAACCAAGAACAGGGTCAAGATGCTGGCCAAGCAGCATTTGACAACTCGGAAAACGGAAATGATTAAGGTTGAGTTACCTGCAATTTTTTTGTTGTTTTGTCTATAATTCATTTCAAAGGACTGAAACCGTGAGAGGACTTTATGCAAAATGCAAAGACCTAACTGTTGAGATAGCTTCACAAATTAGGAATAAAAGGGAAAAGGAGTCTGATGGATGAAATGTGACTGCAGTGCTACTTCCTGTTTCACAATATGTCTGGTTCTGTGTGAGGTAATATGGTGCTGACTCTAACTATCTACAATGTGAGTGGTAAAATTTACTGAACTTTCAGATATAGAAACAAATTAGATGTTGAACTCATTAGATATTAAGCAACATTCAAGTCTGCAGATATCGCTGCACACCTCAGCAAATTAACTTCATGGTACAACATATGCAGTCCTGTTAGTAGCCAAATCATCATATGGACCGACTAATTGGCCAGGCCTCGCTTGTAATTAGAAAGATTGTTATCTTCCTAGTCTGAACTTACATCCTTTGTAAAAGCAATCTTAAATTGACGCCAAAATATGGGCAAATTCCAACAAAGATCAATTGTGCAGACAAGTGCTAGTAGTACCTTTCCATTCGCCTGTTTGGCCAGCATCTTGACCCTGTTATTGGTTTACTATATACAAGCATAAAAGGTTTCACTTTCACCTCATGAAGTAACACACCATCAGAGTTAATCTCACTTCTTGCTCATCTGGGGTCTAACTTATTATCAGGCAGATGGAAAATTACTACTACTAGCCAAGAGCATGGAGTTGAAGTACGACCAACAAGGTGATCCAGCTGCTGTTTTATCGTCCAATATTATACTATGGTCAGGATGAGAAAAATAAGGATTTCTAAGAGACACTGGCCCTCCAAGCTAAAGGATCGTCCAATATTATACTATGGCCAGGATGAGAAAAATAAGGATTTCTAAGAGACACTGGCCCTCCAAGCTAAAGGATAGCTATTCAAGCAGCACAAGATTGGGTAGAGATGTATAACTCTTAGACATAGGTATACCTGCATTGTATGTCATGGTGTTTCAATCATATTACAAACTCTGATGACTACTCTTTCGTTGATAAATAACACATTTTACAACTCCTAACAAAGAAACCCAACTAAAAGAGAAGCATAACATATGCTCAACTTGCCTGTAGTTTATCATAAAATCAAAGACACTTTCTCCAATCTCCTGTTCCACGGTGTGTCCTGTTAATGTTGGAATTAGTGTTGTAACATTTGTAACAACATATCTATATGGAGATATGTTGGGACAAATGTTATGCAACACTTTGACCAATATTTCGTATTTCTTCTAAATTGATTTTGTCTTACTTCACGCTGATGGATATTGATATGTGTAGATAATGAGACAATCTGTAAATATATTTATAAATATTTTATTTGTGAATGATGTATGTATATTAGTTTTTGACTTCTTACAGCAGGTTGTATGTGAGTTGTGACTAATAGACATATGTTTTTACTAACCCAAATTACAATACATACTTGAAACTTGAAACTGCAGGTTGAGGAGGAGCATACCTACAATCTTGTTGAGTTTGGAATGTTATGAGAAACATTTACAATCAGTCGTATCTTTGGCATTTTTAGGTTTGTATGGAGTTTTGTGAAGAAAAAGCAAAAAGGGAGATTGTTGATGTTGTGTGAGTGTTGTGACAACATCAGGTTTTATTTCTGAACAACATCTTGTAGTGTTCTGCAGATGTTGCCCGCAATGTTGCGCAACATCTTGTAGTGTTCTGCAGATGTTGCCCGCAATGTTGCGCAACATCCGCAGTCACCTGCAGATGTTGTCTCCGATGTTGCCTCAACATCTCACCCTACATTTTCGGAAACGATTTTGTCTATTCTTCCGACCAAAACAGTATTTGTTACTGTGAGTTAAAAATGCCTTAGGCAAGCTGAATATGGAGCTGTGTTTAAAACGTGAAATTGAAAGAGTCAAACTTGGAATCGAAGCTACTTGAAGACCAAGTCAAAGTTGTTGAGAAAATTCGCGAAATGAATAGTCCAAGTCGCCTTTTCTCTCAACTTCCACAACCAACCAGCGAGAGTTTCAAGAAAGTTTTTCACTATATATAGAGGAGAAACTTCAGAGTATTGTTATCCAGAATCACAATGTAAAAATACCAAGAGAGCCCTCAGAATTTCGCTTCAGAAATCTTGATCAAAACCTTTTAGCCTAAGTCTTTTAGCAACATTTGTTCCACACTACAATTGTTATCTCTATTCTAAATTAAGCTTATTGTAAAACAATTGTGGTGACGATGTTTCATTTGTCATTTAGATTTTTTAATTTAGGCGAAGTCATCTGCGACTTCATTTTATTTTGTAATTTCTTTTTCGTTCTTTCATTGCAAAAATGAAAAAAAAAAAATCATTTGTAATTATATACAATTCTTTTGGTCATTGACCATCAATGATATATTAATATATACCTTTGAAAATATAAACATTTGTATCTTTTACTTTTCCGCTTAAATTACTCTTTAAAAGTTTATTCTGTTTTTTATTAGATGTTGTCAAACCGTCCTCCAATAACTATTAATTAATTGGATCCCTAAAAATACCACTAGAATCACCCTGAGTATCGGACGATTGAAGGCTAAAATCAGGCTTGAGGCATCATCCAGAAACTGTTACAGTTATTCTTGTTATTTCGAATTTAATCTAACTTGTGCATAGCCCGGGACCCAACATGTCCAAAAAATGTCATCTTCCTAGTCTTAACTTACATCCTTAGTAAATTAAGTTCATGGGACAACATATTAGATATGGTGAATGTTAATATACACAATCAAAATCAAGATTATTAGATGCTAGAAAACAAACAAACTTAGAAATGGTGAATGTTCATCCAGCAATCACCTTCCTCAAAATCTTAATGAGTATATGGTTATATTCTCACTCCTAGCCTAATTGAAGGATTGAACGGATAATAAGATTAGGTAAACCAATTAACAACAATAATAATCAATTGGAAGATAACAAAATGTAATTTCTAGAAAGTGACTTCGTTCATTGAATATGTAAAGAGAAATTACAATAGCTGGTGCTTAAGAACAAGACCCAGAACAACAACGCTACAGAGAAACCAACACAGCCACAAAAGCAAAGTAAACTAAAATCTACATTTACTACCTAACAACATAATCTAACCGCCAAATCCATAGAGAGTCCTGCCCTGCCTCTTGAGAGCATAAACAACATCCATGGCAGTAACTGTCTTTCTCCTGGCGTGCTCAGTGTAGGTGACTGCATCACGAATCACATTTTCCAAAAAGATCTTGAGGACTCCACGTGTTTCCTCATAGATCAGACCGGAGATACGCTTCACACCACCCCTACGTGCGAGCCTACGAATAGCTGGCTTCGTAATTCCCTGGATGTTATCTCTTAGAACCTTCCTGTGCCTCTTGGCTCCTCCCTTTCCCAATCCTTTGCCTCCCTTACCACGACCTGACATTTTTACACAGAAATCTGAAGATTATTTAAATTTAGGGTTTTGAATTTGGGCAAAATTGCAAATAAAAATGTAGTGGATGGCGGTGGGTATTTATATTTGAGTGGGCGGTTTGAAATGTGGCGGGGCAAGAATCGTAGCCGCTCAAATTTTGGAGATTTACTTGTAAATCGACGGATAGGAGTAGCGATCCGTGTGATAAGCGGAAACTGAATAGGAGTCGTTGATTGGAAGGGGATCAATGGTGAGGAGTGATACTTTGGGTGTGCGCACGGATTGTGCTTTTTCGATGCGAGAAAAAAGGGGTTAAGCGAATCTAATCTTCTAATTGGGATTTAAGGTAGAACTATTAACTCTTTGAGTGCGCAGGGAAATATATTTTACTTTCTTCTATGCGCGTGAAAGGCAAAAACAAATGCTTAAAACCAATATATTTGTCCACGTGTCACTTTTTTATTGGTTCAAATACACTAATTACATTAATACAAAAAGATACTTCCTTTTTACTTTTTCATATTTATTTTTACTAAACCAACAGACCCATGTGGAGTATTTTTGCTTTTTGTCCTCTTTTTCTTTAAATATTTACATTTCTATTTTCTTTGTTCATTTAATCTCCACCACCTTACTGCCATCAATCCGCAGTGGCATCGCCTCCTCCGCTTCATGCGCTGATGCTAAACATGATTGTCGGATAAGTATATTACACTCACATTGTCACAATAAATTATTATTGTCTTTTTAATTGGACAATGCAACTCTAATAGTAGATTCCAAAGCCAACATGATTTAGTAATGACGTTGGCTACGCCTCGGTATTCCGCCTCAGCACTTGACCGAGACAGTGTGAATTGTCGTTTGGATGACCAAGAAATGAGATTGTCCCCCCAAAACACACATCAATCGAAAGTGGAACGATGTGTGTCCGGGCAGTCACCCCAATCTACATATGTGTAGGCTGAAAGGCTCGAGATGGAGGATTTATACATTTGTAGACCAAAATGGAAAGTATCCTTAATATACCGCAGAATTCTTTTCACAACCCCCATATGAACTTCTTTTGGATCATGCATGTGTAAACAAACCTGCTGAACCGCTTATGAAATATTTGGTCTTGTAAAAGTCAGATACTGCAATGCCCTTGTTAGCATATCTTGCTTCACCGTACTATTATTTGTATTCTTTATATTTTTCATCTAAATCAAATTATACACATGTTTAAATGTGTTATTATTGAAATACTATGAAGTTCTAATACCCTTTTAAGAATTTGATATCAATGGCATATGAAGATGAAATTGACATTCTAAAAACTAACAATATGAAGTTGGTAATTAATTAAGAATTCTGATCACATGTATGTTGTATTGTTAGAGAAATGTTATTTTGTGTATAAACATCATTGTTGTACATGTATGTCGTATGTCAAATCATCAGAGATAATTTGATTATGTATCATTCTAAGGCAAAATGATACAAATTGTGTAGAATACTATATATTATAACCATATTGATATATTATGATTATTGTAGCATCTTTGATGATAAATATTCGAATGTTAATGGTATTCTCCCCTGAATAGGATGTATGAAATACTAAAGTTTAGAACTTACTTTTCATCATTTATAAATTGTATTGTCTTTAAATGTCCATTTGATTACTATTTATTTTATGACATCATCAGTGTCTAACTATAACTTTTTTTATGATACCAGCAGTATCTAAGCAATATTTGATTTATTAATAATCAAGTGCTCTAAAAGAGCTAACTATTTATCTAGAAGATCATGACACTATTTATCTAGAAGATCATGACATCAATAGTGTCCAAACAATATGTGTGATTATGGAGAATAAAATAAAGGCTCCTGAAGAGCATATATATTATGTCATTCGTTCTAGATTGTAATATACAAAGTTGTTATGACTTAAGCACGGGTTAAGTAAATCCGAAGTTTACTAAAGTAAATGACTATCATATTGAAGCTATAAATGTTTGGATGACTAAATCATAGTGGGTAAGAAATATGTATTTGAAAGGTTACCCTCTTTATTCTTCAAACTGTATTGCACAAATATGAGCATGATGAAATCACATGTCACGATAAACCAGAAGTTTATTGTACAAAATAGAAATCATGTAATAGTAAACCAGAAGTTTACTAAAACAAATAGCACATGACATGATAAACTTGAAGTTTACTAATACAAATAATTTTATCAATTGACGTGAAAATTTTGGTTGTCCTAATTTAAATTTGATGTGCTAAATTTGTATTCAGAATATATTGAAGAACTAGAAGATTCTTCAAGAATTAATTTGTTTGTTCTCATGATAATTTGATTACACCAGCTAATGTTGGGATTGAATTCCCTAAATTCTGAAAATATAAAAGGTGAATAAGGGCATGTTCACTTGTTATGTGATGTCTTAAATAGATGCATCGATAAGACGGTCACATGTGCATTTATTGTCAACCTGCAGTTTGACATTTACAAAGTTACTTGCTTAAAATAATTAAGTTGAGATTATAATTTTTAGATTATGTAATCAAGATAATTCATCTTGTTAATGCTGATTTATATTCAAGCTGGTTTAGTATTGAATGCCTCCGATAAATAGCTAAACCATTGCAAATGAGAACAAAGTTTCATGTGTTGATCTGAAATATGATATATTGCATACAACGATGTTAGTAAAATTCAGACTAATAATTTATGATAGATTCTCCCCTCATAATTGATTCAAGGTCAGGAACCAAATAGTTTCATCTAATAATTTTATTGTGCGGTATATGATTAATGAATCTACCACGATGCACACAGATGAGATTTTCCAAAGAAGGTGAAAATGTATGCTAGTTTTTCTAACATAAAGGTAGAGAGAATAAACAACTAAGAAGTATATTGTGAATTATCATCAGTATGATCATCGTTCAAACGATAATTCAAGTCAAATGCTAGAAATCATTTGCTGACCCAACTATTCTATATTTTCAGCTGCAAGATGCTCCTAAATATCCCTGAAGGATAAGGTTTACAACATGCGTGAAACATGATAGATAAATCGGTTCAAACGCAATAATCCTTGGAAAAAAAAGGACCAAATGATAAAAAACGAGGTAATGTGCTCTTAAAGAGTCTATCACATAACACTTCATAAAACCTCGTACAAGGTTCAGGTACCTGAAAAATAATGAAGTGATAAGATCTCAATAAGTTATGTCTAATTGCAAACCGATACAAAATGATATCACGTCAACGATATCTTTGATACAATATAGTACGCAATATTGTATAATATTATGAGGATCTGAATTTTACATCTCTTAAAGCATGTTGATGTAGAAATAATTATCAAGTAGATGCATCTTGGTAAGGGTAAATTTACTGGACCTGTCAGTCCTGACATTAGAAGATGTCATGTAAATGAAAATTATCTCAGCCTATATGGCTTACGTGACAAAATTTATATGATTTTTTGTTGAAGAATTCAAAATGCCTGAAGCATATACAAGTTATAGAAAAAACTTGTTTGTAATCATTAAACAGATTAAATGAACTAAGGTTGATGTACTTAAATCACCTTAATAAATATGTATTGATCAGTAGTACAAAGATGACTTTGTTTACTCTTATCCCTTTACGATACTCAAAATCTTTCATAAGGTTGTGCAAGTTAGTGACTTGAATGTGATTGGAGATTTTGAAGAGTTTTCGAAAAGCAATAGATTACCTGCTAAAAGAAGTTGAAATGAGAAAATTAGATTGGTACTGAAGTACCATATATTTGTTCAATTGATGCATATATTTATCTTGCTATAGCTATAAACATGATATAATTTCTTTCTTACACGGAGATACTGAAATAAGATCAATTGTATATTATCGATTTGATGAGAGAATTTTTCCAAAATTAGGGGAGAGAATAATGAAATAAAAAGGGAAATTTTGTGGAAAAATTCATCATCGTCTCATCATGATTATACGTGCTTCTATGAGTGAGCAAGAGGTCCAAAAGATTATTCACTTGCATAAAATAGCAAATCAAATGTCAGACGCATTTACATATTTGAAAAGAATTACTGAATCACATATCCCTACAGAGAATGTTCCAATTCAGATTGATGTCCTTGTAGGCCCATCTACTAGTGTCATAGCAAATGAATCTAAAAGCACGCTTGAAGCATGATAGATCATTGTGTTATAAGGATCAAAATCCTAGAAAGAGAAAATAAATGGTCAACATGACACTAAGAAATAATCTCATAAAGAAATGCAAGATTTTATCAATCCTGATATTCTTGAAAAAATCAATGAGCAGCAAACTTAAGAAAATGAAGAAATATCAATAAATTCAATTGATGTTATGACTATTTGAACCGCTTAGAGATAAATGTGATTTAAAATACCCACAACCTTATAAGGAGATAATACAACATGCATTGCTCAATTGAAGGGAGGATTCAGAAAAGGAGATAGGACAAAAACATATTTCACCAAATTTGTTCTTCACACACGTGCTCCAAAAGAATGGTGATGCCAACGCACAACATATTCATACAAGTGATAATATGACCGATTTGTTCACTAAGTCTCTACCAACTGCAACTTTCGAGAAGATGGTGCACAAGATTGGAATACGAAGACTCAAACATTTGGACTGAAGTTCTCATCATCAGGGGGAGTTAATACATGTTGTACTCTTTTTTTTCATATAAGATTTTGTCCCACTGAGTTTTTCTTGTAAGGTTTTTAATGAGGCCACCCAAATGTGTATTATTAAAAATGTGTACTCTTTTTCCTTTACTAGAATTTTTCCACGTGAGTTTTTCTAGTAAGATTTTAATGTGACATATTATATATCAAAATAGACATCCAAGGGGGGGTGTTATGGATAATATCATATATTATGAGTGTCTATCTTTAGGAGAAATATTATGGCCAATAACTTTGGGACCAAGTAATAGAGATGTTCCCCTCATTGTTTTTCATCTTCAAGACTCAAGAAAAATAAAAAACTCTTCTCCCTTTCTCCATAATATTCTTATTTTAGTTTTGTTCTAGTTATGTTATTTTATAACAAAAAAGTCTTATAAGTTGGTTTGACAAGCTTATAAGCTAATCCAAACAGGCTTTTACATTGACGTCTATAAGCCTCGATTATCTTTCCGTAGAAGAAATGGGCCTAATGGATATGAGAGGATGGGCCTAATGTCATAAACTAATTTTCTCAATTAGCCTTGTGAGGTTATTATATTCTTTCTATTTTGTCCCTACTTTAACAAGTTTTACAAATATAGCTTAAGCCCTTTATAATAGGTTCCCGACAATTTTAGCCCTGCAGTCTAAAATTCGATCATAGATTTTTCCACAAGTAATTTAGTTTGTTTTACCACTTTTGCTCAGTGATCTAAAGTCTGTCCCACAAATTTGGTTATCTCTTATCTTATGTTATGTCAATGCTAAAGTTGGTGCAATTAGCCAATAAATTCCCCATGAACTATAACAATTTACTGTCATAAAATATGTACCACTTCCGTACGTTATTTAGGTGATGACAACTTCATTACTTACCATAACGAAAGGAACAAAGGCAAATGAAGAAATACACAAATTTTATTGTTTTCGAGTGAAAATGATTTTACCCAAAAACACAGTTAGAGATTTGTATTCAAGGGTTTAAAGACAAATAGGTCGTATTTAATCCGGAGACCCTCTTAAATGAGATTGATATTACTAGTTAGGTTACGGGTGTATGAAATAAATGATTAAACAAATACGAAAATAGGCAAGTAAAATGAATAATTTAGCTAAGATTCGAAATGAACAAAGAGTAAAAGTAAGAATAAGAGCTCAGAGTGGTATACTGCTTAGAGAGATCTTCGTTACAAAGGTAAGTTTAGAGAGAATACAACATGTCATCCTTCTCTTCTAAGTCTTGAAATATAAGACTAATCTAGACTAAAGCTATGATGACGTGAGTGTGCCGATGTCACTATGCTCATACGCGCCGCAATGCTCTGTTCCAGGAGAGCCGATGTGACGGGAGTTATTGGAAATGAAAAACAGATGTGCTAAGGCTCCACTTCTCAAATACGCTAATGCCCCAGAGGCGTTTCTACCCAATACATTTATATCCAAAGCGTATGTTGGCCAGTAAACGCATGACGCCGATTTTATTGTTTCACTGAGATGTTAATTTTGTTTCCTTTTTTGCATCCTATAATTGATTTTTAAATAACAAATTTGAAGGGAATGGCTATTGGAGAACTTTCACTTGTCTAGAACTCACAAAAGATGCTAGCTTTTAGAACTAAATTCATAAAAATGTAGATTCATACTTCATAGCACAATTGCATAAATCAAAATACCAAGTTCTTCTTGTTAGATAATTACCTAATATATCAACATTTTAGTTAGTTAAGACTGTGGACGGGCGGGTAAACGCGTATCGCTCGATCCGCACTCCGCCCACTGAGGCGGGTATGGGGATGGTTTGGTGGGTGGTGGGGCGAATATGGGTATCAAACGTGTTACCCGCCATGGATAGTGGGGCAGGGGTGAATTTCATATAAGACTCGCACAACATCCGCCCCGTTCCGCTACCCGCACCATCCGTATCCGCTCCGCCAATATCCACACTACCTATTAATTTAATTAGACTATTTACTAATTCATTTGTCATATTTCTGTTACCACCTATATTTCTTATGCTTTGGTTATCACATTTTTTTTGATAATTAACTAATTGTATATTACCAAAGTAAACTGTACAACTTATGTAAAAAAAACAACTCCAAACTTGACTCGTTAGTCAACAAAACTCGCACCTATACTACTGCTATCTACATCTAAAGATAGAAATTTAAGTTCAACATAATATATACTAGCCAATTTTCATCTCCTCATAGCTATGTAGTGCACTTCCTGATTATTCTAATAACCTGCTCAGAGGATCTATGTCTTCCTTGAAAACTTTTGCATTCCTCTACTTCCGCTCATGGTATAATTTAGTTAATATTGTAATTTGTGGGAGTTGTTTATGTGGGTACCCGCCGGGTAAGTGGGTACCCGTCAGGGGTAAGTGGGGCGGGGGCAGGTGGAGGATTTTCTACCCGTGATGGGTGGTGAATTTTAGGTGGCGGGTACGGGTATGGGGTATCCTTCCCCTGCCGTGCCCCATTGACATCCCTAGTTAAGACAGATCCGGTAATTGTTCTTTGACCTCAGATATTATGTGTTATATTTAATGAAGAAACAAAACAAGCATCAAGTGGCTGTAGTTTAGTGGTAAGAATTCCACGTTGTGGCCGTGGAGACCTGGGCTCGAATCCCAGCAGCCACAAGAAGCTGTTTTTTTCTCTTCTATACAAAAAACATTTTCAATTGGGCTTCATTCTGACGTCAATTAGGGACACTAGTTCCGGCCTCCTGGGTCCTTAAACAATATACCAGCCCAATTTCAGCACCTTTTTATTGCTTATTGGACAAAGACTACAATTTCAGTACGTATTATTATAGCTTATTTTTATTGCTAGCATCCAAAAATTCTGTATTCCTTTTCATATCAGGCCTTCTTCCTCATCTTTCCCTTTACGCAAACATTCAGAAATCCACCACTCGTCAGAAAAGCTTATACTAACTTTAAGTCGCCGTCCTAGTTAATTTTATTTTAACTATGCGGCGCCTAGCAAAAGCCATACTAATACCTTTTCTAGGAAACAAGAGAAACTTGAGATTTTTTTAAGGTGCGCAATCTTGACTTCTTAATAGCTTACAATGGCACTCCATTATATCTTGTCGGAAAGAATATTGAGCGAAGTTTCCTAGTATGTAAGACAAGAAGCAATCTTTGCTCTTATATTTATGAAATTTAATTTGTCTGTTTTTAGTTGTCTCCTTGGTAAGGAAAATTAGTTTTATACTCCATATAAAAAGTTCATCACAACTGTGATAAGTAAACAAATCGTAATACATGAATTAGTTTTGTATAAGGGGAAAACCGGCACGATACGTGACATGATTCAGGTATGAGTCCGGATGTTGAGGTAACACTAGATAGCAATCGAACCAGGTGACACCGGATGAAAGACCAAAGGGGCTCAACGCGTTTTCGTTCCGGATATAGCGCCAGTCGTTACTCTTTGTTCATTAAGTGACCGTTATTCTTATTTAATTGCATTTAATTAGGAAATGATTTTCGACAATAAATGACTTGTATTGATAACTATAAAAGGAGCCCAACTTTCATGTTGGAAGGAGATCTCATTCTCATTATTCATACTTGCACGATTTCTTATGTTCTGATAGTTGTTAGCTCTCACTGTTGGCTCGGACCCAAAGCGAACCAGATTAGGATTCCATTTAAGATCAAGATCACATCATTCCAGACTATATATTCAGTAATTATTTTCATTTATTTACTTGTTGTTAATTGTTTATTATACTTATGTACAAATTGATCCACGTATCTTTAAAATCACTTACAAATTTTAACTGTACATTTTTGGGGTAAACAATTTGGCGCCCACCATTGGGCCAAGGATAATAGTGGTGATTTGTTCAAACTCAAATTTCACTTATTTCTTTCGAAATTTTGTGATTTCAGGTTAATTATAAGTACTACAGAATGGCTATTGACATTCAAGTTAGCAACCACGATGAGAACAACAACGACATTCCACTTGTCATTCCGCCCGTTGATCCACCAAATGATATCCTGCCCGTTGATCCAATGAATGACAACAACCCTGTGATTTCACCTCGGTAGTCTAGAAGATCGTGTCAGAAAACACCAGACGATGATGAGGATGGTGAAATAAATTTGGCTATAATCTTTTATATGTTGTTGCAAAAGAAAAGCAGCGGAGCAAGTTTCACGGATGAAGCTCATCCCGTCCGCAATGATGATCCAAGTCGGGAAGATGATCAAGTCAATGAGAATGCCAATAATTCGGGGACTAATGAATTTTCGGAGGTCTTGAAATGCTCGAAGCCTTAACTAAGCGAATTGACACTAATGAAAAAAGGTTGAAACCTACAATTCATGGGTAGACCCGATTCCTGAAGCGCGTCCGATCTTCAAAGGGTCAGACTCGAAGAGATACATCCAGTAGTCGTTCCCACCAAGTGCAATACCAAAATTGATACCGAAGAGGTTTAAAATTCCCGACCTCCTGATGTATGATGGAACAACGGATCCAAAGGAGCATGTGACATCATATACTTGTGCAGTAAAGGGTAATGGCATGCATCTGAATGAGATCAAATAGGTGTTGCTGAAGAAATTTGGTAAAACACTATCCAAGGGAGCAATTACATGATATTCTATGTTGCATGAACATTCTATTCATTCGTTTGAACTACTTGCAGATGATTTTATAAAGGCGCATGCAGGAGCACGGAGTGTTCAAGCAAGGAAAGCAGATATATTCAAAATTGCTCAAAATGATACAGAGTTATTATGGGAGTTCATGACAAGGTTTCAAAAGAAATAGATGCTTCTTCCCCGGATACCGGATGAATGGGCAGCCGAAGCTTTCACAAAAAAATTGAACCCTAGAAGCTCCAGCGCTGATTCATGTATGGAAATTGAAGGGATCAACATTGTTTTGCACCGAACGCGAGTTGCTCCGGGGTGAGTCCGGATGTAATTGCAAGATCGGATAGCAACCGAACCAAGTGACACCGGATAAAAGATCGAAGGGGCTCAGTGCGTTTCCGTTCCGGATATGGCGATGACCATTACTTTTTATTCATTAAGTGACCGTTATTCTCATTTAATCAGGGAATGATTCTCAGACATAAATACTTTGTATTGATAACTATAAAAGGAGCCCAACCTTCATGTTAGAAGAGGATATCATTCTTATTATTTATACTTGCACGATTTTCTTATTGTTCTAATAGTTATTAGCTCAGACTTGAAACGAACCAACTTAGGATTGGACGAAACTTATCAAGTTGTTTCAATCAAGATCACAACATTACAAATTATTTATTCACTAATTATTTCTATTTATTTACTTGTTGTTAATTGTTTATTATACTTATATATAAATTGATCCACAAACTACTTACAGATTCAGTTATACCTTTTTGGGTAAACAAGTTATGCATGTACAAATTTATCTTTACATTAGCGTGCCTTTTAGCCTTTGAAGGGCCGGGATGAACTATAAAGGAAACAACAAACTTTATACATTATACTGCCACCGTTTCTTTTTTACTTTTTTTCGACGAAATGAAGGCCTGCGATAAATCTCTGATCTGGATAAATCGCAATAGCCTGTAAATCATGTCAGTCGTTTAACTACACTTGACAAGCCATGTGTGACAGACTCAACCAAGAAAGTTTATGCAGAGGATCGAACTCGTAACCTTGCGGTCCCGCGCTCTACTGCTACACCAACTTGGTTATCCTTGCGGGTCGTTTCTTTTTTACTTGTCCTCTATGATACTCTTTTAAAAAAATTGCTTTATCGGATTATTCATATTAACTACTACTATAGTTTAGAATTTGAATTTGATAAGCTACTAGCTACTATTAGTATTTTATATAGTTACTCAATAATAAGAGTAATATTGGGGGAAAAAATCATTCTTGATTTGCTACAATGTACAAGTACAAGAAAATATATATTTTTAATATAAGAAACTAGTAAAAATGGAATGGAGATTGGAGGTAGTATTATTTAGTGCGCATAGATGTTCTTCATGTTGTGTGATCTTATATGATCATTTAGTGCTAAACATAATCACTCACCAAAATAAACTGTGGACAGCAAAAAGGCTTTACCTTTAATTTTGTTTATCATATATGATGTATACATATCATTGCTTTTCACTTTTCACGAACCAGAACAAAATTAGTAGTAAATTCTTTTGATATTAATTAACTCATCATGTAATAGCATGATAGACCAAGTGCTTTTTTCTTTTCTCCCACGTAGCTAGCAAGTTTTGTGCTATGAAGTTTGGCACAGTTAACATATATATACTGTATTCATCAACAGGTTCCGCTGGGGCTCCCTGTTTGACCAAATTTAGTTTTTTCACTGTTGTGCTAAAAAAGAGACGTACAACTTAAAATGTACTTTGAAGCCTTCAATTGAAAAAACTTTCTGGGTCATGGCTGCATGCCGGACAGAGGACCCATGTCTAGCCACTTCATCTATTTTTCAAACTAATTTGCTGCTCAACAACAACTTAGTGCTATTCAACTAGACATGCATAAACACATCTATATATCTCCCCCAACCACATCCCCCAAAAGCAAAGATATATGTACATTAATTTACCCTTCAAATTTAACTCCATAAAGTACTGGAAGATTCCTACTTGACCCCTTAATTAATTTAATTATTTCTCCTCTATTAGCATGAGGAGAGTGTGGAAATGAGGCTTGAGACACAGGCCATCCAAAAGAGATGAAGCTTTAAGTATCTTGAGTCCATTATTCAAGAAGATGGAGAGGTTGATGACGATATTACACACGTATTGGGGCAGAGTGGATGAAATGGAGGTTCGCCTCTAGAGTCTTGTGTGATAAGAAGGTGACACCTAAAATTAAAGATAAGTTATATAGAGCGGTAGTAAGACCTACTATATTGTATGAGGCTAAGTGCTGGCCAGTCAAGAAGTCTCACGTCCACAAGATGAAGGTGACGGAGATGAGGATGTTGCGATGGATGTGTGGACATACAAGAAAAAATATGATTAGAAACAAAGTTATCCGGGATAAGGTAGGAGTGGTCTCGGTGGAGGACAAGATGCGGAAAGCGAGACTGAGATGGTTTGGGCATGTTCATAGGAGAGGCACAAAGGCCCTGGTGCGAAGATGTGAGAGGTTAGTTGTAGATGAGTTCAGAAGAGGTCGAGGTAGGCCAAAAAAGTATTGAAAAGAGGTGATTAAGCAAGACATGGCACAATTTCTACTTACCGAGGACATGACCTTAGATAGGAGGTTGTGGAAGACGCGGAATAGGGTAGAAGGTTAGGTAGTAGCACGTGCCTCCTTGCATACTAGCAATCGTAATCTGTAGGGCTTGTCCCACTATTTTATGTTTTTATTTGTTGTTTCTTGTACTCCGATTCTCGTACTAGTTTGATGCATTTATTCTTTCAATTACTCCATTATTGCTTATTCATAGTATTTTGTCATGACTTCTTTACTTTACTTTACTTTCTCAAACCTTCGCTGACATGTCATGTTTTCCATTGAACTGATGGTCTTTCGGAAACAACATTTCTACCTCTCAAGATAGGGGTAATGTCTGCGTACACTCTATCCTCCCCAGACTCCACCTAGTGAGATTATTGTTGTTGTATATGCTTTATGGTATTCTAGAGTGAGCCTATATACAAGAGGGGGTGAGTGTATGCTTGATTTACAAACCTTCCTTTTATGCAAGTGTTTCCATAATTGAGACCTTGTTGAACACGAGCTTCTTCAGCCAAAAGATGTTAGTATCCTATAAAGTCAATTTGCCATAAATAATATCGCTGAAGAGTTCTCTTGCATATGAATTGTGTTTGCAGCTTCTGATCAACGATATGTAGAGGAATTCATTTTACTAGACAAATAAACCTTCTTTACATCATCTTGTTCTTGTATTTCCACGATAAACTACAATTTCATTCAAATTTTTTTTGGGGGTAAGCCATCGGCCTAGAAGTCAACTGTAGATGATGAACTTTCTTCATTATCCAAAACAAAATTATGTAAGATGGAACATATCAATATAGATATATAAATAGTACAGTAAATTATTTCTCAATTGATAATTACAAAATATGATATCTTCAAGTATCATTAATGTAGTATCTTTTAATTCATAAGTTCTACTACTAATTAATTTGCTACACTATTGGCTAAAGCCCGTACTTTAAATGAAATGTCATGCAAATTAACATGGCTTGAAGGATTATCCCACTGTACGAGTTCTTTGATTGCCTTCTCAATCTCTTTGGTCTCCTTCACAAGTCTATCCATGCAAAAAGCCAGTGCACTCAAACTTAACACTACTTGGCCCTTGCACTCCTCATCATTGCCAATTTGATCCACAAGCTCTTTTGAATGTTCAAAATAGGACCTGAAGTTTTCATCAATCTCCTCTTCACTAGCAGACCTTATTATATTATAACAACTACTTTGTGATGTTCCTAATTCAACATCAACTGAAAGTTTCTTCTTCTCAAATTCCTTGTCAAGTATTGCTAGTGATTTGACCAAACTGACCTCCTCAAAACATTTCATGGAAGAGCCAACAAAATCTTTGAAAAGCTTGAAATCACCGTCCAGCTTATTTACAAAATTGTCAATTCCTCCACATTCTTTTTCAAGGACTAAAAGTGCTTGTGAACCAAAATGCAAATACTCCAACATCTTTGATAATGACCCCATTAGCTTACGATAGCAAGTACCATGAAAAGGTACAAACCAAAAATTGGGCTCTGCCTCAGCTTCACCAATAAATTTCCCCATCTCATTTATGTGAACTTTCAGTTTATTTTGACTTTCAACTAAATTTCCCAATGATCCAAAGCATATTGACCCAATGAATTCATGCAAGATTTCAAAATTCTTGGAAAGTTGGAATTTTGCTAATGTTGAAGCTCTTGTGGGCTGTAACAAAATTTCCACCATGATGGAACATGACAATCCAATAAAAGTCTCTGTTATTCTTGCTATAGCAAATTCACTAGGTGGGCCAAAACCTTTTCTACCAAGAATTAAAACTGCTCCAATAATAGCTGAAAGCCCACCAGCTTGACCGTACATTTGGCTTTGTCTCAAAAAGCTGCTGACAATGAACCATGGAAGAAGAGACAAGAATCTAATTTGCACATATTTTTCAAAGACAAAACATCCTAAAATACCATATATTGTTCCCAACACTGTCCCTTGTGCTTTAACATTTGCAATTTTGAAAGTTGCTTCTCTTGATCCCGCTAGGCTAATGGCAACTGGAAGCCCGGCCCAAAATCCATTTTCCTTGCTATAGGTTGATCCGAAAAAAATAGCAAGGCCTAATGAGAGTGAACATTTGAAAGCTGCCATAAACCTTTTGTTATTTTTGGTCACGGACAAGTAATTGGTCCATGTTTGTTTCAAGAACCCTTCTTGATTTTCTTGCTTGGTGGATCCTTCTTTGGGTGGTGAAAGGGAAATTGGGTTGTTTATGAAGAGGCTCAAGCAAAATAAAAAGAATAAAGAGGGAAGATTTTTTTTTGTTGGTTGAATTGTATCAAGTGATTGGAAGAACTTTTGGGTATTTTCAGGATTTGACTCTGGCACAGTTGCTGAATACTCGAGGGACATCCTGTTGACTTTCTCTGAGATATGTTCTCCTAGCATGTATAGACTGGATTTTAGCTCCGACTTGAGAATTCCAACTGGAAATGGAGGAGAATTATTTAAGGCAATTTCCATCCCTCTTAAAGGTGTTTGAACATCTTGAAATCTGCTCCCAGGGTTCTCTCCATATGGTCTTAAAAACTTGAATGGAAATCTTTCCCACTTCATGCTTTCCTGGAATAATTTATACCAGCGAAAATATATCAGGACACAAATATAAGAGAAACAATTAGTAGTAAATAATGAAATTATAGTGTTTTAAACATACTGCAACAGTTTACCTACCTCATTTTTCATATAAATATTTTAAAGTGATTTGATAGTATACTTTTTTTATATATAGAAGTTAAACTCCTTAGAGTAAGTAAATAGTATGTAAATATTTGATAGAGGCTTACTTGTTTGGCTTTAATGCCCTGCAGAAGTTTGGCTCCTGTTTTGACTAAGGACTTTGCTTGAGAAATGAAAGCAAGTGCACAAGTGTTATCTTCAGCAGAAAATGCCTTCACAAACAAGTTAAACCTCTCGGAAGCATTTTCATTAAAGAGCTTGCAATTCTGTTTCACCTGAAAACAAATAGTAACAATTTAGTTATTCAAAACATTATTAGTGGAAATATTACATCCTTCAATTACCTAGTTACTTATCGTTAGAAAACTTTAATCGTGTGAGTGTCCAAGGTACATGCATTATGTTAAACAGATTCACGATGTGGAAACTTATACTACTAGTACATATAGTAGTAGCTTATAGCACGATCCAACTAGCTAGTAGTCAATGAAGTGGGTGATAAAATTATATATTTTTCTCACCCATCAAATTTAGCAATCAAATCATAAGGGCTTCAATTTAATCTTTTGTTTTTCACTCACCCCATTTTGATGTCATAGCTAACGCATTTTCATTTTCATTTTCATTTTCATTTTCATTTTCATTTTCATTTTCATTTTCATGTCGACAGTGTTAAAGAATAATTCAAAGTCGTAGAAAATTATATTGAAAATGCGTTAGCTATGACATCAAAATGGGGTGATAATATATATATAAAAGATATTATCGGTTAAATTGAGATAGAAAATGCCTGATGATTTTTTCATTTGCTCTAACACTTTGATAATTAAACAGAATTACTAGGTACCTATCTAGTGGGAAACAACAAGTTCCTTGTGGAATAGTCAAGTTCCATGTACACCTTTAAATAAAATTATACATATACACAGACATACACCAGTTTAGTCGGAAAGGCGCATGCTTAATGTTTGAAAATGTGAGGAGTACTATAATGCGTTACACCATGAAATGCATGTAACAAAAGGTGGTAATTAAAGTGTACCAACTTGATGTTAGCACTACTATTTTATTTTCAAACAAACCATGTACGAGAAATTAAGGTGTATCAAGAATTAATTCTCACCTCGCAACATGCCAGACATGGGTAGGGAAAAATCAAGGCCAAAACACAGGCCACAACTCCGAGCCCTGTGCTAGCGGCAACATGAACAGGATGCATAATAGTTTCCGTTACGCCACCATTAATATAAGCTATCACATAAACAAGAACAATTTGGCCTAGCGCTATGCGCTTCGCTATCAAGTGAGTGTTTTCGGGCAAAACCACCACAAAGGCACTCAGAGCCACCGCGATGGCAGTGGTGCTGGCCGTGAGCCGGGCCGGGCCGATTAACCACAAGCTGAGGATAGCGGGACAAACACCCTGAACGGTGGCGTAAAGTGCGAGCCAGCAACCACGAAAGGTGTCACCTAAGGTTGCATCGGTCACAACAAGAATAACCGTAACGTAGGAAAAAGCTGGAAATGTGACTTGCTTCTTGATATATTGTGGGCCAAAAAGGGTGGCTAGACCAACTATCGTGCAAGCCAAGGCGGTTCGGAGGGCGGAGGCAAGGCAAATCCGCCACATGGCCCGAGCTCGGCTCGATTCAAAGGTTGGTGTTGCCATTGCGAAGAGCTCGTGATAATGAACAAGGAAACCCTATGGTTTTAATAAAGCTGAGTAACGTTTCTTTTGTTTTGGATCTTAGCTAAGTTTAGCTAAGTCTCTAGTAGAAAGAGAACAAATGGGATGTGAATTTAGAGGGAGGAGGGGGTGTTTTTATAGAGGAAAATGATTTGTAGAACTGCACGTGAGACTTTAGTAGGGGCCACTAGGTGTACACTACGCCATCCAAGAACATTAGTAGTATAAACTAGAAACTACGTGGGGAGGGGCTGAGGAGTAATATATTGACGAGGATACTTAAGAAGCTGGGTTTTAAACGAGTTAATTAACGATGATCCTCTATTAGTATTAAACTATTAATTAGTATTTATTTATATAGCTAACGGTGAATATGTATTCGGATTACCGTGATGATTAATGCAAATGGAAGAATCTTGGTTGTGATATGGTGATCAAACTATTGTGTTTACTCATGTTGCTTGAAAAACACAATACGAATGTCTGTTGCATAAGTTGTATAAGTACTCAGTACGTAAAAGCCACAAATATATGTCCACCTAAAACGAATCTCCATAAAGAAGGTTAACTTGAACATATCGTACGTTTGTTAGTAATTTTCTTCTTTTATGGACTCACATATTAATATATGTATACATAGATATGTTATCATTAGAGGGACCTATTTTATGATCTAATAGAATATTAATTTATTTGGGCTATAGAAATGTCAGTTAGTAGTACATTTTTTAGTTATATTGATGAACCTATATCTAAAAAGGTAACTACTGTGAAAAGTAAGTATCTCTAAAGAGTTGTCTTGCCTTGTCTTGCCTTATTTATACAATTGTGGTCCCTGTGCCTTTCAACGTAACTTTTTCTCTCTACCCATCTAAGAGAAGAACACAAACAAGAGCGTGGCTAACACATAAAAGACCATCAACTTGATTAAAATTCTGATTTCTTTTGACTAGTTTGATTACAATGGATCAAGATTAATGCTTCTACAATTGTTATTCATCACTGTCTAATAATTTACATGTAATTCTGGATTGTTATTTCTATCAACGCCCAAAATATGCTGATATGCACATACTATATCTATCTTAGGGTTATAGTATACGTAGATTTAATTCAAGCTAGAAAGACGTCCAACTTGTTAGTTTAATTGGAAAAGCCATTAGAATATCATTTATCTAATCCGGTGAAACCTCTTGATTTATAAAAGTCTTATTTGTTCCGGACCTTTTGTGCCTTTTACAGTGACTGGATGTTATATATCTATAGTATAATTTGTTTAGATCTTATTTGATCGTTCTAGACAAAAAATCCAAAAAAACTCATACTTTCAACATGTTATATTGATAAAAATAAATATTTAATTTTAAATCTCAAATGATATTCATATTTCATCAATTTATAAACTTTTTAAAAAGCTAATATAACACTAAGAAGTTGGATGAATGACAAAATATAAAAAGTCTCTAACTTCATCTTTTAATTTTTCTTGTTCCAAGTTAGCTAGAGTTTTGGCGGTCCAAATTCCTCATTGGGACTTACAATAAGTTATGTCTTTATATTTTTTTTTATTATTATAAAAATAATAAATATATTGATATTTGAGTAAAATTATTATAGAAATAATTTCATAACAAAGAGTATACCGTTACAACTAGAGATGACAATGAATTCTGGACCCGATCCGAATCCGGTGGATCCAGATCAGTTTTATAGGATATGGATATTCAAAGTTTGGACCCGAAGGATTCGGATTGGACCCGGATCCATTTATGATGGATCGGATCTGGATCTGGATCTTGTCTTTGAGATCCGTATCCGGTCCAGATCCGACCCGTGAATCCGTTTTTTATTAAATTAATTATACATTTATTATTTATACATCATGACACTGAATCCTTTGTAATCTTAATTTTATTTTATATTCAAAGGGCCGAAGGCTATTTTTTTTTAATTGAGACACGTTTTGCGTGTTATTCTTTAACCATTATATTAATCATTTATGTGGTACTTATGTAGTAGCTTAGGTATTGAGAGGATTGTTTCTCACTACAGCAATAGCCAATAGGCATAACAATTGTCAACAATGTCATTTAGTCCTAATTTACGGTTGCATTCCCCATGATCCGTTAAATTAAATTGACTCTTTTTCTAGAAAATTTGGATTGATTAGAAGGTATAACTTAATAATCAGTCACTTTGATTTGGATCCAGATTCGATCTGTGGATCCGGTGGATCTGAATTTGGATATGATTTTATGAACCCTATGGATCTGGATCTGAATATGGATACATGTATGTAAAACGGATCTGGATCTATTAGGATCCGGTCCAGATCCTACCCGTTGCCATCCCTAGTTACGACCAAAGTAAAATGATGTTATAGAGTGAAAAAATAAAAAAATTGTTCCTTTTAAACTTGCTTACTATATGCTATTGTGGAGAATGACAGGTACAGAGAGGTCTAACTGTGTTAACTATAATAATTATGGTCTAACGACGAGAATTGCACGCGCAAATAGTGAATTATATTCCCAATCCGCAGCCTTGATCCATTTGGCGAGGTCCGCAAAAGAAATAACAATTCATGGATTTAATTAGATCCCCAGATGTGTAAATTTATGTTGAGAGAAGAAAAGGGAGGAGGCAATGGCCCCTACCATTAGTCTCGTCCATAATTACCGTACAAGATATGGTACTTGCAATTGTGAATAGTTGCGATTGAAAGCTTCAATATTGATGCTACAAGAATCTCCATTAACAACAGTTGCCATCACTGGCAACTCTCATTTTCCATTAACAGTGTCTGTTTGGTATCCTAAACAAATATAAAAGTAAAAATAAAAATATCATGATATAACGACAAAGCAATTCTACAAATTTAACCTCCCTAGCTATTACTCTTCCATTGAACATACCTGTAAAGAATGGATCTTCAGCCTAACTCAATCCTAAAAACTAGCTTGTAAGGTGATGATTGTCCAAGTCCATATAAGGATTTCATGTTCTCATTCCATATCCGATGTGAGCTTGTAAGGTAACAATGAATATTAATGATAATATGAATTAGGATTTGTCTAGATCTAATTTTGTCTTTTAAAAGTTTTAAAAACCTTAAAATCTCAAGAAAGCATAATCTTTGTCTCTGGAACTGTTGAACAATGATGTAATCGAGGAAGTTATTCCAATCTAACTCTACTGAGTCGACGTGCGAAACCGATTCGATTTCGAACATGGTGCACCGAGACGAAGAACGAGAAGGGATTGGATAATGGTCGATGAACGTGTTGTTTGATAATGAAAGGGAACAAGGATGAATCTGAAGATCTGACACTGAACTAGTTTTAGGGCTTCGAAAATTCGGATTTGGCGTTTCTGGGGTTGAGGTGTCGCGGTTCCACGATGGAGCGCCACGACGCCTCTTAGGGTTTAACGGCGGCGCCGCGGCTCTAATTCAATTCTTGTTCCAGCCACATCGCTCGTGAGTCGCACTCTAGCCAGGTCATGCGTACGACGATAATTTAAAAATAAATAAATAAATTTAAATTATGGGATCAGAAACTGAAGTTTTAAATATTCAGATTCTGATCCTAATATTTTTAAATATTCAGAATCAGGAAGATTGGAATTTTTAATTAGACAGATTTGGTCCTTTCTGGCAATTCTGTAATTAAGTAAAGTTTCAGAAAAATGAAATTTGAAATCTGGAAATTGCAAACAGGTCCCTAAAACTGAAAATATTTTCTGAGAGTTAAAATTGTATTTTCTGAATTTTTAGGGCTCAAAATTGATACTTTAAATTTTTGAGGGACTAAACTGTAAATTTTAAAAAGTTTACAGAATTTCAGAAAATCAGAATTTTTAAATCAGAAATTATTTAGGGACTATTTGGCATAGACATAGAATTTAGAGTTTAGACAAATAGACTCATGATTATCATTAATGATATATTATTCTTGTTATACCCCGTATTTCCAGAGTATGTACGTGAGGGCGTACGTATTATAATTTGAGCCTTAAAGTTGGCTAGTTTCGAAATTTGGGCACAAGTGCCAAAAAGAATCGTTTTTCGACGAAACGTTTTACTAAACTGCATGGGCGGAAAATTCGCTTATGTCATTTTTAATTTTTATGGATTTTTCCGAGAGACAAAACATTTTGGACCAACGGAGGGTGACATGTGTCACCTCACATTGAAGGACTTGGGCGGTTTGGACGAAAATAGGTGGCATGGTTAGGTAGGATATTTTGTGCAAGTTGTGTGGTAGATGGATAAGGTGCATACGGCTTAATCCTAGCCTCTACACTTGCCTAACACTTGGAAGAATCTTGGCCATTGGTTGGCCATTCCTTGACCTATAAATACCCCTCTAAGTTGAAGACTTTCTTCATCCAAACTTGAGCAATCTTTCTAAGTCTCACACTACTCCCTCCCTCTTGTTTGCTTCGTCCAAAGCCCTCCTCCCTTGTGAAGCTTTGGCCGGCAGGCCTCCCCTCCCTTTGTAGAGGCTCGCCGGGTACACCCCCCCCCTAGCCTAGTTGTCTTCGTATAATACCCCCCTTTTTGTGGTATAGAAATACTCTCCTAGTATTGTTATAATGCCCAAATACCTTGTAGTATTCCCAAGGTTACACTTATACAAAAGCCCAGAAAATACCATTATACTTCCTTTTAGCCTCTAAACGAAACCCCAAGGAAATCTTCATTGTTAGTCAAGTATTTAGGTAGAAGTTGGTTAGAACTTCTAAGGGTTGTTTGGAGCGGGTCGAGCGCCTGCAGTGAGCTAAACCTTGCTCAGATCGACATTTAAACTCGGATAATTTTGGGCTTATCGAGGTAAACACTCTTGACCTTCTATCAGAATTGAAATTACATGTTGTTGGAATATATAGTTGAAGTATACTATATATAGAATTAAATAATACTTACGGCAATGTCTTTTGACTTAAGCCTGAATAATACTTACGGCAATGTCTCGCGACTTAAGCCTGAATTCTAAGAAGAGAATCAATCGTAATTACTTAGGATCAGACATATAGACTTGTATAGCATTCTTGTGAAGTAGAATTACACGTCAGGTTAAACTTGTAAAACCCCGTTGGTAGCCTCGATAGAGAGAGAATTACGCTGCATGGGTGAGGTCAGAATTTTCTCGTAGAATATTCTACGTCGGGATCTAAAGATATTAATAGGCGCCTTGTGGCCTCTATAGGTTGTAGTACTACGTGTGGAGTGATCCGCTTGGCTTAGAGTGGCCGAGCGGTTTGAGGTACTTGAGCGCTTTTGCTATTAGTCGATAATCGTCGCGAGGTATGTGAACCTCTTCCTATCTGTTTCTAGCATGATATGTGTATAACTATGTAGTACGGTGACGCATACGTGTTAAATGTATTTGATTTTTTTTAAACATAAAGTGTTATAACGGCTTTAATGGAAGTTGGTTATAAAAGCTCAAATTAAAAGAGAAAAGCTTTGTGGTTTTTAAAAGATAACTGATTTGACTTATAACCGACTTGATGTGTGGTAATAAAGAACCTTGAAGTATTCTAAAAGATTAAGAAACCTTTTTGAAAGAAGTGTATACTTGGTTTGAAAACATAAGAGTTATACCAGCTTTATGAGAAGTTAGGTGTAACGTCTTAAGAGAGATAAAAAGAATGGTTTAATGATTTAGAAGTTAAGAGACTTATTCTTAAAAGATAAGAGACTTGACTTAATATGGATGTTTGTGTGAAACCTCATTCGTGAGTAATGAGTACTTGGTTTTAAAAGGGAATAATGTTTCCGATTTGGAAATCGAATGAGTATCGACAAACCACCGCAGTTAATAAAGGAAATGTATTGAATAAAGAAGTATTATTAAAACCAAGAGAAACCTCCATCCGCATGTAAGCTAAGATGAGACAAAATGATATTACATTTCCTAGATCATGGTCGCTTAAATAAGATTTATGAACAAGAATAACCTACTACTTATGACATATGTTACTCAATTGTTTTAAAGGAAATTAAGACATCGAACTATGAAACTTTTCTAAAGTAATGAGACTTGAGTAATTGAAATTAGGCAAACCGAACTCTAGGGAAAAGAAAGGCATTGTTTTGTCTTAAATTGGTTTAAAACATAAAGTGTTATAATGACTTTATGGGAAGTTAGTTATAACGACTTTATGAGAACAAAAGAGTTTTTATCATTGGTTTTAATGTGGTAAATTGACTTTAAAAGAGAAGTATTTTGGTCCAACAGAAGGCATGGCATTGCCTAAATTTTGGTTTTAAAAGGAAAAGTATGGAAGTTGTATTGGTTTACTTAAAAGATGTAAGTCACTCTATTTTTATACTACTGCAACGTGACTTTTATAAAAGGAATAGATCTCTTAAAAGGAATTTAACTTACGTAGTACTTTAGTGGTTAAAACCCGACTTTGGCATAAAATGAAAGTACCTTGAGTCAGGTATAACTTGCCTATGCTTGTTGTTGTGAAACTTGCCTATGCTTGTTGTTGTGAAGCTTGCCTATGCTCGTTGTTATGAAACTTGTCTATGCTTGTTGTGATAGCCTTTGTTGTGCAAGAATTGTGTTTCTATACTACCGCGTCTCTCGATGGAGGGTCGGTTGACTTGTTGAGAACTTATTTGGACGTGCCGGCAGTGACGGAGAAATTCCACGGGTACGTTCCTGTTGATAGTGTTACTTTTGCTAATCGCTTTGGACATACTGACACGATGCGTAGCATCGCGGGTATGCTTCCATTTTGATTGACGCCTTGTTGTTCCCTTTTGGACATACTGACACGATGCGTAGCGCACGGGTATATGCTTCTATTTGGAATGCTGTCTTATTGTTTCCCTTCGGACATACTGACACGATGCGTAGCACGTGTATGCTTCCATTTGGAATGTTGTCTTAGTGTTTCCTTTGGACATACCGACACGATGCGTAGCGCACGTATGCTCCCTTTCGATTCTTTGTCTTATTGTTATCATATCATAGACTGCCGGCGGTGAGGAAGGAATTCCACGGGCACGAGTGATGATTTGGAGGGCGTGAGTCCCTGACTTGATATGACTATTTATATGTTGTGTACTGTAGTTTGGTTATCATACATGTCTCCCGCTTTATATGATCGCTATGATTTCATTTACTGATTTTACTGATTCACATACTTGGTACTGTTGTCGACCTCCTTCGGTGCGTTCACGCCGCAGTAGGTACATCGGTGTCGATCCCCGCTTAGGATCACCTTCGGCGTGTTGGGAAGCTCCGTTCCTGGAGGCTTATCTTTGGTATGTTACCCCGAGTTCAGTAGGTCCTCAGACATTCGTGGTATGGCGGGCCCCGTCCGTCATAGTTGTTGTATAAATCTTAGGTCCGTAACACCGCTGTGGCAGAGTCCAAAAATGATAAATCGTCGTATTTATGTACATATACTGAAGGCAACTGTTTTGGTTGGCCTGTTTATTTAGCATGTCTTTTAAATTCATGTTCGTGTTTTTTTTATTTCCGCTGATTTTCTCTGATGTTGATTCACTAGGGTGCCCGGGGTAAGACACCAGTCACGGGCCCGGGTTGGGGTCGTGACAATTCTATAATATACAAACGTGCTAAGTGATTGAATGTGATGCATTTAAATTATTAGCATAGAATTCACAATTATTGTCTGGGTAGACGGCGCCCAGTAATTGTTTAATTTTAAATGACCGCTATAACTGTCTAGATAGACGGCGCCCAGTATGTGATTAAAATCATCTTTTATCATGCCTATTGGGTTTGATGGTTTCCCATCTAATTGTGTTTAGAAATTACATGATAGGATGTCATATGATGTATGACTTGATCGTTGATCTTGAATGAATCCCCGAAAACTAAAAATGTTCTCAAACATTAAATACAAGTCTAATTATAACACGTCGTCCATTATAATTGTTAGGGTGCTAAGTCCTTTTCGGCGATAAAGGTATTTATGCCAAAACATTTGCTCTAAGTCTAAGAGGACCAAGACCCTTTCATAGATGCGTTAAAATGAAAGTAGATAATAAACTTTTGCAAGTATTTACACCAAAGTGTTTGCTTGTAAAAGCTAAATTTACTTAGGCATTTAAACACAGTCGTGTAATGGGATTGACTTGTTTAGATGAATCTTGGTGCCAAAGTGTCGGACTAGTCTAAAGACGTAAGATTAAAATGAAAGATATTTAATCAAACCAAGAGTTGTAGAGTTGCTTTACAATTGGTTGAGGACCTACCAAAGTGTGTTATTGAAGTTATCAACCAAAACAAACGCGGATATAATATATGTTTGGATCTTGGCCCATTATGACCTTTATATTAAATTAGGTCCGTATTCTACCTTGGGCACCCTTCTATTCATACAACACAAGTAAACTGCGGAAGATAAATAACACTAAAAAATTTTCTTTAAATAAAGGCAAAGTCGATAAGCCTGCCATAATATATAACGCCCGAATGGGCCTACAACCGTATAATAAGGTAAATACAACTCTCACCAGTCCAGTCCACATATGAATACAAACCTCTAAGAGTTTGGACAAATACTATGACGGGACAAGGCACCGTCGTACCCCTGAATATACCTATCCATAATGACAAGCTCCGGAACATTGAAGCTATCCCAAAATGCTGAACAAGGATCCTAAGCTCGCGGATCCACAACTGAGTACCTAAACCTGCGGGCATGAACGCAGCCCTTCGAAGGGGGTCAGTACAACAGGTACTAAGTATGGAACGGAAATAAAGTACAGTATTAAAATCATAGCTGTACACAAGAATGGCATGGGCAAGTATGAAAATCAAATACCAGATCCTACCATGCCATATAAAATAAGAGCCAACTGTACCTGGTATCACTGTACCCTTGTACCACTGTATAACAAGAGACAAGTATAATAATCAACTACCAGTACGCTGTGCCTTTTTTAAAAGTTGAGTAATGAGAGTAAACTGTACCGTTTTAAAATAGGAAGGTCATGATTAATTTAGGGCCACCCGCCCGTAGTATCATTATGAAATCCTATTCATGGGACTATTTTGCCCGCATGGGCCTTGTGGACCCGCATATGACATTTTGCCCCACATAGGACTATTTCACCCGCATGAGTCTTGTGGACCCACATAGGACAATTTGCCCCGCATAGGACTATTTCACCCGCATGAGACTATTTCACTCGCATAGGCCCTGTGGACCCGCAATGAGCATATACGCAATACTCGCATCGTGGAGAGTAAATCCACGGATTAATGTATAATGTCCCGGGAATTGAACCCGCAATGAATAACATAACACTAGCACAAATGACTATCATGAACAACATATGCAAGTTAAACAATCTTTAACTTTCATTAAACAAAATGAATGAACTATCATTCTATAAATACCAAGGTACCAACATCTCATGTACCAACACATATAATGAACTTCATTTTAGACAAACTTAGATACCAACATCTCGTGTACCATACACAATTAATGAGCTTCAATTTATAAACTCAAGGCACTTCATTTCATGTATTATATTAAGGATTTAATCATGGACATTCTCACATGATTTCCATATAACATTTTAAATCATCTCTTGACTTTCCATAAAACTGTTATAACAAACTTCCCATAAAGCCGTTATAACAACTTTCATTTTAGAAAACTAAAACACTACCACATCTTTCCTTTTAAACAAACCAAGGAACTATCACCTCTTTCCTTTTAAACAAACCAAGACACTATCACTTCTTTCCTTTTAATAAAACCAAGGCATTATCGTGTGATGTAACTTTAGGGAAATGAACCCAAGGTACTATGTACATTCATTCTTTACAAGAAGACTCAAATCATGCAATGTTAGGGAAATAAACCCAAAAGTACTATGTACATCTATTCTTTATAAAAAGAATCATTTCATGCAATATTAGGGAGTTGAACCCCAAAAATACCTTCACTATTAAAACCAAGTTACTTATTCTTTTAAACTCAAGTAACTTATACTTTTCAAATCAAGTTACTTATTCTCTTTAAATCAAGTAACATATACTTTTCAAATCAAGTTACTTATTCTCTTTAAATCAGGTAACTCATTCTTTTCCAATAACGTTACTCCTATCTTTTAAAATCAAGTAAGCTTGTACTTTTCAAATCAAGTACTATAATGAATCCGATTTCATTTAAAATAAGTACGTCCACCGCACTATACATTTTATAAGGTTCAGACACAAAGAAAGATATGAAGAGTCCACACACAATAACTTTCATTTAAAAATCCCAAGGTACTATCACATCGTGCGTCAAATAAGGATTAAGATCCAATAACTCAATGTACGTCCGCCGTACAAACTTTCCTTTATAAAAACTCAAGACACTAGAACTTGTAGCATCAAGGTACTTTCACTTTTAAAAATCAAGTTACTTATTCTTTCCAAATCAAGTAACATACACTTTTCAAATCGAATTACATATACTCTTCAAATCAATGAAAAGGAACTTCCCTTTTAGAAATCCAAAGTACTATCCATGGAGTATGTCACTAAGTACTATCAAGAATAGATAGACGACTTCTATTTTGGAAACCCCAAAGTACTATCTAGGGAATATATTTAACAACTTCCATTTTAGAACACCCGAGGGAATATATCTAACAACTTCCATTTTAGAACACCCAAGGGAATATATCTAACAACTTCCATTTTAGAACCCTAAAGTACTATCAAGGGAATAGATATGAAAATCTTTCATTTTAGAAACCCAAAGTACTATCAAAGAAGTATATAGACCAACTTCTAGTTTAGAAAATCCAAAGTACTATCCAAGAAGTATACCACTAAGGATTAGATTCTGATAGAACTCTATAAAGATCAAGTCAAGTATACTTTTAATACCAAAGCAAGTACTTTAAGAAACAATTAATGTATACTCCAATAACAAGTCAAGTATACTTCAAGGAGCAAGTAATGTATACTCCAATAACAATCATGCCGATAGAAGAAAGGAGTTCACATACCTCATTGACGACTAATCAACACGACAAGTAGCAATACACTCCAATGCACTTCAACCTTATCGGCTATTCCTCAAGCCAAGTAGACTATGCTACACGTAGTACTTCAACCTAAAATGACAATAACACTTCTATCAACTTCAAGCTTACTAGTGTAAGACTTATACCAAATAATTGTCCTCTTATTCTACGGAAATTTGGGCAGCACTTTCTTTGTTTCTACGTACTTTTCCACCTTTTTCAAGGCCCGAATTCATCAACCAACAAGCCACATTTAAGGCACAACAAACAGTTAACCAAAGGGGATTACACGCCTAGATTGACAAGTAAAATTCTGCCTCACAATCTATACAAAACAGTCCATAAAACAGTCCACTAAACAGTCCATAATAAACCAACATTAAGGGTACAATGTGAAGCCTTTAACACCCTTATTCCTTAGGACTTTCATTAGCCATTTACTACATTAATCATGCCTGTTGGGGGCTGATTTTCCAGCATATATACACCACGAAACAGTCCATAAAAACGACATCACAACGTCTAGCAGTTTTGGGCAGTTTTCGACCAACAACTACTACAATCCGATAACTCTTTCCTTAAACCTTTTTATTCCTATTCGAGTTCCAAAACTTCTATATAAGTTATAACAACTTATTAACAACAATATTAATCCATTATAACATGCAATAGGTGAAGATAACAACAACAATAACCAACGAATTCCATTAATATCAAATCTGTCCCAAATCGGCCAAGACACCAAAAGTGGTCCAAATACTTTTTAATCTTCGTTATTTTTCGTACAAGATCATCTATACATATCAACAATAAGTAATATCCAATTACTTTAAAAGAAGAAGGACTTTTACCTCATTTGGTGCCCAAAAACGCCCCAAAACAGTCCGGTCTTTATTGATCCGCAATTTTCGTTTCGCTCCACTTCTTCAAGTTCCAATCACATATATGAATCTACCACAAGCTTATAGCCAACTTCTCTTTGTATTTCACTCCCAAAAAGTGGATAGAACTTAGGGTTTGGTTAGCCTCATTCTCGGCCCAAACAACCCTTTCAAGGTTAGGATGTAAATCTTGGCTTAGCACTTGATTTAGGAGCTAATCTTGGAGAAAGAAACCAACTAATCTTTGTTGTTCTTGGCTATGGAGGATTTTTTATTTTTGAGCTCAAATGAGAGAAAAATGAGAGCTTATTTGGCTAAATGTTAAAGTGATCAATACTTGGATAAATACAAGTGTAATTGCCAAGTGGAGTGGGTCCCACATGCCCACTTGTCCTCAAAATATCTTAGAGACTTGTCATCTTGTAAGACCAAGTGGACGGGTGATACGTGTCGCCCTCCGATTGGTCCAAATTATTTCATCTTCCAAAATATCCATATTTGGCCAAAATATCTCAAAATATTGTGGGCCCCACAAAAACGTAAAATTCTCCGGTGGGCCCCACATGACCAAATCTGAGACTTGAAAATTCAAAACCTCAATATACTCTACTAATCCCATATACCAAATATGAGAATCAAATTTCAAATAATAAATCTTTTTCCTTCACGAGGTTCCGAGATTTTTCCGAAAATTTATTTCTTTCTAAAATTCAAATCTCATTTCCTTACGTACGTTCTCATCTCAAACTCTTGGAAATACGGGGTGTAACAACTAAGACACATGAGGCCCTGGGGGTGCCCTTGATAAGTTAGAATCTAAAAGTGAGAAATATTACTTTGTTGGGTATCCGAAGGAAACTAAGGGATACTATTTCTATCTTCCTGGAGAACATAAGATATTTGTTTCTAGAACACAACTTTCCTTGAAGATAAATATGTCTACAAGGATGAGAGTTGCACGGAGATAGAACTTGAAGAAATTCAAAAACAACGTGACCAAGAGGTTGAATCCTTGTCCGATGATGAAAGCAAGAATTCAGTGGGAGCTTTTGAAGAAGATTGGGTATTTAGGGTACCCCCTTTGGCCAGTGGGAGTTCTACGAGGAATAGTGCAGAAATGCAAGATCTTCCGGCACAGACCTTGGGAGCAAGTGCACCAGTTGCATTTTCTCCCATTCAGGAAAGACATGAAAATGATATTCCTGAAAGCTCAAATGTTGGTGGTTCGACCAGCGCACAAGAACCCACTCACAATGTAACATACCAGAATCGAATCAAGAAGACAATCAACTCAGAGTCTACTAGATCTCATCGTCCTCCGGAAAGACTAAATCTACTTGTGGAAACACAAAATGAGCTAGATATTCCAGATGATGACGAGCCTAGAACCTACAGCGAAGCAATGCTAGACATTGATTCGAAGAGATGGCAAGAATCCATGAAATCCGTAATGAAATCTATGTATATCAATCAGGTGTGGAACTTGATTGATTTTTCAAATGGGGTTAAACCCATAGGATGCAAATGAGTCTTCAAGAAGAAGATTGATGCATCTGGTAAAGTTCAGACTTATAAAGCTAGACTAGTGGCTAAAGGTTTCACTCAGCGTCCTGGTGTGGATTATGATGAAACTTTTTCACCGGTGGCTAAGATAAAGTCTATTCGGATTTTGCTTGTGATACCTGCACATTATGATTATGACATTTGGCAGATGGACGTCAAAACTGCATTCCTCAATGGTAATCTAATTGAGGAAGTATATATGAAACAACCCGAGGGTTTTTCATGTGAGTCCAGACCAAATGTTGTGTGCAAACTACAGAAGTCCATTTATGGACTTAGGCAAGCCTCTAGGATTTGGAACATTTGCTTTGACAATGCTATCAAATCTTTTGATTTTGTCAGAAGCAAAGAGGATCCTTGTGTTTATTCCAAACGCAAGGATGGGGGTATTGTCTTCATTATAATATATGTTGATGACATATTGATAATGGGAGATAATAAGACCCTCATGCAGTCAATTAATGATTGGCTGTCCAAGACTTTCATGATGAAGGATTTAGGTGAAGCCTGCTACATTCTGTAAATTAAGATCTATAGAGATAGACCTAATAGATTGTTGGGGCTGTCACACTCAGTCTACATATACAAAGTGCTTAGACGCTTTTCAATGGAGAATTCCAAGAAAGGCGGTCTTCCGATGGGTCAAGGCGTCAAGTTATCAAAGAAGGGTTGCCCTTCTAATGCTATTGAACTTGAACGCATGAAGAGGATCCCATATGCTTCGGCTATATGATCGATCATGTATGCCATGACCTGTACTAGGCCAGATGTGACCTTTGCACTGAGTATGACCTTCAAGTTCCAGCAGAATCCTGGCGAAGAGCACTGGAAAGAAGTCAAGAGTATTCTCAAATACCTCAGGCGTACTAAAAATTACTTCTTAGTCTATGGTGGAGTTGATGAGCTAGTTTCCACTGGGTATACCGATGCTAGTTTCCAGACAGATGTTGATGATTTCAAATCTCAGTCTGGTTACACGTTCATTTTCAATGGAGGAGCAGTGAGCTGGAAGAGTTCCAAACAGGCTACCATCGCACTGACTCATCAAGCGAGTACATTGCAGGATCGGAAGCTGCTAAAGAAGATGTCGCGATTTCTGAGTTCCTGAAGGAACTGAGGGTTGTTCTGAGTGCTAGTTGTCCAATAACTATTTATTGTGACAACACTAGTGCTATTGCACAGGCAAAAGAACCAAGATCAACAAACAGAAACAAGCATGTACCAAGGAAGTACCACATCCTGAGAGAGATGGTGGAAGCTGAAGATATCAAGATAGATTATATTCCCACATACAATAATCTAGCAGACCCATTTACTAAATCATTAAGCTTGGTGAAGCATAATGGTCATTTTGAGAACATGGGTATTAGATATGTTGGTGATTAGCTCTAGTTCAAGTGGGAGATTGAAAGTATATGTATTTCCTAGAGACAATCTGTATTAGGACACAATGTACTTTATACACATTAGTATTTATATTAATGATGGTTAATATTATGGCAATTTGCGTTTGTTGAATTATTAGTTGATTGTTTATAATATTCTATAAATGCATCCTAGAGGTTACGTGTTTATTAATGATGTGAGAATTAATGTTATAATGTAATCGAAATTGAGATATCGATGATATGCAATACGTTTACATGTGGTCTGCATCATATCCTTAGGAGATGTAGTATGTCTCACTTGCTACGAGTTATGACAACTCGTGATGGACACATGGATACTTGTTGAAGTATTGGTATGCTCTGCTGATGTACTGTTTTGTTACATATCTATAATGTCATCGGCGTGTGGGAGATAAAAGTCCTTAAACTTGAAGTCAATACCATCTTGTTTACGGAGTAATGTACTTTGATCTTGTCCTAAGCTCAAATGTCTTATAGGTTGAGACGCGGCTTGTTTTGGGTGCATTACGAAGTAGATTAAAGGTGATATGTGAGCCAAGAAATGATTCATTCCTTGAATTTATATTCGAGTGAACACTCATGTACTCATATGGTATTAGGTTGACTAAGTCATTGGCAATGCAATGGACATGTATGTGATATGGTCATGTTGTCAGCTAATATAGATGAGTTATAATAATTAAGCCATTTGGATAGACACTTGACAGATCCTAATCTTGATTGAGTGTGTCATGAATGAAAGGATTTAATCTTTCCGCATAAAGGTTTAGTTCACAGATTTCGTGTAACTAGACTTCACATATTGAGTTCGTCTTCCGGCGCAGTCTAGGAGTTTCGTGTAGACCCTAATGATATTAGTGTCAGTATGTGAAGGCCTGAAGGGTAACACTAAGTCAATTGTTCCGTCGATTCAAATGATGTAATCAGAGAGTTAATTAATTAATGTTGGGTTGATGATCGAGACATTAAAATAAAATAGAAACGAAGCAGAAATGGAGCAAGGGTCGTGGCGCCTCAGCGCCGCGACACCACTTACTTAAGAGTCGCGGCGCCTCACGTCCAGTGGGCCCGAGTTGACCCAAATCTGCCTCGTTTTCTGGGCCTGACCCACGAGGGAAACCCTAGCTGATTTATTCAGCTATATATACAGGGTTTATGTTAAAAGTACGAATCTAAACGAACAATTGGTTGCATCCATCTTCGAAGATGGAGCACTGTGACTGGAAGTCGAGAGAATTGGAAGGAAGACGAGGGTGCTGCATTTTGTGAAATCTTTTCTACTGTTTTCATTCATAACCAACGAGTATTTATAGGTAAGGCTTTGCGTGGCTAGCCTTATTACAAACATAGCCAAATATCAAAAAGAGACTAGTGCTACAACTTAAAACTGAAATAACAAAGAAAGGAAATGTATAAGGAAATGTATACTGGCTGTATACCAATGTATATGCCTACGAATCTATACTATCTTCAACACGCCCCCTCAAGCTAGGAACATAGAACAAGTTCGTGAAGCCTAGCTTGGACAATAGATAATCATGTCGACCAATCGTCAAGCCCTTGGTGAGAACATCTGCGGGCTGTTCATCAGTAGACAAATGATGGGTGGAAATAAGTCCTTGTTGCAGTTTTTCACGAACAAAGTGGCAGTCTATATCAATATGTTTGGTCCTTTCATGAAACACAGGGTTGGCAGCAATCTGTAAGGCTGACTTACTGTCGCTGTGTACTGGAATGGGAAGCGTAAGAGGAATTGTCAGAGTTGAGAACAAACCAGAGAGCCAAACTATTTCAAAGAATCGCAGGTTAGGCTACGATATTACGCCTCACCAACTTCGAAACAGGATTGCTTCTTTGATTTCCAGGAAATGAGGGAATTTCCAAAGAAGACTAGATAGCTGGATCGACCTTCGTGTGTCAGGTGAAGCCCAATCAAGATCACAATATGCGGTGAGGGCGGTGTTGCTGTAAGACATAAGAAGACCTGCACTGAGCTGCTTTGTATCGAACCACTCTTTGTGCTGCCAAGAGATGGGAGGTCTTTGGGTGCTTCATAAATTGGCTAAGGCACTGGACAGCAAAGGATATGTCTGGTCTGGTGTTTGTCAAGTAGAGTAATCTGCCAATAAGTCTCTGATAACTAGCTGGATCATCCAACAATGCATTTTTGACATTGGAGGAGTTACCAACTGTAGAGGAATCAGCAGCAAGGTGATGGTCATACAATGTAGAAGTCAGCTTGACATTAATCTCCAGGGGTGATCTCGCAGGTTTTCCAGCAGACAAGCCAAGATCAGAAATTAGTTCAACAGTGTATTTCCTCTGGTGCATCACTATGCCACTGCTATTTCTAGCAAATTCGAAGCCTAGGAAATATCTCAAGCAACCCAAGTCCTTGATTTTAAAATTCTGTTGTAGACTCAGTTTTGTTTCTTGAATGAGAGCCTCATCATTTCCAGTAATGAGCAAGTCATCTACATAAATGAGTACCACCACGATTCTGTTATCCACCTTCTTGGTAAGTAAGGAATGGTCAAGTTGACTCTGAGAGAAACCTGAAGCTTGCAGGGCTGTAGTCAGCTTGATGTTCCACTGCCGAGAAGCTTGTTTTAGCCCATATAATGACTTGATTAGCTTGCATACCTTCCCTTGTTGTTGATCGAATCCCTGAGGCATGGACATATATACCTCCTCATCAAGATCACCTTGCAAGAATGCATTATAAACATCCATTTGGTATATATGCCAATTTCTGGAAGCTGCCACTGAAATAACTGCCCTCACAGTTACCATCTTTGCCACTGGTGAGAAGGTATCTTGATAATCAACTCCTTCTTTTTGGTTGTAGCCCTTGGCCACAAGCCTTGCTTTGAATCTTTCCACTTCACCATTTGCCTTATACTTGATTTTATAAACCCACTTACATCCAATGGCCTTCTTGTGAGCAGGAAGATTTGTCACTTCCCAAGTCTTGTTACTCTCTAAAGCCTGCATCTCAACATTCATAGCCTCGACCCATCTGGTGTCTTTTACTGCAGTAGAATATGAACTTGGCTCATGTTCAAGTTCAATTTTTGCAATGTAGCTCCTGTATCTTGCATTCAGTCCAGCATAGCTCAGACTATTAGCCATAGGATACAGGCACTCTTGTCTTCCTCCTGTGTCTGCTGTCTGTGGATTTTGAACAAAATCTGTCATCCAAGCAGGTTGTCTTCTGTTTCTGTCTGATCTCCTTAATGGTGGTGGAGATTCAGAAGTTTGTGCATCATCTGTCTGGACAATGGGACTGTTAGTGTCCTCCTGAGATCTGCCTGTGTCTGCTATTGCAGTCTCCTGAGACCTTTCAATTTGTTCTGATTCAGCAGACTGTTTGCCAACATCAGGCTCATAGTGGAAAATATCAGCCTCTGCCTCGTCCAGCCGATGCCAATTCCAGATTGGTCCCTCTGCTTGAAAGGAAAGATATCCTCATAGAAAGCAACATCCCTGCTTACAAATAAGACATTGTTAGATAGATTTAAGAGCTTGTATCCCTTCTGTTTAGAAGAGTATCCCAGTAGGACTGCCTTGATGGCTCTAGTGTCAAATTTGTCTGTTTTCACTAGATTTGTAGCATAACACAGACAGCCAACTACTCTTAGATGTGATAGACCAGGTGCCTTCTTATATAGTTTCTCATATGGGGAGATGTTCCCCAGAACCACAGAGGGCAATCTGTTCATAATGTAGACAGCTGCCTCAACACACTCTCCCCAGAACCTGGCAGGCAAGCCACTTTCAAACTTTATGGCTCTAGCAAGCTCTAGTATGTGTCTATGTCTCCTCTCAACCACGCCATTTTGCTGAGGACTGTATGGGCAAGATGTTTGGTGTATAATGCCTAATTGTGCAAATAGATCCCTACAGGAGTTGTTTATGAATTCTGAACCATTATCAGACCTGATGCACTTGATTTTGGAACCAAATTGTGTTCTAATTAGTAGACATAAACCTTTGAGTACAGTAGGGACATCTGATTTAATGTGCAAGAGAAATATCCATGTCCATCTAGTGAAGTCATCTACCACAGTAAGAAAGAATCTCATACCATAATAAGTAGGAACTTTGTATGGTCCCCAAACATCAATGTGTAACATATCAAATGGAAGTATACTTATACTTTGACTAGTAGGAAAAGGCAATCTAGTTTGTCTTGCCATAGGGTATATGTCACAGTGCTGAATCACAAAGTTAGAATTATTACTAAAGGCATTTATTTTCCTAAGAACACTCATTGGTACATGTCCCAATCTCTTGTGCCACAGATCGCTTTCACTTCCCTACGTCGTGCTTTGTCATATTTGATTTAATCACATCGCCCCTCCTCGCTTCCTTTGTAATCCAGTACATACAGTCCATCAACCTCTCTACCAATCTCCTTCACCTTCCCAGTGAGGAGATCCTGCAGTACAAAGAAGTCAGGAAAGAACCTAACACTGCAATTGAGTTCCTTAGTCAATTTTGACACTGAAAGTAAGTTAAATTGAAAACTTGGCACACACAACACATGCTTTATAAGTTCACCTCCTCACACCTACATTCTCCAAAGGTGTAATCGAGCACTCCTCCATTTGGTAGTCAGACTGGCCCGAATTGATAGTTGACCAGTTAGACCGTGAGTCTCTATCATATTGCTGTTTTTAACCATATGATTGGTAGCTCCTGAGTCTACTATCCAGGGACTACTAATCCCTTCATTATAGTTACCGCCATACGCATCGTATCACCAAAGATGGCACCTGCACTGATCCCTTAACCTGGTTGGTCATAAACAGCATCATCTCTAACTTGTCTGGAGTGCAAGTTCTGATTATCTGCTGGAGTTGCTGCTGTTGATACACAGAGAGTTGGTTGTTGCCTGCATAATATCTCTGATTTATTTCACCATCTACAGAACCACCATGATTGGCACCATACCCCTGCACATGCTGCTGCTCCACCTGAGGTACCATAACAGTATTAGCCTTACTCTTCCCTTTATAATCAGAAGGGTATCCTATCAGCTTATAACACTTCTCCTGGGTATGTCCCTGCTTCTTGCAAAAATCACAAAAGTAGAGCAACTTATGGCATCCTTCTTTACTATGTCCCTTCATGTTGCAGTGATCACAAAAGGCAAATTTCCTATTCTTTCCAAATGATGCCCTGCTGGTCAGTGCTAGATTATCAACAGAATTCCCTAAAGAGGAAATATTCTTTTGGCTTTCATCTTGGGCTATCATGGCAAATGCTTGGTTCACACTAGGTATGGGGGACATCAATAGGATATGGCTCCTTGCTTGATTGTATCCATCATTCAATCCCATAAGAAACTCCAGCGATCTCTGATTTCCCAGATGCAAGATGTATTCCCTGGGATTCAGGCAGTCACATGTAGGTGGTGGGATAATTGCGTCCATCTCATCCCATAGGTCTTTCATTCTCGAGTAGTATTGGGATACTGGTGAGGTCCCTTGAGTTAGCATTGTCAACTCCTTCTTTAGCTGGAAGACTCTTGAGAGATTGATCTTGTCAAATCTCTCCTTGAGATCCTTCCAAACAGCTGCAGCACTGGTACGATACAGAATCCCACTCAACAAGTTTTTATCTACACTTCTCATTATCCACGACATTACCAGAGCATTGCACCTGTCCCACTGTCTAATGTGAGTAGGTCCATATGTGTCGCGCCTTATAGATCCATCAATAAATCCAATTTTATTTCTCGTTAGTAACACCAACTGCATAGCTCTGCTCCAGAGCGTGTAGTTCTCCATACCTACCAACTGAATCTCAATCTGACAAGACTCATCAGACGGTGAACTCGTAAACAGAGGATGATTGTGGTCAATGGTATCTATATTAGAGGTTGAACTCTCTTCTAGCACAACGGAAGGTGTTGTTGTAATGTTCTCCATATCCGCAGAAACTCAGATCCAATGTAGATCAAAAAATCACAATGACAAATATCGCAATCGATAACAGAATCGCATAAAATTCCCGAACTGGATAGCTCAGTGTAGGACAAGCAAATCACAAGTGATATAAACGAATCAAATGACGAAAATAAAGCAAATACGAAATTAAAATCGATTTGTAACCACTAAACCTCGCAAGTGTTGAATCTCTCACCCTCGCCCTTGAGACAGAGTGACCTCTGGATTCACCTTGCATGGCTCTGATACCATGTTAAAAGTACGAATCTAAACGAACAATTGGTTGCATCCATCTTCGAAGATGGAGCACTGTGACTGGAAGTCGAGAGAATTGGAAGGAAGAGGCGGTGCCGTGATTTTGTGAAATCTTTTCATCGCTTTCATTCATAACCAACGAGTATTTATAGGTAAGGCTTTGCGTGGCTAGCCTTATTACAAACATAGCCAAATATCAAAAAGAGACTAGTGCTACAACTTAAAACTGAAATAACAAAGAAAGGAAATGTATAAGGAAATGTATACTGGCTGTATACCAATGTATATGCCTACGAATCTATACTATCTTCAACAGTTTAACCTCATATTTTACATGCCATCTTTTTATAAGATTAAACTCTACTGAAACTCTGTCGGATTTTCTAGCTTTCCGAAAGAGAGTTACATCACATTCTCTGATTTGCGAATCGAGGACGATTTATCGCGCACTCGTAATATACAATCAAAGATTGAAGATTTGGAAGCTGCTCTAACTGTAAGTGTTCTCATCGACGCATTACAGTCCTTAAATATTTTACATTGTTGTAATCATCCTACAGTTCTGCCAAAATCGAATTTGAAACATAAATTTTCAAATTCCGCTGCATGTACGAACCCGACAAAACCCCTACACATATTTTAATTTCATATCTCATGTGAAACTCTTATCAATACTTTCATTTGTACATTGTTTGTGTCTTACTCTTATCTCTCGTACTATCAGATTTTTGTCATTCTCATATTACTCAAGGCCTCCTAGGGACATCACTTAAAAATATATTTTTATACGGTCATTATATCTTTCTTTCGTGCATATCTTGATTTTATTAATAACTTTTGGATTTATATCAAATCAACGGTAGAAAGAGTTTATTAGTATCTTGTAGATATATAATTTATTTGCTTCTTGTCTTAGCTCATAATTAAGCTAGTTTAGTTCTAAATTAAATGGCTTAATTAGTACGTAATTATCTTTACATAATTGTGACTTAGAGCACATCAAAATAAGGTTCGGATTATGTAACGTTCTTTTTAAAGAAGACAAATCACTATTAGAAATAAAGAGTTTTTCTACTAATATTCAGTGGAAAATTTTTGCTATAAAATATGATTTTCTCACCTCATTCCCATCGAACCAGTTCACTGGGAAATCACTGAAAAAACGTATGTGGGAAACAGGTTCCCATTGAAACACTGAAAAACTTTCTAATTTTTTCGTGTATTTAAATTACTATTTACGTTTTTCCATCGATATTCAGTAAAAATAGTCACTGAACATTTTTCAGTGAAAAACTCAAATGGGAAAATAGTGATTTTCTAGTAGTAAATAGAGAGATTTTTAAAGATACACTTTATGATTCATGAAAGTGTTTAACCTATACTAAAGATTTAGAATCTTTTACTGTTAAGATGCAGCTGTGTGTAAGAATCGAAGCTTCTAGGGTTAACAATGGTGGAAGAAAGGAATGGAAGACATGGGAACTTTGTGAAAGCTTTCCTTTATTTCTGCAAAATTGAAAATGAACGATGACTGCACTATTACAATGTATAGCTTGAGTTTGCTATAAGGGTAAAATAGTAAAACCCCAAGTAAGGGTAAAATAGTAAAATGCTAAGTAGTAAGGGTAAAATAGTAATAAGCTAAATAAAGATTTAACTACCCTCAACACCCCCCCGCAAGCTAGGTACTGAAAATAAGTTCTTCAGACCGAACTTGGATAGCAAATAAGAGTGATGCCCCTGAGTCGCGCCTTCAACACATCGCAGTTGATTCGCAGAGGAATATAGGCGGTAAATCGACTGATGTATCTTCTCCCGGATAAAGTGGCAATCAATGTCGATGTGCTTCGTACGTTCATGGAAAACAGGATTCGCAGCAATCTGGATTGCGGACTTGCTGTCACAGTGCAGGGGAATCGGCAGAGGCAGTGAAACAACAAGTTCTGCAAACAAACTAGACAACCAGACCACCTCTGCTACAGCAGAGGCCATGCTTCTGTATTCAGCCTCAGCCGAGCTCCTGGAGATAGTCTGTTGTTTCTTCGATTTCCAGGATATAAGAGATGCACCAAAGAAGACCAAATACCCCGTAACAGATCTCCTTGTGTTGAGACATGACGCCCAATCAGCATCACAATAAGCAGATAATCGCGTAACCACCAGAGACGTAAAATTCCCAATCCAGTGAGCTCGCTTAATGTATTTGACTACATGTCTTGCCGCCAGATGAGAAGTCTTGGGAGTTTGCGTAAATTGGCTCGTGTTCGACAAAGAAAGGCAATGTCTGGCCTAGTATGAGTCAAGTATAGAAGTCGACCAATCAGTCATTGATAGCTGGCTGGATCATCCAAAAGGGGATCATTTTGCACACAGGCAGAGGAATCAGGAAGTACATGTTGATCAAAAAGAAAGGAAGTAAGCTTGACATTCAATTCCAAATGGGAACCAGCAGGCTTGCTCCATGTGAAACCCAAATCAGCAATAAATTCCAATGCATATTTACGTTGGTGCATTACAATGCCAGTGTCATTCCTGGCAAACTCCAGACCAAGAAAATATCGTAAATCCCCTAAATCCTTGATTTTGAAGTTCTGTTGAAGCAGGAACTTGGTCTCCTGGATGAGAAGTGGATCATTGCCTGTAATGAGTAAATCGTCCACATAGACAAGAACTACAACCAAGTTGTGAGCATCCTTCTTGGTAAACAGGGAATAGTCCAGATAACTTTGGACAAAACCAAAAAAGAGTAAGGCAGTGGTCAACTTAATGTTCCACTGTCGAGAAGCCTGTTTCAGTCCATAGAGGGACTTCAATAATCTACAAACCTTCCCTTGCTGATTGGTGAAACCCTGTGGCAGTGTCATATAAACCTCTTCAGTGAGATCACCTTGCAAGAAAGCATTAAAGACATCCATTTGATATATATTCCAGCCCTTAGCAGCAACTGAGATGACAGACCTGACAGTGACCATCTTTGCCACAGGGGAAAATGTATCCTGATAGTCTATGCCTTCCTTTTGATTATACCCCTTTGCCACAAGCCTTGCCTTGAATCTCTCAACCTCACCAGATGCCTTATACTTGATCTTAAACACCCACTTGCAACCTATAGCCCTTTTGTCAACAGGGAGGTCCATGATTTCCCAGGTATGGTTGTCCTCTAAAGCCTGAATTTCAGATTTCATGGCCTCTACCCATCTACTATCTTTCACTGCTTCATTGTAGGATTGTGGTTCACACTCTTCTGATTCCTTGACTAAAAAACTTTGATATGTTGAGGATAATCCTGCATAGCTGAGAGTTGCAGACAGTGGATACAAACATGTCTGCATGCTCTTTGAATCTCAGAGGTGAATAAAGTCCTTCATCCATGTGGGGGGTCTCCTAGTCCTGTCAGACCTCCTTATTGCTGGAGTCTGAGCAGTTGGAGAAATAGGCAAAGCAGCAACCTCAGGATGAGGAAAATCTGAACCATCTACTATGGTTCCATCTGCAACAGCATCTGAATTATCTACTGTGGTTCCCCCTGCAACAACATTTGTGTCTTCATACTGAGCTGTTGATTTGTTTGCCCCATCTGACTCAATAGTTTGATGGCCTCTACCATCCATATAATCTTCAGAGAATGAAGGAACAGGGCTGCTAATATCTGGAATAATGTCCTGCTGTTGGTCTCTGAAGGGAAATATATCCTCATAAAATGCCAGATCTCTGCTCACAAAGATAGTATTGTTAGTGAGATTGAACAACTTGTAACCTTTCTGCCTAGATGAATAACCAAGCAAGACTGATTTGATGGCCCTAGTGTCAAATTTATCTTTCTTCTGTAAGTTGGTGGCATAACAAAGACATCCCAACACTCTTAAATGTGATAGATTAGGAACTCTTCCATACAACCTTTCATATGGTGAAGCATTTCCTATTACTACAGATGGGATCCTATTAATCACATACACAAATGCCTTCACATTCCCTGCAATTTGGATGGTAACCGACTCTGAAATTTGATGGCTCTGGCAATTTCTAATATGTGTCTATGTCTTCTTTCCACTACTCCATTTTGTTGAGGAGTATGTGGACATGAACTCTGATGCACAATCCCTAGCTGTGTAAACAGCTCACTACAAGATCTGTTAAAGAACTCTGAACCATTATCTGACCTAACACTCTTAATACATGCACCAAACTGATTTTTAACTATTGTACTAAGATTCTTAAGAATGACAACAACATCAGATTTAACATGAAGTAAGAAAATCCAAGTCCATCTAGTATGGTCATCAACAACAGTCAGAAAATATCTCATACCAGTATAAGTGGGAATCCTATATGGTCCCCATACATCAAGGTGTAACAACTGAAATGCACTATTAGCTCTACTACTACTAACTGGAAATTTCATTCTGGTTTGTCTTGCCATGGCGCACTCCATGTTGTTGTATTGTGAAGTTAGACTTATTTTTGAAAGTGTCTATCTTTATAATAACACTCATTGGCACATGCCCTAGTCTCCTGTGCCAAAGACCTGCATTCAGCTCATCTGCTGTCACAACTGCAATGTGTGCCTGTGTCTTCATATAATCCAGACTTCTTCCCTTTGACTCCAACATGTACAAACCATCTACTTCTCTACCAATCTCCTTCACCTTCCCAGTGAAGAGATCCTGTAATACAAAGAAGTCAGGAAAAAACCTTGCACTACAGTTCAATTCTTTTGTTAGCTTTGAAACAGAAAGCAAGTTAAACTTGAAGCTTGGTACACATAGCACATGTTTGATGAGGTCACCTCCAGTTAACCTGCAGTTTCGACCAGGTGATGGAAGCAAGATCACCAAAGGCTGAACTTTCACTGCATTCTCTAATGTATCAGGTTGTTCAATCATATTTCTATCACTTACCATATGGTTAGTTGCTCCTGAATCAACTATCCAGGAACTTTCTTTGTCAAGTGCAAGTTTACCTGCCATATGAACTTTATGAACTGGTGGAGGACCATATTGTGGTCCTGTTTCCATTGGATACACCACAACTTTTATCTCCTCAAGCTTCTCTGGGGTATATGTCCTCAGCAGGTAATTGAGATGCTTGCTGTCCCGGGATAATCGTCGCATCCTCCAGATCCTTCCAATTGGGGCACATTTGTCATGACTGCATTAACCTTCTTTCTTCCTTTAAAATCTGATGAATACCCTATCAACTCATAGCATTTCTCTTTGACATGTCCTTGTTTATTACAGTGATCACAATACATCAGCTTAAAACAGCCTTTTCTAGTGTGTCACTTCATTTGGCAATAATCACAGAATGTATATGGCCTTCTCTGCTGTTGTTGTTTGTTCTGAGGAAATCGACTTGCCAGTGCAATGCTCTCAGCAGTTTCTCCTCCATACGAATATCCTTCTGCTATATGTTTCTGACTCTCGTCTTGTGCAATCATTGCGTAAGCTTGATTTACACTAGGAGTAGGAGACATCAGTAGTATATGACTTCTTGCCTGATTGTATCCGTCATTCAGTCCCATCAAAAATTCCAAAATCCTTTGATTAGATAAATGCTCTATGTATTCTCTTGGGCTTGTGCAATCACATATTGGTGGAGGAATGATCGAGTCGATCTCATCCCATAAATCCTTCAACCTAGAATAATAACTCGACACAGGCGAGACTCCTTGAGTCAACATTGTGAGTTCTCTTTTCAATTGATAAACTCTAGACAGGTTTATCTTATCGAACCTTTCTTTCAGATCCTTCCATACGGCATAAGCAGTGGATCTGTACAGTATGCTACTCAACAAGTTTCTATTAATATTTTTCATAATCCAAGAGATGACTACAACGTTACATCGATCCCAATCGCCTTACTTGACAGACCGAATGTATCTCGCTTAATTGAACCATCTATGAATCCGATTTTTCTTCACAATGTAACTAGCTTCATAGATCTACACCATAAGGTGTAGTTCTCCATACCTGCTAGCTGAATCTCCATTTGTATTGCTTCCCGCCGTGTCCGAGGCTCAGAACAGGGATGATCAGGGTCCGCTATATTCAAACCAGAGATTTGATCCTCTACTGTGATGCCCGAATCTGCTGCAAATGTGTTGATATTCTCCATAAAATTGTTCAATCGATGTCGCACCTGAAAGTAGGTGATGCGATTGCTAAAACGAGAAAATCGATCAGAATGTCCTAACGTCGCGGCAAGTCAGATTTGACTGCTGCATGTATGTTTCTCTTCGATTCTTCACTGCTGTGGCTCTGATACCATGTTAAGATGCAGCTGTGTGTAAGAATCGAAGCTTCTAGGGTTAACAATGGTGGAAGAAAGGAATGGAAGACATGAGAACTTTGTGGAAGTTTTCCTTTATTTCTGCAAAATTGAAAATGAACGATGACTGCACTATTACAATGTATAGTTTGAGTTTGCTATAAGGGTAAAATAGTAAAACCCCAAGTAAGGATAAAATAGTAAAATGCTAAGTAGTAAGGGTAAATAGTAATAAGCTAAATAAAGATTTAACTACCCTCAACATTTACTAATATTCTACCTTGATCTCACTTATCTCCTAGATCATTCTGCTTATAGTTTTCTGTTAATTGGTTGTTAGCATTAATCACATGGGCTAAGCTTAATTATTCTAATTGCACAACGTCCTAGTACGAACAAACAAAGATTTAGATATATACAATCGAACATACTACATTACGTACCCAGTACAAACTAAGATTAGATTCACTCCGCACCTTAATTACTCATCATGATCAAAATAAGTATCATCAACTAAACAATAAGATATCAAACATGAAAGAATTTTATCATTGGACTTAAAGGGGTCAGGTCAATCTGCTAATCACCCAATTAATTTCTAATTAGAAGGAAGAGAAACTAAGCTTTTCGTACTCAATATTTTAATAAAAGCAATTTGTATGTGTAAAATAAGAATGGTTTACTCTTTACCCTATAGGATTTCCACTATATGAATAAGTTAGGTTATGCTGCTTGAATCTGTGAAATGATCTTTGAAGATGGGAAAGGGTCAAATCGGATTAGGCAAATTAAAAAAAGAATATTAGTAGTAGCTTTTTAAAACATCACATCAAGTTAGTTAAAGCAAAAGTTACCCATGATATTCTTGATAGGACAATCTACCGCCCTAAAATCAACCGAGTTATGAATTATTCTTGATAGGACAATCTACCACCCTAAAACCAACCGAGTTACATTCATAACTTATTCTTCATGTATACTATTTTGTCTTTCTGTGGATAGAATTTAATACTACTATTTTTAGCAATTGTTATACAAAGAAACTCATTGTATGTGTATGTGTCAAGTAATATAATGAAGAATTTATTCTGTAAAATAAAGAGTTTGTCTAATCTTCTGCTACATACGTCATGACAATGTTTTGTTAAAAATATATTTTTGAAAAAGTTTTATGTAACGTTACAATACATTTTTGAGTTGAAAATATTATATTTATAAAACGAGCTCCTGTTATATAAGCTTTATTTGGTTGGTGGAGGATTGCGTTAATTAATTAGTGCACATAAAAACAAATTAATGCCCAAAAAAAAGAAAAGCAAAGGCATATATCACTGCTTACCAACCTTTTTCTAACAAGATGACATCAAAAAAAGATTGTATATCAGCTTATTTATTACTATATGATTTTAATGTTAGGTTCCCGTACAACTCTATTCTTAGCTAAAAATAATTTCTTTTTCCTTCCAAATTCTTTTGTCTTTATAAGAAAATTGCACAATTTACTAGGTTTTGTCTTGTGATTTCTTGCCAATATAATTTAAGAAAAGCCCTAAACTTCTCTTGTGGTTCCAACAAAAAAAATGAAAAGTCGATTGAATTCAACAGGACAGGTTTTTGGATTTTGTTGTCTTGTAAAGGTTATAACCTCAAAGATTTCGAAATCTTGGGGAAGGGGAGTTTCACCAAACTCCATATCTAGGAAGAACACTGCGTATTGAATTGTTTCACTAAGGCACCAAACAAATATTTCTTTTGTATTTTCGGAAATTGAATTTGTTCTGCATGCCAAAATTTGTACTAATATATTGATTAAATTAAATAGGATCAATTACACTGAACATCCATGTAATATAACTCAATTCGGATACAGAAATCTTGTATTTTAAAATCAAACTTATACAGTTCAAAACACAATAGTATAAACGTTATTCTATAGTATCGGTGTATATACATTAAATTATTTTTTTCTATTTAGTTAAAGTTTCGGACAATATATTGATGATATATGAAAAATAGATATACAATCAAATCACTCGGGAGATGATTGCGAGTAACTTTATTTAATAAGTATTGATTGGTAAATAACCATTTATAACATGTTAAATCATACAAAAAAATCATTACACTATAGATACAAATATCTTCTATTGCATAGTGAGAAAGAAAGAGCAGAGTAAAGTGGACAATGAAAATCTTCATACTTATTAATTATTATATGAAGACTCTCACGAACATATTTCACTGCGATTTACAAAAGACGAATTAGGAACTACTGTTCACTATGTTTCTTCTGATATGATATATACCGTATTGTTCTGTCCATTTCATACTACAGTGAAAATAAACAACCAAAGAGATTAAAAATAAAGATAATGGCAACAGTGAGTGTCATTTTTGCACTACTAGACAAAAGAAAAAATGATAAAATAAAAGCCACACCACTTTTCTTGGGGTTTCAAAGCATATAATGCATTTGTCATGAATATGCTACAAACAGTTATACCCAAAAAAAACACTAACTCTACTGAGCTTCCATACCACTCCATGCAAGTAGCTAGCTCATGAATTGTTAAAAAAAAAGTATTTTGCACTCCAGATGAATACTAGTAACTAGTAAGTATGATTTTTCTTGAAAAATGTAGGTTAAGGCCTCTTGTCTGTATTATATTTAATTTTGCATAGAAAAGTAGAGACGCATCGGTGCTTTAGCTTTCTTATCACTCGCGGCGGAATCATGATTTGAAGTTTATTATGAGTTTTGAACTTGTCATCGAAGCAAAGCTCGTTGTAATGACTAGATTCACAATTATATGAATTAGATAAAAATTAAAGTGAGTATATATAGTCTCTGTCTTTTGATCATTACATGGTTAATGTTAGTATACTTCTCTATTTAGCAGATAACTAAAATCATCAAGCATGTACTTTCAGGATGTTAAGATTATCTACGACATGTAACTATCTATAGTAATCTTGACGTACGGTAACATAAAAATGCTATAAATAACTTAGTAAAATCAGCTAAATTACAATATTGATAATGTAAAGGGAGCGATTTAAAAAATCGCTCTGACAGACGTAATAAGACGAGTTGAAGGACGACTAAAAATTGTCCCATTTGATCTAAGAGGACGATATTTTACTCAAAGAGGGCGACTACAGTCGCCCTCTTTGAACCGATTTATGATAGTGAAAAAATGGCCAGGCTAGCTAGTTAGAGACATAATTAACCATGGTAAATTTTGAGATCTTTCCGAATGAGATGAGAAACTCTTATTTATTATCTTTTGTTTTTTTTAATGAGGAAATAATTTTTAAAAAAGACTGGTATTTCTTTATGATCTGACAGAATCATGTTTTTTGGGCCATTTTTGACGTTAATAAATTAGGTTTCTTTGGAGAATTGCTGGGTATTTATGGTGACAGACAAGAATTAACATTCAACTTTATAATCATTTGTTAACATACGAAAACTGAGGGAAAAAGTTCAATTAGTTCATCATATTTATAAAGTAAAAAATGTATTTTAGAAAAGGTTTTTATTTTTTCCCTCTTAGCAAGATGGTGACATATGCAGTTAGGACATGTCAAATATTGCTTTCACACTTCTAATGCATTGTCCTATTAGTGGCCGGAACTTGATGAGGATGCAACTAAAGACCAATAAATTACTCTTATTTTTTCCTCGAAACAATAGGCTATATTTTTCTCCACATTCCCTTGGCACCCAAAAAAAAAAACTACTATATAAAAATTAAAATGAAAACATTGAAAATTTAGGTTTTGTATGATAGAAGGAGGATTATAGCCTATCATTACAGTGAAAGGTCACCAAGTTCATTAGTTCTTGACTTTTGTTAATTTTGTTGATGACTGAGGAAATCTTAATGCATGGTTGCCTGGTTGGTAAGCACCAATATTTGAATATTCTTTGACATTAGCCACCTTACTTTTTATCTTTTCTTTTGCTTTTTAGCACCCTGAACATTCTTAACTGGTTCGAAGTCATATGTATTAGTGAATATTAGAGGATATTCGCCATATATTTTATAAATGTGGACCAAATAGGGAAGTGTTTCTGTTTCTCAGAAATACTTCTATAATTATAGGTCAAACACCCTAACAAATTATCTAGAAACAGTTTCTGCTAAACTAATTCTAAGAAACAGAAACACTTTTAAAAAAAATTGGCCAAACAGATCCTAAATGAGAAAGACTCCCAATAAAGATTAATACAATTCTATAATGTGTAATAAGTGTCTGTCCGTGAAATGTATGTAAATGGAAGCACCACCTTCACCCCTCATAAGCCAAAACATGATAAAGCAAATTGGAGGAATTTCGATACATAAATCTTAAAAGTAATTGGATACGTACTGGAGTCAATCAAAGTGGATGACCTTCAACTTGCGCAAAATATGCACAAAAATCTGCATCAAAGTATACGATATTTGTTTGAACTTAAACATGAGAAGAAATGCAATCTAGTAATTGGACAGAAGGCATACCCCACTGTGATACCTCGTGCAAGTTCGAGTTAATGGCCTGAAATAAGTCATTAGCTTCTTGGGTGTAATCGAGGGATTACATTACCCTGCATCACTTAGGTGTAAGGTTTCAATCCCGCAAAAAAGTTCCCTTTTTGAGTCGATTAAGCTCTCTCTTTCATTAGTCACAAATAAAAAAATCTTAAAACACAAATGTACGTCAATGACACCTCAATTTTCGTTATTTTGTATATTAGATTCAATAACAAATTAAGAAGGGAGGAAAAAAAATAGAAACGAGTATAATTGGAAGTGTTTACTTAGGAGCACCATATAGAATATTAGGCCTCTACAACGCTTCAAACGAATTCATATTTGTGGTCACGGCACTAGTATATCATGTCACCTAATGCTAAGGCTAGGCTTGCTAGGAGTTAGAGAGAAGTTTCTCTCACTAGGCGAAAATGCTCTCAACATTTCACCTAGTTGCTCCCTCGCAATCCGCCTCCTTCTACTGATTTCATCTCCGATTCTTACTTCTTGTATTATCACGGATTGTTCTTTGATCGTCTTCATCTCACGGAAGTGTTTGTGTGTGTCCATTTTATGTTAGTTGATGTTGTTAAAGGTAAACTTTCATCTTCTTAGTTCTTCATCTATAACGTTCAAGATTTCAAAGTTTTTATGTAATTGCATTCGGTTTCTCCACTGGTTCCGCCACTAGTGAAATCAACGGGATTTGATTCAAGTGTGAATCATCTTATTTCTTGCCATGGGGAAGATTAAGACGAGCTCTAAGGTCAGCAATGGAGGTGTGGTGAAGTCCAGGAAGAGGAAAAAGGGTAGCACTTCTCCGATTTCTAGTGAAAACTTGCTTTCCGGTGTGTCGGACCCTACTATCACGGTTCATGTCTCACCGGATAATCGTGTCCCTCTCGATAATGTTGTTGATGATTCTACTCTTCAAATGATTCATGAATGATGAAAAAGCGTGGAAGAGAATGAAGTTAATAGTGAAGAGAATAATATCGATGGTGATGAATCCTCCATGTTACCGGTAGTTGCTCCGATTGTGTTTGCTCCAAGTTTTGCTTCGGCAGTAGCCATAAAGCCGTGAATGTTCATGGTATGAATGTTCAAGGTATGAATGTTAACCATACAAATGTTAATGGTGTAGTGAGTACTATTAACAATGAATCTTCCAATTTTTCGATTATAATTACGGCGGTGGTGGCTTCTAGTGGTTTTCCGGGAGTCACCTTGGATGTTGGAGGGAAGACGGGTCACGTGGGTGGTCCCGGGTTGATGGCGGGTCAGGAGGGTGCTCATGGGTCAAAGGCGAAGTCCATGGGTCATCAGTCAAGGGTTGTAGAATCCAATGGAACATCATTTCCCTTGGACATTGGGAATTCAAGAGTTGCGGAATCCAAAAGGTCACCTCTTCAATCGATACATGGGAACTCAAATGTTGTGGGTCTCAATGGAACATCCTTTCCCATGAACCTTGAAATTTCAAATGTTGTTGAAATCGAAGGGTCTACTCTTCAAAAGAGACATGGGAATTCAAATGTTGTTGAAACCGAAAACTTGAGGACTACGGGAATCAATGCAACGGTCTTTGACAAGTTCAAGGCCCCTAGGAATTCTAATGATGCAGCTACCATTGGAGCATTAAATCCCGTGGGACATGAGTAATTTATGGCAACTATTTCCAATGGTACACGGGTCTTGACTTATTCCGCGAGTGCATCTAATGCACCTATTGAGCGTGCTAATGACTCTCGGGAACTGCAACAACACAATGATCCTAATCCATCCAAGAAAAATTATGTGGGAATCTTCGCGGGTTCGCGTCTAGAAGCAAAGGGAATGAAATTAAAATATGTAGAACAGAAAGGTGATGATGTCGAACTTGATACAGGTGATGAAGTACCATTTGTCAAAATTTGGGGCTATTGCCTTATTGGTTGCTTCACAGGACCTTTTCCGGGCCGAGTAGCACTTGATTCTATTATTAATGGGTGGGGTGTGAAGTGTCGAGTTATTCCTTATGGTCGTAGATGGACTATCTTCCGCTTCATGACGGATGAAGATCTTACAAAGGTGTTCCATGGAGGTTCGTATATGACCTTTGGAATGACTTTGATGTTGAAATTAGTTGACAAAGGAGTTATACTTTCGGATGATCTCTTCACAACCATCCCCGTTTGGGTAATATTTAGGGATGTTCCTCTATCGGTTTGGAGTGCATCCGGCTTGAGCAAGATTGTCTCTCGTGTGGGGAAGTCCCTTTACACGGACCAATTCACCAACGAGAGGTCCAAAATGCACTACGCAAGAGTTTTAATCGAAGTGGATGTTAGTAAAGAGCCGGTCACGGAATTTGGAATGAAATTACCGAGTAATATCAAGTATGTTCAAAAGGTGGATTATGAGAATTATCCTGACTTTTGTTTTCATTGCAAAATATTCGGCCATAATCATTTTAAGTGCAAGAAGTTGGAGAAACAAGTAATGCCTATGGAGACTATGAGCACTCTTGAGCCGATGGTTGTATCGAAGGTAGGAGAAGTTTCGGAAATGATTGGTGTTAACGAACCTTCCGGCCCATTCCAAACCAACCCCTTTTTTTGTACTGGAGCCAGTTGGTAGATCATTGAACCTTGGAGGAGCCGCGGGTGTGACAACTAAAGGACCACATGGTGCACCTTTTATTCCGGGTGCCTTTGGTGGGTCGTTGAACTTTGGAGAAGCATTGGTCAAAGGGCAGGGAGGTGCGCCTCACGGTACGCCTACTGTTCCAGGGGCCCTTGGTACATCTTTGAAACTTAGGGACATGTCGGGTATGGACAAGCATGGTACGCCTTGTGCGCGTGATGTGCGAGATGCGCAAAGTATTGGAGACCCAAATACTTTAGCTGCTAACAATGCGGATGAAGAATGGCATGAGGTTACCTCCCGAAAGAATACACATAAGTCTTACGGGAAGGCAAATGATATGAGACGCGGGGGAGCCCTTGGATCCTCCTCGGTTTCTAAATGAAGATCTTTTCCTTTTATGATTAAGTTTGAGTTTAGTTTAATTTCTTTTATTGCTTTGCTTTACGTTGAGGCTTGAGAATCCTCAATGATTGATTGTATGTCCCTGATTTCTAGTAATATATTATTCATTTACCCGGAAAAAAAATGTCACCTAATGCTAAGAAATAGGTGGGAACATGGACGTGATATTATTCCACCGAATTATGTTGCAACCCGACTAGGGAAGCAAAAGAGAATGTTGATTCCTTCCACATTTTCACATTTAAATGGAATCGTCTTATTTTTACCAGAATTTGAATGGTTGTAAAATGTTTCTTTCCTTTTGGGGTGGGGGTCGGAATGGACTGTGGAAAGTTTTTGGTGGGTTCGGAGGGTTCTTGTAATAGGTAAAAATTGATGGGATATCCTATTGGACAATGATATGTAACTTATATGTAATTTTTAATTTTTTTTTCACGTTTACCCTGTTTGAAATAACTTCAGATATGTTATGTTTGAAGTTAGGATCAAACAAAGTGTCTGAAATTTCTTATGACTGAAGTTCAATTAGAAATGGCTGAAGTTTAGACAAAATTGACAAAATTTAAACATGTGACTGAAATTTAGGCAAAATGGCTAAATTTTAGTCATATGTGCTTAAAATTCACGCGAAAATGTTTGAGTTTCATCCATATGGAACTTCAAACAATGTATGAAATTATTTCGAAGTAAATATATAAATTTTTAGGTATGACTTGAATGGTAATCCCAAAATAGGGTATTTGTGCACTTGCGCCATGAGAGATGAAGGTAAACGAAGAAAAAGACCTTTGTTAAAATTGAGTTAGGGAGACCTACTTTTGAATGATGTTTGATGAAATTGCAACTCGATTCCTCCTATATACATCAATCACAAACTAGTTGAAATCTTGTATAAATGCTTAACACCCATTTCACTCCATTTTAATTCATTTAATTCCAATCCTTTCTCTTTAAGAAGGTTAATTACTTCTATCTTGGAAGATATATTAATAACCGCTTCAAATACCCTGCTAATAGAAAAGAACAGACGCCTACAAACAGACCCCAAGCAACGCTTCTTACTTTTAAGACAATTTTTTTCTCTAAATAAGAGGGGAAATGATTATGTATCCTGCTACTTTTAAGAGAGGGGAAATGATGAGACAGACACTATAAGTTGTGTGAACTAACATAAAAGGCGAATGGAAAAAATTTATGCCCTTCAGTTCAACTTTTACACACATACAGAGTCGTGTTTCAACTTTCAACATCTTCTTTCATGCGCACCTGAATACAAACAAATGATGGAACCCGAATAGAAAACCAGGCAAATAAAAATCATTACATGACGCACTTTGCAATGCTTAACCGGATAAAAGATGATCTTGTCACTACTTTGTTATCGCATAATTTACACTCAAAACTGTCTAAATTTCAGTGTCAAAAGAGAACAATTAGACGCATAAGAAAATTTTACGGAACAAGCACCAAAACACCCCCCATTCCAGTAAAATATTAGATTCGGATACAGACAACTGCCACTAAACTGTCGCCAATACTACCTACAGATGCCATTTCGACAAGGAATAGACGTGCAATAAGTACAAGTATGTAATATGTTGAGCTCAAGGAGGTAAAATGGGACGACTTTCTGGATCATATACTCCAGCAATTAAAGCAACAAAAACCCAGAATAAAAGGACACATAGCACAGCCTTTCTTAGGGCCTGGTCACAGGTATAATTCGATGGAATTTCAGTCTGTTCACCTGAATTGAGTGAGGTTAGATCCAGAGGATTGTTAAAATTTTCAGTTATCGCTGTCTCTTGATGGTCATTCATGTGAGTGTTATGCATCTTGGTCATGTCAAAGCTAGCACATCTTGAGCATGTGCACTGCCCGCCAAGATAAGATGGGAGTGTTTGCAAGCACTCAGAAAGAACCTTTTGGTACATTTCCCCTTCAAATCTCAGTTTTTGCCGAGTGACCGGTTTGAAAACCTGTATATTTGTGCAAGAGTAGTTACATTTGAGTTTCCAGAAAAGGAGTTCTATGCAGATCAAGTTGGTCTGACTTCCAATAATAAGAATGAAGCAGGAAAATGAACAAAATAATAATTAGAGAATATATAAAGCTTACTTGCACAAATGTTTGTGCGACAAATCGAACAATGGGTGGAAGGTGTATAATGAATAAACAGCCTAGACGGTTTGGGAAGTGATCTTGCAAAAGAGTAGAACAGGATCTCAGCATTTGCATGGGAAGTCTGAATGGAGTCAGTCCTTCACAGTCTACCAAAACGGTAATTTGAGAATTTTGCTGGTCCACCATATGGAGAACCCCATGCTCCATCTGCGATACTTCATAAAAAAATATCCGTCGTTTAATAATTTGCCTATTTAGAGAAATTTTGACAAGACCTGAGATCAGTTTTAGCTTTGAACATTCTGCATAGAGAAGCTCACATCATAAGCAGATTGATTAAGTGCTAAAAGTAATCCAACTTGATAGGTGTAACTCCTACTTTTCCTGATTTGTTTCTCTCATGATTTATTCATAGCAGAAAATTACTGTCATGACCTTCTTCACTTAGGTTCTTACAACTATTTTGACAAACATGTGCCAAGTATTGCTGCCTCCAATATTGAGAGTAATTGATAGACAGTACCTCCATTATTGTTTTGTTTCCAACTGAAGTAAATATGCAAAGGAATACACATATACTCAACGTAAACAGCTGACCAAGGAACTTCAAAATTATTCAACTGCTGAAAGAAAGTCATTTTCCTATTATGTTGATAGACGAGAATCAGAATGGAAATTTCAGAAAGTTATACATCTAACTAAAGTAAATGCGGGAATCATATTAAAAAATTACGCAGATACCAACTGTACAAGTGAAAGAGCATACCGACTGCTTGAGCGAAGCAAGGTCTGTCACGAGATGGCAAGCTGGTGCATGCTAAGCCAAGACGGACAATGAGGCAGGGCCGATGCTGCATATCAAATCCATGCCAAAAGACCATATTTGACCACACTTCAAGTTCTTGTCTGGAAAGAATTCTGTAAGTCTCTCTCCAGCGAATCGTCTTCTTAACTGAAGAAAGTAAGCGAGTAAAATCTCCATCTGCAGCCGTAAAAAATCGATGGAGTTCCCCTTCATCAATTCTGCATAAATATTATTGTGTCATGTTCACTGCAAAAAGAGAAACCAATTTAAAAAAAATATATATATCTCTGTGCCTCAATTTCTAGTGGCATATATATATGCACCGCATGAGAAGTTTTTGAATGGACAAAAGAATTCAGCAGCTTTTAGATCAACCTGACAATTGAAGGGAATCGGAAATAAAAGCTCATATGATATGAGGACAAAGAAGACGACTCATAAAACTGCAGAACCAAACAAAATCATGATAGAACTAATAATAATAATAATAATAATGATGATGATGAAGAAGAATAATAAGAGATAATTGGCTAAAAAATGAAGAGGAAAGTGGAGTCTTGATAGACAGTGGGTTTTATTGTTTCTTAATTCAAGCAAAAAGTGACAGGTTGGTCACCAAGAGAGACCAAGCAGTCACTCTATGATATTGACGCTTTATTACTGGTATAGATAATCATGCTTAACAGGTATACAGAGAAGCTAGAGCAGAAACTCTCTCCATTTTCTGTTAAGCCTTAAGCCATCTTCACAGTTGAACTGTTAGCTAGCCTTGGCATTAGACTGGGACTAGTTATGGAGTGACACAATTCTTGCACTTGAACATACAACTAACGGTATTCGAAAAAAGTTCTCTTATAGTTTGGTTTCGTAAAATAGATACCTATCTGGCAGGCAAATTCTTTGCTTTTCCAGATCTTTGTAAAGCAAAAGCAGCCAACTTGGGGAAGACAGACTTTGAGAAACTTCGTTGCCGACCCTGCAAAAGCATGTAAGTCGTATAACTCATCAACCACCAATTCAGTCTCAATACCTTGCTCGGAGTTGGCTTCGATGTCTAGGAATAAACCCAACAAGAAATAAATTCAGAAATAATGAAGAGGAGGCAAGTATTTTGAGATATCACACATAAATCCCCTGTTACAGCCCAAAAGTTGGAATCAAGTTCTAACACATTATGGGAATACATATATGATTGATATATCAATTATCCACTAATGATTTCTATGGTGCTACAATTACAGTTCAGACGATTGTTTACTGGATTGCCCGGGTCCTGTGTCAGGTTTGATTATAACTTTTGCATATATAGATCGAGACGTAAGTCGTAACCGGTAGTAACTGTTCATTACACTTTGAACAGCATATCAGGGTTGTACCTTTCAATTGGGATAGGCTGCTCGGACGAGAATTCTAGCTGAGATTCTGAATCAGAATGCAAATCATTGGTGTCCGTGGAAACTTGAGTGATATCTGAGGTATCATTATTGAATTCTGAATGATCAGAAAAAGCTGTAGCGATAGATAGCACTAGTAGTGGCCGCGATAGGATCTAACCATAAAGATATGCTGTAAGTCTGTAATAGTACAACATCCAATGCATGATAGCTGAAGGAAAAGAAACTCTAGAGCACGTTACAATGACAGTCATATTCTCAAGTTCAGCAGGAAAATCAAACAAAATACATGAAATTGACAATGTATGGTAAATTCTCAAAACTCTTTAGCTTCCTCTTGATATTATTTTAAACAAAAGGGGACAAAAACTTAGACAAGCCTGGGAGGCTACATAAAGATATTCTTTCTGCTTGCAGAAAAGCTGTTACATACACAACACAAGTATGCCGTATGCTCATGCTCTGACAGTAGAAACATCAAGTGAGGTTTGTGGTTCAACTTCACATGGAAGAGGATCGCTGTGCAATGGGTTCATGGATTGAATAACAATGGAAAGAAGCACTTGTTCGTGACATTGAATTGTCTCATGAAACAGAAAAATATATCTTAAGCATTCTCTTTACTTGGGACTTGGGAGGGATCAACTACCTGACCCCTGGGATGCATACACTGAAAGAAAGCCAGAAAGGTAATTTAAGTATTATTTAAACCTTTACCACAAATATACTGATGCATGATAGAGAAAGACAAAGAAATTTTCTCTCTATGCATATGCATCTCTTCTTTATCAGCTATATTCGATTGATCCTTAAAAACACAGAAGGGCCTCAAAGGACAATTCTTTTAAGTGCTAAATTAGCTTCCAATTGGCTACTGTATTACCTCAGATAAAGACTACTGTTACCAGAAATATGCTACAGTTAACATTCCATCGTAAAATACATCTATGCCTGGTTCATCCTTGTTTTGAAGCAAATGGAACCTATACAATAGACCAACATTTATCTATGAAATAGTCCCGTTCAAAAGAGCAATAATCTTTGATTTTAATTATAAATTAAGTGGATCTAAAATGTTTTACAAGCATAAATCTATATACACATATAACTCTATTTTGTCTTAGGTTCTTTCTCCTCGACTTGGTGTATAAACCCACAATATAGCAGCACTAAGATGCTCTTATATCAGATGATACATGATCATATACTTTTGTCATGGTTATGAAAAATTGATGCACCTATTGACGGGTAACACAACATTTTCCAGAATGACTGAATGCACCTAGAGGAGTTCAGGAGACAAAATATTAGTACTTCTGAATTGGAAAACTGCATACGAACCTGCATGCCTTCAACCAGAACCCGAAAAGGATTCCACCTTTGCATCCACTTAAGTGGAGGGTAGCACACAACTTGCAGAGCTTGCAGGCCAGACCACACGACTGGACATTTGGACCGTGAGATCCTCCGCACAGCCTCCAAGGCAGCAACTTTAACCAGAAAGAAAACTAGCTGATTACCGTTTCCCCTTCTCTGCTTCCCATATTTTATCAGATCAATCTCTCTTACATTTGCAAAAGAGTTCGAGCCAGAAGAAATGCTGTGCTGTTTAGATTCATTTTTAATAGCGATACCAGTTGTGACCATAGACTTTGTCCCAGGGGTGGGATTAAAGGAGTCTCCCATATGAACCTGATGAGAGATTGGCACAACAGATGGACGAAGAAATGCTAGATATCAGCCAAAAGTTTTACCCGAAAATATGCAACGGTAAAAGTAAAACCACATCTAGTGGATGTTAAGGGAAAGGGAGAAAACAGCGTCATAGCCAATCTTGGATAACGTCACTTAAACTTTTGAAGTAGAGGTCACATATCAAGCATTACCCCTGAAATGAAACATGAAATGGATGACAATTTATCCGAGAACATATCACAGTGATGAGAATTCTAAATCCATACCAAGACCACCAATACAACAGACAAAGTCCTACAAACAAGTAAAGATAGTTATATTTGTTAATAGACACGATCCAGATGTTATTCGTGATAATCGTCACTGTGTTCTCATTGTATGTGAGATACACAGTGATCGATTCTCTGTGTTGGTGAGGATTGAGAAGACAAACTTGTGGAAGCTTTTCTAGAACTTTTATTATGAAAGCTTAAGAGACTAAGTGTTGTGTATGCACTTATTTATACAGAAAATGAAAGAAAGCAATATATATGTGGCCCCAACATGGTCCCACATCCACATCATCTAATTAACATAACTAACCATAACCATAACACTAAATATCACTTATTGTATTAATAACTTCAACACCCCCTCAAGCTAGGTGTGGAGAATAGGTTCTTCATCCCTAGCTTGTAAATGAGATGAGAATGGTGTCCTGGCAAAAAAGCCTTAGTGAGCACGTCGGCAAGCTGATGCAACATGGCTGGTGGAAATCAGACCTAGTTGGATTTTCCCCCGAATGAAATGGCAATCAATTTCAATATGCTTTGTCCTCTCGTGGAAGACAGGATTGTTAGCAATCTGAATTGTCGACTTACTATCACAAGCAACTGAGATGGGCAGCTGCAGTGGTACATCCAATTCTGAGAACAACCCAGTAATCCAAACAATTTCAGTTGTTGCAAGACTCCTATATTCAGATTCTGCTGAGCTACGCGAGACAATTTGTTGCTTCTTGGACTTCCAGGAGATGAGAGAAGACCCAAAATATACTAAGTACCCCGAGACTGATCGCCTAGTACTTGGACATGAAGCCCAGTCTGCGTCGCAATATGCAGACAGAACATTACTCCCCTCTACTGCTATGAATACTCCCAAACCTGGAGCATGCTTTACATATCTCACTACTCTCTCAGCTGCAAACATGTGTGACTGCTTTGGGGCTTGCATAAACTAGCTCAGACACTGCACTGGAAAAGCAATATCTGGTCTAGTATTAGTCAAATAGAGCAGCCTTCCAATCAACCTTTGATATGCTGCTGGATTTTTAGTAATTCATCTGCATTGCTTATCTTCTCAGGCATCAACTGTTGATTATGAGTATCATAAGCAGCAGTAGTGAACTTCACATTAGCCTCTATAGGTGAAGTAACATGTTTGGAACCTGTTAAACCCATATCTTCAATGAGCTCTAAAGAATACTTTCGTTGATGCATTACATATTTACATCCCTTCTTTGTTCCTGGCAAACTCAAAACCTAGGAAGTATCTGAGTTCACCAAGATCCTTGATCTTGAAGTGATGCTGCAAAATGGCCTTTGTCTAATTAATAATCCCCTGATCATTCCCAGTCAGGAGAAGGTCATCAACATATATTAATACCATAGCTATCTTGTCTCCATCCCTTCTAATGAGCAATGAGTAATCGGGTTTGCTTTGAACAAAACCAGAGGAAACCAAGGCAGTTATCAATTTGATATTCCACTGTCTAGAGGCTTGTTTAAACTCATACAGTGACTTAAGCAGTCGACATACTTTCCCTTGTTTATGTTCATCCCTTGTGGCAAGTTCATATACACCTCCTCATTGAGACCCCCCTGCAAGAATGCATTAAACACATCCATTTGCTGAATTATCCATCATTTAGCAACTGCCACAGAGATGACACTTCTAACAGTCACCATCTTAACCACAGGTGAGAAGGTTTCATGGTAATCCACTCCTTCTTTCTGGCTATACCCCTTAGCTACAAACCTTGCTTTGAACCTCTCTACTTCTCCAGTGGATTTATACTTAATTTTGAACACCCATTTGCATCCAATGGGTTTCTTATACTTAGGTAGATCCACTATCCCCCAAGTATTATTGTCTTCTAAAGCCTTGATCTCTGACTGCATAGCCTCAACCCACCTTTGGTCCTTGGCTGCTTCATGGAAAGACTGTGGTTCATGCTCTGCTGAGATTTTAGCTAGGAACTCATGATATTGAACAGACAAACCAGTGTAATTCATCACATCTGACATTGGATATGCACATCCAGCTTGATTGACTGGATGCATGAAGTCCTTCAACCATATTGGAGTCCTCCTCCCTCTGGTGGATCTTCTTCTGATGGCTGCAGTATCTTCATCCTCAGCTACATCACCAGACAGTATTGTGTCCTCCTTGTTAGATTCATCAGGAAGTACCGTGGCATCATTGTTTGAACCTGCACCTGGATCTGCTGGTCCTTCTACATGGACAAGAGTCCTTATATGAGTATCCATTTGTACACTCCCAGCAGGCAGTATCACCTGTTCATCATCAGCACATAAGTCAAAGTTAAAATGTTGGAAAAAATCTGAAGCTCCAGTCTCCTTAATCTGTTGATAAGGAAATATATTCTTGATACTTGTTCATCATCAGCACATAAGTCAAAGTTAAAATGTTGGAAAAAATCTGAAGCTCCAGTCTCCTTAATCTGTTGATAAGGAAATATATTCTCATGGAAGGTCACATCCATGCTAATGAACACAGTCTCATTAGTCAGATCTAATAATTTGTAACCTCTTCTATTTACTGCATAGCCAAGTAGTACAGCCTTGATGGCTCTTGGCTCAAATTTGTCTTTCCTCACCAAGTTGGAAGCATAGCAAAGGCATCCAACCACCCTTAGATGAATAAGTGATGGCACTCTTTTAAATATCTTCTCATATGGTACCCTTTTAAATATCTTCTCATATGGTGAGATGTTTCCCAAGATAACAGTGGGAACTCTATTGATCACATACACTGCAGTTTCAATACAATCACCCCAGAACTTGTCTGGAAAACAACTTTGTATCTTGATGGCCTTTGCTATTTCCAATATGTGTCTATGTTTTCTCTCCACTACTCTATTTTGCTGTGGAGAATAGGGACAAGACTTCTGATGAACAATCCCTAATTGATCAAATAGATTAGAACAACCAAAATTAAGGAACTCAGTCCCATTATCAGTCCTAACTAGGGGTGTACAAAACAGATCGACCAAACCGACCGGAATGGATCGGACCGTCCGGACGGACGGTGGATTCCGTCGGCCTCGGTCCGTCAAAATGGTGGATTCCGGTTTTCCGGTCCGGTCCGGGTAAAAACCGGAATTTTCCGGTCCGGACCGGAATGGACCGGATTTAATTTCACAAAAGTCACACGATACCCGTAGTATCAAAATAGAGTAACTATCTTTTTAAGTAAACCAAAACAATTTCCATACCTTCTTTTTGAACCAACTTAAGACAAAAGCATGCCTTCCTTTTTAAACCATTTTAAGACAAAACCATGCCTTCCGTTTAAACAAAAACACTTTAATTTCTCAAGTCTCTCTCTTTTATAAATCAAGTCCCTTACTTTGGAATTTTAAGAAAATCAAAACTTGTTTTTAATGATCTTTTTTTTTTTTTTATAAATTGAATTTCCAATATTGAAATTGACATTCCCGGATGCGGTGCCACGCAATTTTTACGTTGAAATCAATTGTACATCGTGAGATATTTAGATTTGAAAAGGGGAAAAACGTAACGATTTGGGGGAAAAGTGAAATTGAGGGGCAAGATGGACGTTTTTGGAGAAATCGGAGGAATCAAACTGCTTACTATTGTATTAATAACTTCAACAATATTCCCTTTTGCTATCCATCAAAAGTACATAAAATAGAAAGACCACTCCAGTTCTCAGCTCATAGAGCTTTTTGGAAATAGATCATCCTGTTAATATAAAGGAAATTACACTAGTGCTGCATGTTCAATCAATCAATCTATTAAGCAAGTCTGTGATATGATCCTCTCTATTCGAGCTCATTTCATACTAGTCCTTAGCTGTTATAATCACAAATTCACAACAACACTGTAATCCACTTTTACACAAAAATCACGACGAAAAAGCCCCTCTAATTTCTGAAAATTGCAACCTAATTATAACAAAATCAAGTGAAATCATATCCAGATGCGGAGATTTTACACCCATTGTGCTCAACGCATAGAACTTTTTGGAATAAGACCATCCTGTTAATATAAAGGAAATTATGCAAGTGCTTCATGCCCAATCAATCAAGAAAGTAAGCAACTAAGTCTTAATACACACTAATTGGGGTTAGTTATATGAATCCTCTCTATACTCCGCTCATTTCATACTAGTCCTTTTTATAAACGTGATGTCCGGGCCAACTTGCTCACAGATCAGACACATTTCATACTAATTATAGCTGTTATGATCACAACAATACCGCAATCTACTTTGCACAAAAATCGCGACTAAAGAGCCCCTCTAATTTCTGAAAAAATGCAACCTAATTATAACAAAATCAAGTGAAATCAAATTCAGATGCGAAAATTACAACAAATACTGCTGAACACACGTCAAATATCAATAATCACGTTGACAATGTACAAACATTATATTCACGTAACAGACTAATTCGGGCAACTGAGAAATAAAAATCATATTATAAGAGACAGGACACTAATCATCGAGCATTTGCATTACCGATTTGTGGATCTCAATTTAGAAGAAACTCGATTTTGCCCTCATTTCATACAAATAGGGAGACAGATACTTGTCCGCATGGGCAGGTTTTAAAGGGAATAATTAGAAAAATGGTTAAAATTGAATCTCCTCAGCCGCAAAGTTGGGTTGCTTCTTAAAATAAAAAGAGGGTTTTGTGTGCAGCGTGTTGAAACCATGATTAATTTTTTCACAATTCTGTCGGACCGAAGGTGTGAGGCTAGTGGGAGATGCACATTTTTGGAAAAAAAAAAGGGAGACAGATACTTTATGTGTTTTGACTATTTTGATGTTATTCAAATATCCTTACTGTCGTGTAACTCGTGTTGTTGATAGTGCTACTTAAATGGGACTAATAAAAAGACAACAGAAAATTGAATAAAAGAAGTGGTATGTTGCAAAGTGTATTGAGTCCCGACAAACGTCAAGTTCATTAAAACTTTATGGTTGGGAAGTTTGGGAGTCGCTATATGTCAATTTTTATTTATGAAAACATTTAAACTTATTATTGCAATTTGTTAAATACATTATTTTATTAGAAGAAATATAAAATAAATTTTACTATTTTTTTTATGAATAAATTTTTATCCCAAATAGATCATATATCTACTCTCAACTCTCAAGTGGAACTCTACATTCTGCAGTGTACTATTAACCATGAATCTGGCTGTTTGGCCCAAACTGGACAGCGTCTAAACCAATATCTGTGATAAAAAATAGTTATATTTCTTACAATCCAAAAATTCTTATACTATCAACGAATTTAATGTGATATACATATAGCATGGTAATTATACCTTTATCATTTTACCTATTTATAACGTTTATCATAAGAATTTATTGCTAAATTTTTTAAAGTGATGTCTAAATTTTTTTTATCTCGTGAACGTGTACAAAATTTGGACTTAAAAAACCTATCTGTCAATAATTTATGTGTAAATAGGTTTTATCAGCTTACTGGACGGGGGGAAAATTCTGTTGAACCTTTGATATGCTCGAGGAATGCATGTATGGAGGGCAGAATCAAGGAGCATGGTGAAGGGCTCGATGAAGACGATGAACAGTCTTCTTGGTAAAAGGAAAAGATGGAGAGTAAAGTAAAGGAAGAGAGAAAAAACTTTTCAGAGTAAAATTGAGAACAGCTGTAGTATCATTAATAATGACCCTTATTTCGACTGACCCAATACTTACACATAAATGGGTATTTATACATCTGCCCAATACAGTTATACAAGTGACTATTTTAACCAATATAGTATACAAGTACTCTTTTAAATCTCTTCAGCTCCTTGTAATTGTTTTGTATCTTTAACACTCCCCCTCAAGTTCTTTGGAAGAAATTTGGAAAATGTTCGTGTGAAGCTTGGAGCATAGATGCTGATGTTGAATTTTGTTCAATCCTTTTGTGAGCAGATCTGCCAGTTGATTCACTGTGTGTATATATTTTGTTCTCACCATCCCTTCTTGAATCTTTTCTCTTACAAAGTGTAAATCAATCTCTATATGTTTGGTCCTCTCATGGAATACAGGATTTGCTGCAATTTGCATTGCTGATTTGCTGTCTGAAAATATTGTTACTGGTTTTTCAAAGTTAGTTCCAATGTCTTTCAATAGACCAAGTATCCATGTCAATTCAGCCATTGTACCTGCTAGGCTTCTGTATTCGGATTCTGCTGAACTTCTAGAGATTGTGCTTTGTTTTTTCGACTTCCATGATATAAGAGAATCCCCAAATTTTATTATATAGCCGGTAATTGATTTTCTACAAGCAAGCGTACAACTGCATCACGATAAGTCATATCGCTCGCCTATTCTTTGGACATAACAATACCCTGTCCAGGTTGATTCTTTACATATCTTACAATTCTTAGTGCTGCATTAAGATGTGATATTTTTGGTTGTTGTAAAAATTGACTAAGTGTTTGAACACTATAGGATATATCAGGTCTAGTTATTGTTAGGTACAGTAGTTTTCCTATTAACCTTTGGTATGCATTTACATATTCTATTAGACCATCTTCAGATGTGCATTTATTCTTCCCTGCTTCCTGTTGACTTTGAATATGTTCATCATATTCTCTTGTGGTTAATTTTATGTTGCAATCCATAGGTGTATTAATGGGATTAGCTGCTCCTAGTCCTAATTCAGAAATGAGTTCTAGAGTATATTTTCTTTGGTGCATTAGAATCCCCTTTTTTGATCTTGCAAACTCTATTCCTAAAAAATACCTTAGTTCTCCTAGATCCTTCATCTTGAATACCTTTTGTAAAGATTGTTTTGTTTCTTCTATTAACTTCAGATTATCTCCTGTAATAAGCATGTCATCTACATATACTAATACCACAACCACCCTTGTTCGATCGTTTATAAAAAGTGAATGATCATATTGAGATTGTCTAAACTGCATATGTATTAGAGCCTCTGTTAATTTGAAATTCCACTGTCTAGGTGCTTGTTTTAGTCCATACAAGGATTTGACCAACCTACATACTTGTCTCTCCCCCTGGCTGGTGAATCCTTGTGGTAACTCCATATAGATTTCATCATGTAGATCTCCTTTAAGATAGACATTATATACATCCATTTGGTGTATGTGCCACTTTTTGGATGCTGCTATAGATATAACAGTTCTAACAGTAACCATTTTAACAACTGGAGAGAAGGTTTCATTATAATCTATTCCTTCCTTTTGACTATATCCTTTTGCTACTAGCCTAGCTTTCAGCCTTTCAATATCACCTGTAGTTTTATAATTTATTTTATACACCCATTTACACCCTATAGGAACCTTGTTTTCTGGTAAAGTTACAATGTTCCATGTTTGATTATCTTGTAAAGCTTGAATTTCTGACTTCATAGCCTCTACCCACCTAGGATCTTGTGAAGCCTCCTTGTAAGTTTTTGGTTCAGTTATTTCTGAGCTAACTGTTATAAAGGCTTTATAGGCTGAACTGATGTTGTTGTAGGAAATATAGTTAGCTATAGGATATGGTGTCTTATTTTTGGTAACAAAGTCTTTAAGCCAAATAGGAGGTTGTTTTGTTCTTGTAGATTTTCTTGCAGCTTTATCAGACTGAATTATTTCTGGAGTTTGTGTTGTATTTTGAGGTATATCTTGCATTCTGATACTATCAATATTAGTATTGATAAGATTCTCTGGTGTAGTTGTAGAATTAGGGTTGTTGACATTTAACCTATTATTAGAGGTATTATTAGTATTGTTGTGATTCTGGTGTGTACTAGTTACTGGTGTGTACACATCAGATACAGTATATGAACTAGAGTTGTCCCTAAATACTGACTTCTTTGATGCCTCAGTTTTGAAAGGAAAATTCAGTTTCCCTGAACACTACATCTCTATTGACAAAAAATATTTCTTTTTCTATGTCATATAAGACATATCCTTTCTTAGTTTCAGAGTATCCCATAAATATACATTTCCTGGTTCTAGACTGCATCTTATCAGTAACAGATGAATCTTTGGCAAAACACAGACACCCTAACACTCTTAAGTGATACATGACAGGTTTCTTATTGTACAATTTCTCATAGAGAGTCTTACCAGTCACAGAGGAGGGTAATCTGTTTATTATGTACATCTTTGTTTGAACACATGCACCCAAAATTTTATTGGTATATGTCCTTGAAACCTCAAAGCTCTTGTTATTTCAAGTATATGTCTATGTTTCCTTTCTGCCACCCCATTTTGCTGAGGTGTGTATGCACAAGATTTCTGATGTATAATCCCTAACTTAAGTAACAGATCAACACACAGTTCATTGACAAATTCAGCACCATTATCTGTTCTGATCACTTTCACTGTTTTACTAAACTGAGTTTGGACAAAAATCAAAAAATACTTTAAAACAGTACTAACATCTGACTTAAGTTGCAACAAGTATATCCAAGTCATTCTAGAGTAATCATCTACTATTGTAAGAAAATATCTTTTCTCATCATGAGTTGGTATTTTATAAGGACCCCATACATCCATGTGAACAAGATCAAACTCTTTATTACTATATGTATTACTCAACTGAAAGGGTAATCTACATTGTTTTGCACAAGGACATATATCACAATTTTTTATACTTCTAGCTATGTAATCAGAACTTGCTCTAAGTATCTTACTTAACACACCACTAGAGGTATGTCCAAGTCTTTTGTGCCACAAATCTAATTGTTCTTCAGAAACTTCTTTAGACTCAATATCTTCTTTTACCCCTAAGCCTATCTTCATTGGTTCACTTAACAGTTGTGATGAAGGCTGATTCACCAATATGTATAAACCATTCTGTTCTCTACCAATCTCCTTCACCTTCCCATTGTAAAGATCCTGAAAAATACAGAATTCTGGATAAAAACTTGCTGCACACTTAAGTTGTTTAGTTAGCTGAGACACAGACATTAAATTGAACTTAAACTGTGGTATATAGAAGACATTATGTAGTGTACTTCTATATGAAATGTTACTTGAACCAGTGTGTGTTATCTTTACTGTTTCTCCATTAGGCAAATGTACTTTCTTTGAATCAGAAAAGTCTTGTATTTTGGCAACATTATCTATGAGTTTTAAATCTGAAACCATATGGTTAGTGGCCCCTGTGTCAATTATCCACTGTTTTACTATTGTATCTACTTGCAGAGCTTTATGACTGAAGGAGTTAGAGTCAGATATACCTGCAGCAGCAACATTTGAAGAAGAGGATGATATATTTCTGTTCTGACTCTCTGTGTGCTGATTCTGGGTCATGCTTTGATTCAAAAGCTTCACTATCTGATCATATTGGTCGGAGGAAAACTTGGGTGCTCCAGTCACTTGCCAGTTGCCTGAATTTGCATTCTCACAAGTAGACCCAACATTTATGATATCCCCTTTGTATTTTTTACCAGTCACATCATAATCTTCAGTACTAACATTATGAGCAGCATACTCCTTTCTTTTGGACCTGAAATTAGGGGGATATCCCACCACCTTATAACACTTCTCCTTTGTATGCCCTTTCATTTTGCACACCTCACAGTACAAGTTATAATTATTCTTTTTCCACTGTGAGTTAGAATTGGAACCAGCATTATAACTCCCTTTTGAGTACATAGCAATTGGATCATGTCCAATACCCTGAGTGAACTTCCCAGGTCCCACTCCTAAGAGCCCAGCCGACCTTGCAGTGATGGATTGTTGACTCTCATCACTTGTTATCATGGAGTAGGCCTTATTGACAGAAGGGAGATGGGTCATCAATAGAATTTGACTCATTGCTTGCATGTAGTTCTCATTTAGCCCCATCAAGAATTGGTATAGCTGTTGTCTCTGAAGGTATTCCAAGAAATCTTTGGACTTAGGACATCCACAACTAGGTGGAGGAGCCAAGGATTGGAACTCTACCCAAAGACTCTTTAACTTCGTGAAATACTCAGACACACTGGAGGTTCCTTGTACAAGAGTAGAAATCTCCCTATGAATGTCATATGTTCTTGAACCATCCACTTTATCGAACCTTTCTTTTAGATCTCCCCAGACTTCACATGCTGTTTCAGCATACAAGACTCCACTCAACACCCCCCTGGACACTGAATTCATGAGCCAAGATTGGACTATCGCATTGACCCTGTCCCACTGATCCCATAGATCTTCTCGATAGAACTCTTCTTGCATTTGCCATTCACAAACTAGGAATTCAAGAGAATCAAGCCAAAAGAATATCTCAGATATTTTCCAAAAAAAAAAACCGCTTTTACAGGAATGAACAGATCGATGTTTTATTACCAAGAAATCGAAATTTCAAACATGCAATATATCAGAATAGAGAATCATAGTAGTGGGTCGGAAATTTTTTCTCAAGAAATCGTACTTTCGAACATGCAATATATCAGAATAGAGAAATAGAGAATCAGAGTAGAGTATCAGGAATTTTCCCAGAAGAAGACAGTTAGAGGGAAAGAAAAACAAAAAAAAAAATTGCACAAGCCTTGTTAGAACTCGATCGAATTGTGCTGTTCATCGCTGAAGTCCACCTGACACAGTGGCTCTGATACCATGTTGAACCTTTGATATGCTCGAGGAATGCATGTATGGAGGGCAGAATCGAGGAGCATGGTGAAGGGCTCGATGAAGACGATGAACAATCTTCTTGGTAAAAGGAAAAGATGGAGAGTAAAATAAAGGAAGAGAGAGAGAAAACTTTTCAAAGTAAAATTGAGAACAGTTGTAGTATCATTAATAATGACCCTTATTTCGATTGACCCAATACTTACACATAAATGGATATTTACTGCCCAATACAGTTATACAAGTGACTATTTTAATCAATACAGTATACAAGTGACTCTTTTAAATCTCTTCAGCTTCTTGTAATTGTTTTGTATCTTTAACAAATTCAGCTACCTGGGAGAGATGAGATCACATAAGAGTAACGTGACACATAACCTGTTCAAATGATGCACCACGTACACGTGTTCAAAACCTTTCAGCTCCAAGTACCACGTGTGTTGGCAACATATAAAGGCAGCCAATAACGAATCTGCTTGAAAAACAAAAGGCCTAAAATAGTGATAAACGAGAGGAAAAAATTAAAGAAGAAAGAATGGCATCAAATCTGGGGCCTGCATTTGCTTATACAGTGGTGTATTGTAAAGATGTTACTAAATCTGTAACTTTTTATGCTAAAGCCTTCGCTACAACGTTCGTCGCTTAGACGAAAATCGCAAGTACGTTTTCCGTCCTGCCTATATAGTCATCACCAGTAAATTCTGTTTGATTTTGCCCTTGTTTTGTGATGTTCGATTTGATTTTAGGAGAATTGTTTTCAGGATGTTGGATGAAAATCGATTGTATAATTTAAGCATTTGGTTTTTGATAGAATATTTCTAAAATTGTAATTAGAAAATATAGTCCAATTGTAATTAAGAAGATTAGTTATCTAATTTGTAAAAGAGTAAAAAGAGTCTGTTACTCGTAGCCAAATGAGTATTTTTAAACTTAAACGACATTTTAATATAAATTCTAATGTCACTAAATCACCCCTATCATGTAAGGCAACCCCTATCACGTAACCCGGTGTCGTGTCTGCCTTTCATGACTCGAATTGAAAAATGGTCGAATGATGAATTTAATGCTCTTATTGGAAATAAGACGTGAGACTTGTTGCCTCGTCCGCTCGATGTCAATATTATTCGTTCTATGTGGATTTTTACTCATAAAGAAACTAGCGATTCTCTGTTATGCATGTGGTCTATTTTTATCACAGAAGAAATATGCGACTGAGATCATTGGGAGAGTCATGTCATCTTCTACTTCGATTGATACCAAACTGAGTGTTAATTCTAGCACATATCCCACCAACTATCGCATTCTTGTAGGGGCTCTTCAGTATCTTACTTTTCTGAAACTCGACATTACTTATTCGAGGGACGAGCACATGCATACGCTCAAACGCATTATACGGTACATAAGGGCACATTTGACTATGGCTTGCATTTATATCCATCATTCGTTTCTACTCTCGTATCTTATACAGATGCTGATTGGGGTAGATGTCTAGATAACAGACGTTCGACATCTGGTTATTGTATGTTTCTTGATGATAACTTGATCTCTTGGTCGGCAAAATGTCAGACTACTTTATAGCGATCCGATGCGGAGGTCGAGTATCGATGGGTAGCCAATGTGGTGTCTGAGTCATGTTGGCTGCGTAATCTTTCTATTAGAGCTTCACTTTCTTATTCAGAAAACTACCTTGGTCTACTGTGGTAATGTTAGTGCAGTCTATCTCTCAGGGAATTTCGAAATTCGATCCAACATCAGCGCACTAAACATATCGAGATGGATATTCACTTTGTTCGCGAAAAGATAGCTCGTGGACAAGTACGTGTCTTGCATGTCCCTTCACAGTACTAAATTGGTGACATCTTTACTATGGGTCTTCCCTTAGTTCCGTTTGAAGATTTTAGGGACAATCTTAGCGTACATAATGCCCGCTATGACTGCGGAGTGTGATAGACACTATACACGGTCAAAATCGTGTATACTACTTGGACCGAAATTAATGTATTAAATTATCATATTTATATAATTCTCGTACGTGTAATTATGGTATTAGTATTGTATTAGAAAAATGTATTGGTCTGGTATTAGAAAATGTAGATTTATTTTTTATATTTAGATATTGTATATTATGTATATATTTTTTCATTAATGAAGATAAGGGAGATAATTATTCTCTTTCAATTTCCTATCGGTTCAGCTAGCATTTCTTCCATAGTGTAGTACGAAAAAGATTCTTCAATTACATGTTCTGTAGTACTTGCAAGCCACATCTTTTATAGTGTATCAATCCTCCTCTCCTAATTCCTTCAGTATAAAAGATCTCATGGTGAATTATAGTATTGAGGATTCAATTAACAAGAAATTTGAAATCCAATTCATTAATTATTTTGAGGAAACAATTTCGGATGCACCAGTCTAACCCAGTAGCTAATTAAATCCTGCAGCTTGAAAAATTTACACGGTCTGTTCCCACCTCAGGGGAACAACTCTCAGAGATAAATCTCACGAATCTCACAGGAGGGTGGGTACAGGGCAGAGCAAGTTGGGTTTGAACCTCAACCTTAATTAATTAAACTGTGTTTTAAGTTTAACTGGTGCACTACTCAATCTTATTTGATCATGAGTTTCTTCAATTAATATTAGATATATTTTAAAAATTGTACACGTAATATACCTAGTTTAATCGAGTGATTATGGGTTCGATCCATTTTTTCTACCTAAATTACTGGGCTTGCGTTAATTGAATAGGGTTTAACATTGCTGGCCAATTCAATTAACGCAAGCCCAGTAATATTGAGATTGATAAAACTGAAATGTTCATGAGCTAGCTAAGAGAATTACTTCGACATGGAAAGGTTTGACACCTGGGGTTTTGAGGCAGGTCTTAAGAGAACGTTCTCAGTGGGCTTCTGGTTTCCCTTGTGTTACATTTGGACCTGTAGTTGTCACCCTTGCATGTGGGGATGTTAAGTGGCAGATTGTAAGGGTCATTTGCACTTTTTAGGGGTATAAGTTCTTTAAGGGATTCGGCACAAGTTATATCGTATTCCTTAAAGAATTTATGCCCTTCTAAGCATAAATTTCGTTTGAATGGCAAAAATTAAAGACCAACTCATTTGAAGGGAAATTCATGCAATTTCTTCTACATGTAGGGCTGTTAAATGCGGCAATGAACTGAATTTGAGCGGGTTAAAGAGTTTGATAAATAAGAGAGTTATTGATCTGTTCCAGTGTTACTTAGTTGAGATAGGTTGGGTCCAAGATAGATTAAGTAATGAGTTTACCTAACTCGTCCAACTATTTAAGTTTTAAATTCTTTCGTTTGTTGTTTTCTTATAATTTGGTTATACTCCTATTACCTAATATATATTTTTTATAATCGATATAAATAAAATATCAAACAACCAAAATTAAATTTATTTTGATAAGATCTTAGATGAGTTAATTTGAGCTACATAATTAATTTAACTTTTAAATTGACTGAATTGAATTAATAAATAAGAGGATCCCTAAATCGCTCAAATTTACATGAATTGGGTGTAGTTGAATGTAATTATACAATTTTGGCTTGATAAGTGGCGGATTGTAACTGTTATGCTTACATGTAGGGTCATTGGCACGTTTGTCCTATTTTGCGTTCGTTTTTAATTTTTGTCCCTCATAATAATAATTTTTTCGCATAACATAATTTATAATTTTGCATCATAATATCCCATAATTTATGCCTACTAGGCATAAATTCGATGGCTAAATACGAAAAATAAAGACTAACTAGCTCATTTGAAGGACAAAAATTAAAGACTAATTCATTTGAGGGGTAAAAATTAAAGATCAACTCATTTGAAGGGAAATTCGTGCAATTTCTTCTACTTGTAGGGATGTCAAATGTCGGAATGAACTAAATCTGGGCGGGTTAAAGTGAGCTTAATAAATAAGAGTTATTAGTCCGTTCAAGTGTTACTTAGTTGAGATAGATTGGGTCAAAGATAGATTAAGTAATGAGTTTATCTAACTCGTTCAACTAATAAAAGTCTTAAATTCCTTTGTTTGTTATTTTCTTATAGTTTGGTTATACTTCAATTACCTAATAATAATTTTTATTACCGATATATATAAAATATCAGATAATAAAATAAAAAGTTTCTTGATAAGAACTTTCATGAGTTAATTTGAGTTATGTAATTAATTCAAATTAATTTAATTTTAAAATTGTTTGAATTGAATTAATAAATAAACGAAACCTAAATCACCCAAATTTTGACGAATTGGGTAGATCATGAATTAATTCTGTAACCTGCTTGCATGAAAGTTGTACGCAAAATTTATGTAATTGTTAAGAAGAAAAAATTAAAGACTAGCTCAGTTGAATATAATTACATAATTTTGATATGTTTGTCAGATCAACATGTAATTGGTGTAATTGAGCGGGAGTAATTGGTGAATTTTTTTACAAAACAATAACATAAAAACCGAAGAGAATTTTCGATTTTCCGTCACTTTTGGGCGCTCATAATTTACACTACTAGTGTCGCAACTAAAATCCATTGAATGTAGAGACGTACTTTCTCGATATACAAAGACAACAGATTACGACTGTTCCTTTGGTTAGTTGAATGAAATAGTGAAATTTCCAAGACTCAAGGAGAAGGTAGCTTGCTAGCTAGTCAAAATTTCAATCAAGGCCAAGAGAGCACCAGGCACTTTGTCGCATATTGTAGACTGTAGTCTCTGTAAAAAATCAGGTGAATCTCTCAAACTGAGAATGTAAGGAGAGAGAAGTTGTCAGATATTATAGCACCGAATTTATTTAAATTCAGTATTTTTTATATTAGATATGGATTTATGTATAAAATTTGTCTAAAATTTAAATAATAATAGTAGCTTTGAACTCATAAATTTCTTACAAATTCAATATTAAAAATCCTAAAAGTTATACTCCTAAAATTTGAATCTGCCTACGAGTAAGGGGTGTCCAATTGACGGGTTGACTGAATTTAGGCGGGTTAAAATGAGATAAATTAATAAATAGACTGATTATTAACACGCACAAAAATTACTTGAACCGATACGAGTTGAGCTAAAAAGAAAGTCATAACTTAACTCGTCCAATTTTGACAAAAACTTAATTTCTTTATTTGTTCGTTTATATTTTTTAGCATCTAATAAAAATTATTTGTTTTCTTTATTGTGACTATATAAAACATAGATCAAATTTAAAAATACTATTTTAAAAAAATATTTTGACAAAATTTCTTATACATCAATATGAATTATATATCAACCTAATTTTTACGTACTGAAATGCATAGTTAATAAATGAATAGATTGACCGTCAGTCCAAACTTAAACGGAGTGAAAGTCATATTTTACAGGCTAATTTACCGCCTCTGAGTAAGAGAAGGTGCTGATAATATGCGTCGAAGTCGGTGACCAAAAAATCCAGAATAGAATTGGGTATCCGAATAGAGGGGACTTTTTGTGCGAGAGTTGAATTTGGTCTTCACGATAGGGCTCCTGATAGGTGCGTTGCAACACCCCCAATAGTCTGTTGGTGTTACTTTCTTGTACTTATTTGGTTTGCCACTTTCCCTAGATGCATCCCTGTAAGAAATCTCTTAGTTGATTATTTCATTTATAAATGATAGTAAATATATTGATAATACAATCATCATTCTAGGTTAGAATTGAGGTCTTAAATGACTAAATATACATCTATCATCTACAACATATACTATGTACCAATTATAACTATGACTAAATTATTTATTAATCCTATCACACCCCCGCAGTCGAAGCGGGAGGTAGGTATATGTTAAGACTGTTCCGAAAGTATTCAAATAGAACCAGCCGAATAATCAGACGTGGAGCGTCTGGTATTCGGGCATCCACCCAATCTACATATGTGTAAGAAATGAGAGTGGTGGTCGAAGATGGATATAGATGTAAGCCATGATCAAGAGTGTCCTAAATATAGCGCACAATGCGCTTGAGAGCACATGTGATCCTCCATCGGGTTATGCATGAATAGACAAACCTGTTGCACAACATAAGATATGTCGGGCCTCATGAAAGTACATGGTTTGAAAATTCCATGTTGACTACGAGTGACAGGTCGTTGGGCCGAAATTGAAGTTGATTGGATAGAAGACGTGATATTGAACTGACGTGAGATGGTTTCAGATGCCGAGTGTGTGTGCACTGGACTGCTCGGGAGTGGGCCTGTGTGTGCTAGGCTGCCACTTCCTAAGGGTGGTCCGCCACCCAGTGGGCTGCCAGCGAGAGGCACCGCTGGACTGGCAGTTGCGGATAGGCAGGCCCAATTGGTTGGGCTTTTGGCCGAAAAATTTGGGACGAGTTGCTCGAATTAATTGGGCTGGCCGATTGTTAGTTACCGGCGCTCCGACATTCTTGAGTTGGTCCGACAAAATCTTGAGTCGTTGACAATGCAGAAGCATTTGAAAAATCTGTCAGGTAAGTGGTGGAGAATTCTTGCTTAAGTGTGACGCCCCAGGGATTTTTATTATCTTGGATTATGTCACGTAATCGACCCCAAGCCTCTATTGCCGTGGAGGCGGGTTCAAGAATCGTATGCAACAAATCACTTGAAATGTGACATCCACTTGAGATTCGTCGCATCGAGGGTCAACCATAATTTCTTTTCATCATCGGTTTTTGACACCTTCTCCTTACCTTTTTTCGGCGAAATTATATGATGCATAACCCGGTGTAACCGACAATGAATTTTGAAGAGTTTCGCCCACATCCATAGTGAACGTTTTCCATCTCAAGAGTGATGGAGATATGAGATTTATGTTTGAAACTGCGAGGACTGGATGAAAATTTGATTTCGAATCAGACATGACTGGTGGAAGATGAAGGAAGTCGGCGGCACAAGAGGGGGGGGGGGGGGGGGGACGACACAAAGGAAGGAGAAAGTTTTTAGGGTTTATGAACTTTTTCTAGAATTTAATACCATATAAGAAATATCTTCTTTGATTATTTCATTCCAAAGAGGTAATAAATATACTCATTATAAAAGCATCATCCTAGACTAGAATTAAGGTTTTAAATGACTAAATTATTTATTAATTCTATCATTCCCTTCAGTCCTCAATTTTACGTTTGTTTCTTCTGCATTATTCGTACACTGTTTTCTGATGGTCAATAACTGGATTTTTTTTAAAAAAAATTGTCCTTGAATATAGTATTTTCTTACTTGAATTAATCTACTCTAGTTATATACTTCTATACATACAAAAACTTGGTAGAGAAAAAAAATGAAAATCTGTCAGCCTAGCTATCTGATGAAAAGTATTCTTGAATCATGTAGCAGCTTCCCTGCAGCAATGATCCTTATCCGATATGAAGATATTAACTAGCTAGCTAGTATATATTTCATTTCTCCAATGTCAGATCATCTAGACCATACATGATACAACTCCTATCCTATTATTTTGCCGACTAAAACATGCCACTGATCCGATAAGTATTCGAAAAAGGGTTCATTGTCAAAAGGATTTCTTTAAGAGTATTAATTAAGTTAAGAAAATTGAGAAATAAATAGCGGAGAGAAAAATGCAACCAGCTCCATTTAACAAAGATTAAATGAATCCACTAATCTACTTGTTTTGGGAAGATGCTCAAATTTGGGGAAACCAATTGTTGTTTAGCAAATTATTATGAAAGCAGGCAGTTGATCAGCCTGCCTAAATATAAGGATTATAGGGTGGCTGTCATAATTAAATTTTAGTGAAGTCACGAAAGTCGAATATATAGGGATTTACACCCATTAATCTATCTAGTTATTTCAATCGCATAAAATATGCAGCCAATAAGTAATTATATTCATTAATGACACCTCCATTAGTTTAATCATATTGATTTAACCTTTAAAATCAGTTGAATTATCATGATTAATCTCCTTTACAAACCTGTCGGGTCGGAGTGTGGGGTCTCCTGCGGTGTGAGTTCCACCTTTTTTTTGGAATTTTTTTTGTTCATGAAAGGAACATCTAATATTATGAAATGGACACTAATTTCCCAAATAAAAGAAAAAAAGGCTTTGAGTTAATTGCACTTAACTCCCTTAACCTTTAATAGTTGGGATTTGGGAGAGAATACCTTCTTCACATTTTGAATAAAACCATCACCCCTTGAGAAAATTTTAAAATTTTAATACAAATAAAAGTATTAATATTCCTCTGTTCCCCTTTACTAATAAGTATATTAACATAAAAACTTTTTTTAATTGTTCATTTTAGCAAATTAAGATATATATCTATCTGCTTATAATTTACTACAGTATAATTAAGTAATTATTTTTCTAATTTTATTGAAGTATTAGTAGTCAAATTTAAATTTTCAAAATATAGCATTGGATTATAAATATATCTTAAATAAAATATATACTTAATAAAGTAATTTTTAAGAGTGTGAGTAGTAATGTGTAGAACGAATAAAATAACAACAACAACTATTTGTTAGAAATCTGGAAATGATCAAATATGAGGGCTTACTGAGTCGATCAAATTCTTGATCTATCCTTAAGATAATATTGCCCCGTATATCCTTTCAACGGTCGTAATGACAACTTATCTCCCAAGATAAAATAACAATCAAACAAATGAGCAAAGGGAACTCAAGTGTTTGCTTTGGAAGAAAGATCTTTGAGTGTTTGTGATTGTAAGAGAGGAAGACAATTTCAGAGAATTGTTGAGTGTAAGATGTCAAGTGTTATTCCAAATGAGCCTTGTGTCTCATTATATAGTGTGTAGATGATGACCCTCCAAATGACTAAGTAATGGTCATGAATGTCATGTTAATGCCTTGAATTTGGAGTTACAATTCAACCAAGTAATGACTGGATTCATGAGCAAAATAATGGAGAGTAAATACTCCAAAGTCAGCCCAAGAATCAGGTTTTAATTCATCTCCAACGAATCAAACAGCCGGCGAGTCGCGATTCTTCGGGCCCAAAGAACTCACCGAACCGAACGCCAAGAGTCGCGCTTCTTCGGGAGGCGCGCGCTTCTTCAATTCCATGAGTTATCGAATTGAACGCCAATTGTAGTCGCGACCCTTACTTGGAGGAGCCGCGACCCTTCTCGGTTTCGTGGTGATTTCTGATTCATTTCATCTTTACACATTATACACTTCTTCCTTCATTTACCAACGTGAAATCATTCGTCATTTGTCCAATAACCGTCTATTACCTTATGTCTCAAACAATTCGTATACGTATCAATATCTCTTCCATTAAGGAAATTTTGATCCTTGGCACTACGTGTGCACGCGTGTGGAAACAATGTTTCCTACGTGCGGAGCCCCAATTATTCGATTCATAATTAATAGAATTTATTTTATTTTACGTTTAATAAATATTTCCAACAAAGAGAACGCCAAGTCAAAGTTGACTAATAAAGGGAACATAAAAACTAATATTGTCTTTTTTTATTTTTACTTAAAAGGTTAATAATCAATACTGGAGTCAAAGTACTGGTAGGTCTTTTTTTATTATATAACTTTAAAGTTTTAGATCACGTATATATATAATAGGTATAATTTCAACAAAGCATATCTTCAAACTGTATAATTATCCAAGCTGTCAGTCTATATATAATAGTGAGGATGCGATGCGAAAACAAGTCCTCCTTTCAAGTCTAATCCAACGGTCCAATCTTTGCTATTTCACTCATTAACTTTGTTATTGATGGTATTAGGAGTAACACTAACTATTACTTCTTTCGTTTCCAAAATACATGATTGTCTAGGAAATTTTTACTTTTTCACAATAGTTGATTGTTTACAATTTCAACGTAGTTTTAATCTTATTTTCTCCATTTTACCCCTAAGCTCCATAGCATTTTGAAAGTATTTTTTATGAGATAAATATGTAATGATTGATTTGTTTTTAATGATTGTACGGTATATTAATAAACTATCACAATCCCTTAATAAAACACTTTATTCATAGATAATCATGTATTGTGGAACAGGCGGAATAGTATATTACTCCATCCGGATAAAAAATAGTGTTCACTCAATCTTCATTTCTTGAGTAAAAAGAGTTGGCCAATCAAAAAGAGAATAAAATTTACTTTTCCATATTTATCTTTATTAATGGTTAGATAATTAAATTCTAATATCTATTTAATTAGAGTTATTTTAGTTAAATGTTTAACTAGAAATTATTATTTTGTTTAAAAGATGTGAAAATGGGTAAGGAGGGAGTATTAACACTTATAAAACCTAGGTAAATGCGGCTATATGTTTAGGAATCAAACATTTATTAGTCGACAAAATAACAACTGATCATTAAGTGGACACGAGATCATATAAGGAGATGCAATCCCACGATTTCTTAGATTACCAACGTCATTTAGAAACCGTGATTGCCTCATTCCTCAATACGCCACTCACCCCAATTCATAGGCTCCCCTTTATTGGTTTCATAAATCAATTCAATTGATATATTTACAAGATTTATACTTTTTCTCTCCCATATTTATTGATCACATTATTAAAAATATTTATCTTAAATTATTCGGTCACTTTTAAAAATAAGATAGAATTAATTATATTATTTTTTACTTTGCTTTTAATATTAATTAATTTTTAAAGTAACTAATATTGATTAGAGTATAATTAATTAAAGAAAATAAGAATATTATAGTAAAAATACATTTTTTATTTATAATTTCTTAAGGAACGGGTAAAAAAAATAGCCAAGTAATTTAGAACGGAAGGAGTGTAATTTAGCTGAATATAAATTATTTATCATTTATTACCTTATACTATTTCCTTCTATCAATACAACAACAACAATATAATATTCCATTTGATCAATATTATATGATATTTTTAGCTTGAACACATCTCTTCCTAGCTCATAGAAAACAAAGAATATTTTACCTGCAAGGATAGTCAAGTTGGTATAGCAGAAGAGCTTAAAATCGCAAGGTCACGAGTTCGATCCCCTGCATAAACCTTCTTGGTTGAGTCTGTCACACGTAACTTGTCAGGTGTGGATCGACGTAATTTGCGTGCTATTGCACGATCGGGTTTACCTACAAGCACTTCATAAGCAGATAGCGATCGCAGATTCCTCACAACAAAAAAAATATTTTTGCTAAATTATCTTAATTAAGTATTACCTATTTAATATGGTTTCTTGTTAGTGTAAAAATAAGATAGAATTAATTATATTATTTTTTACTTTGCTTTTAATATTAATTAATTTTTAAAGTAACTAATATTGATTAGAGTATAATTAATTAAAGAAAATAAGAATACTGTAGTAAAAATATATTTTTTATTTATAATTTCTTAAGAGGCGGGTAAAAAAAAATAGCCAAGTAATTTGGAACGGGAGGAGTGTAATTTAGCTGAATATAACAAATTATTTATCATTTATTACCTTATACTATTTCCTTCTATCAATACAACAACAACAATATAATATTCCATTTGATCAATATTATATGATATTTTTAGCTTGAACACACCCCTTCCTAGCTCATAGAAAATAAAGAATATTTTACCCGCAAGGATAGCCAAGTTGGTATAGCAGAAGAGCTTAGGACCGCAAGGTCACGAGTTCGATCCCCTGCATAAACCTTCTTGGTTGAACCTGTCACACATGACTTGCCAAGTGTGGTTTACTGGCTGCAGATTCCCTCGTCAACAAATAAAAAAAAAAATTTGCTAAATTATCTTAATTAAGTATTACCTATTTAATATGGTTTCTTGTTAGTGTAAAAACTTGCTTATCTATGTAAAAGTAAAGTTAAAAACACCATACAGTATGGACAAGAGTGAGTATATGGACCATATCTCGATTTATACATGTAATTATACTTGTGTAAGGTCATGCTAGTATAATCTTCTATGTGTCATTCCGATTTTATCAGATGTCTTCGAAGGGATAGCTATTTCCTCCGTTCCAATACATGTAACATCTTTTGGGGGTTCGAGAGTCAAACGACTTAATCTTTGATCGCAATTTTTTAAAATGTCTTTTAAGTATTTTGAGTTATTAAATATTATAATTTATAATATTTTTAATATAGTTTTTAAATATATAAATTTTATTTTAAAAAACTTAAAACTTTTATATCTGTAACCGTCAAAATTAAAAAAATTAATTTTTAAAATTATGCCACATAAACTGAAATATATAGTACATTCTCTATAAAATAGTGCTTACTAAACATAATGCCTTGTAAATTAGTAGTACAGCTTATAAAGTAATTTGATTTTGAAAATAATTTTACTTTCTCAATATATAGTTGCTTTTGCCGTTTGAACTTTGAAGTAATGAATGATTATCGGGATAATGATGAGTTTCTGTTTCTTTGGCTCTCGCAGTTTCACTGTATGTAAACTACACTAAAGAAAGAGCCTGCAGACTCTCTCTCTCTAACTAACTACAATTCCCAAAGCCTAGCCCCCTACACCTTACAACACAACCGGCTGTTTTTTCTCCTAATTACCCCTACATATCTTCCCCTGGACTCTGTCATTTTCCTAACATTTAGTCATTTCTTTCCTTCCCGAGACAAGTCCAATATAGGGGCAATCTAGTCCTTTCATGCATGCATACATTCATACCAAGACGAAATCCCTCCTCTCGGCCGCTAACCGCCATGTTTTCAGAGATTTTCAGCACCAAAAACAATACGCATGTCAATAACATCTCTTCCTTTTGTTAATTTTGCCCCCCCCCCCCCCCCCCGAATTCTCCTTTTATATATAGTGCTAGTACTAGACTCTAAATTAAAACCATGCACACATACTAAGAATAAATATATATTTCTCTCTTTATTGAAAATGAATGATAATATGAGTGTGGATATGTTAGCATCTGGTGGAACTCCAGTAGGAAATAGGTGGAATCCAACGAATGAACAAATTGAGTTGCTTGAGAGTTTGTACAGGCAAGGGATAAGAACACCAAGTGCTGAACAGATACAGCAGATTACTGGGAGGCTAAGGGCTTTTGGTCACATTGAAGGAAAGAATGTGTTTTATTGGTTTCAAAATCATAAGGCAAGACAACGCCAGAAGCAGAAGCAAGATAAATTTGCTTATTTCAATCGTTTTCTTCATCGGACTTCTGTTTTTCCACCACCTTCCCCAAATGGTAAATTTATACTCTCTGGACCATTTTACATGAAAGTGTTATTGTTTGGGAGTCGAACTATTTTTTTTATGACCATAATTTTTTCATTTTTTTGAAATATTTGAAGAATCTATATATAATTTCATAGTCAAAAGAAAATGTTTTGATCTTCGTAATATGAACCTCTACACAAATTGTGATATAGGGAGTAGCACTTTTGTTATACGTCGTTTAATATTACACAAATATTTTTCATAGCCAATGTATCATCAATACAAGATTTTATGTCAAAGAACTATGTATTTGTTTATTTTTATTTACAGACTATATGTTTGGATATATAGTTCTATCTCTATTTATGTCTTTTGGCTGGATGGATTGTTTTCTGAGAAAAGGAGGTTCTGTTCGAGGCTGGATGCTTTCTGATGGAAAGTTTGTTTATTTTTTAGATTTTGTTTCCTTTTTTGGGAAGTTTTCAGTTTCTGATGGTATAATTGTCTCTTTGCATTTTCCTGCCTCACTTCAATGATCACACTAACTATTAATTAGTCCCCACCGAAACTTGTTTTTCTCTATCAAAATGATTCTTATGATAGTGTAAAGAATGATCTTTCTCTATTATAGATAGTGAAGAAAAAACTCACATCATCTAAAAAAATTAAACTACAAGTAACTACTATCTGTTAGTAAAAAAGATTAGCAACGAATTAAATTAAAGAGATAGTATAAATTACATGCTATAACATCTTAAATTATGCTATGTATAATTTTTTATATGATCGGTGTTTATAAGTTAAATGTATAGGATATTTATTCACTATTAGGTTTTCCAGTTGTTTGCAGCCCTTATTACTCACCACAAAGCAATCTAGGGTTTTATCAACAGTATCCAGTTCCCAGTGTGTTCCTTCCCGGACCAGGCGGTTTCAAAAGGAGAGCAGCCTGTGATGCTGCTGCTTTATACATCAATGCTCCTACTACTCATTCTCAAGAAATTAGCAACATGGTATATGTCAGCTCAAATGTAAATAAGCAGTATAATCAAGAAACTTTGAATCTTTTTCCACTGCACCCAACTGGGATTTTACAAGAAAAGACTACTACAAGCTCTTCTTCTTCTACTTCTGCTCATCATGACCGGTCCAGTATTACTAGTTGTCCTTCGAATCCAGTGGAAGCTGCAAACTGTTTTACTGATCTTGGAATTGGTGGTGCTAATCACCGTCCAGTGTTTAATTTTTTATGTGGAAAGGGTCCTTGTTAGAGCATGTACTGAGAATAATTGTGATATGTTGCTGTGTTTCATCTGGTTGGCTTCTTGTTTTGTTATGAATGCTTAATTGGGGTTGATCTGAAAGAGTATATGTGATCATATCCTTCATCTGAACAGTGCAATATGTTGTCAGTGTAATTGTATTTTCATATTGTGCAAGAGGATATAGCTTTTTTTTCAGTTCCATCTCATTGCTTGCCTGTTATGATGTTATTACTCTCGCTTTTCATTGTATGTATGGTTCATGGTGGCCGTACGTACTTGGTTTTCCTTACGAGGGTACTAATTATTTTTTGAAGGGTTAAATGAGTTAAGAAGGAAGAACCAGCTAGTAGTTTCACCAATGAACTTGAGTTTATGACACCATAATTTGAATTTTGATATCTTGATTATGTTGTTTTCTGGTCGATTCAGAATTTGAACTCTATATGAGTTTAATGTTTTTCTTATTTTTCAAGCTTCAGTTTTAGTTATTTAATGTGGCAAAATAATGAAGAAAATATATATATATATATATATATATTTATTTTTACTGTAATTTTCTTAAAGTGTTGGAATGTACTACAAAGGAATGGTTTTATATGTATTTTGGTGGTCTACAAGTATTGGTATGACTTTTGACAAGTAGAAAAAGGTTTGATAAATATATTGAAGCTGTGTTTTTTTGTGATTTAGAGAAATAATAAGCTATTGAAAATTATGTATAAAGTTCATCTAAATGACCAAATTTCATTCCCACAAGTGAATGAATAAATAGCACAACACTCTTTCTGAAAAAATAAAATAACAAATGATATAAATATTATTTTGTGGTAGAAGCATTTGCTGACTCAAAATTAATTTCTAATTTCAGCTGCAAAATACTCCAATTAAATTCATGTCCACGAAGGATAGAGTCTATAACATACATGCATGAAGCGTGATAGACTAATCGGTTCCAAACACAATAATCTTAGAAAAGGAAGAGGAACAAATGATCACAATTAGAAGGCATGTGCTCTTGAAGAGCCTACGACACAATACTTCATGAGAAGTTTAGGTACCTAAAAATAATAAAAGTGATGAGATCTCAATAAGTTATGTCTCGTTGTGAACCGATACAAATGATATATCCACTAAAAACACTCAAAATGCAAATTGCGGGGGTTAGATATGATTTCTTGTAATACCTCATGCCAATTCAAAGAGTAAATTAGGAATCAAGTTTTCCTTATCATTTCAGTGAGGGAGAAATAATATGTTAACCCTATATCTCACTGTAAGAGTGGGTGTATTAAAATAATGATTGAACTCTATATTTATAGATGTACAAAGCAGTTGGGGTTTCCACGTGGGTTATTCCCTAATCCAATTTTGCCCCGTTCCTATTTTAATTATATCTGAAATCCTATCTCGATTTAATTAAATTATTATTATTTATTCTAATGTCTCGATCATAAATCGAACATTAATATTCTCTCTTATTACATCCTTGAATCGACAGAATAATTGACTTAATGTTACCCTACATACCTTCACATATCGACACTAATTACATTAGGGTCTACACGGAACTCCTAAACGGCACCGGAAGACGAACTCAATATGTGAAGTATAGTTACACAAATCATGTAAACTGAACCTCTATGTGAAAAGATAAAATCCTTTCATTCACGATTAAACTCGATTAAGCTTAGGATCTTCCAATTGTCTATCCAAATGGCTTGATCATTATATCTCATCTATATTAGCTGACAACAAGATCATATCATAGATATATCTACTGCGTTGGCCAACGACTTAGTCAACCTAATACCATATGAGAATCTGAGTGTTCTTTCGAAGATACATTCGAGGAATGATTACAGTGTTCTAAAAAACGTCCGGGACGGCCGCCTAGTCGCTAGGCGTCCTCAGACCGTCCCGCCTAGGCGCTAGGCGCCCCCAGTTCGATTTGTCATTTAATCGGGGTAAAATCATAATTTTACCCCCAATGTTTTTGCCCTATCTTACAGCAAACAGAGGGGAGCGATTCAAGAATACAAAAAAGCCCTAAAAATCTTCAATCAAGCTTCAAGGTTAGTTCTATTTCTTCTTCTTTTACTTCATATCTTCTATTTCTTCTTCTTCCGCTCTTCAATCATCATTATTATTCTCTTTTTTCCGGTAAGTTTCACGTCTCCTCTGCGACCCGACCCAATTTTTTTTTTGTTCTTCCTTGTCGAGCCGCGACCTGCTGGCTGCTGCCATAAAAATCTGCAATTTTTTTTATTCTTTCGCTACCTGCTGCCATAAATCTGAAAAAAAATTAAAAATTTAATATAAATTAGTTACAACTTACAAGCTTATTAATAATAGTATAAATAGACTAGTAATAAGTTAATAATATAAATATATAGTGAATGGTTTGTCATGTACTCATTTTGAAAGTAATTACATTGATTGATTATTTGATTTGTTAATGAACTTATTTTAATATTTTGGAGGTTATTAATTATTGTAAGTTGCAAAAATGAGTTCTAATCCAATTGAAAATCAAGAGTCGACTTCAAATGCGTCCAACTTAAAGAGAAGTAGTGATGATATTTTATGCATATATGATATATATACAATTGATGTAAAATATTAAAAAAAAAAAAATACATCCGCCTAGGCCCCCACCTAGGAATCCGTCTAGGCGTTAGGCGGCCAGGCTCCGCCAAGCCTCCGCCTAGCGTCTTTTAGAACATTGGGAATGAATCCTAATCTTGGCTCAACTACCACCTTTAATCTACGTCGCAATGTACCCAATACAAGCAGTGTCTCAACCTATAAGGCATTTGAGCTTAGGACAGGATCAAAGTACATTACTTTGTAGACAAGGCGCGTATCGACCTCAAGTCTAAAGACTACTATCTCCCACACGTTGATCATACTTTAGACATATATAACAAACAATATATCAGCACGGTATACCAATACTTTCCAAGTATCCACGTGTCTATCGTGAGTTACCATAACTCGTAGCAGGTGAGACATACTACATCCTCTAAGAATATGATGCAAACCACATGTCGACTTATCACATATCATCGATATCCCTATTTCGATGATCATTAGTCGAGACTGTTTTAAGAGTTACACTATAATATTAATATCTCACATTATTAATAACCACAGAACCTCTAGGGATGCATTTATAGAATATTATAAATAATCAACTAATAATTCAATAATTGCAAATGTCATAACATTAATCTCCATTAATATAAATACGAATGTGTATAAAATATATTTGTTATTAGATTGTCTCTAGGATATAAATATACTTTCAATAAGCACAACACATTAACAGTTTATCGGGGTGGGGTGGGGTACAGTAGACTAACATTAACCTTGTTGCATGTAGTAAAGTTCAGATGTAGAGCAAACAACAGCGGAAAGTAAAAAGAAAAAGCTTTCTTACCCATGATATACATCCTTGTAAAATTAATCTTTTGTTTACTAGTTCTTGGACTAAACTCAAGTTAGGTTGTAGAGGAATTTTGTTTAGTTAGTGGAGTAATTCCTTTTTTTGGTAACTAGCAATTATATTACCAAATGCAATATGTACAACACAAGTATCTGCAGTAATTTGGACATCCCCAGATCTGCATTCATCTACTCACTCTTCTTCTCTATTCAACATACACTAATGAGTAACAATATTATCTAATTTTGTTCTACGTGCATGTTTAGGTTGTTTTATTTGTTGAGAATTACTTTATTGGCAAGCGTTAGTGAAATTTTTGTTCTCTGTTTTGGGAAAATATAGTTCATCATGCTTCTCTAATCCCCTGAAGATAGTAATCTTATATGACTACTGGGGTATAGTTGCTTGTACTTACTTGTTGGTTTTCTCCTACTAGCCTCACTGCAGATTGTGTTTCCTGCTATACCAAGTCTAATCTTGTCTTTATACTTGAAAGGTTTAACTGGTGAAGGATGGGACGCAAAGCTGGTACCTTATTCATAAACCCAAAGAACTTTGGAAGTCTCCAAAAACCTTGCGTGAAGGACTTTCACATTTCTTAATTGTTTCGACTCTAAATCATAACAAGGACGACAAATGTGGCAGGCAAAAATCACTTTTAAACATGCATGGACGCTCAGGTATGTATTCTGGTGTCTTAAATGCAATGGATATTATTTTCTTCTTTTCATTTGGCTCTTAGTATAGGTATACAGGCATATCCTGTTTACTTTCTATCTTTCATTGTTATTTAGTAGTAAATGATATGGATTGAATGGATAGTATATAGGTTAGTATGTTCCGACATTAACATTGACTTGTCATGCGCCTTTTCTGCAGAGTTGCAGAAACAGAAAGCCATGGGGTAGCATTAATTATCACCTCCAGAGGCTTAACAGGGGAAGGAGGTAGTTTGTATCGAGTTACTAGTGAATAATATTAGCTGCAGTATTGCCCGCTGGTGTGTCATCTTTTCTAATCAGTTGCTGAGATTTCCTTTGATGATCAACTTGTTACTGAGGTCTGAGGTAGTCTAGTATTGTTTGATGAAATTGTAGTTAATAAAATGTTTTACCATGTCTTGCTGTATTTGGATTTATCCATAGACTTTTTCCATTTGTAGCTTTGGGAGCTGGCTATGACTATGTTTCACGACTTCCCTACTCTCCGGGGGATTTCGGTGCTCCTGATGTTAACCATGAAATAGAGTAGGCAGGACATGAGTTTTTCCTTTTAACTATGGATAATTATGTTCACTCATTTCATCTAGTTATAATACTGATAGTTAACAAGTTTGTTGTCAGCGACTCACAAGTTTGACTGTGAAAGATTCTGGGTTCGACGGCTCTAGTGAAAGCTCAAACCTTTACAATGACTAAACATAAACTTCGCTGTGAAGTTCTCATTTTTCTTGTAAATAAAATAAAGTATGCTGTAATATTTAAAAGTTGGAGAGTTTTCTGCGGTCATGTTCCGTCGATACTAATTACTAAACATAGATCACCTATAACAATAGGTGTTCAAACTATAAGATTGATCAGTAGATTTTTAGCTGTAATTGAATTGATTGTTCAAACGCTATTATGCATGGACAAAAAATGTGAACGAGATAAGACAGTTTTGATTTTCGAATCTTATTTTCATCTTGCAGTGTATATTTATAGGATAGTGTCCACTTAACCAACATTCTTATGATCAGAAATGGCAAGGGACGCTACTGGGTACTGACTGAACCTTGTAGCAGCAGGCGAACTTTCTCATACTCCAGCCAAATATACTTCGAAATAAGGTGAAAAAAGTTTTAGCCTAAATTATTTTCAAGTTTGGAAGTTGCTTTTGTTTGATAGTTTTGGCATGAACTTTTAAAAGTGACCTTTTCTCCTAAATTTAATAGTCGTCGCCGCTCGTGTTCGCCAGTTTTGAAGGCAATACTTGCAAATTAAATTGTCTTTTCCGGCAAAACATTATAATTTGTATCATGGTTACTGGTTAATATGCAAAAAAAATAAGCTAGATTACACAAAAAAAGTGTATTAAGTAAACAGGAAGACAAAAATACCAACAATATCAAAGTAACCAACTGAACTATACTAGTACTAGTAATGAAAATGAGAACTATTACTTCATCTGTCAACCCCTTAATCGACCTCCTCAATCTTAGGTCCTGCACTGCTAGCACCAGCTGGTGGAGCACCATCATCCATAGGTACACCTGCATCAGCACCCTGGTACATCTTTGCAATGATGGGATTACAGATGCCCTCTAGCTCCTTCATCTTGTCCTCGAACTCATCTACTTCAGCAAGCTGGTTGCTATCTAGCCATGAAATTGCCTGATCGATAGCATCCTCGATCTTTTTCTTGTCATCCGAGCTAAGCTTAGAACCAATTTTCTCGTCCTTCACCGTGTTTCTCATGTTGTAGGCGTAGTTCTCCAGTGAATTTTTGGCCTCCACCTTCTTCTTGAGTTCTTCATCCTCTGTCTTGTACTTCTCAGCTTCCTGGACCATCTTCTCAATTTCTTCCTTCGACAACCTACCCTTGTCATTGGTAATTGTGATCTTGTTCTTCTGTCCAGTGGTCTTGTCCTCAGCAGAGACATTCAAGATACCATTTGCATCAATGTCGAAGCAGACAGTGATCTGAGGCACACCTCTTGGAGCAGGGGGAATACCAGAGAGCTCAAATTTACCCAACAGATTGTTGTCCCTGGTTCTTGCTCTCTCACCCTCAAACACCTGAATCAATACTCCGGGTTGGTTATCAGAGTAGGTAGAGAATACCTGCTCTTTCTTGGTAGGAATTGTGGTGTTCCTTGGAATCAGAACAGTCATCACACCTCCTGCAGTTTCTAACCCAAGAGAAAGAGGTGCGACATCCAAAAGCAGCAAGTCTTGGACCTTCTCATTGCCTTCTCCGCTTAGAATGGCGGCCTGCACAGCAGCACCATAGGCAACAGCTTCATCTGGATTAATGCTCTTGCAGAGCTCCTTGCCGTTGAAGAAGTCTTGCAACAGCTGCTGCACCTTGGGAATTCTAGTGGATCCACCAACAAGAACGACATCATGAACAGTGCTCTTATCCATCTTGGCATCCCTTAAACATTTCTCAACTGGCTCCATACACTTCCTAAAGAGATCCATGTTCAACTCCTCGAACCTGGCACGGGTTATGGTAGAATAGAAGTCAACTCCCTCATACAGGGAATCGATTTCAATTGTTGTCTGAGCAGTGGAAGAGAGAGTTCTCTTTGCCCTCTCACAAGCAGTCCTTAATCTTCTTAGAGCTCTCGGGTTACCACTAATATCCTTCTTGTGCTTTCTCTTGAATTCCTGGACAAAGTGATTCACCATTCTGTTATCGAAATCCTCACCTCCAAGGTGAGTGTCTCCTGCTGTGGCTTTCACCTCAAAGATACCCTCTTCAATAGTGAGGAGGGATACATCAAAAGTACCACCACCAAGATCAAAGATAAGCACGTTCTTCTCACCTACACTAGAAGCCTTCTTGTCCAGACCATATGCAATGGCAGCAGCTGTAGGCTCATTAATAATACGCATGACATTAAGTCCAGAAATAACCCCAGCGTCCTTCGTAGCCTGACGTTGTGAGTCATTGAAGTATGCTGGTACAGTAACCACGGCGTTCTTAACAGTAGATCCAAGGAAGGCCTCTGCGATTTCCTTCATCTTTGTCAGGACCATAGAAGAGATTTCTTCAGCAGAAAACTGCTTCTCTTCACCCTTGTAGTTTACAACAATCATTGGCTTATCACCAGGTCCAGGAATAACCTTAAAAGGCCACAATTTCATGTCACCCTGTACAGAAGCATCACTGAACCTCCTACCAATAAGCCGCTTTGCATCTGCCAATTGAAACCACAGTGAGCACCAAGGAAACGACAGAGTTCCAACATATCAAATTCAACATCACCAATAGATAATAAGGCAAATCGATCTTATCTTTCTTGTTTCAATAATCAAATTGATCTCATGTCAGATTGCCTGACTAATTGACTGGAAATAGTACACGAGCTTACAGGGTCACTATGTCCTCGTTTGTTTGCACTTAAGGGAGGTCTGAAGGATTTCAATCCATTAACTGCATTTGTTTTCATTAAAATTTTGGCACTTATTGGGTCTTGATAGATCTGACCGAAGCAGATCTGGGGAGAAGTCTTATTTGTATTCAGACCTCAATCAAGCTACTATTTTATGCTCCACTCTGTATTAAACCTTTAAATAAACAAAAAGTGACGCTTTCTTCCCCAAACTACAAAACTTTAAGCTTGATTTCTTCCACAACCCTTAATACTCTTTAACATTGATTTCTTTCACAACCCTTAACACATCATCGATTTTTATACTTTTATCGGATTTCATGATTTTGATGTCATCCAGTGAAGAGACATTTTTAATGTGAATCAACACCAGCATTGAAAATAAAGAATATTATGAATGGATACTTTAGGTCTGATAAGGAATACTATGACAAATTATGATTGATTACTTTGATTCTCTTTTTTTTTTACTTTTAGTTTCTTTTATTTCATGACAAATTTTGATGGGATGATAATTTTTCCTGAAATTCTGGTGGGTCTGGTGTGAGCACAAAGTCACATAAGATATGAGGAAGACAGGGAGAGGAATACACTCATGTGATGGAGCTTCTCAACCAAATGTCAGTTGAATATTCATAGTGTAGTTTGGATATATTAAATTGTTATCAACTGGAATACTATATATTAAATATTTCATATCTTTATCAATTTGGTGATCACATTATGTTATATTAATATTTTTTCAAATATATTGTTGATGTAATATTTAATTGCTATTTTTTATAATTTTATATTTAATAATTATTTTTAATTGTACACATTCAAATATTAAGAAAACAATTAGTCTTAACATTCAGTATTCATATCTTTGATATGACATCTTAATATGTATACGTGTATTCAGATTGAGTAATATTAATCTTAATGAAAATAAATGCAGCCTATATGTTTGTTTATATGCCTTAATTAATTTACTAGATTATCTTTATTTAATACTTCCTCTCTTTATCTTTAATTTACTAGATTCTCTTTATCCCAATTTATGTAGCACAACTCAAGAATCAAATTTACATTTTGACTTAAAATAAAATTTACTTACTCTGCTCAGTCCCAATTTATACGATACTCTTCATTTTTTAAGAATTAATTTGATCAAACTTTGAAGCTAAATTAGATTAGTTTAACTAAATATTTTAAAATAAAAAAATAAATAAAAATAAAAAATATAAGTTGCAACTTCTAACATATCAATTTGGTAGAAGAAATACAATCTTAAAATGTTATCAATGTTCATGCAATTTGAATATCGAAAAACAAAAAATAACACATAAATTGAAATAAAATATATATTTAGAAATTAAATAATAATTGACAATTTAAAACAAGGCATATGAAAACTAAAAAAACTGATTGGGACGGAGGGAGTAATATCATATCAACTTGCCACACATATTACATTTTTCTACGCGTTTTCGGACTATTAAGATACTAGCAAAATAACAAGGAATATAAACCAAGCTAAAGGAATCACTCACATCACGTCATTCATCAAACTTGATCTCGCAACAAATAAAAAAATAAACCACTTAAAACAACAAATATATAATAAAATACGATCTACGTTACATCAGAAAATCAAAATCTTACCGAAAACAGTGTTAATCGGATTCATAGCGACCTGGTTCTTAGCAGCATCACCAATGAGACGTTCAGTATCAGTAAATCCAACATACGACGGCGTCGTCCTGTTACCTTGATCATTAGCTATAATCTCCACACGATCATGTTGCCAAACACCAACACATGAATATGTTGTTCCTAGATCGATTCCGATTGCTGGTCCTTCACCTTTTCCAGCCATTGCTTTAAACGACGACGTATAGAGAGAGAGCTGAGTTATGAGATAGATATGAATGGTAGGAAGGAAGGAAGATGAGGGTTATATAATATTGGTTTAGGCGGTTTCTAGAATATTCTTTTTCCTAAATCTGACCAATCACGGAAATATTTGAACGTGTTTTATGGTTCTCGAATGTTCCTAATTTCTGTAGACATTGTATACGTGTTGGACACGTGTCACACACCTACGTGTAGATTAATTCAGCTTTCTTTGCCCACAATAGTTTTGTGGACTTGTTGCAAATCTTCGCATTTAACTTTTGAACGGATAATTTGAATGGGTAAATAACTTACTATTTTATTAATTCACTCATTTAATATCTTTAATTTTTGTTGTTGCTATCATATTGTTCAGTTCACTACTGAGAAACATAGAGTTGTGTAATAATATTGTGAGGAATTTGGTTGCCAGCTGGAAAGAACACAATTCTGTTCTTTGTTTACTTTCCAATGTCCAATATTTGTTTTGACATCTAATTAAATTAAGTTCTCGTTATAAAATTTTATTTTGAGAGTAAAATACTTTCTATTAAAGACGATTTCATTATTTGAATTCATACCCAAAAGCTTAAATTTGAGTATTTGACCGGTCTAATTTGATTACGAAGTTGTGGGGAACTATGTGTCCAATTTCTTTAAATTTCCTAATTAGAAGGGTAATTAAGTGCACAAATAATTTGATAATATCCAATTTTCTAGCAGCAGTTTCTTGATATAGTTTACTGGTCATGATGATTACTTCTTCACTTGATATTTGGAGATTCATAATTCCCTCTTTACTTGAAACCTTCAATGATCCTTTTAATTTGGTAAATATGCTACTATTTCGTTGTGTATTTGACCTATAGACAAGCATAAGCGGTAGCAAGAACTTGTTGGACAAATTTAGACTCGTTAAGCAATTCATACCATTAAGATGGGCCTCAAGGAAAATCATCACTGTAACAAAGGTCCACTTAGGAAGGACTCATAACCCGTTCCCCCAGCCAGAACTATTTGTTTTTGTTTGCATTTAGGCCCACATTTTCCACTTTGGAGTTTTGAAGCCCAAGGTCGATAAAAAAAAAAAGCTCCTCTATTTTCATAATAATTGGGTTGGTTAATCACTTTTTGGGCTCAAATTCATAGTTTAGCCGTCATTTGAAATGTAATTGTAAAAATAACTACATTTTAATGCAAAAATAAAATTTAAAATAAAAATGCTGCACATTTTAAATTTCAGGAAAAGTTCATGGAGTTTGAACGATGAACTTTGAAAACTCCATGAGAAATTTCGGGAGTTCTTATGTGTTAAGTTAGTGGTAAATTTTATTTCAGCATTAAAATGCGGTAAAACATTGAATAATTCTAAAGTAGTAATTAAATATTAATTAGTTATCGGAAAATAGACTAGTTGAGGGAATGAGTTGTTCTCTTCTCAAACGATATCAAATAATTCTAAATGAGCTTGGTTTTTGTGTAAGTGTGGTGCAAAATGTACATTTTCTAACATACACCAAGTTTTCATTATTGGAACTTTATCAAAAAATTTGGACAAATACACACTTAAGAAAATGTATAATATTGGGGGGGAGTCGGGTCCGATTCTCTTCCTTTTGGACATCGAATGAGTTAATTGCAAAATAAATTTAAATCTAATTGGGCAAGTACCTAAGACGAAATATTTTTTGAATTAAGCAACGGTCAATTCGGAGGATTGTCCTTATTTTAGGATGGTCTTTAATTTTTGTAGTGATGGCAATAGGACGAGACAAACTTTGATCTATTCAGATTTTGACCTGACATGTTCTGTTTAGCTTTTTCCAAAAAAATGTCTTGCCCTACCCCGCTAAGCGTTGTCCTGCCTCGTTTGTGTTTTTTCATTCCTTTTAAATCTGGACGGTCCAACTATTGTGTGTATTTTGATCTTCAAATTAAAAGTGACAATCAGAATAATGAGATCTCGGATCTATACATTATACTTTATCATATATTTAAAATTTATATCATGACAAAATGATAAAAATAATAAATTTAATAATATTATAATAAAAATTGGTGTCAACTGGACCGTATAATAAAAACTGACAGAATAGTTAAAATCCCTTTGACCTAGTAGCCTATTTTCTTTTTTATTACAATATTATTATTTAAGGACCGATCTAATCGATCACATTTCAGAGAAGAAAAGATCATTCTTTCTCGTATAGTATATGAACTTGTTATCAAATCTATTATTTTGTCAAAGTCACCGGTGCCAAATTTATATTATGAGGATATTTTTTGTTTTGAAATAATTAAAAGATGGAAAAAAGTTGATTTAAAGACAAAAATTAAATTAATGGCCCGACAAGTAAAGGGAAAGAAAAGTAGTATTGATTTAATGGGGTTTCATGGAAAGTGGGTCACTGTTTTTGTCGGCTTAGGCCTGGTTTTCTTCAAAATCCACTACATGTCCTGCCCCATTTCAATTTTTAACAAAACTAATGTTGTCCTGTCCCGCCATACCCTACCCCGTTTAAGTCTTTCCTGCCCCGTTAAGAGCTTGCCCTGCCCCGCCCTGATCTGCCCCAATTGACATCCCTAAATTTTTGTCCCTTAAATCGGTGGTCTTTAATTTTATCCTTCGCTTAATAAATGATCGAAAATATCCTTGAGGTTCTAGGTTCGAATCTCAGCAGAGTCAAAAATAAAAAATAATCGCAATGCAAGATTTCATTAGAAAATATCCCTATTCGGCCAAAATTGTATAGAAATTCTGCCTCAAGGGGCATGATTTTTATGTAATTATGCCTACGAAAATACATCGGAGGTTGTGGGTTCGAATCCAAGCAGAGGAAAAAAAAGAAAAAATTCGCAAGGTAAAATTTTCATAGAAATTATGCCTATTCGGCTAAAGTTGTATAGAAATTATGCCTTAAGTGACATAGTTTCTATGTAATTATGCCTTAAGGCAAAGTTTAGTTTCATAGAAACTATGCCTCTTAAAGCATAATCTCTATACAAATTTGGCCGAATAAGCATAATTTCTATGAAAATTTTGCCTTACAGATTTTTTCTTTTTTTACCTCCGCTTGGATTCGAACCCAAAATCTCTGATTTAGTACACCTACAAATAAAAGTTATTTTGGTCCATAAATTTTTAATAAATGAGAAATAGGAGCAAAAATTAAAGAACTTGTGAATTAAGGGACAAAAATTAAAGACCATCATGTATGAAGGGAATCCACACAATTTTTTGTTAAGCAACTGCTATTAATTACAAAAACGTTAGGACTAGAGCCTTTTACATTAGTGAAAAAGAACAGAAGATTATGTACCTAGTAGTGTTTCAAACCAAAGAGAGATGTAGAAATAAAAAGAAAGGTGGATAAGGGGAAACAGAACAACAAAAAGATGAACATATCACGCTTATCCATGCCCGGAGGTGGGCCGCATAAAAAGCACAAATTCATGCATTACATACATTAGCCTTAATTTGTTGGCTTTGATTTTGTTGCTTCCACTCCTAGTAAACCCCCACATTAGAGTCCAAGCTATTTAAGGGTGGATAACTTGATAATACGTATAGCAATGTTTTGAAATTTGGATCGGACATCGAACCGGACTCATATTAGGATTGAGATAGGAAGAGTAATTCACTTAACCTAGTGTTTTAAATACAGAGCATATACTTAAATTGTAACATCTATTAGATTTTGAACTCATATTGTCAAAACTGCAATAAAATTCAAAAGCAAGAACTTAACGTTTTTTAATGAGGTTCTAAGAAAGATAATATATAGTACTATCAGCTTTATATTTTTACCTAAGGTTAAGCGGGGCCTTGTCACTTTATTCAAAACCCTCGCTGCACGAGATGTAGCATTGGCCATTGCAAAAGTTCCCTTTATCTTTTTAGAGAACACCAACTCACCATTTGATATTTTACTAGTACTATGCTTTTTTTCCTGTTCATGTAGTAATTATGATTTTCCTCCAAAATTATCCCTTTAATAAAATCAAAGAATAATATTGAGAGAGCTTTGACCTAGCTAGCTAGAGTTAATTTTGTTGCATGAATGAACGTGGGGTGATATCATGTCAATGATAGTATTAATTGTCTTCTCTTTTAATTAAAATGATGATGACACTTAAAATGATGATGACACTGAGATTATTATGAGAGATTCCGCCTTTTGCTTCTTTTGAGTTTTCTGTGATTGGATTTTCTTGTGTTATGGGTACATGCATGTGGTAACATTTGCATGGTTTTTAGTGGAACTTTGGCGTTTTCTTTCTTTGACTAAATGCTTTAATTTTTCTTCCTTTTGTTCTTTGTAAAATCTTGTCGAGCACCACTTATCCCACCCACAACCGACAAGGAATCTCACTTCTCTATTCCTATCCTATAAAAATCATTTGTATCAATCAAATGAAAAACACCATGCAGACATTTTAGAATTTAATCAGCTAAGAGAATATCACTATACATATATTGTCCATGGAAAATCAAACTGCTCATACTAAATTTCTCTAACTCATGGTGAACATGTAAAAGTTAAATTCGTACATTTTAAATCATAAATTCGACTATGATAATAATATAAATGATCAGGAACTTACAAGTACTTCAACCCTGACCGCAAGATCAATTCCGGAACAAGTCAGCTATGTTGATCGGACTTTCTAAAAGTACCACACACCAGTTTTGAATCCTTTTAAAGTTGCAGTACTTCTAGAGGAGACATGGAGGCAATATTTTTGAAGAGTCCAAACATGAGTAATGAAGGACTTAAGCTAGCATTAGTAAGTAACACTAATTAGTACATTTCAAATAATGAAAATTGAAACCGATGAGGTTATATAATTCCATCAAATAAAAAAAATATGTCGGTAATTACCATATATCTCAGTCTCTTTGGCCCTTCCCGGACCCCGCGCATAGCGGGAGTTAGTGCACCGGACTGTCTTTCAGTAGTATACTCCTATTTACCCCAGGGATTCATGATACTGAGAATATCATTGAACTCAACAAACAGATATTGAGATATATGGCTAGGGTTGGGATCATGAAATGAGTTATATTATCACAAATCAAACAACTACAATATATATTTCATGGAAACATATTATAATGTCAGAACCCAAATTAATGAAACTCAAATACAACTTCACACACCTTCTAAAAGAACATCCCGTAAAATTACAAGGGATGACCAAGGAAACAAAGATTAAAAACTTAAATATGCCCCCGTATACTATACTAATTTAGACCCAACACATACAACATTTTAATCCTCAAAGTACACAAATTGACTTACATGAATGAAGCTTAGTCAAATCAAAGGAGATGGCTGGCTGAAGAAGAGAAGTTGAGTCCAGAAAATCCTGTCCATGCGTTTCCACCCCAATATTGATTATTATTTTCCATAGTCCCCAAAAACTGTTTCGTAGAATTTAACCCTTGATCATCATGAGAAATATTATTCCCAGATGATGATTCAATTGTTTCACCTTGATGAAAAGGGTACAAATTTGTGTTGGCTGCCAACGATGGCAATCTCCACTGATGATCAGATCCTCCAGAGGCTGCTAATAAATTGTTAGTAATAGTATTATTGTTACTCCCTATTTGAAATCCCATTTCATGACCAAGCGCGGCCCCATTTGAAACCAAAGGAGGAGGCTGAAATCCACCATAGTGATGATTTAGATTTTGGAAGGCCGCCATGAAGGGAGTTAACTGTGTCGATTGCTCGTGTGGAAAGTGGTGGCGTCCGTTAATTATTTCCCTGTTGCAGCTTGAAGGACTTGCACTTGTTGAAGTGGAAGCAGTACCTATTTGTCTCTCACCAGTACTATTGTTGTTACTGCCAGCGGTCTTTGAGCTGTTATTATTACTGCTTTTGCTTCTCTTGTTTCTCCGGCATCCTCCTCCTACAGGAACGCTTCTCAAGGCACCACCTCTAGTCCAGTAACGGCGACAAGTCTTGCAGAAGTGCCTTGGTTGTGAAAGGTTGTAGTTGTTGAAGTAGCAGAACTTAGTGTTTGTTGAATCGCACCTTGGACACTTTAGTCCTGCCTCCGGCAGTGGAATCTTCGCCATCCGGGCTCGATCCACCATGGAACCAGGCCTGATCGAGCCCGGACTAGCCCCCACCTGCACAGGTGGGGGTTGCAGACTTGGTGGTTGGGGATTCTCCAGCCCAGGGTTTCCTTGCTGATGGTCTGGCTGCTGTAACTGAAATACATCAAGAGGAGGAAAAAAGAAACAAAGTTAGGGAATTTAATCACTACTCTATATATGTGTACTCATCTATACCTAGTATATTCAAGAACAAGACTAGTAGAGAATATGAATATTACTCTCCTTTATTTCTTTTCTTTATCTCTTTTTGGTTGAAGAAGATATGTATGAGTGGATGATTAAAGATTTAAATCCATACCTGATGCAAATTGGGATGATCTAGATACACAGGAAAAGATGAGAAAACCATAGTTTCTTTCTTTGATCTTTATCTCTTTTATAAAAGGTTGATGAGTTTTTTTTGGAAATATGTAGTGGAGAGAATCACACTAAAGAGAGGAAGGGAATACCATAGCCCCAATAAAAAGAGAAAGAAGACGAAGGCAAAAAATAAAAGGGGGAGGTAGCATATAGAGAGATTTAATTTAGTTGAATTTTTTCTTTTTGTTTTTACTACTACTGTATTTTTAGGGTTTTGTAATTTGAGTGGGGGGAAGTTACTTCGCATCTAAGCTTTCTTTGTTGATACCCTTTGGACTGACTACATACATATTAGTGCTTGATAAAGAGGAAAGTATAGTGACTCTCTATGTCTATTATATCAACTATAATAGTACTAGTAGCTATTATGGTGGGATCCTCTCTTACGTATTTGAAATTATAAATGGGGCAGTCAAATGGATCATTGCAGCTACATAATGATCTATACTAATATTCTTTGGACCCCTTTTGTTTTTTTTTTGGGGATAGATAATACTGTTAGCTAAGAAATGTTACTACTTTTTATGGAACCTTGGGGTAATTAGCCCAACAGTTAGGTTTCTTCTCTTCCTGGCTCCTCTCTTTTTCTTCTTTATGCTCTAGTGTGTTTATATCTTCTAAAGTTTATGGGAAGCTTTCTTTAATCGACCCACATGCAATTTGATATGTCACTTAAAGTTATCAAGTGTGGAGATACGTTCTAACTAGGGCTGTCCAACGGGGCGGAGTCAGGTCGGGATCGGGGTTTGGCGGGGCTGAAGGTAGGGCGGGGTCGGGGGCTGGCGGGGTCTGCCGCCGCCTCGTCCCAATCCAGAGGGGGTCGGGGTGGGGTCAGGGTGGGGTCATTTTTTTATTTGCCTTTAAATTAAATAAATAAATAACACACACACAACAAGATAATTTAATAAAAACATCCCAAGACTGTTTTTGTGCCTCTTATATTATTCGACTAGAAGTATGATTTTTTTTTGGTAATACAATTTCAAAATTGCAACTTCGTGATATTGAAAGTTGCAAATAAATAACATAGTAAAATTACAATTAAAAGAATTACATTTTAAGAAACACATTTTCTAGTTTCTTTATAATTTCTTGTGGTTCTTCGGTTGTAATTGGTATTTGTTGGTCAAATTGGCCGACGTCGCTTGCACATCCGTCGGATAAGATTTCGTTGTAGTTGTAGTCTTCTTCTTCGTTGATCTCTGGCTGGCCGCACCTCCTACGCTCCGCACGAATCCAGTCTCTGAATAGAACTGCAATCTCTAATGAGTCTCCTGCCAATAAATGTCTGTGCTCCCCTATTTGAAATCTTCCCGCAGAAAACGCGCTTTCAGACGCTATTATGACTCTTGAATGTGCAACACATCTCGGGTCATCTTTGCTAGTGTTGAAAAATTCTTCTCATTCTCCCTCCAGTATTTTAGCAAGTCTTCACGTCCCTCTTCAGTTCAATTGCTTCGTACGGTACAACACTCTGCAAAACAAAAACATCAAACTCGCTAATTTTGTTAGAAACGGTACCACTAAACATTCTCTGTCTGAGGCTTTGAATACTAGCCGCAGAAATAGCATGTCGTTTTTGAGGTTGTGTTGAAGAAGAAAAAGAAGATGTCATGGAAGTCGGTTGGTTGCTAGCACTTTCTTGTTGGTAATGCGTATATATTTTTTTTTACATTCATCTTGAATGCTAGACAACACTTCTTCTCTATTTTTTTCAACAGGTGGTGGGTCATTTGGATTTTTAGGAGTTGGAGGTGAAAGTATATCTATGCAATCGTAGATAGTTTCAACAAGATTTTTACAACCGTCTATTTTAATAGACGGATTTAATACAGCACTAATAAAAAATATTGAGGGAATAGAAATAAAATATTTTTTCATTTTTATAAACATTTTTTAAATAGGTGTCTTATAAGATGGTTTTATCATATATTCACTAAGTAATATAAATATTAGAGCTATATAAAATAACATTGATGAAATAGTAGGATAATAAATACCGGAAAATTCTTTAGTAGCTAGATCAAATTTCTCTAAAAATGTATTAAGTTTTAAAATTGTATCCCAATCGGAATCTATAAGCATATCACTAGGATTTCCATTACGGGCGTTAAAAAATTGAGTTATAGGTTGTCTATACTCATAAGCAACACGTAGTTGGTTGTATAAAGAATTTCATCTAGTGCATACTTCTTCGGAAACTTTTCTGTAAGGTAGACCACAATCGTGACAAGTTTTTTTATATTCTTTTAGTCGTTGTATCCTATTTTTTTTTTAAAATATAGTTTATAACAAATTGAATTTTCCAAAAATTTCTTCAAAAAGTGATATACCATCCTTTACAACTAAGTTATAAATATGACAAGCACATTTTATATGAAAATGATTTGAAAAAGATGGAGTTAAGAGAGTTTTTAATAATCTAACAGTAGAAATATTAGAAGAAGCGTTATCTAATGTAATAGTCATGACTTTATCAGTTATGTCATAATAATCGCAAACAGAAGAAATATTTTCTTGAATAAAAATATCAGTGTGTCTACTATCTATATAACTATATATCTCTATGCTAAAATACGTTTTTGCATAAACCATTTATAGTCTATCCAATGACATGTTACAGTTAAATAATCATGACCGTTAGTACTACGGCCTATATCAGATGTGATAGATACTTTTCCAGGGTAATGATATAAATAATAACGTAAACATTGTTGATATTCGTGTGCAAATTTAAAAACATCTCTCCTAACAGTTGATCTAGGAAAACCGTTATAAGCAGGATTGTACATTGATATTATATAATGAATAAAACCAGAAGAATCAGGAAATGAAAAAGGCAAACCCTCCACTGCAACTAATTTTGATAATTCTTCCATATATTTCATTTTATTGTATTTAGGGCCTACAATTGCCCCTTCATAGGGTCAATTTGACCCTGTATCTGGTGCGGGACAGTATGTGAAGCTTGTCCCGACTGAGAGGGCATTGTTGACTCACCCGTCACTTGAGCCTTATATTCATCCCATCTACCTTTGTGTTTGATATTCAAATGCGTAGTTAAACCTCTCGTCCCGCTCTGACTTTTTCCCATTTTACATTTATAAACAATTTTACAAATTTTGCATGTAACAACTTAATTTGTACGTCTCTATCAAAAAAAGTCCATACACGTGATTTTAATTTTCGTACTGGTGGGCCTCGTCTCATACTAGGGGGAATAGGAGGCGTTCCAGTTTGAGGTGCATTAGTTGGCGTGTCATCTAGATTAGTTGGTGTGTCATCTAGATGTTCTTCTAAATTAAACTCTCGTTTAGCAAATCGTCTAAATCTAATGGTACTTCAGGAAAATGTTCAGTATCAATAAAATCATCATGTCTATGAGGAATAGGATGACTAGAAGAAGGACCCTTGCACTTGTCACCCCTACTAGAACCAGACATACACAACATACCTCTTAATCCTTTCATTTTAATCTATGCTAATAAATACTTAAATAGTTAAAGATAATGAAATTAAGTGCGCTAATTAAAATAAAGAAATAATAATAATTTAATAAAGGAACGAATGTACCAAACACCAACGTAACGTAAACGTGTAATCGAGAGATGTTGAAAATTGAAACTTTGCTCAACGGATGATCATCAAGCTAGTTGTCAACTTCACTCTCAATTCCCAAATGAATAAATTAAATTGAATATTTAGAAGACAATGTAAAGAGAATGAGAGATAGATTGATAGATTATTAGAGAGATTGTAATTGTAGGAAGATTTGTGAGAAAGAATGAAGAGAAAATGAAGTATTTATAGTTGAAAAAATTGGGTTAAAGTGTAAATATAATAACTTAAGGGTTAAATAAATATTAGGGGGTACGGGGGTTGGGGGAGGGGGGTAGTGGTGGTACAAAGTCGTTGTGCAACAGCTAGTAGGGGTCGGATGTGGTGGGGAAGGGTCGGGGTGGGGTCGGGGCTGGGGCGGGGTGAGTCGGGGTCGGGTTTTTTCTCGGCCCCGTACCGGTACCGATACCGAATACCGATATACCGATACCGGTACGGTGCAGGGGGGTCGGGGCGGGGTCGGTATGGGGTCGGGGCCGGTCGGTATGGGGTCCCTTTGGACAGCCTTAGTTCTAACTCAAACATCTCAACAGAAAACTTGTTTAACTTTCATATACATATATCTACGGTGTAAATTAATTTTGCACGGTTACCTAAAATATATTTATACACATCTTTCATAAAAGTGTGATTTTCAATCGTGAGAATAAGACAGTTTACCTCCTAAGACGACATGTAAATGTCATCTGACAGTGTAAACCTTCTTTAAACGGCCAGTGGAATACAAGTTAAACTCATCTTTAATTCTAAGGTTAGTATCATCTGAGCATTTGTGGAGCTCAAACCTCCGTGATAACAATACTGGTCTAGGGTTCCCTACCTCCCATTAGGTTATGGTGAAGATAAATATAGTACTTTACTCAAATATATAAGAGAAGCACAATATAGTACTTTTTGTAGACTAAAGGGAGTGATCAACTTTTAATATAAAAAAATTGGGCACTTATATAAGTTCAAATAAGAAGTGAATACTAAAGGTATAGGACGCTAATTTCCTAAAGCTTCAATTGCTTTTTAGATAATTCTCCAGAATTTTAGGTGAGGTAAATAATATCAGTTCTTTACTTTCTAAGCAATTAATAAAGATAAAACAAATCTTTTTTTTTTACTTCTTTCAAAGGCAATGAAGGCCTTCCTTATAAGTTCTCGAGTGTTGAAATGAATAATATATCCGTTTTCAAAACAAAAACAAAAAAGTGTTCGAAGTTCTCAATACTGACCCTAGGTGTATTTGACTAAAAGAAACAGCTTTGTTGAAATGTTATTTGTTTCAACTTTTGTTGCTATTACGGACGTTGATTTCTCTCCTACTAATACTCCTTTTATCTCACTTTATGTGACACTTTTTACAGTTTTTTAATCTATTTTATAAAGAACGATTATGTTTTATATTTTTTATGAAAAAAAACTTTTATTAATCACCCAACAAAACAAACAAATACAAATCCTATGCTACTATTTGAGACCATCGCATCCCACACTACACCTAAAGAGGCCTTTAGTGACAATAAGTATTCCTTTTAGCGGCAATATTTATTGCCGCAACAACATTTACAATCAATTAATTAAATGTCATTGGATTCAAGGTCGACAAATCCTTTAACAACATTTAAGGTGAATGCTGGTAAAGACCTATATTATTGCCGTTTGTGGCAATGACTATTGCCAGTAAAACTACCTTTAGATGCATTTACTGGAAAATACTGAATCTTTTCTTAAATGACAGATAATCACTTAAAATAGAAGCCAAACCAATTTTATTTAATATTAACTGAGCATTTTATAAGTCTCCAAAAGATTGTTACAGTTGGTTTGAGGGGGTTGAGTGCAACAGATCCTTCCTAGGCTAATTTGAATGCTAGCACCACCCTTACATCAAATTTGAGATGAGATAAATGCAAGAGGGTATAGGATATCTATGAATATCCATATCCTAAACATTGAAGTATCTATAACCTTCATCCTGCTAGATATCCTTATAGCTGGTAGCCCCATCTGTCTGGTCATTAGGCCTTTCACTTGATTAGGGAGGTCTGCATAGTTCAAATATGATATGGAATCAGGGGCATTGTAACTCTCTAATTCGAGCAACAGAAAATTTGGGGTAAAAGTAATAAGACTCTTATTTTCTTTTAAAACGTCAAATACATTGAAATAAATTCAGTTTGCCAAAACGACTAATATCTAGGACCGACTGGAGTAACAGATTCTCGAAATTCAAAGAAGCAATAGAAATCCTAAGCTTTTCAGAAATTCCAAACTCACCTTGATTACTTGATGAATTTGTGTTCCCGTCTCATTTCCCATATTAAGCAACTATTCCTCTCCTTCACTGCAATAAAAGAATACATCTCATGTCAATAGTTTCAACAGACATGCAAGAAGTTATAGAATTACCAAAGAACCAAAATGCATTATGATGACGATAGTGATAGTCACATGCTAATTGGTAGAAACTTTGGAGGACATCTTAATTTGGTAATTGCGCGAGTGCCATGAAAAATTATGGTGCTTCGGGGAAGAAATGATGAAATTAGGATAAGCCAACTTCAGACCATCTTTCAGCTGCAAGAACTTATGTACCTAGAAGAATCAGAGCACATTGTTGATTGTTCTGTTTTAGTTTCTAGCCCATCACCTTGGACCTTGCCCAATTTCGATCTGTCTCTAACATTTCCTTTCTTCGGTCCTGCTAGCATGGCAACCTTGGCCTAGAAAAGTTCACAGTTAATAAGCCTTATGCAACAAACCATGGAGAGATGTCGTATTGAAGGGACGAGACTTCAACACAATTAGAGTAATAAATAAGAACAAATGAATGAAAAAAATATGCAAGTTTTTTTTTATGCTTGTTTGTTAAATACCTACATTTTGGCGTTCGAGGAGAATCTGGGTCATCATGATGTCCACAATAAACTACAGTGCCACTGGAAGAAGCATCCTCAAAAGAAGCAAGTGTGCTACTGGACTGCAAAGTGAATTGACACAAATAGTCAATAGCAAATACACCAAAAAATATCAGGAACAAACGTGCTAGAATGCCAAGAATAGAGCTCTTTACTTTTCTTTTTAATTCTTTTATTGTTTTCTTTTGGGAAATCTGTAAAGTTAAGTTAAGGAAACAAAGGCATTGAGAGAGAAAAAACAAGGGGCTTGGCAGCACAAAAAAAAAAAGCGGAAGTGTGGAAATGCACATATGAAACCAAACAAAAATATCTTCCAATTATTCGTATACCCTTGCAATACTTCTGGTACGCTTGGGAAAAGGTGTAAGATATACAACTCTCAGTAAATCAGAAATTAGGGTGTGACAAATTGAACCACTTCTTCGATGATCAAAAGATGATGAAGTCCTAGTTAAGTTTCATTCTTGGGGAAGTATTGATACTACATATGAACCTTCAACAGAATAATAGATTCAGTTTGGTTGTTTTATTTATCTGTTTTAGCATAATTTGGAGACAAACATTTTCTCAATAAGGCGCTTCATTACATTTACTATATTTTCAAGATAAGACCAAATGTAAAATATCTCAAGAGACATATCAAACATAACTGAGTATTATACAGGCAGTCGTGAAAAATGTCAATGAAAAGATCAAAGAGGAAATTCTGGTTAAAAGCACCAGCGGTTGGGTGGGTATGAAGATGTTAAATCAAACTTTCTATCCTCAACTGCTAAATGCCTATGTCTCTTACAAAAAGAACTTCTGTTGATGGGACCATAACGTTTCATTCCCAACCATGTATATCTGCCCAAGTCTATTCAATTTCCCATATGTTCATCCTTTTACATACATGAAGCAAGATTCTTTCCCACCTCTCTCATCTTCAAGATCTCCCCTTCTCAAGTAAGCATATCAAACGTTACAAAAGAAAATATGGTAAGAGGCTCTAAAAAACATATATGAATATTGAACACACACCATATCTTTTGACAATTCCAACACAGAAGGTTCGTCCAGCTGCGCACTAGATGCGTGGACGATCTTTGCATAATGTCCCGAAGCAACAAAGTCAAATTTCATTCCACTAATGGCATCCATAAAAGCACCTGAAAATAAATTTTCCACTTTCAGGCAAATGAAACTAAAGAATAGTGGATTGCTTTTTGTATAAGATGACTGACCAAATTTTATTCTAGTATTACAAAGGTCATCTGGATTTTGAGTCCTGCCACATTTGTACTCCTTAATGATATATGACACCTAAACATGGAAAACTTACTAATCAAAAAAGAAACTAACTTTATGACCAAGCTTTGATCCCAGCTCATCTTTATATTGCATCACATAAATAAACCTTTGTATAAAACCCCAGTGTAAACTGTAAAGTAAATAAAGTTCCATTCATGAGACAAGACTGGAAAAATGTGTAATTAAAGCAGCTGAAAAGTAACCAGAAACATACCACATTATTCCAATATTCATCAGTCAAATGGACAACTTCCAATGGTACATCAACCTGAGAAGTTCGAAAACAGATGTTGTGAAAACTAAATTGGAAATATCAAACTAACTAATGCAATAAAAAGAAACACCCCCTCCCTCCCTCAATAACAGGAACCATCGACGTGAAAAGAGCTTGTGGAAGCATAACATCGGCCTGAAAAGCGCTTGCGGAAACATAATGGGAAATATCAGATTACTAATGCAAGACCAGGAAAAAGAAACAATCACCCACTATCTGGATTATGTGCAAAAGGTAAAGCGTGTCACATCCAAAAACAACTCTTGATTGAATCTTACTTTAAACTATTTGGTATGGTTATCCTTTTTCCTTTTTGCACAGCTATGCCAGGAAGTTTTATAATCTCGTACATTAACAATAGATCTTAATTCTTCACTGGCCTGCAAATTCAATGGATCTAACCCCCCACCCACCCACCCAAAAACACAAAATAAACCAAATAATGCAGCAAATAACTAGCATTTAGTAGAAATTTAACCTAAATCAGACGGAGCTATCACTACAGAGGTGACACTGTGTCTACCATGTATCAAAATTCTGTTCCAAACCAATACATAAAAAGCGAAATAGAGCTTAGCGCACCGGCGTCCCATGGGCATTCAGACCAAAAGTTCTCAAAGTCTTCCTACAAAAGAAAAGGCAATACACTTGATAATTATTTAACAAGTTTGAGCATATTACATTTTTTATATAATGTAAGGTAAAAGTATAAGTGAATTACATGAATGCTAAGACAAGGAAAGGGATCCCATACTCTATATGAAGGGGATCACTGAAAAGAAAAAATTTAGTATTCGATTACCTCAAACACATCAGGGATCACCAAAAAGAAAAAAGTTAGTATTCTAATTACCTCAAGTACATCAAAGCCAACATCGAACATGAGATTTTCTACCAGAGGCTCAATATATTCAATGGTGACCATACGAGCCCCAAACTCGACTCTAATGATAAGATCATGCACCGGCTGAAACCTCTTGACCGTAAATGGCAGCAGCAAACGCGATTTCCCTACTCCTGTTCAAATAAAGGAATGGGTATGGTCAATTAGGGTTTCAAATGAGATAGAAAAACATATTAAACTAGACAATGTGTCTGTGAATTGGAATAGCAAACACAGTTTCTCTACTCCTGTTCAAATAAAGCAATCAGTACCGTCAATTAGGGTTTCAAATTACATTGAAAAACATATTAAACTAGAGAACGTGTCCCTGAATTGCAGTAGCAGACACGATTTCCCATCTCCTGTTCAAATAAAGCAATCCGTACGGTCCATTAGGGTTTCAAATTAGACTAAAACAGAGTAAACGAGACAAAAAAAATGAACAGATGAAAGAGACTTTAACCTGTATCTCTGATGAATATGTATTTGAAGTCTTTTCTGACAAAAAATGAACAGATGCAAGAGACTCCGTGCGTAGCGCTCCTGATCGATCCGCCAGGTACTGATGTTCATATGAGTCTGCTCTTCTCTAAGTCCATGTGATTCGTGAGCCTGCTGCTTTGTCCTGACATCCTTCTTCTTTTTTCTGAGTGTAGTGTTTTCGTTTAGGTTTCTCGAGAAGATCCACTAGAGATCGGGACAACACCACAATGGTCTATCACATAGCGCCAAATTGTTTTCTGAAATCATTTTAATAAAAAATACGGTCAGAGAATTTATATCCTATGGTTTTAAGACAAATTAGATCGTATCCAATTTAGAGACTCTTTAATGAGTTCGGTATGGCTAGTTAAGTGAATAAATAAGTTAGATCTGAAAAAAACAATGAATAACGTAAGAACAAGAGCTTAAAATGATGTATTTACTTGAGAGAGATATCAATTATAAATGTAGGCTTAGAGAGAATAAAATGTGTTCTCCATCTCTTCTAAATTTTCCAACAAAGCTAGATTATTACGACCCTCTAAAGTTATGATGCCGTGAGTGTAATGACGTCACCGTATTCACGCACGCCGCAACACTTTTATCTAGGAAGGCTGATGTTACAGGAGTCGTTGAGAGTGGAAGACAGATGTGCTTAGGTGTTATTGATGTGAGGTGGATCCAGAAAAAGGGTGGTTCTAGTTATAATCCCGAAACGATTCGGTCTTCTTTAGCTGAACCTGAGTTCGATTAAATGGACCTACTTACCTTGCTTGTAGACCTGCTGCGGAGCGGATATACTCTCAACTTTCCCTGCTATCCTATCAACAGGTCAGTCAATATCAGTAGTGGAGGAAGAAAGCTTATAGTCTTTCGACTAGAACCAAATCTAAGTTTGACTCGGTAGTCTCTGAGCCTTCTACTTCAAATTATCTTATCCTAGGTTCGAGGAGTAGCTTGTTAAAGAAGCTAAACTCAATCCTTGTCCCCTTAGTAGAGAAGTGGGAGTCTGCTATTACGCAACTCAACCCTTCTCCGCAAACTCTTTCAGTTGTTGGATGCGCAAAACAACCTCTGCAACTGCAATAGGCCTATCATTGACCATTTCTCCTGACCTGATGACGGATCTATTCTCTTCTTCTCTCTCTATGACTCACTTCACCCACATCCTCGTCCCTACCCAAGCAAGAGCTACTCTAGCTTCTCCTGTATCCAACAACACCCAGTCGAGCATACCTTACCCATTCTTCCGGCCGAAACTATCGTGCTTCTTGAGTACACTAACCCCTTTCGGAGGGTGTTTCCACCCAATACAAAAACTAATATTACAAAGCCAAATATAAAAGGAAGATCTATGAAATTATTTTTAAATTTTATGTACCATTGTCGTAATTAGCTCAAATGAGACCTTCAGGGTTAATGAAATCTCATTTAACAGTTTAAAGTTTAGATTCGTGTTGAAAGGTGTCTAAAATGAATTTCATCAAGATATAATGTAATTTATTTTTAATAGGGTGACACACTTCAATTTTGGGTCAAATCAAATTGAACAGTAAAAAGTACTGTTTCCATCTTCCCAAACCGAACCAAACGCCTAAATTTGCAAAATTTTATTCTTAGAAGTTGGTTCAATTGCGTTTTCAATTTGAATCATGCTTCCACATTTCTAATGTTTTTTATGGGGAAAAATTTCAAGCGTCCTATTTTTAATTATTAATTATAATACGTTAACATAGACGAATCTATGATTTCAAGGTTTCGGGTGCCACATTATGATTAATGGGTCGATTTCTTTATGGGCTTCGATTCGAATGCATCTTTTTGATATATATTAGATATACCGAATATGCATAATAGTTTAGTTATGTTGTCTCTTAGATATTTTGACATTAAAGATTCCGAAGCAGTCCAATTTTTTCTTTTGGCACAGAGAGAAAACTTTATTCTCTAAAACTTTGAGAAAGAAAAAGATTTTCTACATTAGAAATCTAAACCTGTATAAATCATCTACACTGCCTATTACGTGTTGTTACGGATATATAGTTGAGAATCAAGAATTGTAGTGTCGACCCATAAATCTTTATTTAGCTCGGACTTTGGGGAAAGATTAAAAAAAAACCTTTAAAATTTAGAAAATATAATATGATCATGTTAAAAAATTTAAACCTTTTATATTTACTACCAAACATAAGTTCTGTCAATATTAATGTGATTTTAAAAAAAAATTAGTACTCATTATATGATGTACACGTGCAATATTTGTAGTTTGTACCCAGGGACTTGTACTTAAAGAAAAAAGAAGTAGAAAAGATTAAAATTTAATTAAACCAAAAAAGAGTTAAATGGGATAAATAAAGAATAGCAAGTTAAGAAAAATTAAAGAAAAAGAAAATAAAGAAGTAGAACTGAAAGGAAGAGGCATCGTACTTGCAATTTGCAAAAGCAAAATAGCAAAATGCGTGTAGCCAGCAAGAATCGAACTCCTGTGCAGTATTTAACCATTTGCCAGCGGCACCAAACACCCTTTTGTTACTATGGGCGACACGTTTAGTAAATTCTTGTTTTCTTATAAATATATATAACTATACAACCAAGGGTAAAAAGGGTCATATTTGTGATCCAATTTTCTAAAAAGGATTATATTTGTCCTCCGTTAAAGTATGAGGTTAAATATGCTCTTTCCATTTGCAAAATTGTTATATTTGTCCTCATGGAAATCCATGTGAACGTCACGTTGGATCCACGTGGACGCCACGTGGACGCCACATGAGATCCACGTGGAGGGTGGAACCCACCTTCCCCAGTCACCAGACACCACCTCCATCGCCGGAGCTTCGACCACCAAGCTCCGGCGAACCCTTCTCCACAGCTACCACCACGCCACTGCCTCACCCTTCCTTTGTTCCCCCCCCCCCCTCCTTCTCCCTGCTCCGACGAGGAGCTCCAGCTCCGGTGAACCGGAGCAGTCACAAACAACAACAATGGGTTGTAAATCAAACCTAAGTACTCGTCTATTTCACTGTACGTCCACATGGATCCAATGTGGCGTCCACGTGGGATTTTCGTCCACCAGAGGGCAAATATAACAACTTTGCTAACGGAAAATACATATTTGACCCCATACTTTAACGGAGGGCAAATATGATCCTTTCCGAAAGTTGGATGACAAATATGACCATTTTTCCTACGATCAAAGTTTCAACCAAGGCGTGCAGGTGTCGTGGCATCCCGACCCTTCTACATAGATCTGCCCTGTACTTATGTTCAAACTTATATAGTAACATTATTTCCTTTTTATTTGAAAACTCTTTAATTTAAAAAAAAATCTTTTAATGACACACTTTTATAATTATAGAATTTAAGAATGAAAAAGAAATTGATATATACCAAAATTATCTATAGAATTTGTGATTTTAAACATGTCATGTCATTTCTATGACCGTAAAAATATGTCATTAAGAGTAAAATAAAAAAAAGTTAAAATATTATTTAAATAATAAAATATTTCATTCTTTTAAGAACATTTCTAAAAATAGCGTGTCATGTAAAAAACAAGGAAATGGTTTAATATCTTTTGGGATGATAACACTTTTGAACTCTTAGTTCTGGTAAATTCTAAGTTTGATTTTTGTAATATACGACTCAATATAATTAACTTTTATTTTAATTAAAATATGTGTTTTGATTCCTATACGTAAGAAATATGTTATACTTTGACTATTTTTAGAATTGTATGACACTTAAATATGGAGAAATATACATTTTAACATAAATATGTATAATTAAATGGTGAAATAGTGTAATAACTATGATAATTTTCTTAATATTCACAAGTAAAGGGATCACAAATGTACATTTAGAATAATTGAAAGTTAAATATGCTTATTATCATATATCATTCAACATGACTTATGACTTAACTAAAATGATCAACAACAATAATATAACAAAGGAAAAAGATGAAAGCTAAGTGAAAAGAAAGGTTGTCCCTCCCTGTGGGGTGCCTGAGTTCGTGTAAGCCATGGGGAAAGGGTCCCCTAAATATAAAGACATGAACGCAGGCTTTCATCAATCTATTATTTTCATCTCATTCGTGTAGGAGAGAGAGATTCAGAATTAAACTTATATGTATGTCAAGTAAAGTTAGATTTAGAATTAAGCTTTACGATTTTAATTATTATGTTTTTATATTGAATATACACTATATTTTATAAAAGTGAAGATCCAAAATTTTGATATATGTTATTAATATTTTTAATTTTCTTTAAATATTTAAAGTTATATAATAAAGATATTGAATTCACTTGAAGTTCTATCCGTATTGCACCTCATCTAAAAGGCCCCATTCTATCCACGTTCCTCTCTTTTTTTCCTCGTCTCCTTTTCCTCTTTTCTACTCCGTTCCAATTTATACGAGGGTTGATCAATTTTGAGAGTCAAACAATTTTATGTTTGACTCAATTTCAAACATAGATTATTCGAGTATTTTATAATAAAATCTACATATTTAAAAACTATATAAAAATTATTATAATGCTTCATAATTAATAATTCACAATATATAAAAAGAGTTGGAGAAAATCATAATAAAAAAAAATCGTTTGACTTCCCAAATTGATCAACCCACACATAAATTGAGACGGAGTGAGTAATATTTTAATATAATGTTATGTTCTCTATTCTAATTTCTTTAATCATAGAATCGCCAATTGAATTAGTGTGGATTATCTTGGCGGTGGTTGTGGAGGAAAACATTACTCTGCAATTGGTACTAGGGATGGCAACGAATAGGATTTGGAGCGGATCCTATTAGATCCAGATCCATTTTTCATACATGTATCTATATCCGAATTCAGATCCATCGGGTCTATAAAAATCAGATTCAACTCCAGATCCATCGAATCCACGGATCGAATTTTGATCCACATGTAAAAAAAAATCCTTGAATTTTGGAATGCATTCAACAAAACACAACATCATTCATATGACGGATTTAACAGCTCAAAAAAATTACCAAATTCAGAAAAAGTTCTATTCAACAAATTCATAAAATAAAATAAGCAATTTATAAATAATCAATTACAATTGTCATTTTCACTGGAGAAATAAGTGAGTATTAGTATAAAAAAATCTCACGGGATAACCAAACAGTATTTTACTAATTTAAGATCCGCACCGTACTCGGCTCGCTCCGCTACCCGCACTGTACCCGCACTGCCCGCACCCGCACCGTCTATTAATTTAATTAGACTATTTTTACAAATTTATTTGGCCATTTCTTGATTTAAAATGTGACTTCACTGACTTGGGCTATTCTCTTTTTATTAAATCAACCGAGCGAGCCCAGCCCCAGGCCTAACTCAACTCAGCAAAAGGGCAAAGAACCCTACATCTCATTACTAAAATGTAAAATCCCAATTTCACTTCGCAGAAGGCAAAATCGCAGTAGCCACCAGTAGGGTGCCTTAAGCTAAAAAAAACTCCAAATCGCAGTAGCCAGTAGGGGTCCTCTAAATCAAACCACTCAATCGAGCTGCAATTCAACTCAATCAAATGTGAGTCTGCTTGGATGAGTGTTGCATATCTTCTACAGTTCTTTCTTTTTTCCACTTCATCTCCATCATCTGTCTTTGAATTTTGAAGTAGTTCTGCGACAGATTTGATCTTCGAGAGCTCTTTGGGAATTTCACATTTATTTCCCTTTACCCAAGAACACAAAAGAAAGACAAAACACCAACTTACATTCAGACTATATAATTTCATGACAACTTATTATGCTAGATCTAGTATATAAATTTGTTGCTGCATTTTGGTAAACTGTTGTGCTTTGAGGATCTTTGCTGGCTGCTGCATGTGGAACTTGGAGTAATCAATGGGTCACTCGAGGAAAAATGTACATTGATAAAGTTAATGCTGTAATTTATGGGAGTTGTTAAGGTGGGTACACGCATAAGTGGGGCGGGGCGGGCGGTGGAGGATTTTCTACCCGTGATGGGTGGGGGGGGGTATTGGGGGGGGGGTTTTAGGTGGAGGGTACGGGTATGGGGTACCCTTCCCCCGCCCCGCCCCGCCCCATTGACATCCCTAATCTGGATCCACCAGATCCGAATCGGGTCCAGGATCCACTGTCATCTTTATTTAGTACCTCTTTTTTTAATTGCTTTTGGGAAGCGGGGGCCGGTTGCCTTAACATTTTGGCAAAATATTATAGAAAATAAACTTTGGAAAGTGGGAGTGGCCTCGGTGGAGGATAAGATGCGGGAAGCGAGGTTGCTATGGTTCGGGCACGTGCAGGGGAGAGACACAAATGCCCCAGTGCGGAGGTGTGAGAGGTTTGCTATGGACGTGTACAAGAGGGGTAGAGGTAGGCCGAGGAAGTATTAGGGAGAGATGATTAGATGGGATATGACGCAGATGCAACTCAATGAAGACATGAGCTTAGATAAGAGGTTATGGAGGGCACATATTAGGGTAGTAGGTAGTCTAACGTAGTCCTACATACGCTTACAAAATGGTAGTTGTAGCATTACTATTGTAGGCTCGCGTAATCTACCATACTAGTAGGCACAATATTGCCTTATAATCCATTGTCGTTTGATTTATGTTGTTATGTGTACTTTGTTTGTTCTATTTACTTGCATTAGTTATTGCTTCCTTTTTTTTTTTCCCTAAATTTGATATCATGACTTACTCACTTTGTTTGTCGTATTTTGCTTGGGCTTGTGCTTTGTCTTGAGCCGAGTGATCTATCGGAAACAACCGATCTACCTACCAATGTAAAGTTAAGTTTGTGTACACTTTACCATCTCCAGACCCCACATTGTGGGATTAGCTTGGAACGCCTCTCCTTTTTTCAGCTCCTTTCCTTAGCAGGAAAATGGCTTTCGCTCCTCTCTTCTCTCGAATGACGATTCCATGCCTTGTTATAATAGAATAGTTCAATTATTTAAATAGAACTATTCTAAGCTGATATATTGTTGTTGTATTATAGAAAATAAATTTCAATTTGGGTAAGGGGAATATAATATATTTTTAACATGAGTGCCAGCTGATAAAATTTTGGCTTGGATTGTTTATAGGACATATGGTACACTTGGATAACTTTAATTTGTTGTTAAGAAAAAGATTGATATATGACGATAGTGATATATAATGATAATTTGCCTTAATGTGTTTATATCTCGGTACCAAATATATTTGAAAATTCTGTTGCTAATTGGTTAAAAAAGAAGGGGGTCAATGTAGACTCCTTCCCCTCTAGTAGTGCTAGCAGGTACTATGAGCTCATGTCCGATGCATCTAAGCTTCTATAGAATTAGTATCTTACCCTTTAACAACAAGCTTAACAAATTTTTTATCTGTTGGAAAGCAGTCCTTCACGGATATAGGAGCTTACTCCGCTATTGCAAGTTCGATTGAGACTGAGCTTTCCGATAGTATCTTTCTTTTTAGGAATATAACTCTAATTATCAAACTTGTTCCAACACGTTACTTGGAATATTTGTATTGAGTAATTTTCATAATTTGGATGATCATTCACAGAATTAACTTTGTTTTAACTTGTATCAGTTAACCTGTTTTACAACAACAATATACCCAGTGAAATCTCACAACGTAGGATTTGACAATTAACATGTCTTATAGTTCATATTATTACTCCAAATTTATTTGGATGATTACATGTAATAATGATCTTTTAGATTATATGACAATGTGATTTTTTTTATACATGCAATAACGTTTATATTTAATTATTGTTATAGTATTAGCTTGAGACAGTTATAAAATATCATAAATTTCAAATTCTTAATTCGACTCCTTAAAGTTAAAGCATGTATGAAATGAAGGCCATGATCAATCGACACTTTAAAAGATTGGAGTATATACCAAATTAGATCATGCACGTGCATGTATATCAAAATTCTATTGTATCCAATTATAAGTTTAAGTATTTATATTTTCATGTTGGAATTCAAAGGAATCATATAATCAGACGCGTAATTATCTGGCCTGGGAAAAGGCATTATATATAATGCATGATTATGAAGATGGGATCTGCTCATATACCATACTTTATAAACAAATTAATAAAGAAACATTTGGTGGTGGACATATGGGTTCTTCTGCAATTCCACACGAAAAGCTTACCCTTTCATGAATTATATTGCAGACATACATAGTTGGAAAAGTAGCCCTCTTGCAGCTTTACTATATACAATAAATAAACATATCATAATAAATACTACTCCCTCCTCCCTAATTTATTTAAAAATTGATCAATTTAAAAGTCAAACATCTATTTTCTTGATTACGATTTCTCCGACTTTTTTCATATATTGTGAATTATTAATTATGCAGACTTATAATATTTTTTATATAATTTTTAAATATATAAATTTTATTATAAAATACTTGAAGAATCTATTTTAAAAATTAAGTTAAAAAAAGGCGTTTGACTCGCAAAACTGAGCACCCTTCAAATAAATTGAGACGGACAGATACTAACATTACTAGCTTGTTGCAAATTAGAAATATGTATGCATGTCTTTCTTTTAATTAAAATAATTTATAAATTAACAAGCAATTTTTAACATCACAAAATTCTTGTCAATAAGAAGTTGAATCTATTATTTCTTTTTTCTTTTCTGAATTATTTTGTTATAAGAAAATAGATATTATTCAATCCCAAAAGCTAGTTCAACCCACCGGTCAATAGGGGACTCCAACAACCTCTGCAGACCCCGGACTTGACGTCTAGAAGATGGAGAATATAAGGCGGGGCCCAACATTGGCTAAATAAGTTGGAAATGGTCTTAGTCTAATATCATGATAAAGAAATGAACATTGGATCTAACTCTACCCAAAAGTTAACTTCTTTTAATTATGCACTATTCTCCTAAAGTATGAATAAGTATCCCTCTCTTCCTTGTTTTTATCAAAATCTCAATTTCTTCATTCGATTTTTCCTCTCTAGAGCTCAGAAGCTCTCCAATCGTCGTTTTCAGGCATGTTAATTAATTTTGCATCAGCTCCGGAGCATTTTGAGCTCCATATTGCCTATATAAAAGTTCTATTTATTTCGAACTTGATAAATTCTAGTGTTCATAAAATTATGAGTTTTTTTCAAATTTTTGGAACTTTAGTCTTTTTTTATTGAAATATGTGTTATTTCTACTTATTTTGCTTGGTTCGATCGTGTTTTTTTATGTTTTTGTGTTTGCTAATTAATCTTGGTCTATTACTACATTTGAGACTTTTGTCTTTTTTGTTGGTTGAAAATTGAAATATGTGTTATTTTTACTTATTTCGATGTTGCTTTTTATATTTCTTCAAATTTATCACGATCAATTAATAGACTTGTAAAAAATATGTGGTATGTCTGTCGAAATAAAGCTAAGTGTGTTGAATCAATTATAAGTCAAACCGAAAAATAAATTACTTTGCTCTATAATAATTCACTGCTTAGGACAATTTTAGACCACTTTGGTCGATGATAAACTAGAGAAATAAAGGCAAATGTTGGAATGTGAAGCATGCTAAATCTGAACTAGTCTAAAGGGGAAAAAAATTAAAAAATGAAATTCAAAACCAAAGCCCAAACGCCAAATCCCAAACCTTAACCCCAAATTGCACAAATCTAAGAGACCGTGAATATGTATATCATAAATCGATCGTCGTCAATAGTTAACAATTATCATTTAGGCTCGACTTTAAATATGGTCAATAATTATCCACATGTTATAAATAGACTAAGAACAATATTTGTCTAAAGAGACATAAATAAATTAAAATAAAATAAAAGGGCATGCCACTATTTAAATATTATAATAACACTTTAATACATTATATGAGAGTCACCATCCATTGAACACATGATCAAAGGAGTTTTAGGACAAATAATGATACTTAAAAGGCCAATATTTATCTTAAAAGCCATAAATAAATAAAATAAATAAAAAGGCTTGATACTATTTAACCATTATAATAACACTTTAATACATCATATGAGTCTCATGATCCAAAGAGTTTAAGCACAAGTAATGGTTGTCCTTAAAACAAGGTTGTGCTTTGAGAACAATAATTTGTTGTCACGCTAATTAGATACTAGTGTTATGATTACCATTACTTGTCCTAAATTTTTTTTGATCATGTACTTGTCTATTTTATTTTATTATTTATAACTTTTTAGACAATTATTGGTCTTTTAAATACCATTACTTGACCTAAAACTCTTTTGATCATGTGTTTAATGGATGGAGACTTTCGTATGATGTATTAACATGTTATTATAATGTTTAAATAGTGGCATGTCCTATAATTTATTTATGACTTTTTAGACAAATATTGTCCTTGATCTATATATAACATGTGAAAAATTATTGTTCATGCATGCAGTCGAGCCTGAATAATAATTGTTAGCTATTGACGACGGTCGTTTTATGGTATACATATCCACGGTCCCTTGAATATGTGTAATTTGGGGTTTGGGATTGGGATTTGTTGTTTCATTTCTTTTAATTTCTTTTTGTTTGTTACACTCTTCGTCATCACTATCAGGATCATTCTTTCACCTTGCTCATAAAATTTTATTTCCAACATTTTGAGATCTCCTCTCATTCACCCATGTAATCACCACCTACTATAATATATTCTACAATCGACAGTATAATAAATCTATAATAGACTATGTCTATAGTCTATGACTGTAATCAATGCCATACTACGTTGTTCAGACTGATTTTCCGATGAAAAACTGAAATTTTCGTCGAAAACGGGATCTGAAAAGTGAAGAAATTAGAAGCTTTAGAAGAAAAATATTTATTTTTTAATTATTTTTTGGGAGTAATTAAATGGAGGGAAATATTTGGTTTTATATTTTTGGGGTAGTTAAAATATTGGGAATCGAGGGCCAAAATATATTTTTTAAAATTTTGGGGTTAGATTTGAACGCAACAAATACTGACATATTTTGCTAATACTTGACTTGTGACCTTTTCACCAATAAAAGTGTTCACAGTGGGTTTTTGGCTAAGAGCCCCCAGAAATTATGTAAGAGTTGGGGGTTGGACATTACTCATTATTTAACCCACCTCATCTCAACCCAAGTAAACTTTTGAGGACTCGCAACCAATTTTGATTTGCCCAGATTTGGCCCGCCCAATGCACACCCCTACTACTTGGTATTTGCCTAAGAGCTCGTTTGGTACAAAGGATAAAGGATAAGTCATTCCGAGATTAAATTTTTGATGAATTTATCTCACGTTTGATTGAAATTAAATTTCGAAAGAACTAATGCTGAAATTAGTTATCCAGAAATTGTAGTCATGATATTTTTATTCACATTTAAGGGTTAAATAACAATCTCGCGGGATAATTTATTCCCCAACAAAACAGTCCCTAAGTGCACAGATCCTGATTTTGGTGTCAGTGATGTCCTAAGTTTATAAATTCTTGCACATCTGATATTTTGGAATAACTTCAAACATTCGTATGATTGAAATTCAAGTATTTCTACCGAAAATTTAGTCTGTTTTGCCGGATTTTAGATATTTTTCATGACTTAAGCATTTTGGTTGAAGTGCATATATTCCACCTCAAGTTTATGCACTTGACTGAAGTTTAATTATTTTTTCCTCAAATTTTGAATAGGGTGACTCATGAAATTTTTACCGAGGTACTCTACCACTAAAAGCAACCTTCTCGATGCTATTGACTTATTTATAAGAAACGTTAAAATTTTAAATAAAAGAACTTTTTATCTTCTTTTTTTTTGAAAAATCAATCGAAAGCCTGATTTCCCTCCCACTATTTTCCTTTTTGCTGCTTGTGAGGGTCTATGAAAATTTTGTGGGCGTCAGTGTTGTTAAAAGATGGTACTCAAACTGATTGAAAGTGGTCTGAATGATAGAAACATAAATAAAATGAAAGAAACATTAAAGCAAACTATAATAATTGCACATGCAATGGCCTTTACGATAGACACAACACATGTAAGTACTACTGGTCACTTTAATAGGCCATACAGTGCAATTACATTTGATATAAGAACGAATCGGTAAAAGTGAATTTCAAGCATTTTCTGATTGGCCGTTTGCATTTGAGATGATACTTTGTGTTATTTCACTACAGGTGACCAACTAACTCTATCTACTGTACATTGCATTGAACTGTGTGTCTGTGCATTAATACTAATATCTTTAACAGGTTGCATTATGACTATGTGTGAGTCGATTTCTATTTATGGACCACTCATATAAATTATTTTTCGGAAATTACACGTTTGATCGCTCGACTAAAAACATTAAATTGTCTAATGAATATACACAATATATGCATATATTGTATATTTGATGGCTATTTTTTTGAGTGAACGGTAATTTATAACAATTTTCCATTCTTTTTTGTGAAAGGTATTTGGTAAGACTCAAATCTGGACTTTATGTATTTTTTTCATTCATTCTTGACTTTGCATGTTTTAACACTGTTTTAAAGAGTGTGATTGCCTCATCTATTTACTTAAATTAGTAGAGAGAGATACTTTTTACAAATATAATTGTCTTGAACACATTGTTGAGAGCAGAAAAGGATCACATGATTTTCAACCCTTAAATCATCCCTAAATTCCCTAATTTTTTCTTTAGAAATCTGTTCTGATTTCAACACTTGATTTTCTTTTCCGAATGTGTCACTCATTTAGTTTCACGTAGCACCAAATATCTGGCAGAACACCTTCTTTTGTCATAGATTTGAGAAACAATTTTTGCTGTATTGCTTTCAGGTAATTTTTTGACAATTGAAGAAAAAAAATACTACTATCAAGAATTTGACTAATCAAGGTGAATAATGGGACAAGGTTACGTGTATTCTACTACAAAGCATCTCCTTCTATAAAAAAACTGAGGAAGATTTCACTTGTACGTGTGGTGTAATGGTACACTTGACATTCAATATTGTCAAAAGAGTTTATGTTTTCTCAGTTTTCCCCCTCAATCCTTGGCCTTTTTTCTCATGGGATATACACCTCAACCTCAGAAAACAAATGAATGATGGAGGCCTTTTTTATATTCAATGCTATAAAAAACGAGAAAGGCCAAATATAACAGAAAACTTAAATAAGAACATACACACATGAGCAGCTTAACTGGAGCGATGTGGATCAGCGAGGATAAATATAACTGATCCCACTTGCTTAGGATTGAGGCATAGTAGTAGTTGTAATTTATTCAGCTGTCCAGGGCATTTGTCGATGATGGTGGTGACTGTGAAAGCTGGTTATGAGTTTGTGCATGAATCGCAGCCTCGGATTCTGTCTGGGCCTGTTTTTGCTGCTCAGTGTATCTGTTTATTCGTTCAAGCAATTGGGTTGCCTTTCGTCTGGCCCTTTCAGTGCCATTTTGTACTAAATCTAGCAATGGTCCCATTACTCCTAGCTCCAGAACGTCCATTAGATGATGTTGGTCCCCAGAGCAGAGGTGTACCAAAACTGCAGCTGCATTTTCTTTATTCCTGGGAGACCCATTTGTGATCACATTTACCAAAACAGGAACTGCCCCTGCAGCTCCAATGGTTGTCTTCCCTTCTGGATGACTAGACAATATCGCTAAAATGGCAAGCGCTTCGTCGATCATACCACCTTGAGGTTCTGTAAGCAGCTCCATTAGAGTGAGCACAACTCCAGCCCTTACTGCCTTGCCCTTGTTCCCTTGATAAATGCACAGATTGAAAAGTGCGGTAGCTGCGTCTTTCTTCCCTCTCTGGGTGCCATCACTTAATAATGTCACAAGTGGAGGAATTGCTCCAAAAGTACCAATTATGACCTTATTTTCATCTATAACTGAAAGGCTAAATAGCGCTGCCGCTGCATTTTCACGTGCTTCCGCGCTCCCCTTCTTAAGTACATGGACGATACCAGGCACTGCCCCTGATGTTACAATGCTCCGTTTGTTATCCTCACAAATAGAGAGGTTAAGTAATGCTGTAACAGCATGCTCCTGGATCCGAGAATCGGGTGTGGAAAGAAGGTCGACGAGCAGAGGAATAGCACCTGCTTCAGCTATTGCAACACGATTATCAGCATTGCGCTTAGCAAGTAGGCGGATTTCACCTGTGGCAGAGAGACGATCTTCAGGGCTGCCAGATGTGAGCTTTCTCAGGAGATTTTCTATCTTCGATCGCTCAGCAGGTGTGCACACGGATGCTGACTTATTGGGTAAACTACCTGGTCGTTTGGGTGGTTCAACGCCATTCACTTCACACCACTGTGCTATGAGGCTTCGCAACACATAGTTTGGTGTGACAGCATTACTTGTGAGGACTTGTTGTGTCTTGGGACAAGTGCTATGCCCTGCTTCCAGCCACTTCTCAATAGAAGAACGCTCATAAGTCTGCAGTGGAGGAAACCATCTATATTGTTAGAAAACTACTATATGGAAATGATAACTACAGTTCAAATTTAGCCTACCAACACAAAACCACATCTTCCATGAACATGAGACCTATAAAGGCATGTGCATCCTCAATATTTCAGTGGATATATAGAGAATTAGCATAGATGCTACATAAATCATGTATCAAGATTTTGGCAGAATATATAGTTGCTAAGAAATAATCTCATAAATCAGCAAGGACCATAACAAAAAAAATGAATACGAATCGCCTATCTGTCTATACTTTTTCCGCATATGAATCAGTCTACTTTACCATAAAATGAAAAATGAAAACAATGAATTACTTTCTACCTTTTTCTCCTTTCTCTATATGAAAGTGATATAAAAGATTTCAAAGCACTTCACGGAAAAAGAGTGAAAATGTGCTTGGATCTGAAATTTGTCAAAATTTATTATAAAGGGCAAAATGTTCCATCTGTCTCTACTAGCAAGAGTCAGAGATATATTGGGTGTAGGAACCACTGCTATTGGAGTTATTACTTAATACATTGACATAGTGCGGATCCAGGATTTAAGCTCTATGGGTTCAATCTTTATGATTCTTAGCATTGAACCTATTATATTTTTGAACTTATAATTTTAATGAATTTTTACACATAAATTTATGTTCCGCGTCGAAAGTACTGTTTCAGATGAACCCACAGCTAAATAGTTGCATCTGCCACTGAACGTTCTTGTCCCGCTAGTAGATGGGTTCTTTCTTCCATGATCATTTAGGCTATATTAACTCCACTTACCGAAGAAGAAAAAGAAGAAGAGGGAAACTAGACAATAGGGGATTTGCAGCACTTGAATGAAATGATTTAAGACTTGGCTCTGACAATCCGACTCACATCCATGCATGCACAAGGCAAGATAATAAGACATGATAGGAGGAATGGAGGGACTCTGTTAAAAATATCTTTGCTGTCATGAGGGAGCAAGAGATATGGATGTGACGCAACCAACTTTTAACCAAAAAAGCAAGATAAAGTTCCAATAATGGTACCTGGCCAGATGAAACAATGACAGGATCTTTCATCAATTCCAGGGATATAGGACACCGAAAATCATCTGGTATTACTGGGGCCTTAGGAGTTGCCTCAATAGATGCTTGTCCACTACAAGTCGAAGATTTCTCCCTCAAAGAAGAATCAATCTCCGGAGTCTCAGTCACCACAAAGTCCTTAATTTTCCTCAGTATTACTGACATCTTCTCTATCCTCTTCTCTGGATCTTCACCAGTAGCAGTGACCATTTCATGTAAAGCACATGATTCTTGTGTGAGATCATATATTCCACTCAGCTGTAACTTCTCAACCAATTGCCATAGGACAGTTGGATCAATAGCAGCATCATTACTCTTGCTGTAAAGGGACAATAGATCCTCATGGAGTTCAGCATCAGGTGCATCAAGCCTTCCTTTGGCTCTTTGGAACTGAGAAAGGACAAGCTCTACCTGGAAGATGAAGCCAGAGATGGAAATGAAAAATTGCACATCAAGAGATGTATCAATCCACAACAAATGAAGACTTAATGAGGTGATGAATTTTACCTGCTCTTTAACTTCATCAGATATGTCAAGCTCTTCATAATGAACTCCATCCAAAGCTTGTTCTAACTGGCCTGTCACTTCGTGAAATTTATTCATTATCTGCTCCCTTTCTAACACCTGCAAAGAGAAATTCCTGGAATTGAACTTTACTCTGTAGGCCTAAATAGTTCCCGATATTTCAGCGAAACATACAGTGTTCCACGAGGACTAAAGTTAATCATTCATAGGTGTAAGAATTTTTTGTGGTTGAAACAGAAATCTGCTCTATGAGAATGCATAAATGCTTGAATTAGTAGATGTCAAAGCGGCACTTCAGGGAGAAGAAATGAGGAGTTTGGACGTCTTGATGACCTAAAAGCCGTGGATCAGGTAAGGATATTAAAGGTTCACTTTAAGGGAGCAGAAATAATAGCTTCCAAATCCACTAAAGAGTCCCATCCCAAAAGAAAACAAATACTCCATAATTTATTTACAACATAATTCCCCAATAGGGAGATACTAACCAAAGTGAACAATAAACGGTTGAAAGACGAGTAATGTTATATGAGAGTGAGTACTGCTGGGCCTCTAACACCCAATTTGTCCACAACATGAGCGCCAATAGAAATGGAGACGTTAAACATATATGCATCATATAAGATTAGAATTGATCACATCTGACAGAAAAGGTACAAGTAGCACACTACACGCTTAAAGAATGAATTGAAGATCACCCGACATGGTCTGGTCAAGTCTCACCGCTACCCATTTTTTTGTAAAAGAATTTCCACCTAGTCCATTTAAAAGAATCAGGCCCGCATGCACATGAGGGGCACTTTAAAGACATAATCAACTAAATAGCAGTATACTCTCTCTAATAGTTTTAACTTTGAGATGGTCACACACTTCAACACCTTTCAATCCTCAAAATCTACATTTCATCTCAAAATTTGGTCCACTTATTTAACTCAAAAGAGCACATAAAAGATTGTAATCCTAATCCCTGAACTGTGATACTCTCTTCAGCTTCTCTATATTAGCTTCCCTACCAAGATACTGCAACTAGTTTCCTTTCAGCAAAGAATTTAATGTGAAATTATGCTCATAAAGAAAGTCCAACGTGTGACATCCTGAATAGGCAAGTAATGAATAGTTGGTTTGAAGCACACCAAACGTTTCATAATAAGTGCATGGATTCTTCTCTCCTAGTTTGCAGGACTGGGATTTGAACTTGGACCCCAAGATAAATTTTAAACCCCCTGAACCACTGAACCAACCTCTTCTCCTCCTATGTTAAGGTATTCAAAATCTTTATATGTACATAAAAAAAATACCTTACATATACGGTGTAATTTTTTGCCGAGTGTGTTCGGGTGAACACCCTCCCCGGGCCCTACATCTACCCCTGCTGTCAGCCCCCATTTTTTGGATAGAAACAAAGGGAGATGAACCAGAAAAGTCCAATAAAGGTTCAGCCATATAGCAAATACAATTTCCGCTATCATACTAAACATTTCAATCTTGTTAGTGTTGCAGTTATCCTCAATAAAAGCATAAAGCTTAAACAGTAGCTAGGGGTGTCAATGATACGCGTCGGTCGGTTTTTTTATAAAAAATATACCATACCAATTTTTCGGTTAATTTACGAATATAACCAAAATTGAACTTTTCAAAACCGTACCAATCATCTCGATTTCTCTTTGATATCGCGGTTAATTTTTCGGTAATTTATTTTTAGAACGTCAACGTTTATACTAATATTATTAAAAAAAAAATGATTCATATATAATAGAACGGGTAATCTAACTTTTTGCCCTCAGATCTCGCTCCTTAAGCTTTATGTAATCCCTTTTGTTTCTTCCAAAAAAATATACTTAGCATAAAATTATTAAACACTATATAAATTAATGGAATAAAAGTGTCACTAGCAACTAGAAGGTAGCAAGGCAGCACAAACATCAAACGACAAATCAACAATAATCATACTTTACGCCATGATATTATGAAAGATGCACATATAATTCTACATATGTAAAAAACAAAGGGCACCCGGTGCACTAAGCTCCCGATATGCGCGGGGTCCGGGGAAGGATCGGACCACAAGTATCTATTGTACGCAGTCTTACCTTATTTTTCGGCAAGAGACTGTTTCCACGTCTGGAATAAAAAAGAACAAAAAAAAATGAAGTTGCCATTATTTTATATAAAGAAAACTAATTAACGAAAAATAAATTACTTATATATTACTTATTTTTAGCTTTTTATTCATGGCAGTAATCTCCTAATTTTTTTGCTTTAAGTTGCACAAATGTAATATCAAAATTAGTTATAGATTATATAATTAACTCTTATATATCTTGTATTTATGGAAGTTCCCCCAAAATTTAATGCTTTTTAAATTGTAATTTTAAACTTAACATATGAAATATTATATATGAGAATAAATGAATAAATAAATAAATATATATAATATTCGGTTCGGTATTTTTTTATAAAATAAAAAATCAACCTAATTATTCGGTACTTATACACCCATTTGCATCCAATAGCTTTCTTTCCCTTAGGTAGTGTCACCGGTTCCCAGGTTTTGTTCTCTTCCAGAGCCTGAATTTCAGCTTGCATTGCCTCAATCCATTTGGCATCCTTGACAACCTCCTTATAGTTGCATGGTTCTGTAACAACTGAAGACTTTGCTATAAATGTTTGATAGTTGGAAGAAAGATTAGAGTAATTTAATCCTGCAGAAACAGAATAGAGACAATTAGTTGATCCTTGTTGTGTGACATAATCCTTGTGTCAAATGGGAGGTCTACTAGCTCTTGTAGATCTTCTCAGGTCTGAATCAGGGACCTGCATATCTGAATCAGGGATCTGCATATTATCAGGAACCTGCATATCTAAATCAGGGATCTGCATATCAACAATGTGAGTTGTGTGCTGAAAATCAGGAGTGCCACCATTATCTAAGTGAATACCAACTGTAATCTCACTTGGGTGCACTAAGTCATCATAACATAATGAATCATGTGTGTGGATAGATATCATTCTATTCTTATCACCATCATTCTTAAAAGGGAAAATATTCTTCATGATGACTACATCTCTACTCATGAAGACAACTCTATTTTCCAAATCATATAGTTTATATCCCTTTTGGAATGCACCATATATGGTGAACAACTCTTAATGCTCTAGGACTGAACTTATCATGACTAAGGAGATTGGTTGCAAAACATAAACATCCAATCACCCTTAGATGAGATATTGAAGGGATAAATTTGTATAGCATCTCATAAGGAGATATATTCTTAAGAACAGGGGATCCTGTTTAGGACATACACTGTTCCCTCAATACAAAATCCCCAGAATCTATCTGGTATGCAACCTTGGATTTTGATAGCCCTTGTTGTTTTCAAGATATGTCTATGTTCCTCTCAACTACTCCATTCTGCTGAGGAGTGTAGGGGCAAGAACTTTCATGTACTACCCCATGCTGCTGAAATAGTTCTTTGCAATTATTATTGAAGAACTCAGTCCCATTATCTGATCTGCTTTAATCTTTGCTCCAAACTGTGTATTCACTTTGATGAAAAAGTTCTTCAGTAAAGTGAACACATCAGACTTCAGTCTCATCAAAAAAACCATGTCCATCTAGAATAATCATCCACATTTGTAAGGAAATATTTCATTCCATTACATGTGTCAACTCTATAAGGTCCCATACATCCATATGCAACAATTGAAAAAGATTAGATGTTCTAGTAGAGCTAATAGGAAATGACACTCTAGTCTGACTTGTTAGAGGGCATATTTCATAGTTATGTAATGTAAAAGAACTATCATTCTGAAACCTAGATATTTTCTTCAATACATTTAGTGGAACATGACACATTCTCTGATCATCAGTCTTCTGAGTTGCTGCAAGACATTGGTGTAGATTCCTTCCCTTATTCTGCTTGTCCAAGCATAGTATATACAATCTATCCTCTTCAGTACTAATCGCCCTCACCTTCCCAGATGAGAGATCCTGAAATATACAACATGTGGGAAAGAAGGTAACACTACAATTCAATTCCTTTGTCACCCTAGAGACGGACATCAAATTGAACTGAAAAGTTTGAACACAGAGAACATCTTTTAGGACATCACCTCTTCCCATGTGATAGTCACCTATGTGTGATATCTTAGTAGACTCCCCAGTAGGTAACTGCACTTGACATGCACTTTCCGTCAAATGCTTATTATGTAAATCTTGTTGATTACCAATCATATGATTGGTGGCCCCTGAATCTACTATCCATTTTATTAATGTTTGTGTGTCTACATTACAGATACCTGCCATATTAGCCACAATGTTATTTGTCCTTCCAGATTCTGACTGATTAAGTAAGTTGAGTAGTTGTTGATGTTGCTGAGGTGTGAACTGATGTAATCCTATCTGTCTTTCTGTAGCAGTCTGGTCTTTGTGAGTCTCCATAGGTTGTGGTTGATATTGACCTGTTGTTCCTTGTCCAGTGTCCTCATGAATGAAACCACTTTCAGTTACCATATTCACCTTCTTTGTCTTGCCCTTGGAGTCATCTGGATAACCATTCAACCTATAACAATCTCTGTGTACATGTCCTGTCTTCCCACAGTATGTACACTTCTTCAGCTTGTTGCAGTCTACCTTCATATGTCCCTTTGTGTGACAGAAGTCACACACCACATTTGGATTGTATGACCTCCTTTGTCTATAAGCTTCATTCCCATGATTAGCTGCAGCAGTGAAAATTGCAGAGGAATCACCTACATTATGTACACCCCTCTGAATTGTCCCAGCTAGGCATCTCTGACTCTCTTCCTGATTTATCATGGCATAAACTTGGTTTAGATTAGGCATTTGATGCATCAGCAGTACTTGACTTCTCACATGACCATAACTGTCATTAAGCCCCATTAAGAACTGCATCATCCTCTGATATTGAAGATGATCTACAAAGTCCTTGGACTTAGCACAACAGTTTGGTCTAGGCATGATAGAGTCATATTCATCCCATAGATCCTTGAGCCTTGTGTAGTACACAGACACAAGCTGTGTTCCCTGTCGGAGTGTGAATATATCCTTATGTAACTGAAAAGCTCTAGAGCTATTGACCTTATAGAATCTGTCTCGCAACTCCTTCCATATCAAGTGTGAATCTGAGTTAAACAACATTCCATTCAACAAGCTTTTACTCACATTCCCCATGAGCCATGACACTACGATAGCATTACACCTCTCCCACAGATTTGCAATGTTTCCAGAGAATCTTCCTTCTTAACACTTCCATCAACAAATCCGATCTTATTCTTCCCTAATAATGCAAGTTTCATTGCGCTGCTCCAGAGCGTATAGTTGTCCATCCCTGTAAGTATGATCCCGACTGACAGTGAACCAGGAGCATCGGATGGATATAGATACAGTGGATGATTGTGATCGATATTAACAACTGCTTCAGATCCATTAGATGACGTTCCTTCAATACTTCCCATACTTCCTTCAATACAAATCTAATATTGCAGATGAACGTATAATCAAAGTGATACACACACATGCAACTAGATCAATAGATGTGAGTAGTCCACACACACATGCAACTAGACTACCAATGCGATGAGGAGATCCTCGATCAAATTGGATCAACAGATGTGAACCAAAAATTGACCAACAAATCAACTGAAATTAATACTCATTTTTGTCGATTTTGTGTCACTTGCAACAAAATCGATCAATACACAACAGAGATTACTATTTCTTGTCGATTCTGTGTCACTCGCGGCAAAATCGATTAATACACAATAGAGAATTACCTCAACAGTAGTACCTATCAAGTTCGTGTCTCGATCTGCTCGATATCTTCATCAAACTGTCCCGCGAATACATTGAAAACCTTGGGCTTTGATACCATGTTAACAATCACACAATGCATGTTCGTGATTCATGTATGATCGAGAAGAATTGAGAGAGAAGAAGAGCTATGTGAAAATCATGAGAACGAAATAAAGAGAGAGATATTTGGGAGCGTAATCACTGCTCTTATATACAAAAGTGAATACAATGTTCCTATATATACACCTCTATACATCCCTCTATACATCAGCTACTAATAATCAAACAGCCACTAACCACCAATAACTAACTTAGTGACTTAATGAAATAATCCTCTATCATGATCCTCATGGTACTCTAGTGCACATGTTCAATACTTCTACAGTACGGTTATAAGTTAATATTAGGAACCTCGGTTTTATTTTAAAAAACCTGAAAATCAGTTCGGTTCGATCAGTTTTTGAAATAGTTTTTGACACCCTAACAGTAGCCAATGATATGGAATCATTGCCTAGGAAACAAGAGCATTTCTAAGAGGTTTGGTGGGGAACAGGTAGTGGATTTATCCACTTAGAGCCCGTTTGGATGGGCTATAAGCCTTTTTTAGCTTATTTTAGTGTTTGAGACTCAAACTTAAAGTGATGACTTTAAGCCAGAAAGTGCTTAAAGTCAGCCATTTATGAGAAGTTGGGATTCCTAACCTTTTTTTGGGGGGGCTTAAAAGCCAATCTGTTGACCAATAAAATTACTTTTGTATCCCTTATATTTTATTCTAATTCTCACACTATCCTCTCACCAATAAACACTTTTATCCAAACACTCAACTACTTATTTATAAAAATAACTTTCAGCACTTAAAAGTTCTAAAAACACTTTATACATAAAAGTCACTTTTTTTAAGCTCATCCAAACGGGCTCTTACTTAAGTATTGGGATCAGAATTAATAGCACAACCTTCTGATGGTGTGCAACAATCCAAGGACCAAGTCATAAAAGCACACATCCTAGGCAAAAATTTGAACTCCTCATCCAGCACCTTAATACTCTTATCGACTCCCTTTGTTAAAAGATCAAGAATCTTCATGAGGATAGTATACTATTGCAGTACAATTTGGTCTGTACAACTTGGCAAGCCATTGTGAAGAATTCAAATATCAGGTTGTAGAATCTTTTAAAATGGTAATCATGCCAAGGAGAATAGAAGTTGCGGCATAGAGGTTAAACAAGTAAATACTCCCACCGTCCCATTTTAAGTGTCGCTTTAACTTCTAAAAATTGTTTCAATTTAGGAATTCAAGACTAAAATTGACAATTGTTTACAACTATACTCTTAACATTAAAGAAGTAGCCCTTCTCAATATTGCTCAACTCTAAAAAAACATCTACTCCCTCCATCCCAATTTAAGTGACTTATATTTAGTAAGTTGACAATTCAAACATCCTATCCGTCAAGTTTATAACCACAAGATTCAAAAGTATACTTTAATACATTATACATATCTTTAATTTGGGACCACAATATTCAAAAATCTCTATTTCTTAAACTTCGTGTCTAGTTAAATTAAAACAAGCCGAGTTGTGGAGGGAATAATAAATATGGTAACTTAATTAACTATACCTTGTATTTATAGTTTTTCTTACTTGTCCACTATATTAAAAATAAATTTTCATTTTTACTTATTAAATTTAACATATCAAGGGAAGAACAACTTATTTTTCATGTTTACCCTTAGCATTAATTACTCGTTCCAAATCATCTTTCAAGTTCATTAAGATTATATATCAATTAATATGAGTATCATGATAAAATATGCACTTCATTTATTATTATTTAAAGGGTTGCAAATTCAAAAGTGAACAAGTAAAAGTGAACGAGGGAGTAACATTAATCACTGATGATCCATTAATGATAGAACACTCGTGTCCACACTGAGCCTAAATGCAATAATCTTGTTCCCAGAACTAGACGAATCGTCCCTTCTGGAATTTAGACAGCTCGGTTCTTGATTATGTAGAAAATATAGTGACTTTTTGAAAATTCTTCAGATTAGAGTGGATATGCCCATTGTACATCTTCTATCTACAAATATATGTCTTTACATCCCCTCCTACATACTCGATTTTAATTTACAGGCACCTTTACTAATTGAGCTCAACAATAGGAATCTCTATATGCATTCCATTACTTAATTACATTTCAATGCTGATGTATAAAAGTAAAATACAAATCTATAATTATCTGAAAAACCAGATAAGATAAGATCCAAAAAGCAGTAAATATAAATAGGACTCACTCAACCCAATTTATATGAAACACTTTCTTTTTTAATCAGTAAAAAAAAATCTTTATTAAGTAACACTTTACATTTTAAGTTTAACGAGATGATGTATAACTATACAAATATATGTTCTATGACTACAAGATTCAAAATTTTCTGAGTAAAAAAAATGAGAGTAAGTATAAACGGTAACACGTACCAGATAAATCTTACTTCCTTGGCTACCAAATTTGAGCAATTCCTTAGTTGATTCAAGAGCTTCGTTCAAGGAAATCAAAGCTTTCATTGATTGTTCAGGAACTACCTCTTTGCTATCTCGAATCTCTTCGAACATTGGAATCAATAACTTAAGTCTCCTAGCTAGATTGCAATACTCTTTCTTCACTGAAATCCTAAAGTCCGAAATGGATGATATTTCGTTCACTATCTCAATTAGTTTTTGTGCTAATACTCCTCTCTCTTCTCCCATTACTTTCAATAGCTCAAAGATCCACAATTTTGAAACAGAAAGTTGAAGAAGGTTTAAAATTGACGGGAAATATGTGACTGGTGACCGGAACAGCTGGTCTTCGTCTTCGTTGACGACTTCATAATAGAAATGACAATGGCTCTGGCGGCGCGCGCGGCTTTAGGAAGATTTAACGGGAGTGGATTTGATGGAGTAAATAAGGTGTTAATGAAGAGAGTTTATTTGTCGGTTATTGTTAAAATGTAAGTGGGGTAACTGGATATGTGAATTTTTTCAGTAACCGTCTCCGTTTGTTTGTCATTCTCTTAAGCTGTTCATGCGGACTGAGGTTAAATAGACGATGAACTGTAAATTCTTCTATTTCATTTCATCATAGCAAATATTTCTTTTCCAATTTTGGGATTAAAAAGATTTGCATATGGTTCGCTTTCCGACAGATATATATCTTGTTAACTTCAAATAAATATTCACCGTCTTCAAGAAATCAATCATGTATTTTTTTGTGATTAAAAAAATATATTAAAATATTTTTAATATATCTTGTGAATGTTGAAATTATAAAATATATAAATTGACGGGTTTTTTCAGATCGACTAAAAAGCAACATAAGACATACAAATTGAAACATGCAGTAAAAGTTTTGTGTGGAACTTAATATTCATTGTTTATGCGAGTCAAGCATTTATTTTAATAAAATCATGAAAGAAAGATAGTACATAAAAAGGAAATGGCTTTGACGTGGCCGTTTCCTCACTTTGTTTATTACTGTTAGAATAATATTATAAATGCTTATAATATTCTTAATAATTAATGTAAAGATCTTATTATGGTATGTTGTAAAAGAATTAAGTAGGATATTATTAGAATTAAATAGGAGATATTATTAGAATTAAATAGGTGATTAAATAGGAAAATATTAAAGAGAATAACACTATTCATATTCATTGTATGACATGTATATATTCTTACCATATGGAATGAAAAAAGATGAGGAAAATATTCTTTCATTGTATCAAATCTTAAGGAAAAAAATCTATCTTCCTAAATATCAAAAGTTTTCTTTTCAAAATAATTTTTTAACAATTTCGGCTCCTCCAAACCCTCTCATAGCTGAAATTCTCTTGATCTTTTTTTTTTCTTTCATTGTGTTTTCCATTGTTCGTCTATCCAACTATCATCAACATGTCTGAATCCAAATTATTTTATCACCCCGCTCTCACAGTATCTAATATCAAAACTCATGTTCCCATAACTTTACAAATGGAGAATGTGCATTATGCTTCTTGGGCGGAACTTTTCAAAATATGTTGCCGTTCTCACCGGGTTCTTCACCACATCATTTCTCCGGAAAAAGACAAAGAAAACGTTTTGACATCGGATGAAGACAAAGAATTGTGGGATGTCCTAGATGCCACTGTTCTTGGTTGGATATATTCAATTTCGGCTGATTTATCAGACACGATCACGGAAGATTCTAAGGCAATTGATGCTTGGAATCGATTACGGGACATTTTTTATGATAATCAAAACTCCCGTGCAGTTGCTTTGGAACAAGAATTCTCCAGTGTTGATATGGAGGATTTTCCTAATGCCTCCGCTTATTGTCAACGCCTCAAAGTGTTGGCGGATCAATTAAAAAATGTTGGTTTCCCCGTCTCCGACAACCGTTTGGTTCTACAACTTGTCACGGATTGTGAGGCATATAGCGGAGTTGCCACCGTTATCCGTCAAAGTAACCCGCTTCCATTATTCTACAAAGCAAGATCTATGTTAATCCTAGAAAAACAAGGCTTTTCTAAAAAGGTTGCTAACACAACCGAATCGGCGTACATGGTCACCAATGATGGAAATAATATTGCAACCCCATAAAATAACCGGGGTCAAAAAGGACAACATGGGAATAAAAAAAGTGGAAACCACAACAGAAGCGGGAACAATCGGAATTCCGGCAGTGGTTACGGGAATTCCGGCGATGGTTACGGTGGTTCCGGCGGTTGTTCTGGCCATGCGGCAGCTTATGGCAAAGAACGCAGCGGCAAAGTGGCGATGGTGACACTTCCGACAACAACAACCACAGCCGCGATGGACTCGCCACAATGGAATTGGGCTGGACCCCCTTGTCCTTACCCTACAACTAACTGGGCCAGGCCCAATTTCACATTCTCGAACCCAGAAATCAATGGCCATCGTGTCTCGCTTCATGTGCTTTTGTGGATATGCCCACCATTTCTTGGGCGAATTTCAACAAGCCCAACAACAGGCTTGAGAAGCGATAACAGGCGGGACAACACCATTCTTTGGGCCTCAGGTGTGGAACGAGGCCCACTCAACAGTGGGCCAACCGGCGGACATTGAACATGCCATGCACACTCTCGGGCTTAATCCATCAGACACGAATTGGTATATGGACTCAGGTGCAACGTCGCATATGACGTCATCCCAAGGTAATCTTACGTCCTATTTTAATTTGAGCAAATCAAATGGTATAACTGTCGGAAATGGTCATTCCATTCCAATAAAAGGGTATGGCTCTACTAAATTGTCCAAACCAAATCCACCATTAGCCTTGAAAAATGTTATTCATGCACCACAATTAATCAAAAACCTAATCTCCGTTCGAAAGTTTACTTCAGATAACTGGGTTACCGTAGCTTTTGATCCTTTTGGTTTTACTGTGTGTGTGTGATTTTCAGACAGGGGCACATCTAATGAGATGTGATAGCCAGGGAGAACTTTATCCAGTTACTTCACTACTACAACCTGACAAGAAACATTTTAATTTTGCTGCTTTTAATTCCAATTTATGGCATGAACGTTTGGGACATCCGAGAGAGTCTGTTTTAAACTCTCTCAAACGCAATAATTCAATTTCATGTACACGAACTCTTAATAAGTGTCAATCTTGTCCTTTGGGTAAGCATATTCAACTACCATTTGAGTCATCTTCTAATTGCACTTTTTTGCCATTTGATACTATACATTGTGATATTTGGACATCCCCTGTTTTGAGCTCTTCGGGACATAGATATTATTTTCTTGTTTTAGATGACTACTCTAAATTCTTGTGGACATTTCCCATATCGAAAAAATCCCAAGTGTTTTCTACATTCCTTAGTTTTAGAGCATTCATCCAAAAACAGTTTGAACGGGATATCAAAAACATCCAATGTGATAACGGGCGGGAGTTTGATAATAGACAATTTTGGAATTTTTGCAAAACAAATGGTTTGAATTTCCGTTTCTCATGCCCCCACACATCTTCACAAAATGGACAGGTGGAACGCAAAATACGAACCATAAATAATATTGTCATGACATCTCTTGCTCATGCCTCACTTCCCCCTAACCTTTGACATCATGCACTTCAGATGACTACTTATTTGTTGAATATACTACCAAACAAACATACATCACACCAAACACCCCTTCAATTACTTTACCTCCGAGAACCGACATACTCTCATCTCCGGGTCTTTGATTGCTTGTGTTATCCATTATTCCCATCCACCACCATCCATAAATTACAACCAAGATCTACTCCATGCATTTTTTTGGGATACTCATCCCATCATCGGGGATACAAATGCTATGATCTATCCTCCAATAGGATTTTTATTAGCCGTCATGTTATCTTTGATGAAACTCAATTCCCGTTTAGAAAAATCCATGAGTCACGATCTCCCACATATGAGTTTCTGAATGTCGGGATACACCCAATTTTTACCCAATCATTGTCCCATAGTTCGGTCAATGCCACTGCTAGTAGGCAAAATTCTTTAAACCCATTACTCGTGTCCTTAACAAATGACGCCCAACCCACTGTCTTGGACACCAATACACAGTCTGGACCAACAGGTCACGGTCTTTCCCCAGTACCGAATGGGCCACCTTCAGGCCCATGTGCTTTGACACCAACCAATAGCAACTTGCCCCCTAATGCAACCCAAGCCACTGATCCAGGCCCAGCTTTCCAAATACCACCTTTGACCAGTGGCGTCCAGTCCACTGGCCCGACAACGCGTCCGGTCACCCGTAGTCAACATGGTATTGTCAAACCCAACACTAAATACATCATTCACACTCAAGTATCCAAATCACTTTTACCATGTAACTCTGTGTCTGCTCTAAAAGATCCAAATTGGAAAATGGCCATGGATGATGAATATCAATCTCTTATTAAAAATAGGACATGGGATTTAGTACCCCGTCCATCTAATGCTAATATAATTCGGTCTATGCGGATTTTTAGCCATAAAGAAAAATCTGATGGTTCTTTTGAGCGGCATAAGACCCGTCTTGTAGGTGATGGGAAGACGCAGCAGGTTGGTATCGATTGTGGGGAGACATTAAGTCCAGTAGTCAAACCATTACTATCGTAGCGATTGCCGACTTGTCTCTCCAGAGGATGGTTACTTCACCAGTTGGATGTCAAAAATGTGTTTCTCCATGGTCACCTAAATGAGACTGTTTACATGCATCAACCATTGGGATACAGAGATCCAAAATATCCCAATCATGTATGCCTGCTAAACAAGTATTTGTATGGTCTCAGACAGGCACCCAGTGCCTAGTATCAACGGTTTGCAAATTTTGTATCACAAATGGGGTTTTCGCACAACCGATCCGATAATTCTCTTTTTATCTATCATCAGGGTAATCATACGGCTTATCTTCTGTTGTATGTGGATGATATTATTCTGACAACTTCTTCAGACTCCCTTCGCAAGAATATCATGTCTCAGCTTGGTTCAGAATTTGCTATGAAGGATCTAGGTCCGTTGCACTTCTTTCTAGGAATTGTTGTGACAAGACATGCAGGTGGGCTCTTTCTCTCCCAGAAGAAGTATGCATCTGAGATCGTGGAACGGGCTGGAATGGCCTCTTGCAAACCTTCAGCGACATCGGTGGACACAAAGTCCAAATTAAGTGTCATCTCTAGCAAACCCTTTGTTGATCCAACATTGTACCGCAGCCTAGCAGGCGCGTTGCAATATCTCACATTTACCAGACCAGACATAACCTATGACGTGCAACAAGTGTGCCTTTTCATGCATAATCCGATGGAAGAACATATGCAGACACTCAAACGCATTATACGCTACATTAAGGGCACTCAGGAATATGGATTACACCTTTACCCATCTTGCATCTCCAAACTTGTTACGTATCTGAGATCATCTGGGCGGTGTCTGATACGCGCACGCTCCACATCTGGGTATTGTGTCTTCCTCGGTGATAATTTAGTTTCATAGTCTTCCAAACGGCAACCAGCGATGCTCGCTCAGTCTTTGAAGGCGAATACCGTCTTTGTTGCCAATGTTGTGTCTGAATCATGCTGGATTCAGAATCTTTTACTAGAGCTTCATTGCCCAATTCTGAAGGCTACTATGGTTTACTGTGACAACATTAGTGCGATATATCTCTCTGGAAATCCAATACATAACCAGCGCACTAAACATATTGAGCTGGATATCCATTTTGTCCGTGAAAAAGTGGCTCGCGGACATGTGCAAATATTACATGTCCCAACGCGTCATCAAATCGCAGATATCTTCACGAAAGGGCTTCCGCTGATTTTATTTGATGAATTTCGGGACAGTCTCAGCATTCAGCGCCCTCCAGCTTCAACTGCGGGGGAGTGTTAGAATAATATTATAAATGCTTATAATATTCTTAATAATTAATGTAAAGATCTTATTATGGTATGTTGTAAAAGAATTAAGTAGGATATTATTAGAATTAAATAGGAAGATATTAAGGAGAATATCACTCTTCATATTCATTGTATGACATGTATATATTCTTACCATATGGAATGAAGAAAGATGAGGAAAATATTCTTTCAATTACTTTCCACGACTAATCTATAGAACTATTTTTAGATTTACCCTCAGTTACATGAATAAAACAACTAAAATAATGTAGTACTAACATGATTTCAGATTAATGGTTGCCCCCAAAAAGATATATTAGTTGTTGAAAATATTTATTAAACGTGAAATAAAGTTAATTCTATTAATTATTACTTGAATAATTAGAGTCCCGCACGTCGGAAACGTGGTTTCCACACACGTGCACATAAAGTGTCAAAGATCGTAATTTTCTTAATGAAAGAGATATTGATACGTATACGAATTGTTTGAGATGTAAGATAATACACGGTTATTAGCTAAATGACAATGATTTCACGTTGGTAAATGAAGAAAGAAGTGTACGATGTGTAAAAGATGAAACAAGTCAGGAATTGCGTGAAGGGTCGCGGCGCCTCGATGGCTGAGCCGCGGCGCAAATGACGGTAAAAATCCACTGGAAGCTACTGGAATTTAGGCGCCCCGACGCCTTCCCGAAGGGCCGCGGCTCCAGTGTCTGAGCGTCGTGGCCACGAAAATTAACTGACGTTTAGGCTGACTTTGGAGCATTAAGTCTCCATTATTTGCCTCATGAATTCAGTCATTACTTGGCTGAATTGTAACCCCAAAATCAATGGTCATTACATGGCATTGAAGACATTTATTAGGCTATTTGGGTAGACACATTCATCTTGCTATAAATTGAGGTCTTGGCTCAATTCTAACATACACAACAATTCAGATTTTGTTAATCTTCTTCCTCTTACAATCACTAATACACTCAAGATCTTTCTTTCCTAAGCAAACATTTGAGTTCTCTTTGCTCAGTTGTTTGATTGTTGTTTTATCTTGAGAGATAAGTTGTCATCACACCGTTAAAAGAATATACGTGACAATATTATTTTAAGGATAGATTAAACACTCAATCTACTCAGCAAGTCAATTACTTTGTTTATTTTCAGAATTCTAACCAATTTGTTGTTATTGTTCTTATTCCCGTTACCCCACCTTTTACTCACATTTCTTTCCTCCCAAAAAAACGCATTTGTCTCTTTTCCCTTCCTAGGGTGAAACATACAGTCCAAGTCACTAAAATAAAGCCTCAAATAGCAACAAAGAAAGCAGCACAAAAAATTATTTTATTGGTAATTGCAGAAAAGGATAAAAATGAAATTGTCTTGGTACATTTGCTGAAAATTAACTAAACAGAGGAATAATAGTTGTAGCTTAATGATTAGACATCATCCAAAAAAAATATAGGAGCTAAAAAGGATGAATGTAGTTGCGAAAACCCAACAACTCTTCTTTTCTTGGAGTTAAAAACTAGTAATAAAATATAGATAGAGCAACTTCACTAGGCATTTGACTATATCTATTTGAAGCTAAAACAATGTGAAATCGAAAATGGAGTTAAAATAAAATTATTTGAAAGTTGGAAGTTACGTTTTGTACACAAATTTTACTTGGAAAATATTAGTAATTTGTAAAAATCACAAATAAGTTTCAAATATTTTACCAGTATTTAATTTTAAATGTCGATAGCTAATGTGCCAAATAAGAATAATTACATTTCGTAGCTAACTCTCTGTAAATATTGAAATTATAATTATGACAAATTTAAAATTCTTAAACTATAGTTATTTAGGTAAGTTATTGAATTATTTATCTTTGTCTAATTGGGTCCGGTTTAAACCTGCATCATGGTTAGTGGGACAAATCCCACCTAAATGACTGCTATAACGACATCATGAAAATATTTATTTAATTAAAAGTTGCTCTGTTTATTCCTACCTGTGTTTAGCCAAAGGTCATGAAAAGACTGTAAATCATGTGAGCCTATCTAAGCTAAGCCATAAAATAGCTTATGTACTGACTCAGGCTCATATAGCTTAGCTTTTAAAAACTATTTAAATTATCAACTACGGTAGGTAATACGATAATCGTTGTTGAGTAGTAAATACTTTTTTTATTCTTAATTAGATATTTTGAATACGAACCTTGGTTATTAAATAATCTTTGCTAGAGAGTATTTTATCCTTAAGGTAAACCGTTTTGATACAAATTTAGATATAGTCGGGCTTCAAAATAAGTATCAAACACCGGATGAAAAATTAAAAAAAACATATTTTCTCCGTCTCAAATTATTGTCGTGTTTTTATTTTACACGTTCCTTAAGAAATATTAATTAAGAGTGGTATTTGACTACTTTTACCACTATTTATGCCAGTTATAATATATCTCCATTAACTGTTTATTTTATTTATGTGTCATTTTTATTAAAGACAAAATTCTACTAAGGGTAAAGTAAGGAAGAAGTAATTAATTGTGTTTTAAATTTTTAAAATGATAAATAATTTGAGAAAATTATTTTTAGTAACCACTATAAATAATTTGAGAGGAGTATTAGCATTTATGGAAAAGGTTAAAAAGGGCTTTACCGAGGACAGCTTGTGATGATGTTTTTGCAAGGATTTACGTCCACTAAACCAAGACATTAGCATCGAGAATATTGAAAGCATGTGCCTCATATATGTCATGACACATGAATCTGTCCAGACTTTAATTATGAAACAGTGTCTGAAAATGATTTAAGAGACATTAGTCAAAGATAAAGAGAATATTATTCCGGCCGAAACCATGTTAATGCATAGTTCTAATTAATAAAGCTGCTAATTGGTTTCCCATGCACCTATGAATGATTAAGCGATACAATTTTATGTGCAAGATGTATATTTTGAATCTCCAAGCTTGATGTAAAACATCATGGAAATAACCAATAAGTGAACATGATCCTTTGCAATTTGACTAGAATTAGAAAAGACCTTCCAAAGATTTCTTATATGTTATAATTAGAAAAAAGAGTCGGGTAAAATAATTAAGCACAGACGGATAATTGTTAGAATTCGAGGATCATGAGGTATCTGGTTGCATGCAATCCAGCACTGCTATACACAGTGAACTAGATGATTGATTGTGAAGGGAAGAAGACGAGTGAAAGGAAGAAGGAGCAGTTCGAGAACTTCCAATTTTTCTGATTAATGAAAAAGGTTACAAATGCAAGTATTTATACTGTGGGTCATTTGCACTAAATGCCCTTATGAAACAATAACGGCTAGGCTAGAAATGTAAGTGTGAACAACTATAACAAACAGTGTTTAGCTATATTATTAGTGTGTATATCAGTGACATACACCATGTATATCATCAGTATTTCCAACACGCCCGCCAGCTAGGATCAAAAATAGATTTTGAGTCCCGCTTGGATAATAGATAGTCATCGACCACGAGTAAGCCCGCTGTCGGTCATCTGCCATTGCTCTGTTGTGGGCAAATGTGTAGTGTGGATCGATCCGCATTGGATTTTCGCGGATGAAGTGGCGGTCGATATATCGATGTGTTTCGTTCTCTGTGGAATCCGGGTTAGGCTGCAATCAGTAGTGCGATTCTTGTCATTATCTAATGGTATGGAGGTAGAAGAGGAATAGATAGTTCAGCAAACAACCCTGTAAGCCATACCACCTCAAGAATCACGATCTAGCTCTATACTCACCTCGGTGAGCTCCCGAAATCGTTGGCTTCGGACTTCCATGAAATGAGAGATGACGAAGAATACCAAATAACCCGCGGACGCACTTGTATTGATCACGATGCCCAATCAAGATCACGATAGTCGTGAGTGGTATCTCTTTTCTTTGGCATGAAAATGCTTAGACCTGGTGCTTGTTTCAGGTACCTGACCACACGATGTGCTGCCAAAAGGTGAGATGCTTTCGGGTTCAAGAAGCGGCTCAGTCTTGGGCGAAGGATATGTCGGTCCGGTATTTGTCAAGCAGAGTAGCCTCGATAAGTCTCGATATGATCTTTGGATCCGCGATGAATGTCTACACTCGAGATTTACTATCGAGCGTGAATGCATCGTCATAAGCGTAGATGTCGGTGAACATTAAGCTCTATAGGAGTCTCTGCTGGTTTGCCTCCAGATAGCCCCAGATCAGAAATGAGCTCGACAGTGTACTTCCTTTGATGCATAACTATTCCACTAGCATTGCGAGCAAACTCAAAGCCTAGGAAATATCTCAAGGTTCCCAGATCCTTGATCTTGAAGTTCTGCTGAAGTGATGCCTTGGTCTGTTGAATGAGACCACCATCATTCCCAGTAATAATAAGGTCATCTACATAGATGAGCACCAACACTATTCTGTTTCCAATCTTCTTAGTGAGGAGTGAATGGTCTAACTGACTTTGGACAAAACCAGAATTCTTCAGGGCAGTAGTGAGTTTAATATTCCATTGCCTAGAAGCCTGTTTTAAGCCATATAGAGATTTGACCAGCTTGCATACTCTTCCCTGCTTATCATCAAAGCGCGTGGCATGGTCATATACACTTCCTCATTGAGATCACCTTGGAGAAATGCATTGTGGACATCCATTTGATAAATGTCCCATCCTCTGGAAGCAGCAATTGAGATCACTACCCTCACTGTAACCATCTTTGCTACAGGTGAGAAGGTATCCTGGTAGTCAACTCCTTCCTTTTGATTGTAACCCTTAGCCACCAACCTTGCCTTGAATCTTTCTATCTCACCACTAGCTTTGTATTTGATCTTATAGACCCATTTGCATCCAATGGCTTTCTTGTACTTGGGAAGATCAGTAATTTCCCAAGTATTGTTGTCTTCCAGTGCTTTCATCTCAGCCTTCATGGCATCCACCCATCTGTCATCTTGAATTGCTGCAGAATAGGATGTTGGTTCCTGCTCAACTCCCATCTTAGCAATGTAACTCTGATATCTGGCAGTCAGTCCAGTGTAAGTGAGATGATTGGTCATAGGATACAAACACCGGTCGCCCTCGTCCACCTTCATGCCTGTGAGATGGGTAGAAATCCTTCATCCATGTGGGCTGTTTTCTGCTCCTATTTGATCTTCTTAGGGATAATTCAGCCTCAATGTCAACAGCAGTCCCATCAGCTCCATCATATTCCTCAGCTTCCTTAGATTGATCTGTAATTTCTGTTTGTCTGGTTGGATGCAGGGAAATGCCTCCATCACCATCGCCTTCAACTGGAACTCGGTTCGCAACTTCAAGATTTACGGATGAATCTTTGAAGAATATTGTCATCATCATCGACCGACTGTGGGCGCTATTGTATGATCGCCTTCTGCATCCGATTTTCTTTGGAAGGGAATATGTCTTCATGGAAGGTGACATCTCTGCTTACAAAGAGAGTGTTGTTAGATAAATTCAACAATTTGTATCCTTTATGCTTGGAAGAGTATCCAAGCAATACTGCCTTTATTGCCCTAGTGTCAAACTTGTCAGTTTGTAACAGATTTGTTGCATAGCAAAGGCAGCCAATTACCCTCATATGTGTGAGCTGGAGCCTTCCCATCTGACTCTCATGGGTGAAATGTTTCCCGATATTACAAAGGTAACTATTCATGATATACCTGCGAACCTACGGTCCCAAAGATCTATTTGGCGGATGACTACGAAACTTGATAGCCACTTGCCGGTTCTAGGATGTGTCTATGCCTTTCAACCAAGCCCGTTACATTTGAGGGCTATAAGGGCGGGACCTTTGATGAAACAATTCCCAACTTAGAAAGCAGATCTCTACATGTGCTATTAATGAATTCGATCCATTATCCGATCTAATGGACTTAACAAGTACACCATATCGTGTTTTAATCATCACACATAAATCTTTAAGCATAGAAGCACATCGACTTAATATGTAAAAGATAAATCCAAGTCCATCCGTAAAGTCATCAACTATGGTTAAGAAATATCTCATTTCCGGTATATGTGGGAACTCTATGGCCCCAAACATCAATGTGTAACAATTCAAATGGAAATGCACTTCTACTATCACTAGTGGAAATGGTAATCTAGTTTGCCTTGCCATAGGGCATACATCACAATGTGGGATGGTAAAGCTAGATTTATTGTTACTAAAGTGCTTTATCTTCCTAAGGACACTCATAGGAGCACGCCAGTCTTTTATGCCATAACCGCCTTTGATCCTCTGGACTAGTCTTTGTCTTGTGAGCCTTCCACGTCACTGCTTCTCCGGTCTCCAAAGACATATAAACCATCCACTTCTACCAATCTCCTTCACCTTCCGTGAAGAGATCGCGTAAACAAAGAAATCGAGGAAAAATCGCACTACAATTCAACTCCTAGTTAACTTGGATCGAAAGCAAATTGAATTGAAAACTTGGCACACAAAGTACATGGTTTATTGTATCACCTCCGTCGGTTTACACTTTCCGGTTTGTGCACAGAGCAATGCCCCGTAGGAAGGCTGCGCATGTCCCGGATTTTACGAAGAATCGGATTTATCATTTTTACGTCTTTGACCATATGGTTAGTAAAGCTTTGAATCTACTATCGGTGATACTTATTATTGTCTTCATGTGATCACACTTACCGCGTATGCACTTGCGATCCACATTATGTTCGTACATCTGCGCTCACGAGATAAAGCGATGCATGTCTGCTGCAGCTTATCGGTGTACAAGTCCTCATCGTGTGTTGAAGTTGATTTTGTTGATATGTTGACGGTGAGAACCATTTCCTTCATATCTTTGTCGACCATATCCACTTGCTTCCATTTGTGACACTACAACCACATCGCCTTTCTATCCTTAGAATCGAGGATAACCTACTATCCGATAACACTTCTCCATAGTGTGACCTGTTTCTTACAATGGTCACGCGAATACAACAATTTGTGACGCTTCCTATTGTGTCCTTCATACGACAATGATCGCAATAAGCATCGTATTATACTTCCTGCCATTAAACGAGGCTTTACTTGCTAAAGCCATACTCTGAGAATTCCTAAAGAGGAAATATGCTTCGACTTTCATCTGTGCCACCACGGCATAGGCTTAGTTTACACGGTGTAGGAGACATCAATAGAATGTGACTCACAGCTTGATTGTATCGTCGCTCACCCCATAAGGAATTCCAATCTGCAGTTTGCTTAGATGATTAATATATTCTCTCGGATTTGAACATTCACAGGTTGGAGGTGGTATAATCGAGTCTATCTCGTCCCACAAATCCTTCATCCTGGAATAATATTGTGCAATTGATGATGTCCCCTGGTTCAGCATCGAAAGTTCCTTTTTTAATTGGTACACTCGAGAGAGATTGATTTTGTCGAATCTCTCCTGTAAATCCTTCCAGACAGCTACTGCACTGGATCGATATAGAATTCCACTAAGAAGATTTTTGTCAACATTTCTCATAATCCACGACATTACTGTGGCATTACACCTATCCCATCGCCGTATGTGTAGATCCATACGTATCGCGCTCACTGATCCATCTACGAAGCCAATTTTGTTCTTCGTCAATAGCGTCAATGCGTCGCCGCTCGCGGTGTGTAATTCTCCATTCTGCCAATCGGATGTCGACTTGCGAGCACTGCGTGTCATTGCACTCAGTGCGAGAGGATGGTTATGGTCGATTATTTCGCAACTGCAGGTCGAGCTTTCGTCACGATCATGAAGGAATTCGCAGTGTTCTCCATAGTTCCAATCGATAGCAAGTTCTACTAACAGATCGAATGTCTTAGTCGAAGAAGACAAGCCGTACCTTCGCGAATCAGAGAATTGAAGTCTTACGAATTTTGCGATTTCTACTGTCGGTGTTCTAATTGATACCTCCAATTGGCTTTGATACCAAGTTAGAATTCGAGGATCGTAGGTATGCAGTTGCGTAATCCAAAGATCGCTATACACAAATGAACTAGATGATTGATTGTGAAGGGAAGAAGACGAGTGAAAGGAAGAAGGAGCAGTTCGAGAACTTCCAATTTTTCTGATTAATGAAAAAGGTTACAAATGCAAGTATTTATACTGTGGGTCATTTGCACTAAATGCCCTTATGAAACAATAACGGCTAGGCTAGAAATGTAAGTGTGAACAACTATAACAAACAGTGTTTAGCTATATTATTAGTGTGTATATCAGTGACATACACCATGTATATCATCAGTATTTCCAACAATAATCACCCAATAGATGAACAAGAGGAAGTGAGAATTGACAATGAAGCTAAAAAAAGAAAGTAAAAAGGACACATCAAATAATCCTCTTCAACATGGTACTGCAAGAGTGTCTTTATGGGGAATCATTGAATTGGAATTTGGACATCTGCGGTCTGCAATTATGGACCAAAAATGCTAACTGTTCCGTAACAGAGTTGCCTTAATGCTTGTGGGGACTGACTGACTTCACCGGTCAGTGGGGTATCAATTTTTTTTACTCAGTGTTCGAAAAAAAAATAACAAAAAGTTAAATGTTAATAAATGCACATAAAGCTAAATGTTAACAAAAGCTAAATGTTAACAAAAGAGTAAACGTAAACGTGGATTGAAAGACTAGGTCTAGGCGACTCCATGCAGTTACCTAGTAAATTAAATCAGGAATGAGTTGGAATTGTTTTGCAGGACCACAGATGTCCCAAATCACGGGTCTTGCTATGGACATCCCAGTGATCTTACAAGGATTCACTCTCTCAGCCATCGCATACCGAGGCGAAACCCAATTTAAAATTTATGAATTTTGAATTTGTTACCGAACCATAACTCATTTTAGTTACTTATTGATTTTTTAATTAAATATTTATATATATTTGATGAATTTTCTAATACAAAAGGATCTAAGAAAAAATTGTTGTGTTCGCCCGATCCGTACATAATATGGTAGCTCGGCCCGTGATGATGGTATAGTAATGGGTATTTGCACTTATTAGAGCTTCTTAGTAGCCTTATATTCTAATTTTAATAAACATTTTCTAAAGTACTTAATTTTTTTTTTGTTAATATGAAACAAAGAGATTCCGATCTCTAGGACTTTTTGAATTTTTGTACGCAGTGCCTAGAGTTCTAAATATGAACTACAAATTATGAAAATAAATCTGATTTCATTCTATAACTTAATCATATAATCTCTAATGATTCGAAGTGACAAACAATTAGGCAACGAAAATATTAGTGTAAGATGATATTAATCTCCCTTGGAGAGTCTTCTCGTTAATATCAAAGTATATATAGAGTACAATATTAATCTATTATACAATAGGAATCCTAAGCCTATACAAAAAAAGAATTTCAGTCTTATCATAATTATATTTACATAATATATGAAAATATTCTAATTATGGGTAGGGATTTAATTGTTTTTATAATATACATGTTTACACACACCTCAGTTGGAGCGGGAGGAGGCCGGACGCTGAGACTGGATCTGAAGTCAAGAAATAACTGTCTGGGAGGTCCTTTGGTAAATATGTCTGCATACTGATAGGATGATGGAACATGTAACACTCTAACATGGCCTAGCGCAACTTTCTCACGAACGAAGTGTAGGTTTATCTCAATATGCTTGGTTCGCTGATGTTGACCGGATTATGAGAAAGATAAATGACAGAGATGTTATCACAATACACAATAGATGTCTGACTTCCCTTGAACTTGATTATAAGGTTGGAGAGGTTTCTTTTCCTTTATAAACCGTACTACACAATCACTCGCTCAAGCACCCTGCCATCCTCCATTTCCAAGGGCTGGTTTTCGCTTGCTGGGATAAGGAGCAGAGCAACTGACGTAAAAAGAAGGGATAGGGGACATACTACATAGCCTCATTTTCGTACGAAATTTCCGATCTACGGTTCCCCAAGAGCCGAAGGCGCAAGGTGTTCAAGCACACCGTCCTATGGAAGGAAGAGATCCTCATGTCAAGGTCTCAAGGAAGTCGAGCTATGGTTGAAACATCTAGAGTGGTACAACAAAGTAGTCTCGTATACCCCCGTTAGCCGGCTTTTGTAGCAAATTCTATTTGTTCTTCGCCGCTTTGGGTTGTGGGACACCAGATCCCCCATAGCCTGTTCAACATGAGGAATGGCTGGCGGAGCTCAAACTTAACATAAATGTAGCCACTGGAGTCATTTTAACAAGGCATGTAATCGTCATTCGAGAGAAGAGAGGAGCGAAAGCCATTTTTCTGAGGTTCCTACTAGACTGTTTTTATGTCGTTGGTTACCTGTTTATTGTGTCTTAGATAGTCCATTTTTACTAGATCGGGGTCCCCAGGGCGCATTTACGACACTTAAAGACTTGGTTGACACGAGCACAACACTCGGCGGAGCACGATGGTGCAGGAAGTATGAGTCTCAAAAATAATATTTCTTCCATAATTGAAGGATATTTCAAGTAGAAGAGCTGACGTAATGTTTCACATTTGAATTTCTCTTACATTCTACGTTCCCGAAATGGATCCTATCAAATATCAGGTTAGTAGCGGAACGAGCTTTCTCCACGAAATTTGAAGCTGCATCTATCTCATTGAGTATGGCTATAGGATAGGGTACTAAAAGACTGGGGCGAAAATATGGACCTACGTGACGTGTATAAGATCATCTTCCATTTCAATCGGATATGCCCCTCCTTTATGATCTGCCTTTCTCAAGCAAGTGTTCGTTTAGCTCAGGGGAAAGGCGTACGACAATGGATGTCCAAGCGGAATTCCACTACTGTGTTGGCTCTCTTGTATTCCACCCTAAGTTTATAGGCCAATCTTTTTCCACGATTGCGATGGTATCAGCTCTTTTCAAGAATAGGCTCTGGGACTGTTGACTTTCCTTCCCTTTCTTTGTTTGATGCAGAAGAGGGGAAATGTTACCTTCTCGTTCGTTGCACCGCGAATGGAATGCAATTAGTGCAACGGATGCAGCAAGAAAACGGATGCGTGTTACTAACACTAACGCGCAACGGCTTTCGCGCTAGTGCGCTCATCCGCTGCTTGTTGCGCAACGGCTTTCGCGCTAGTGCGCTCATCCGTTGCGCAACGACTGCCTGTGAAAGTTCATCCATAAACAGTAACCCAAGCGCAAAGGCGACCTTTGACAGAATAAGAAGACATACGGAATACGAGACTTTCCACCTTGTTGAAGATCTAGTGGTGCTACCCGAAGACTTAAATGAATAGCCATCGCTGAAGAGTGTTGCAGAAAGATAAAGATCTGCACTTCCCTTTTACAACATAGGAGCCCTATGTCTATGGTCTTCGTTCCTTACACGATAGATTGAGCCTGAAATATTCCTCAATAAGGAAGAATCGTCGTGATTTATGACTTCGGAAAGTACTTGATTTAAAGTAATCTAGCATCATGATAACATCTTTTCGACTTTGTACAAATCATTGATAGTAACCATTTTGACTACTATCAAAGAGTGCCATAAATTTCGCGAAGTTTCAAGTAGACTATAAAAAAGAGTTGCTTTTAGAGTTAGAGAGACTAGAAGTACTAGTTTCCGGCAAAAAGAGAGAACCTTGCCTAGTCCGTTAGACCGGTTTAAGTAAGTGGAAGTGAAGCAAATACAAAGGGCGCTGAGGAAGGTAAGTGCGAAAAGCAAGCGAGCCCTTACTATAAAGGGCTTGCTCATCGAAGAAGAAAAGTGGGCTCTATACGCCTTGCAGAATGGTAAGCCTTGGATGGTCTTGAAAAAGCATTTGAAAGCTCAACACTCGAGTGACATCATTCAACTCATAGAGATTTCGACAAAAAGGGACGGTAAGGAATGTTTACAGCTTAGGTTCATCATGTTTCGAAATAACGCTTTCGCCCTTACAGTTTTGAACTACCGCAGACTTGTTTCATAGTTTTCAACTGAGCCCTGCTACATAAAGAAAAGTGGCTCCGCGCCTCTCACATTCGTTCGAGTTGCTTTCAGCTCCTTTCACTGCGGTCAAGTGGCTTCGCTCATCTCCTTCCTTATAATAAAGGTGAGTGACTTTCTTCCCCTGATCCGGAAGGTACAAAGCATCTCGTTCAGCCGATGCTAACCCAACAACTACTTTTTCCCATCCAGTCGAGATTCTGATGCCGCAGTTCGGGAGAGATCTCACTCCGATTCTCAAAGGGATGCGCCTTCAACAAAGAAATTGTGAACCGCCCTGACCAAGTCGTCAACCAAAATATTCCAACAGTGATAATAAAACAGACATGGGAAGCAGGCTACAGCTGTAGCTGCAGCGAGGAATGTTTTCTCAGAAGCTCTTTCAACATCTGATAGAAAGTGATTCTTTATTCTCGGCACCTATCAAAGTCATGTAATCCTTATGTACTTGTTATCGAAGCAATATCCCTTTTCTTCATTAAAAGGCTTTACAAGCCGCAGACATATAGCCAGGTTCAGATTTTGATTCGCTGTCTAGGAAGGGAAAGGAAAGACAGAAAACATGCGCTTACACGCTTTCCATTCGTGTCGTGCTTTCGGTCCGCACTCGACAACAACAAGAGAAAGGTCAGTCACGGAACACCAACCCAATCTCGACGGGAGAGGCGTGAAAAACTACTTGCACTTGCTTGATTATTTAGAGACTTAAGTAATACCTGGGGGCTTCTAGGGAGTAATCAAAATAAGATGACTCTGATCTTTCCTTCTATGGAGTCGGATGTGAGATTTTTGGCTGCCGACTATTAGCCAGGAGTGGAAAGAAAGAACTATCGGCACGTAGGTTTCAAATATGAACTAACATTCGGAATGATCCAAATAGCCTTAGTCCTTCTGTACTTCCCTACTATTCCCAATTCTCTAATAGGCTTCAAAGTGGAATTATTCTAAGATACATTGCTCGATTTTGCTATATGCTCTGCTCCCTGCAGAGAGACTTGCGAAGGTAGATCTGGGTTGGTTGGTCGATCGAAGTGGGTAGCTCCAGTAGACCCATAGATCATGGAACAAATAGGGTGGGTGGGCCTAAGCAAAACACCACATTACACGTATAGACGCGAACCCCCTCGTTATCGTACGTGCACCTTCACACCCCGAGACTTTCTGGTTGAATCAGGAGCTTCCGAAGTTCGCTTGTTAGTGTAAGGGGGTTTACTTGCTTATATATAAGGAATTTGTAAATGTACAGACAAAGACAGTTGCAACTTCTGATCTATCTTATTCCGAAGAAAGCATGAGGGCACTGTTCTTAGCTATTATTGCACATGATCTTTTGACTCCGCACTTCTCCCAGGGACAGGAAAGGAACTATGGCTTGACCTTCGGGGAAGAAGTCTGTGGGACCCCTCCTTCGAGGGAGCCTAGATAGTGAAAGGTTATCCATTTGCACGGTTTTTCCCGCAGTAGGGTAGCAAGAAAACGGTTGCGCTGACGCGCAACGGCTTTCGCGCTAGTGCGATCATCCGCTGCTTGTTGGAGGAGATTCTCTCTCTTTACTAGAGCCAAGACTTTACGAGGAGAGAAAGACTTAATTCGCGTACCCTTTCTTTTTATTAGGGTTCCTGCTTCCATTAGTTTGAGGAAAAGCTATCACCTCATAGGAGCCCTTCATGCTCGGGTACCTTTTCGAAAGATGGATCTCACCCGAATCGCCCCTCTTGCTTCCCCTTCTTTTAGAATAAAATGGGCTTCAAGAACTAGGGCAATTTCGTGCCACAGCTCTAATCCGAATGGATTGTTCTTCCACTATTAACGCAATTTCCAGTTCAAGCCATCGATGCATACCTAGATCCAAATACTTCAGTTTCGGCCGCCCCCTAGAAGGCTCCAGCTCCTAAGCAAGCCCGGAAGTAAGTTCGATAGCTGTTTAAGGGACAAATAGTAGTATTCCGGTCTCTCTTGCCAAGGCGTCAAGGCAGTTCGACAAAGGCAGAAAGAGTCTCCGTCCTGAACATAAACGTCTATTATAACAAGGGCACGGAACGCCTTTCACATTCCTAGAAAGGCTCGTTTGAGTGATTCATAAACCCTCGTCGGGCAGCAAGCGTTGCGGGCGGAGCAGGAAGACCTAATTGTGCGTGTTGTCACCTGCGGTCACCGGGGAGACTAGAATAGGGACTGCTTTCTTCCCGGCAGCTAAGGGGCGTAGCGGTTTATGGAGTTTAGTTAAGCTTAACTCCGATCCCAGGCCATTAGTAGTGCATGAGCTTCGAAAGAAAGAGAGATCGAGTCACTAAGCAGAGAGTTAGACCCGAGAGCGAAAGAGATTATGAAAGTTCTCCTACCGCTCTTTACAAAAGGCGTGAATGCAAATAAAAAATATCTTCTGGATAAGTTGCCTTTATTACATTAGATTAGTGGGACTACGACTGGCTCTTTCTCCTCAATCGGCAAAAATGCCATTCATATTATCTTTGGCAACCTTTCTTTCACAGGTGGCAGAATTATAGACTACCGATAGCTTGATTATATTCCTACGAATTTTGACTCTTTCCCCAAAAGTATAATAGTTATAGTTATGAAACAACTTATTCCTTTCAAGTTAGACTTTGACAGGCTTTCCCATGCAAAAGAGTTCGCCCAAGTTGTATTCTTTTTCTTCTGACCCGTAGAGATTGATTGGACCCAAGGACCCTTTTAGCAAACCAGGAATATAGTGAACAAAGATGTATCTAAGTTGCTCCTTTCTTCAGACTTGGCGAAGGGGAGGGAAGACAGGGAAGGGCGAATGAAGTGGTACTCAACTTCTATGTGCTTAGAGCGGGCATGGAACCCATGATTGGCCGCCAAGTGTGTAGCGCTAGCATTATAACAGTGCAGGAGAAATTGATAGCGAAATGGCACCTCTAGATCGCGTAGCAAGTAAGAAAGCCTAGCCGGAGAATTCGAATACCACTACATCCTTCCATTCCTCAGGAAAGATGATCTACTAGTTCGCTGCCTCGATGAAGGTGAATTGGATCGGGCGAAAGCCTTGCTTTGCAGCCGTATCCGGGGGAAGGGATGAAAAGGGCATCTCAAATGACAACCAGACCCCAGAGAGGGGGCAACTGGAAATGATAGTGAAAAACCTCTTGCCATACCTTTAGACATATGGAGTGCCTGGCCCGGACCAAAAATATAGAGCACAAGCAGGAGTCCCTGCAACCACGTGAGAGATTACTTTGAATCCATACCGAATGGACGACTTGAGAAGGTCTTCATAGACAAAGAGACGATGACGACCGGTAAAGACATTGAATTAGTTATCAGTGAAAGAGGTCTCGAGTCAAGGGTTTTTTTACCAGAAGGCCGAGAGCTAACTATCGAGACTTTGGACTATCCTGCAATCCAGTGATACAATCTGGGCGAAAGAAAGATTCTTTTCCTTGAAGTCTGTACGAAGAAGGAATAGCCTTTATCTACATCAGTGGAAAAACCTGTTGGAGGGAGCATTTGAGCTTTATCAACATTGATAAGCTTTCTAGCTTGTGCAGGCAGCTGGTGGAACTCCTCAAAAGTGCCAGAAATCTCCTTATCAATGGCATAATTATCCCGTCTTTGAAGCTGTCTGCCTAACTCACTCATCCTTCGTCCGGAGACTAATGTGGGTCATGAGGCTGCTTCTATACCTATGAGATCGTTAGGTAGGGGAGTGGTTATGATTTGAAACATGAAGACATAAAACAAAGCCAGTTCTCCTGATTGAATAGCTCGTCATGCAGCAAGGGTATAAAAGATAGAGGATAAGACTTCTAACGATCCTTTTAAGAAAGATATATTATCCTACATGCCTATAGCTACAGGAGCTAATAGAAAGAGATGGCTATTTCATAGTGTCCGCTTTGGTCAAGACACCGCTCTCTCCTCTCTTAGTTCAATTGTTATTCGCTAGTCAATTCATCTTAAAGTGCCTGATCCCATTAGTTATAGTAACTATACCATCTGGGTTGAATTGCCACAACAGGGGCCTTCCTCAAGGGAGGAGTTCATGCCCGGAGAAAGAAAGCAGACTACTAAATCTACTTTATCAGAAATCTATGATTTCCCATCAAGGTTCAGCTGTGAATTCGCAAAGAGGTTCGGAAGAACCGCTGTTAGAAATTTGAACGTAGAAGTTCATATTTCATCTGTTGGTATAGACGAACCTCTTGGGATCTTATCCGCTTCGCATCATCCCTCGGACAGGTTGATGAGCTTTTGGAAGAAATTGAAGAAGAAATGTTCTTAGATAGAGATAGAGGCAAGACTTTCAGAAACCTAACCCAACCCGGTCTGAATCGCGTAGCATTGAGGTTACTGGTCCCGTCTTTGAAGCATTTGTGCCACAAAATCGGTTATGCTCTGCTTCTTCCCGGTAATCCGTATAGAATTAAAACATTGATGAGGAATCATAAACTAGTCAATTGAGTCGCCATAATATAATAAGGCAAAAAAACATAAGTGACTTGGACAAAAAGAAATGATGTGGCTTAGACAAAAAGATCGAAGTGGCTTAGACAAATCTTTTTGTCGATAACCGTCGCCACACGGGGGGAACATGGGGACGTAAAAAAGGTGGGGAAAGATCCCTTTCTGGCTAATATCTGCTGGTCACAGGTCGAATTAGAGTACTTCAACCCAAAATATTGGAAGGAATGTAAAATTGGGTCTAAAAGGACTCTTTTAGCTTTGGGGTTGATTTACGTGGCTCAAGACTTTGACGCGTTAGCGCATCCATTTTCTTGCTGTCACGCGCATACGTTTTCTTGCTCCTTCCTCTTGCTTATTCCTTGGCAGCTGTCCTAGCCTTCCTTTGATTGTGCCTTTCAAATGGTCTGAGAGTTGCCTTTGGCTTCTGAACCTCTGAAACTGGACTGCGAAACTAAGGACGTTTCCAGTACCGATAGTAGCTCCGGCTTCTTCTTTGTGCTTGAGCCCTTGACAAAAGGGCCGAGTTGGCATCCAACAAGTTCTAATTAGAATAGATAGCATCCACAAGTTCGGTATTCTGTAAGTTCCTAGGTCATATCGAAATGTCGTCTACCAGTTGGGAAGCTAGACATCAAGTAAGTGGTTTGATGAGGATAATCTAGGATTTGGACTAGTTGGCTCAACTATCCTAATCCCAATAAGACTAGAGGTTGAAGTAGAAGACTCAGAGACTACCGACTCAAACTTAGACTTGGTTCTAGTCGAAAGACTATAAGCTTTGAGCTTCATGTCAAATAAGGTCCTCACTCAGCTCTCAGACTATCTGAGCTAGCGGATCAGAAATATTTGTATGGAATGTCTTACTCCTGCATAAGCTTTCCGATCAACCAATCCCCTATTTTAGGGACATATGTGTTAGGTAGGCCCAGGGATCACTGATTAGTCCAATGAGCCCATCTCTCTGGCCTATTATTTGTTGGTCGATCCGGCTGGCGTCTTCTTTTGATCTCAATGTGTCGACAACTGAACATGCGGGTGAATGAGATGGAAATAAATAAAGAAAAGCAGGAGTTAGCAGACCTGCTTTAGAGTACGAATCCAGGTAGAATGAGTATGTAAAATTCAGGGTGCTTCTCTCTTCTACTAATATAAGCGGATGAATAGAAGAAAGGTGGACTATATCAACTGCGAAAGGTTGGCTCGACTGGGAGAGCGAGTGGTTAGCTGGCCTCTAAGTCAAGTAATGGTGACCCACCGAAGACTGGAGCTTCGTAACATGTTGACGAAGGTTGGTTATGTCCAAGCAATCTTCTGGTCATTTTTTTTAGTAAGAGCTCTCCCAGTGTTTTCATTTTATAGTACATTCGAATAGAGTGGGGTCCTCCAGCGCGTTCTCTTGTTTTCCCAACCTGTTGTTTCTAAAGACTGCCCTCTCTCGGCTGAATCTTGGTCCAGCCTACTACGAGAATCTCGTATCCAGCAACCCAACATATACAAAGGAGTGTCTTTCGCTCTCTCTTATTAGAAGAAGAAAGGGGAAGAAATTCTATTCTTTACAGCCCTTTCTTCCCCTGTTCCGGTCATGGAATATATGAAATAAATCGAGACGTCTGGCATAATAATTTCTAAAAGTCCAACTGTAGAGATCAGGGGTGAGATATCAAAGTCGACCTCCTTGTCAGGTCAGATAGATGACTGACATATAGAAATGCTTAAAACATCCCTACGGACCTTTGCCTTCCCTCCATTTCCACAATAAGAAGAAAGAGCAGAATGTTTCCTGAATATGAATATGAACTACGACAAGGAAAACTTCTGAGAGAGCAACTTTCGCCTCGGTAATTACCTAACGAGAGAGAGCCGATGCAAAAGTCATCCTTTACGCGAGGAAAGGTCAGACAAACTGACCTCTGATAATTTTGCACGTGGTGGTACAGGGCAAGAGAGTTTACTTCATTTTCTCCCTTTCTCTCACTCAATAGATCTATCTGGTCTGATACGACACATACAATACGAGACGGCGTCAAGACTGGGTTCCGACTTTTTCTTTTTGAGAAAGAAGAGGTTACTGGAAAAGGCACCACAGATACGATAAGAAGCACCCCTCAATCGATAGGTCTAAGACAGAAACATAGTACCAGTGACATCTCTAATTTTTGTGTTTCTCTTTGATAAGCGGTCATAGGGGAGTTTAGAAAGGATCTGATCACAATCATTGTCCTTGAGGATCCGACATTAATCCTCTCATACCTACTAATTGGCCGGTCTGAGAAGTATAAGCTCTCGTTACTATAATGCCATCGTATCGTGAAAAGTGTTGGAAATAGACCGTTCTAATTTCTTTTTCGATAGTAAGGGCTCGCTTGCTCTTAGAAAAAAAGTGCTAGGGTTTTTATGTGAGGCTCTTGATACCATGTAAGATGATATTAATCTCCTTTGGGGAGTTTTCTCATTAATATCAAAGTATATATAAAGTACAATATTCATCCCTTATACAATAGGAATCATAAGCCTATACAAAAGAGGAATCCTAGTCTTACCATAATTATATTTACATAATATATGAAAATATTCTAATTATGGGTAGAAATACAATTGTTTCTATAATATACGTGTTTACGATTACAATTAATATCACATGATCATACAGAATTAATGCGAAATGTTTTGAGCAGTGAGGACAAATTGGGTGGCCAATGAATCTAGTGTCGGTGGATTATCAATTTTGGCATCAAAGTTTTTAATAATTATATGTTAGATCCCATATTTGTTGTTATAGATCACTAAATCGTTAAAAGGTGTCTTTATTATAGGTGGCGGAGTCAGGGTTTTCACTAAGAGGTTCAAAATATAAAGTAGTAAATAAACAAAGAAGTCAAGGAGTTTAATATCTATTATATATACATAAAAAAATTAATCTTATATATACAAGATAATTTTCCGTCGAAGAGGTTCGGATGACTGCTCCTCCCGTGGATACAATGTTTTGAAATTCGGACCGGACATCGAATCGATCAATCGAGTCGATGGGTCATCGTTCAACCATTGACCGGTTTCAAAAAAATCGATTCCACACACACGTATATATATTGAATGTTAAATACATATATATATCCAAACATATGAAATAACGAAGATCCATGTCCATCAACTAATTTCAAAACACATGTCCATAAACTAAATTATCGATATTCATTAAGCTAAATAACCAAGATGTCATACATATCTAAATCCAAGAAGTAGAAACTAGAAACTTGATTATCCATGTCCTCACAAAATAAATAACTTCAAAACACATGTCCATAAACTCAAATAGTCAAAAGAACTTGAATAATAAAAATCTCAATTAAATCCAAAGATGTCCTCTATGTCGTCATCAACACCTCTACTATTTCTATTTTGATGGCCAAAACCTCTTAACTCAGCATCATTAATCATGTCTTCATCAACTTCTTTATCTAAAAGTTTAATTATTTTTTTTTAAAAAAAATTATATGAATAAACAAAAATCGGGTTTGTACGAGTTATAGAGTCACCGGTTCATACCGATTTTTACCGGGTTGCGCCGAGTTTGATACCACCCGTTCCTACAATAAACTCAGATTGGCTTCGAGACCGGTTTCAGGTTAACCCGGTCCAACTGGCCGGTCCGGTCCGAATTTCAAAACATTGCTTGGATATAGGATACTATGCATTCATGAATATCTGAAGAAGTTTCCTAAAAGCTCCCTTTTCTGTAAGATTTTTTTTTGAGAAAAAGTTTACAAGTGTGCTTGTTTAGTCAATACATGCAATGTAGTGGCTCAATTATGGCCCAGAAACTGCTAGATATCCAGTACCATGATTTATGATTCAATGGAGAAGCAAATGGAACTTTCAGTTGTTGTTACTTGTCACATTTCAATTATTTATATGATGTAGCAGTCGGTATATATAAATACTAAACTTCAATACTAATGAGATGTTAAAATACTTATTTTAAAAGGTATTTGTATTTGTATTTGTATTTGTATTTGAAATGAAATAATATCTACTCATAAACTTTTAATTTTTTCTTTCAAGTGAAATTATGTCCAAACATCCAATTTGAACGTCTAAATACTCGTGTTTAGCCTTAACTTAAAAAAGGGGGGATAATTGCAGAGACTTTTCATCGAACTTGGCTTCGTAACACTAATCTCTCTTGTATTTTACAATATTAAGCTTACCTCTTTTATTTTGAATTTTTGTAATATTTTTTTTAAATATTTATCATTAATAAAAAAATTAAAATTGACTGATTTGTCCTTTCAATATAATATTTTGTTCAAAATATTTTATTCCAAGCATGAAAGTTATTATTATAAAATCAAACATAATGCCAAAACTAGACATTATATGTAAGTAATATTTCCTTTGTCCCAAGATGCACTTTTCTGTTTCAAAAATAATTTTTTTATTTTGTAATAATTTAACTTTAATTTTTATCTTTTACACTAAACTAGATAATCATACAAATATTTTTAATTATTTTTTATTATAAGATTCAAAATATTTTTTTATTTCTGAAACTCCATATTAAATTAAATTAAATTATATCACATAAATTGGAACTTGAGTATATTGAATTTTATACTATCAAATGAGACACCGTGTTCCCTCAAGCAAAACAATCCACAGCCGTCAGATCAGTACAGCTGATTAGTTCTAAAGGGCAAGCTAGTTTCGTGCGAAACTCTGTGTACCGCGTGGCCCACCAAAAGGAAACCGCGGCACATGGTCGACGTGTGGATCATACATTCAATAAAAATGATCCCATTTGCAGATTTGCAAATATATTCTTCGCCCTTTGATCCAATTCCTCACCCACCTTACACCAGTTTGGTACGCTGTATTATGTTAGATTACATTTGATATATTTTAACTGTTATTTCTGAGACTCATCTAGTCCTGAACTGTATTAAAAAAAATACAGTTCATTATATATTAATATTTTAATATCGTTCATTATATATTAATACAGTACAATACAGTTCAATATAAAAATATATAAGTCAGTGCGACGTATCAAACAAGCCCTCAATGGCGGATATTCCTTAAGTCATTATCAAGGGTTAATTATATCCTTATCTTTATAATTTACTATTGAAATAATTCTTGTCTCTTGTGAAAACTAAATATACTAATCATCTTTCCAATATTTTAAAACAAGTCTCACGAGTCTATCTGGATAGAAATGTGGATTAAATAAATTTTAAGACATTCAAATTACACATGTTTCAGTGAGTATTTGTATAAATGATAAAGTATTTTTTTTTAGAATTTATGGCATAAATTTAGGAAAAGTTTTTAAGTTTATTCTTAAGCGTCTATTCCGTAAATAAATTTATCATTTAAAATATGTCATCTCACACATTAATTAACCTCAATACACTACTAACAATCTCTATTTTTTTTACTGAAAAATGTTCATTGACTATTTTTCACTGAATGTTGGTGAAAAAACTTCAAATAGTGGTGTTTTCACCCGAAAAAATTAAGAATTTTCTCAGCTTTTCAACGAAAACTTATTTCCCACCATGCGTTTTTCCGATGAGCTAGATCGGTGGGAATGATGTGAAAAAAATCATATTTTATAGCATAAATTTCTCACAGAATGTGGTGGAAAAATCACTATTTCTAGTAGTGATAAGCACAAACCTAGCAAACTGGGACTATATTTAATTAATATAATTTATTGTTGGCATAATAATCTGTATACGTTTAAATAACGTTTCAACACAATCTGTTAAACACTTAGTGCAACCAGGTTACACAGTATAAAAAATACTTAACAGTAAATTAATTAAACAAAACCAGTACACGAAACTGAAAATAAACAGAATTTGTGTTGGAAAAATAATTTCAGAATATAATCGAGTCCACTTAGTTCAAAGCGTGTCCTTAAGGAAATTATTCCCCTCACAGTACTCGAGGTTGATGAAATATTCTCTCCCAGGATAGAACGGTTATCTTACCAGAATAATAGCACTCCAAATTCTGGCAGCAGCGAACCATTCAACGGTAGTATATCACACAGAATAAACAAGAGAGATTTTTCGAGATGGAAGAAAATTCGTATTGAATGTTGTGTTGAATTCTTGGAACAAATCAAGAATTTATAGTTGTTGGAGGTACTGACTCTGAATGTTTGCAACCATTCAGAACAGTCACCAGAATTTTTGGAGGGAAATTCGAAAAAGAAAAAAATCAGGCCGGGTCGGTCTATTGGATTTATTTTAACTAAATAATTAATTAAATAAATAAATAAATAATTAAATAATTAAAGAAAAATTTATCTAAGAAGATTATCAATCAATCGTTGACAAATCCAAAGCCGAAGTCGAGCCGAGTTGTCACGCCCCGAACCTCGGGCCCGCGACTGGTGCCCTACCTGGGCACCCTTCTACCCATACAACACAAGTAACCCGCGGAAGATAAATAACACTTATTTTTTTTCTTTTAACAAACAAAGGCAAAGCCGGCAAGGCTGCCATAATATATATAACACCCGAATGGGTCTACAATACAACAATGTAAATACAACTCACGTCAGTCCAGCCCACATATGAACACAGACCTCTAAAAATTTTGGACATTAAACTATGACGGGACAAGGCCCCGTCGTACCGTTTAATATACATAGCCATAATGACAAGCTCCGAAACAGTGGAGCTATCCCAAAATGCTGAACAAGGATCCTAAGCTCGCGAATCCACAACTGAGTACCTGAACTGCATTTAACGCACTTCGGCGGCCGAAACAAGGTACCAAGTATGTAAACATGAAGTACAGTAAACAAGATCATAACTGTACAAAAAAATGACAGGGGCAAGTATGAAAATCAAATACCAGATCCTACCGTGCCATATAAAATGAGCCAATTGTACCTTGTACCACTGTATCACTGTCGCGCCCTTTTCCGGCCGCGGCATTTTTTAAATAAACTCCTGCTAAAATAAAAGGTTAGAAAATAAATAATAAAGTGCTAAAATAGTTTAAGAGGCTTAAAGATTTTTAAAATGCTAAGGGACGCTAAAATTGCTAAAAGGATGCTAAAGGGTGCAAAATGCTAAGAAGTGCTAAAAGGCTAAGGGTTGCTAGAATGCCAAGGGTTGTGAGTCGCCACCTAATTAATTGGGTGAATTAGGACACCTGAATGTTTAACTAGTTTAAAGTAAAACATTAACTCCATTTTAATGGTCTGCTAAACTTAGTGAGATTCTGGGCAAGAGTTCTTTATTATCCTAAAGGGAAGGGGTTAGGCACCCTAAAGGATCCGCTAACTTGCGGTTGTCCTGCCAAACCTAGGGTAATTATTATGTTTTTAAAAAAAATGCAAAGCAAGAGATCTTCCCGCTTAATAAAATGTTAAAATGTTTAAAGGTGCTTAAGTCTAAAAAGGCAAAGCGTTATAAATAAATAAAAGGGTCAAATGCTAAATGTTTAAAGTGCTTAAAATACTAAAGGTTGCTAAAATGTGCTAAAAGATTGATTTTAAAGCTAAAAGCGCTAAAGGTGCTAAGAGGTGCTTGTGATGCTAAATGCTAAAATCAAAATAATGCTAATATGCCTAAAATAGAAGGTGCTAAAATGTTAAGGACAAAATGTGCCAAAGCGATATTTAAAGATGCTTAAAGGATTGCTAGAATATTAAAAGTGCTAAAATGTTTAAGTAATTTTAAAAATAAAGGGTGCTAAATATTAAAGGGTGATTAAAGAATGTTAAAAGGGCTAGAAATGCTAAAGAATGCTAGGAAGGTGCTTTATGGGCCATAGATTTATCTGCAATTAAAGAAGTGAGGCGTTAGTTTTAAAAGCATGCGATTAGGATGCCTAAATACTATCTTAGTTAGGAATATAATAGAAGTAAAATGTATGCGGTATTCCTTTACCTAAGGGGTATATATTGCTTAGCATGAGGATATAATATTTTGTGATAAGAGGGAAGACGTGTCTATTATGCAAAAGCAGTATTTCTTATTCTGTATTAATAGGAAATTATACCACGGTTTTAAGGATATCTAGGTAAATAATATTTCAGCCTATTATGCAAGTGTAGGATGCTAAATGATTTATTATAACTATTAAACAAGGCGAGGCAAGCCTAAAGTACGTAAATCAAACTGATTTCTAGCTATTGATTCAGGGTTTAACTATTATAAATGCTAATTAATTAGTAGCGTTTAGACAATTAATTACAATCGATGAATAGGGAGAGGATATGAATTAACAATGGCGACTCGAGGAAAGGCGATGTAATTCAGACTATAGCTTTGGAATCTCGATGCGAGTGGAAATGCACATAGATGCGGGTGAATGCAAATCTTCAATTGATTGAAGACATAATGAGTCTCGCTATGAGACTCCTCCTTTTGCTCCGATGCATTTCATGTAAAAATAAGAGAAGATAAGGATTAGTATATATCTAAATTATTTGAGTCATAGGAGAATCTATCCGCACATGACCTATGCAAACAGCACACGAAGGTATAAATCCAAGATATCGAGGCCATTTATCATGCGACGACAGGTGATCGATTACGACAGCAAAAGTGGTTCAGATAGCCAATACAGTGAGTAATTTAGCAAACCAAGCAGACATTCATCCACACAGGAGGATCACAAGTATACAAAGATTATGGAATGATCATACATAGCTAAAAATGTGAATAGAGAGGGATAAGAAATCAGATATCAAACATGCACATTTCCAGCTTATTTGAAAACAGTGGGTGAGCATTTTGAGTTAACTATTTGGGCTTCAGATATAAATAACATGCAGAGACTATAAACAGGTCCCATAACAGGGCGAGACTATAAGCAGGTCCCCTAACAGGACAGTCTGATATTTCCAAAGTGTTGGGCTTCGTTTTGAGTGATGAGAAGGAAAAACATGCTTAACATCATAATCATAAACAGGGGAAGTTCAGCCCCCAGGATTATCACATAATTCATCGATTCAAACAAATCATACATTCCACAAGTTCAAACTAACACATAGACATCTGGTATACTCCCGGTATATCACTGGTATAAATAGGAGAAAATGACCATTTTCTGGTTGCAGGGAGTAAAACAGAGCAGTTTAAAGACATTCGCCCTTATCCTAGTTGAATCTTCACGCCAATCTTATCCGCCATGCTCGTATGAACCAAACTAACACACTATATGTATATATCGTTGATTAATCTGATACAGGGAGAGAGACATCAACCATAGGTAAAATATGATAATACGTAACGTGCTAGTCCAATTTAAGGCACATGGCTCAAAATCGTAGCGACTGACCAGATTTTCATTAGTTCGAACTATCCATACCAAATCATTCTCCTTGTGTGCTTGCTAATGGGGCACAGCCGATGTGGCCTAATGTGACACAACCGATCTATGTAAATACAATATGTTGAGTGCAGTATGCAGTTTAGTTAGTTCTGCTGGAAACAAAGATGGAAAAGCCTCCACGCAGGAATAAGACTTAGCTAATGCAAATTAATCATTTAAACAAATATTAAATATGTGTACTCATATATTGGGCATGGTGACACTTACGCAAGCAGGACATAACACGATTAATTTGGTGAACATGATAGACGTGAAAATAGACCAGTCAATTATTCAAAGGCGGATGCAAAGCGATATTTAGTCTCTAATAATTATCAAAGGATTATGGAGGCATGGCTAATAAAGGAAACCAAGTATGTTAACTTAATCAGATCAAATCTAATCAAGAGAATCAAACCAAATAAACAGTTGTTCCAACCAGACTTTAAACTCACTACTAAACCAACATAATTGTGATACAAAATAGATGCAAACAACTGAACACGAATAGACTAAAATCAGGCATGAGTTAAGTTTACCTTCTCCGGCGGCGAACCGAGGCAGCGTATCAAGTGTCGGTCCAATCGACGGGTTTTGGGCTTTGCGATGCGAATGACAGGTCGACTGGTTTGTTTGCTGATTTCTGGTTGGAATTGAAAGAAGGGGTCTGAACTTTCTATTGGTGCTAATGGTTTAAGTGCTGAACCCTAACTCTCGATACTCTGTCGATTCTTCTACTGAACCCCCCCCCTCCTTGAGCTCTGTTGCATGTGCTTATATAGCCTTGGTTGGGATTCTAATGTTGGTAAGCAATTAGGGCTGAGATTGGACGAGATTTCGTACTGATTCTTGACGAAATTTGTGCTGATTTGGGCGATTTTTGTGTATGATTCTGTGTTCGATAAGGCAACGATTTGAAAAGATTTTGGGTCGATTATTATGGTAAGCATCGTTGGAGAAGGTAAGGGGAAACCCCGGATTCTCTGGCGAGAATCTCGGGGTGTGTTGGTGTTGGTGCGGCGATGGATGCCTTAGGCTGCTAGGGTTTCGTTTCGTTTCTTAGGCTTTGGACGATGGGGGGAACTGGGAAGGTTTTCTATGAAATTCTTTGGTGACCTCGTTTTGTGAAGGTGATGGGCGTAAGTAAAGGAGAGGCTGAGGGGCTTTGGGTCGATGGGACTGGGCCTGCGGGCAATTGGAGTGGGCTTCTGCGGTATTGGGTTTAACTGACAGGGGGAGAGATAAGGTGAAGAAGAAATTTGCGGGTCACGGGTTTGGGCCAAGGTATTTGTTGGGCTGGACGAAAATGGTGGGTAGTATTAACTTAGTTAAGGCATTTAATTAGTTTAATTAGTTTTTAGGCTAGTTAATTAATTAGCTAATTAATTCTAGGCAAGTGTATTAATTAATTATTTAACAAATGTGATTAAATTAATTAGGTGCTTTATTATAATTATCTAGGTGCTACATTAGTCTAATTATTTAGGTGCTAAATGCGGGCGCGTTATTTAACTAACGCTTAATACTTTGGAATGCGACGCTATTATTTAAAATCTTATTGTTATGCATTATTGCGAAGTTAAATTAAAATCAAAATGAGCTTAGATTGAATTACTTAAATGCTAAATGCAAAATATGATTTTTAGGAATTGTTTAAAGCTTTTATAAATGCGGTGCTATTAAATGCATATATCAGATTAAAATTGATTTTAAACTACAAATGATTACTAGTAAATGTGGCTATGCTACCTGACACGACGTTATCGCTAAATTATTTATTTTATGCATTTATTAATTATTTAAGAATTACGACAAAGCTTAAAGTTAATAAGTGCAGGCGCGGGACTCTAAATGCTTAAGACTCTACGTAAGACGCGATGCCCTTATTAAATTAATTATCAATGCCTGTATTTAATGTTTTATTGTTGTATTTTATTATAAAAAATCCTAAAAAATTAGTGTAATTTTATGGTTAATGGCTGGACGGGAGGGTCAAAATTGGGTGTCAACAGATGTCCCTCTTTGTATGGAGATGATGGAAGAATCTTCGGACAAAGACGTTGACTCATAGCCAATTTTGTCTCGATCTTCAGAGTTGCAGAAATGCTGGGCAGGTAGATAAGGCTGACGCAAAAATCAAAAACTGTCCCAGTGTCGAGTTATGACGACACTGGGTTACCATGGTCTAAACACCACGGCGGGCTAACGCGGACTCAAAGCTGTCCCAGTGTCGAGTTATGACGACACTGGGCTACCATGGTCAAAACACCAAGGCGGGCTAATGCGGGCTTAAAGATGTCCCAGTGTCGAGTTATGATGACACTGGGTTACCATGGTCTAAACACCACGGCGGGCTAACGCGGGCTTAAAGATGTCCCAGTGTCGAGTTATGATGACACTGGGCTATGGTGCAAAAAGTAAAAGAATATAACTGGCTTGAACACAGGGTGCTGCTATGGCTTGTGGTCTTTGGGTTCTACGGTGGAAGCGAGTGGGCCGGCGCTGAGGCGGCTACGCGATCGTTGGGAAGGTTGGCCCCCACAGATTGCCGGTTATTTGTAGAGAAAATCCACGTTGTGCTCCTCGCCGCATGCTGAGACTTGAACAAACGGTTAGTGCATAACTGCTAAGGCAAAATAATTTTAAAAACAATGTAACTGTGAATAGAAAAGGTTATCCTGCAAAACGCGATGCCTGTTGTGTTGATGCGATGTTGCGAATGCTGTGATTTTCGTCCTTGCACAGACGTGTTGCGATTGTGAATGCGGATACGTTGTCCTTGCTGCAATTGTCCCTATATACTAAAGCTCAAGAAAGAGTTAGTGCATAACTGCTAAGACAGAATAATATATGAGGAAAAAAAATGCAATTTTGAGAACAGAGAAATCGTCCCTGCGTAGATGCTGACTTGTCGTCGTTTTCGGACTTGTCGTCGTTTTCGGACTCGTTGTCGTTTTCGGACTTGGCGTCGTTTTCGGACTTGTCGTCGTTTTCGGACCTGGCGTCGTTTTCGGACTTGTCGTCGTTTTCGGACTCGTTGTCGTTTTCGGACTTGGCGTCGTTTTCGGACTCGTTGTCGTTTTCGGACTTGGCGTCGTTTTCGGACCTGGCGTCGTTTTCGGACCTGTCGTCGTTTTCGGACTTGTCGTCGTTTTCGGACTTGTCGTCGTTTTCGGACTTGTCGTCGTTTTCGGACTTGTCGTCGTTTTCGGACTTGGCGTCGTTTTTGGACTTGTTGCTGCTGCTCCTGTAGACTAAAGCTCAAGGAAGAGTTAGTGCATAACTGCTAAGACAGAATAATATATGAGGAAAAAAAATGCAATTTTGAGAACAGAGAAATCGTCCCTGCGTAGATGCTGACTTGTCGTCGTTTGGACTTGTCGCCGTTTTGGACTCGTTGTCGTTTTGGACTTGGCGTCGTTTCGGACTTGTCGTTTTCGGACTGGCGTCGTTTTGGACTTGTCGCCGTTTCGGACTCGTTGTCGTTTGGACTTGGCGTCGTTTGGACTCGTTGTCGTTTTGGACTTGGCGTCGTTTCGGACTGGCGTCGTTTTGGACCATCGTCGTTTTGGACTTGTCGTCGTTTCGGACTTGTCGTCGTTTTGGACTTGTCGTCGTATTTTCCGCTTGGTATTTGCACTTTATGCTTACATTTAAAGACACTGCGCTCGAAAGAAAATTTGTGAGTTTTGGGAAGTCGATTCGCGTTTGACTTCGCGCTTGTCCCTTGATATGCGTGCAGCTTGTTTGGACTTGACCCGCATGCAGTTTCTACTTTGTCGATTTTGAAAAATTATGCGGCCTAAAAATGGGTCTCGATGTAGTTGCTTGTAGGCTATGTGCATTCTTGTCATTTTCAAAGCAAAGGAAAGTTTCCTAATGGTGTGGCCGAAGCCGATTTAGGCGCCACGTATCCCGTGAGGAATCAGGTCGAACGTAGTTCGTTACAAGTGAAATTGGGTAAAATTAAAATTTCTAGATGTGGGACCGAAGCCGAGACGGCCGCCTACGTATCCACTAAGGGAATCAGGTCAAACGTAGTTCATTACAAGCAAAACGAAAGAAAACATTATTAAAGCTTAAATGAGTTTATAAATTATTACGCTAAAATAAATCGTTTTCCTATCCAGGCTCTGGCGGACCAAGACAAGGGTGCAAATCCAACCAATACACCTTGCTTTCTGCGTCGTGGTGGCCGGGTCTTCGTGCTCTGTGTCGATATCTCCTTCTTTTGGCTTCTGCGTGGTGCTGCTGGATAAATAAGCGATTGAGCGGGCGGGTTACGCAAGGGAACACCTCTCTTCCTTTGGGGTTCATTGTACTCATTGGGGTAAGCCTCCTCGCCGAATGACTCCTCGCGATCGCCTCCTACTTTGTCTCCGAGTGTATAACACCTTCCCACGTCGTGTCAAGCGGCTCGAGAATGGTATCTGTGACTTTGTTTCCATCATGAGCTTTGGACTTGGGATTGGGCACATTCTTTGGAATTGGTGAGTATCCTCGCAAACCTCAACCTCTCGTACAACTGCGATAAAGGCTCGGCTAAATGGGCGTATATTTTGGCTGGCCTTTCTGTGGTATTTAGGCGGGGTGTGAAGATATTTGGGTATCGCAAAGGGTTGCCATATGCATTGCGATAAGGGGTTTGTGGTGGCCTTTGGTTCGTGTTTAGCTGGAGTACGTTAGGCATTCGGTTTTGTGTGGGATATATGGGTGCATTGTATATTGGTGAATGGGATATGTAGCAATATCGTAATAATTTGGAGATTTTTGGTATTTTGGTTATTTGCGATGTGAGTGCTCTGGTGAGGTTCTTGAGCCTTTTGATTTCGGCTGCGGTTGCCATTTGTTGTGGTAATTGTGCGAGTTGCTCATTGGATCTATCTTTGTCTTTCTCTCCCGAGACCTCTGCTTTGCTTATAGGAACGAGACAGTTCAGGCTTCGTTCCTTCGGATGTCTTGAATCGGTCATTTCTTTGGACCGTACCTTTGATCTTGTGAAATATTGATGCTCTGCCGTTGCTTAGTCAAATCTGAACCGACCGCTTTGGGGAGGATGATAAATCTTTCTAAAATGCAACAAGCGGTGTTAGCATAAAGCACATAATTTGCAAGTATGTAGCGGATATACCGCGTTCGAGCGTTTCCTAACATGCGAGGGGCCTCTTTATGCCGAGGTAAGCCTAAGCGTCACTTATGCGAGATTATGTGGATTTGTCGATCGCCAATGTAATGCTTTTGTTGGAAATGGCGACCAAATGACGGTCTGCTTTTTCCAATTTCAGCGACATGATTGGGCTTGGATTTGTCTGTCATTGTCACGCTACACATAATATCTTTGGTTGGTCGTTGGGTTGAGAAACCGTCGACAAGTTTAGTGTCTTCTAATTGTGGTGTCGATGCAGGCCGACCCACCTAAGGTAAATCGTCGTGCCCTAAAATAAAGGGTGGTATAGCTCTATCTTAAGTTTCTAAGATTTGGCTTTTCTAGGCCTTGAGTTCCCGGCGGACAACTCGAGTGAGAAGGCTACGCGGTGATCAGACGAACCGATCTAACTCATGCGCGTGACTCTCCTAAAATTTGGATATTTTTGAAAGAAATTTGCGGGTGCGCGAAGCACACCAACGCGTGAGTGTGTGATAGTGTGAATTTTCCAGAATGGAAGAAATATGAGCGGAATGCCAGTTTAAGGAAAGCAGTAAGGCAAATAGCAATCAAGATGAATAAAACAAAATACAGCACGCAAAAATTAAATGCAAAAGTAATGCCCAATAATAACCCTAGGTGCATTGTGGTTAAGAACCTAAAATCCCAGTAGTCGCCATTTACGTCGCGCTTTTCCGCGGCATTTTTAAATAAACTCTGCTAAAATAAAAGGTTAGAAAATAAATAATAAAGTGCTAAAATAGTTTAAGAGGCTTAAAGATTTTTAAAATGCTAAGGGACGCTAAAATTGCTAAAAGGATGCTAAAGGGTGCAAAATGCTAAGAAGTGCTAAAAGGCTAAGGGTTGCTAGAATGCCAAGGGTTCGCGGAGTCGCCACCTAATTAATTGGGTGAATTAGGACACCTGAATGTTTAACTAGTTTAAAGTAAAACATTAACTCCATTTTAATGGTGCGCTAAACTTAGTGAGATTAGGCAAGAGTTAACATTATCACAAAGGGAAGGGTTAGGCACCCTAAAGGATCCGCTAACTTGCGGTTGTCCTGCCAAACCTAGGGTAATTATTATGTTTTTAAAAAAAATGCAAAGCAAGAGATCTTCCCGCTTAATAAAATGTTAAAATGTTTAAAGGTGCTTAAGTCTAAAAAGGGCAAAGCGTTATAAATAAATAAAAGGGTCAAATGCTAAATGTTTAAAGTGCTTAAAATACTAAAGGTTGCTAAAATGTGCTAAAAGATTGATTTTAAAGCTAAAAGCGCTAAAGGTGCTAAGAGGTGCTTGTGATGCTAAATGCTAAAATCTGAAAATAATGCTAATATGCCTAAAATAGAAGGTGCTAAAATGTTAAGGACAAAATGTGCCAAAGCGATATTTAAAGATGCTTAAAGGATTGCTAGAATATTAAAAGTGCTAAAATGTTTAAGTAATTTTAAAAATAAAGGGTGCTAAATATTAAAGGGTGATTAAAGAATGTTAAAAGGGCTAGAAATGCTAAAGAATGCTAGGAAGGTGCTTTATGGGCCATAGATTTATCTGCAATTAAAGAAGTGAGGCGTTAGTTTTAAAGCATGCGATTAGGATGCCTAAATACTATCTTAGTTAGGAATATAATAGAAGTAAAATGTATGCAGATTCCTTTACCTAAGGGTATATATTGCTTAGCATGAGGATATAATATTTTGTGATAAGAGGAAGACGTGTCTATTATGCAAAAGCGATTTCTTATTACGTATTAATAGGAAATTATACCACGGTTTTAAGGATATCTAGGTAAATAATATTTCAGCCTATTATGCAAGTGTAGGATGCTAAATGATTTATTATAACTATTAAACAAGTGAGGCAAGCCTAAAGACGTAAATCAAACTGATTTCTAGCTATTGATTCAGGGTTTAACTATTATAAATGCTAATTAATTAGTAGCGTTTAGACAATTAATTACAATCAATGAATAGGGAGAGGATATGAATTAACAATGGCGACTCGAGGAAAGGCGATGTAATTCCGCCTATAGCTTTGGAATCTCTGATGCGGAGTGGAAATGCACATAGATGCGGTGAATGCAAATCTTCAATTGATTGAAGACATAATGAGTCTCGCTATGAGACTCCTCCTTTTGCTCCGATGCATTTCATGTAAAAATAAGAGAAGATAAGGATTAGTATATATCTAAATTATTTGAGTCATAGGAGAATCTATCCGCACATGACCTATGCAAACAGCACACGAAGGTATAAATCGATCAAGATATCGAGGCCGTTTCTGCGACGGCCAGGTGAGTTCTGACGGCAAAAATGGTTCAGATAGCCAATACAGTGAGTAATTTAGCAAACCAAGCAGACATTCATCCACACAGGAGGATCACAAGTATACAAAGATTATGGAATGATCATACATAGCTAAAAATGTGAATAGAGAGGGATAAGAAATCAGATATCAAACATGCACATTTCCAATTTTATTTGAAAACTTGATGGGTGAGCATTTTGAGTTAACTATTTGGGCTTCAGATATAAATAACATGCAGAGACTATAAGCAGGTCCCATAACAGGGCGAGACTATAAGCAGGTCCCCTAACAGGGCAGTCTGATATTTCCAAAGTGTTGGGCCGTTTTGAGTGATGAGAAGGAAAAACATGCTTAACATCATAATCATGCGAGGGAAGTTCGGATTATCACATAATTCATCGATTCAAACAAATCATACATTCCACAAGTTCAAACTAACACATAGACATCTGGTATACTCCCGGTATATCACTGGTATAAATAGGAGAAAATGACCATTTTCTGGTTGCAGGGAGTAAAACAGAGCAGTTTAAAGACATTCGCCCTTATCCTAGTTGAATCTTCACGCCAATCTTATCCGCCATGCTCGTATGAACCAAACTAACACACTATATGTATATATCGTTGATTAATCGTCTGGGAGAGAGACATCAACCATAGGTAAAATATGATAATACGTAACGTCTTTAGTCCAATTTAAGGCACATGGCTCAAAATCGTAGCGACTGACCAGATTTTCATTAGTTCGAACTATCCATACCAAATCATTCTCCTTGTGTGCTTGCTAATGGGGCACAGCCAGTAATGGCCTAATGTGACACAACCAGTCTATGTAAATACAATATGTTGGTACAGTATGCCTAGTTTAGTGGTTCTGCTGGAAACAAAGATGGAAAAGCCTCGCGCAGAATAAGACTTAGCTAATGCAAATTAATCATTTAAACAAATATTAAATATGTGTACTCATATATTGGGCATGGTGACACTTACGCAAGGGACATAACACGATTAATTTGGTGAACATGATAGGCGTGAAAATAGACGGTCAATTATTATTGGCGGTCAAAGAACGATATTTAGTCTCTAATAATTATCAAAGGATTATGGAGGCATGGCTAAGAAAGGAAAGCAAGTATGTTAACTTAATCTGATCAAATCTAAGCAAGAGATTCAAACCAAATAAACAGATTGTTCCAACCAGGACTTTAAACTCACTACTGAACCAACACATAATGTGATACAAAATAGATGCAAACAACTGAACACGAATAGACTAAAATCAGGCATGAGTTAAGTTTACCTTCTCCGGCGGCGAACCGAGGCAGCGTATCAAGTGTCGGTCCAATCGACGGGTTTTGGGCTTTGCGATGCGAATGACAGTCGATTGGTTTGTTTGATTTACGGTTGGAATTGAAAGAAGAGTCTGAACTTTATTGGTGCTAATGGTTTAAGTCTTTGAACCCCAACTCTCGATACTCTGTCGATTCTTCTACTGAACCCCCCCCCTCCTTGAGCTCTGTTGCATGTGCTTATATAGCCTTGGTTGGGATTCTAATGTTGGTAAGCAATTAGGGCTGAGATTGGACGAGATTTCGTACTGATTCTTGTGAAATTTGTCTTTGATTTGGGCGATTTTGTGTATGATTACGTGTTCGATAAGGCAACGATTTGAAAAGATTTTGGGTCGATTATTATGGTAAGCATCGTTGGAGAAGGTAAGGAAACCAGATTCTCTGGCGAGAATCTCGAAGTGTGTTGGTGTTGGTGCGGCGATGGATGCCTTAGGTCGCTAGGGTTTCGTTCGTTTCTTAGGCTTTGGGCGATGGGAAGCGGGAAGGTTTTCTATGGTTTCTTTGGTGACCTCGTTTTGTGAAGGTGATGGGCGTAAGTAAAGGAGAGGCTGAGGGGCTTTGGGTCGATGGGACTGGGCCTGCGGGCAATTGGAGTGGGCTTCTGCGGTATTGGGTTTAACTGACAGGGGGAGAGATAAGGTGAAGAAGGGCTGCGGGTCACGGGTTTGGGCCAGGGTATTTGTTGGTTTGGGCCGAAAATGGTGGGTAGTATTAACTTAGTTAAGGCATTTAATTAGTTTAATTAGTTTTTAGGCTAGTTAATTAATTAGCTAATTAATTCTAGGCAAGTGTATTAATTAATTATTTAACAAATGTGATTAAATTAATTAGGTGCTTTATTATAATTATCTAGGTGCTACATTAGTCTAATTATTTAGGTGCTAAATGCGGGCGCGTTATTTAACTAACGCTTAATACTTTGGAATGCGACGCTATTATTTAAAATCTTATTGTTATGCATTATTGCGAAGTTAAATTAAAATCAAAATGAGCTTAGATTGAATTACTTAAATGCTAAATGCAAAATATGATTTTTAGGAATTGTTTAAAGCTTTTATAAATGCGGTGCTATTAAATGCATATATCAGATTAAAATTGATTTTAAACTACAAATGATTACTAGTAAATGTGGCTATGCTACGACCGCGCGTTATCGCTAAATTATTTATTTTATGCATTTATTAATTATTTAAGAATTACGACAAAGCTTAAAGTTAATAAGTGCAGGCGCGGGACTCTAAATGCTTAAGACTCTACGTAAGACGCGATGCCCTTATTAAATTAATAATCAATGCCTGTATTTAATGTTTTATTGTTGTATTTTATTATAAAAAAAAATCCTAAAACATTAGTGTAATTTTATGGTTAATGGCTGGACGGGAGGGTCAAAATTGGGTGTCAACAATCACTATACCACTGTACTTTTTCAAAGTAGGGAAGCCATGTCAAAATCATGAACGTCTATCTATATAAACAAATACTGTCATGGAAGTTGAACCTACATACATATATAAATAACGTATCATACTCCGTACATATAACGTGTCCCGACCCTTTAGGGAGGGACCCGGTGGAATCATGTAATTGTTGGCACATAACGTATCCCGGTCCATTCTGGGACTCGATGTCTTTTCACACATAACATAACCCGGTCTATTTGTGGGACTCGGTGTCTCTTTACACATAACATAACCCGACCTATTTGTGGGACTCGATGTATCACATAACGTAATCCGGCCCATTTGTGGGACTCGGTGTATCACATAACATAACCCCACCCATTTGTGGGACTCGGTGTTTCACATAACGTAACCCGGCCCATTTGTGGGACTCGGTTTTTCACATAACGTAACCCGACCCATTTGTGGGAATCGGTGTTTCACATAACGTAACCCGACCCATTTGTGGGACTCGATGTTTCACATAACGTAACCCGACCCATTTGTGGGATTCAGTGTATCAATGCAACCACATGACATTTTAAGTTATCATTCGACTTCTCACAAAGCCGTTATAACAAACTTCCCATAAAGCCATTATAACAAACTTTCATTTTAGAAAACTAAGACACTGTCACATCTTTCTTTTTAAACAAACCAAGACACTATCACCTCTTTCCTTTTAATAAAACCAAGGCATTATCATGTCATGTAAAATTAGGGAAATTGAACCCAAAGTGCTATGTACATCTATTCTTATAAAATAATCACATCATGCAATATAAGGGAGTTGGACCCAAAAGTACTATGTACATTCACCGTGCATATCATGTAATATTTGAGAGTTGAACCCCAAAGTACTATGTACGTCCGACGTACATCCTTTCCTTTATAAAGCCTCAAAGTACTAACCTTGCCACGTTAAGTCACTTGCCCTTCTAAAATCAAGTCACATGTACTTCATATAATCAAATCTCATATACTTTCAAATAAAGTCTCATATATTCTCAAATAAAGTCTCACATACTTTCAAGTAAAGTCTCATATACTTTCAAGTAAAGTCTCATATACTTTGCAAATCAAGTCACATAACTTTCAAATAAATCAAGTCTCATAACTTTCAAAATAAATCAAGTCTCATAATCTTTCAAAATCAAGTCTCATAACTTTCAAAATAAATCAAGTCTCGTAATCTTTCAAAATCAAGTCTAATAACTTTCAAGTAGATCAAGTCTCATAACTTTCAAATAAATCAAATCTCATATACTTTCAAGATCAAGTCTCATAACTTTCAAATAAATCAAATCTCATATACTTTAAAGATCAAGTCTCATAACTTTCAAATAAATCAAGTCTCATAACTTTCAAATAAATCAAGTTTCATAACTTTCAAATAAATCATGTCATAAGAAGGAAGGATAGTTCACATACCTCGTTGACGACTAACCAACACGACAAGTAGAATACGCCCTAATGTACTTCAACCTAAAATGACAATAGCATTTATATCAACCTCAAGCTTCCAAGTGTAAGACTTATACCAAATAATGGCCCTCTTATTCTACGGAAATTTAGGCAGCACTTTCTTTGTTTCTACGTACTTTTCTACCTTTTCCAAGACCCGATTTCAACACAAATCAAGCCACACTAAGGGCATAACCAACAGTTAACCAAAGGGGATTACACGCCTAACTTGACGTGTAAAATTCTGCCCCATAATATATTAAAACAGTGCACAAAACAACCCATAATTAACCAACATTGCGGGTACAATATGAAGCCTTTAACACCCTTATTCCTTCAGACTTTCATTAGCCATTTTACCACATTAATCATGCATATTAGGTGATGATTTTTCAGCACAGATACGCGTCCAAAACAGTCCATAAAACGACACGACGACGTCTAACAGTTTTCGGCAGTTTTCGGCCAACAACAACTACAACAATCCAAAGTCCTTTTCCATAATCCATTTTATTCAAATTCAAGTTCCAACACTTATATAAAAGTCTCATCAACTTATCAACAACATTATTACTTCATTATAACATGCAATAGGTGGTGATAACAACGACAATAACCACCGAAATCCGATAACACCAAATTACGCTTTGATTCAATTTGACCCAAAAATTGGCCAAACCCTTTTTAATCTTCATTCTTTTTAGTATAAGCTCATCCATACATATCAACAATAAGTATTATCCAATTACTTTAAAAGAAGAAGAATTATTACCTCATTTTAAGCCCAAAAACGTCCAAAACAGCCCGGGAAATATTGGCCCGCAGTTTTCGTTTCACTCCACTTCCTCAAGTTCCAATCACATATTTTTGACCCCTACAACCTTAGGAGCAACTTCCCTTCACGTTTCGCTTCCAAAAGGCCGACGGAACCCCTAGGGTTCCAAACCCTCTTCTCGACCCAATGAAGATTTGAGGTTAGTGGTGTGTTATCTTGGCTAATCACTAGGTTAGGAACCTTAATCTTGTATCAATGGACAAAGCTTGAAAGTTTAAGAATTTTTGTTCAAGAAAAAGGGCCAAAGTCGTGAGCCCTTAAGAGAGGGAAATATATTTTGCTCTTTGAAATAATTCTAAGTGTGGATGATCTTGCAAGCCCTCAAGGTATGTATATATAAAGTATTACAAGGAATGATATGATGACAAGTGTAGGGTAAGATGGTGGACAAGTGTGGGTGGGACCCACTTGTCCACTTGTCTTCATTTTCATGAAAATATCTAAGTCCAAGTCAACGACAAGTGGCGGGGTGACACGTGTCACCCTCATATTGGTCCAAAATTATTTCTTCACAAAAAACGTCTATATTTGGTCAAAATATCTCGAAACTTTGTGGGCCCCACAAAACCGTAAAATTTTCCGGTGGGTCGCACATGACCAAATCCAAAACTTAAAAATCCAAAATTCTAGTATATTCTATTAATCCCAAATACCAAATTTGAGAATCAAATTCCAATTAATAAACATTTTTCCTTCACAATGTTCAGAAAAATTCTCCTTAGGAAAAGGTAATCTTTCTTTCGTTCCAATATTAAAGTCTTGTTTTCCCACGTACGTTATAATCTCATCTCTTGGAAATGCGGGGTGTAACACGAGTGAGCGACGACAACGGCGCGAGGGGTCCTTGCCCCCTCAACCCTTTTAGCAACTAGAGAAGGTGTAATGTAATAAATACACCTCTCTTTCCTTCTCTTTTTTCGATGTGGGACAAATGTCTTAAAAAGAGACCTTGTACATTTCCTTCACTTTTCATCCCATAATTTACCATTCACCAATATCAAAACCCAACAATCCCCCACATGAATGAGAAATGGCCATATTATAAAAAAATGCACGGACAAGTGTGATATACAAGCGAGAATTGACTACATCTGGATAGGTAGGTTTTCATTTGAACTTTCCGTAGTGAACTTATATCGGATATACTCGATCAATCGGTAGATTCGATATCTTTGAACCGTCGAACTTTGTTGTATACCTAGACAATATAAGTCACACAATCAAACCTCAACCGTTTATGGTTCTCAAGGTTGTGTTCATTTTAGCCATGAACACCTCCTGGTTTCATGAGTGCATAGAGAATGTGCCTTCACTGTCATTCCCCTTTAAAGCGGCTTACACTTAACACTCACATAAGTGATTTCTAAACATGTGGTCCTATAGCCACATTATCTGGTCATACAAGATTTAGATAATCATTAAAACTCTTAATGCTTTATTAACTCATTAACAAGCCATAAAGTTTTATCCTTATTTCTGAACATTGTCTTCATTCGAGAATGGGTTGAGTTATTTGACAATGTTGAACCGTCAGTCACAACTTTGTTTGATCTCCTTGAACCTAGCTCTTGGGATCTCCAGTCTGCTAGGTAGAGTTACCGCCATGATGACTTGTCCTCGGCCTTAACCCCATTCCCATTGATGATCTACTAACTCCCTCTCTAGATAAGCCTTTTGTAAGTGGATCCGCCACGTTATCTCTTAACTTTACATAGTCAATCGTGATAACGCCACTAGAGAGGAGTTATCTAACTGTATTGTGCCTCCGTCGTATGTGACGAGATTTTCCGTTATACATTACACTCTCTGCCCTACCTATTGCTGCTTGACTGTCACAATGTATACATATAGGAGCCAAAGGTTTGGGCCAGAAGGGAATATCTTCTAAGAAATTCCGGAGTCATTCAACTTCTTCACCGGTCTTGTCTAAAGCTATAAATTCAGATTCCATTGTAGAGCGGGCGATGCATGTCTGTTTTGATGATTTCCAAGACACTGCTCCTCCACCAACAGTGAAAACATATCCACTCGTGGATTTAACTTCAGATGATCCGGTGATCCAGTTTGCATCACTATGTCCCTAGTACTGCGGGATATTTATTATAATGCAAAGCATAATTTTGAGTGTGTTTTAAGTACCCCAAAACTCGTTTCATTGCCATCCAATGAGTTTGATTGGGATTACTTGTGAATCGACTTAGCTTGCTTATAGTACATGCTATATCTGGTCGTGTACAATTCATAATATACATCAAACTTCCCAAAACTCGTGCATAGTCCATTTGTGAGTCACTTTCACCTTCATTCTTTTGAAGTGCAAAACTTACATCAATTGGAGTCTTTGCAACATTGAAATTTAAATACTTGAACTTTTCAAGTACCTTTTCAATATAATGTGACTGTGATAATGCTAGACCTTGTGGAGTTTTATGGATCCTAATTCATAAGATCAAATCAACAACCCCTAAGTCTTTCATGTCAAATTTGCTAGCGAGCATACACTTCGTAGTATTTACTTCGGCAATATCTCTACTCATTATCAACATGTCATCAACATATAAACAAACAATGACTTCATGATTTGGAGTATTTTTAATGTGAACGCATTTGTCACACTCATTAATCCTAAATCCATTTGCCAGCATTGTTTGGTCAAATTTTGTATGCCATTGTTTGGGTGCTTGTTTAAGTCCATAAAGTGACTTAACCGGTTTGCACACTTTCTTTTCTTTACCAGGAACCACAAAACCCTCAGGTTGTTCCATGTAAATTTCTTCCTCCAATTCTCCATTTAAGAAAGTTGTCTTGACATCCATTTGATGGATTTTAAGACCATATACGGCCGCCAATGCCACTAGCACCCGAATAGATGTTATTCTTGTTACCGGCGAGTACGTGTCAAAGTAATCAATGCCTTCTTTTTGTCTATAACCTTTGACCACAAGTCTTGCTTTATAATTGTCAATAGTGCCATCAATTTTCATTTTCTTTTTAAAAATCCATTTTAATCCTAAAAGTTTATTTCCAGGAGGAAGATCAATCAATTCCCATGTGTGGTTGTTCAAAATTGATTCAATCTCACTATTGACTGTCTCTTTCCAAAATGCTGAATCAGAAGAAAACATCGCTGCTTTAAATGTTTGAGGCTCATTTTCAAGCAAGAATGTCACAAAACCTGGTCCAAAGGAAGTAGATGTCCTTTGACGTTTGCTACGCCTTGGATCCTCTTTACTTGGTGTACTTTTCTTTGGTTCTTCCCGCAGTCGTTTAGATCTTTCACTTGACGACTCACATTCAGTTTTATACGGATAAATATTTTCAAAGAATTCAGCATTATCTGATTCTATTACCGTATTAACATGAATTTCGGGATTGTCTGATTTGTGACCCAAAAACTGACAAACTTTGCTGTTTGTAGCATAGCCAATAAAAATATAATCCACAATTTTTGGTCCGACTTTTACCTTTTTGGGCAAAGGAACTTGGACCTTTGCTAAACACCCCCACACTTTGAAATATTTCAAGTTGGGTTTTCTTCCTTTCCATAGCTCATATGGAATAGATTGTGTTTTGCTGTGGGGCACCCTGTTGAGTATTCGGTTAGCTGTAAAGATAACTTCCCCCCACAAGCTTTGCGGTAAACCAAAACTTATTAGTAAAGCATTCATCATTTCCTTTAATGTTCGATTTTTTCTTTCCGCAATTCCATTTGATTGTGGTGTGTAAGGGGCAGTAGTTTGATGAATAATTTCATATTCTAAACATATCTCTGCAAAAGGAGATTCATATTCTCCACCCCTATCACTTCTAATCATTTTTATTTTTTTATTCAATTGATTTTCCACTTCGTTCTTGTATTGCTTAAATGCATCGATTGCTTCATCCTTACTATTAAGCAAATACACATAACAGTATCGAGTGCAATCGTCAATAAAAGTTATAAAATACTTTTTTCCACCGCGAGATGGTATTGACTTCATATCACATATATTTGTGTGAATTAAGTCTAAAGGATTTGAATTTCTATCAATAGACTTATATGAATGTTTAACAAACTTAGATTCAACACATATTTCACATTTTGATTTGTTACACTCGAATTTAAGCAATACTTCTAAATTAATCAATTTCCGCAAGATTTTGTAGTTGACATGTCCTAAACGAACATGCCATAAATCATTTGACTCCAATAAGTAAGACAAAACTGAATTCTTATTAATGCTGTCAACAACCATTACATTGAGTTTGAAAAGGCCCTCGGTGAGGTAGCCCTTTCCTATGAACATATCATTCTTACTTATTACAATTTTCTCACTAACCAACACACACTTAAACCCGTTTTTGACGAGTAGTCCGGCTGAAACTAAATTCTTCCTAATTGTTGGAACGTGCAGAACATTGTTGAGAGTCACTACCTTGCCGGAAGTCATCTTCAGAAGTATCTTCCCATATCCTTCAACCTTGGCTGTTGCAGTATTTACCATAAACAATACCTCTTCGGGTCCAGCGGGAGCGTAGGTTTCAAATGCTTCTTTTGCAGCGCAAACATGTCGAGTGGCACCAGAATCAAGCGACCACTCCTTTGGATTTCCAATCAAATTGCACTCCGATAGCATTGCACACAGATTATCCATATCATCATTCATTTCCACCATATTGGCTTGTCCTTTTCCCTTGTCCTTTTTCGGAAGACGACAATCTGGGGCTTTGTGGCCAGCTTTCCCACAATTATAGTAGTTTCCCTTGAACCTTTTCTTGTTAGGATCCTTCTCCTTTCCAGAAGACCTCTTTATTTTCTTGTTTATTTTCGGAGCAGCATCTTCAACGACGTTTGCCCCTTCAATCGGTGCTCTTATGGTACCTCTTCTCAGCGGTTTTGTTATCTTCCTCGATTTTGAGATGAATCACAAGATCCTTCAACTTCATTTCATTTCTCTTGTGCTTAAGATAATTCTTGAAATCTTTCCAGGAGGGCGGCAACTTCTCAATCATTGCAACAACTTGGAATGCTTCATTCACTACCATACCTTCAGCAATAAGGTCATAGAAGATGAGTTGAAGCTCTTGAACTTGAGTTCCAACGGTTTTACCATCCACCATTTTGTAGTCTAGGAATTTGGCAACCACAAACTTCTTCAAGCAAGCATCTTCGGTTTTGTACTTCTTTTCAAGTGCACACCATAGTTCTTTGGAGGTCTCTACTACACTGTAGTCGTTGTACAAGTCATCTTCTAAGGCACTCAAAATGTAGCCTTTGCACAAAAAATCAGCCTGTTTCCAAGCCTTAGTAACCATGAACTTTTGGTTGTCAGACATGTCGGCGTCAGGCACGAGAGGGTCCTCACTGATGAAATTTTGCATACCAAGGGTGGTAAGCCAAAAGAACGGTGAACTTCGCAGGTTTCTCAGCCGGTGGCACAGCGGTACGGGTTGTAGGAGTAACCGCTGGTGCAGTATTTGCAGAGGTAGTTTCAGTCTCAATTGCCATTATTCGTTTGTCACTGTCAAATCGACAAACCGTTTTAGTTAATAAAACCAGAATAACAATTAAATCACATACTTAAACGATGAAGATTTTATTTCTTCAAATCACAGTATAATTATGAAACTTTAGTATTCCAACGAAGTTTTTATATCTTCGAGTCAGAATACTAATATTCATATGGAGTAGAAAACTACACAAGTTTTTAATCTCCAAACCAGAATACAACAACGATGAAGTTTTTATTTCTTTAAATAGTTGTACAAATATGAACTTTAATATTCCAACGAAGTTTTTATGTCTTCAAGTCAGAATACGAAATTTAATACGGAGTAGAAAACCACACAGGTTTTAGTCTCCAATACAGAATACAAATTAATATAAAAATATAATTTCCTTAAGATTGTTGGCATAATAATCTGTATACGTTTAAATAACGTTTCAACACAATCTGTTAAACACTTAGTGCAACCAGATTACACAGTATAAAAAATACTTAACAGTAAATTAATTAAACAAAACCAGTACACGAAACTGAAAATAAACAGAATCTGTGTTGGAAAAATAATTTTTCAGAATATAATCGAGCACACTTAGTTCAAAGTAAGGAAATTATTCCCCTCACAGTACTCGAGGTTGATAGAATATCCCCTCCCAGGATAGAACGATTATCTTACCAGAATAGTAGCACTCCAAATTCCGGTAGCAGCGAACCACTCAACGGTAGTATATCACACAGAATAAACAAGAGAGATTTCAAGAAAATTCGTATTGAATGTTGTGTTGAATTCTTGGAACAAATCAAGAATTTATAGTTGTTGGAGGTACTGATTCTGAATGTTTGCAACCATTAAGAACAGTCACCAGAATTTTTGGAGGAAAATTCGAATAAGAAAAAATCGGATCAGGTCGGTCGCGGGTCAGGGTCGATCCGTATTGGATTTATTTTAACTAAATAATTAATTAAAGAAAATTTTGTCTAAAAAGATTATCAATCAATCTTTTCCGAATCCGAAGCCGAGTGAGCGATGACGACGGCGAGAGGGGTCCTTGCCCCCTCAACCCTTTTAGCAACTAGAGAAGATGTAATGTAATAAATACACCTCTCTTTCCTTCTCTTTTTTCGATGTGGGACAAATGTATTAAAAAGAGACCTTTTACATTCCCTTCACTTTTCATCCCATCATTTTCCATTCACCAATATCAAAACCCAACATTTATGTGATTAATCTAGGAACATGTACAAAAATAATTTCAGAATTTGAACTAGAAATATCTAATAAAAATATTTTATCATGTGTATAGATGCTCAATTGAAATATATCATAATTTGAGCATCTAAATAAAAATTATTGACAAATTTAAGCAGTTGTTGATGTATTCCGTGTAGGTTAAGACTTAAGAGACCCAAGAAGAAAACTAAACAACTACTCGTAGTAAATTTTGGTTTGATCTAGCAAATTATATGCCTAGGAAATATTTTAGATCTCTTAAGTCTTTCATTTTGAAAGTTCTCTGCAGAGCTGCTTTGGTTTCTTGAATCAGTTCTAAACTTGTTCCCGCGATCAACATATCATCTACATAAACTAGTACAATGATAGTTTCTTGTCCCGATCTTTTTATGAAGAGATTGACCGTAATGAAAATGTTTAAACTAAAATTTTGTCAGTGCACACAATTTGGCATTCCATTGCCTAGGTGACTGTTTAAGGCCATACAACAACTTTATCAATCTGCATATTGTCTTATTCTCCCCCTGATTGGTTAATTGTTGAGATTAAATTCTTTTGTGAAAAAATTGCTATTTTTTTAATCATTTATAGGTGGTTAAATTGAAGAAGGCAATGAAAGCAGTGAAGACCTTACCAAGGAGAATTGAGTTGATATTATTGAAACTTTACATATGTTTTAGAAATTCTTTATATTTTTGAACATTGAAACTTGTGTGTTTTACCTGTTTTGAATGGTAAAAAAATATTGTATATTTTGTGTTTTATGGATATTAATTCTTACCTAACCTTGAATCTTAGATTATATATTTTTCTGGTTATGAATAATTTTTCTCGTGAATGATTTATGTATATTTTGTGTTTTGTTGTATAAAATCATTGCAATAGATCTCTAATATCTATTGCAGTAGGTCAATATTATTTGGTGCAATAGCTCAATAATAACCGTTGCAATAGCTCTATAACATTCGTCGCAATTAGTAAAAACTAAAAACTTGCAACTATAATAACCGTAACAATATAACTGTTGCAATACTTGAAAACCGTCGCTTTAGCTCCATACAACCGTTGCAATAGATTAAACTAGTAGTCGAATTGACAGAGGTAACAGTTGCAATAGCTACCAATAACCGTAGCATAGAGTTCTATTGTAACGGTTCGTAACCGTAGCATAAAGCTTATTGCAACGGTTCGTAACCGTTCAATTAGTTAGTTAACTGTTGTAATTTTTAAAATTTAAGAATCGTTGAGATATGACACTATTGCGACATTTTAGGAACCATCGCCAATAACCATTGCAATAGAGCTACTGCAACATGACCTGTTGTAGGCGGTTGCCTAAACCGTCGCAATAGAGGTATAGCAACGATTTTACAGTCTAATTGCAATGGAAATTGAACATTTGGTGTAGGTCAAATTTCTAGTAGTGAGAAGATAGTTTGAGATAATTCTTCAATATGGAAATATCAAATGTAATGAATACAAGATACTAGTCTACTGTATATATATATACACTCTTAACTATTAACTAACTTAATTTAATTACACTTAGATATCCCAACTTTTCTAATTATACTTTAGTCCCACTAGTTTTTCTAATACTTCATCTTCAACTCAATATTAGAGTAGTAATTTTTTTATGTCTGAAATAGAAACATTGCTTGTTTCTAAAAAAAAAAGAAAACAAAAGCAAATAGAGACACCAATTTGTTATTTTACTATTATAATGAATAAACTTCAATTATCATACGTAAATTAACTCCAAATATTCCCGACTGCCATGAAAAACAGAAAGTTTATTGCGTTTAAAACCATAAATATTAAGCAATCTGCTTTATACGAAGAAAAGGCAGTGCTTTTGTAACTCGCAACTCGCACGTAATCACCTTTTATTCTTTTTTTGGTACCACAAATTGTTCTTGTTTGCGTAAAATCGAAATGGCATCAAAGCATTTGCTAATGATACTGCTAATACAGCTGCCTATTAGCACACGTATAGGTGTCTCATTATGTATATATTTATCATATTTTGTATTGTATAATTATGGTAGAATTAGGAATTCTTATTCTAAAAGAATTCTACATTGTATATCTATATGTAAAATTGTATTAATTTTATGTAAGATTATATTAATCTTCCTTAGGGAGCATTTCTCATTAATATAAAATATATATAGGTGTACAATGTAGAATCCTTCTAAAATAAGCCTAATTCTATAATAATTATATAATACAAAATATGATAAATATATACCTAATAAGACACCTATACGTGTGCTAATACTGCCTAAGAAATTTGCATACGCTTCCAGTGATACCTTAAAGAAGCTTATGACTCGTAAAGCGTCCGTATAATGGAGGATAAAAATAAACCTTTCCAAATAATGAAAAAGTAAATCTGATTATTTTTCCTAAAATGTTTTAAGTAATGGCGGGAGAAGAAAATATTTTGTAACTGAACATCCTCTCCGTAAATTACTCCATCCGTCTTAAAAAGATTGACTTAGTTTGATTTGACATACAATTTAAAAAATAAATAAATTTTCTTGAAATATGTGATCCAAAATAAATTTTAAATATTTATATGGTTATAAATTATGTCATAAAATTAAATTATTTCTAAATATATAAATAAACTAATATTTATGATAAACTAATAAGAAAAGTGACTAATTTTCTTGGGACTGAGAATAATAAACAAAGATACCATCTTTGTTCAAGTTTATTGAGAATATCTAAAATCTTCCGTCCTAAATGTTTGCTAGCATTTAAATTTGGTTATTTTTAGTAATGATGCATTACTTCTCGTACTAAACGAAACGACTTTCATTTTTCATAATCAAAATGAAAGAAAGTCAACCTATTTCTCGATCAATCTCGCTACCTCTTTAGTTGTCTTTTTTTTGGGATCAATATCAGCAGTTCATCCAACGATAAACAACATCCGAATTATAGATGTAGTTGTAGATAGGTTAGTCTTAGTGGGTCGTTGGCTCCACCTGTTATCTCCTTCTACGACATGTTGTTGTCGTCGAGCTCTTGGCGAGGAGACCTTAGGATAAGTTGCTAAAACAAAGGCGATGGGAGGATCGACCAGTTCAGATAATTTCGAAGAAAGACTGTTGGCAGGCGGTGAGAGGATGGATATAATGAAGCTCGAACGAAGTGAGAGGGAAAATGAGGCTCGACCTACAGGGATATGGGGCGACTGAAAACGCTGGCGGAGCAGGGAGTCTACAGGGAAAGTGACATATCTAATCAGACTAAATAGGATTTGAAGAGTGCTGAGATTATTCATAAGTGTACACAAGTGCCATAGAGTAGCCCACATATGATGATTATTGTAATTAGAGATAGTTAGTATTAGTTAAAGGAGGTTAGAAGATATTTTAGTTAGTTGGATATTTTGGTCATTTCCTCTGTATAGTATAAATACATGTAAGTACTGGATATTGTAAATACAATTCTCATTTTTCCTGGTTCTAGATTGTTCTCGCCAATTCCTTCTCTCTTCCAACCATCTCCATCTCTCTTCCAACTGCATCGCCAACAATGGCGATGTAGTATTTTTCTGATTAATTACATGTGTTTCATCATGGTATCAAAGCCACTGAGTCTACATATATCTCTAGTTGTTTCTCTTTCTTGAAGTTGTGAAGTTCAACAATCGATCGACTCTGAATCAAGGGAAAAAGGAATCGGAAGTTACATGCAGTAGTTTCCATTGTCGAAATTGAAACTATTGAGGAGATTGAAGGAGGATTCTGCAATTGTGAACAATCGATTGAAGGAGATCTACAATTGCGATCGAAATTAAAGGAGATATGTTCGAGTTTGCAATTAACTAATGGAGGAAGATCTGGTTAATTGAAGGAGTCTAACACAACAATCATGGGAACAATTGAGGAATCAGTATCTTCGGCTGCTGCAGTGATCGATCATAATCATCCACTCTATCTCTTTTCTTCGGATGCTCCAGGGTCTCTGACTATTGGAGTAATTCTCACATACCAAGGTATGGATGATTATACCTTATGGAGTAGAGCCATGAAATTAGCTCTATTAGGAAATAACAAGATTGGCTTCATAGATGGAAGTGTAAGGAGAGAATTGTACCATGGATCCAGTCTAGTTTATGAGAAAAGTGTAATGCAATAGTAGTGTCATGGTTAATGGGAAATGTGAGTAAGAATCTACTCACAGGGATGTTGTACAATGCGGATTCATATGCTATTTGGAAAGATTTGAAAGAAAATTTGACAAAATTAACAGCTCGAGAGCTTTTCAAATACACAAGAAAATAGTTTCTCAGCGACAATGAACTCTGTCAGTTTCAATGTACTACTCGAGGTTAAAGGATTTATGGGATGAGTATGATTCAATAATACCATTGCCATCCTGTTGTGAGAAATCGAGGGAGTTCGTAGATCACTTACAGTATCAAAGAATGTTGCAGTTTTTTATGGGACTGAGTGACAGTTTTAATCAAGCAAAGAGTCAGGTACTTATGATGCAACAAGTACCCAACCCAAATCAGGTCTATGCTATGATTAACCAAGAGAAAAGTCAGAAATTAATGCAAGATTCAATGGAACATGCAGTCATGTTTATAGCAAAGAACAAGGGTGGATTTCGAAAACCAAGAAAGCCATATAATCCTAAAGAAGTGTGTGATTTCTGCCATTTCAAAGGACATTTGAAAGTGGATTGCTTTAAACTAATGAAGTATGACTATTGTCACAAGACGGGACATGTTCAAGATGATTGCTATGAGTTGAATGGGTATCCTGAGGATTTCAGAAACAAGCCAAGGAAAGCAAATATGGCACTAGGAGAGGGTGCATATTCTGATGACACTGGACAGAGTAGTGATTCTGATGTATCAGGTTACAATGCACAGCAGGGGAATCAGAAAATTGCTGCACTACTAGGAAACCTTACACAGAAGCAACAACAAAAGCTGCTAAAGATACTTGATGGTGATAAAGTAGTAGGGGATATGTCTAACATTGTTGCTAATATGACAGGTATGTCTGTCATAGATACTAAAAGATTGACAAAGTGGATTGTGGATACAGGGGCCACAAACCATTTGGTCAATAATGAAAGATTATTAAAGAATAGACATTGGTTAGGAAATGCAGAAAATGTGCAAATGCCCACAGGGGATTCGACAAACATTGAACATGTTGGAGATTATCATCTAGGAGGAGGTGATGTGCTTAAAAATGTTCTTTGCATACCCACATTCAAGTTTAACTTGATGTCTGTTTCTAAAGTAACCAAAGAACTACATTGCAGTGTTACATTTTTCCCTAAATGTTGTGTGTTTCAGGATCTCTCATCTGGGAAGGTGAGAGTGATTGGTAATGAAGAAGGAGGGTTGTACATACTCAATATGGATGCAGTAAGGAATAAATGAGGAGTGATTAGAGCTTTGGCAATTTCAGAGCAGAGTGATGCTGTTACCTGACACCTTAGAATGGGGCATGTACCTATGAATGTATTAAAGAAGATGCCTGTTTTCAGTGATTTCTTTGTATTGAAAAATTGTGAGGTATGTTCATTGGCTAGTGATGCGCGATATATGCACACACTTTTAAACGCAAGTGCACGTTATCGTATCAAGTAGTATAGTCTTAGATAAGATCGAATATCGTCCTCTGGGATTAGGGTTCAAGTACCAATTGTCTATTTTCTAGTATCTATTTGGTGAATTAATGAGTGATTGGTTGTTTATGACTAAGAATTATAAAAGCTAATGAATTATAAAGATTTAATTCAGATGTGATGAGAATAGGGCTTCTATGTATCCTTACTATCCGCTTATGTTACTTACTAATGCATTACTTATGGTGTTCTTCTTTTGGAGAAAGCAGGTTTACGAAATCGTTTTATACTCCCGTTAGGGTTATATAAACACTCAACCCCAGTATTGTTCCTTACCTAACTTTCGCTGATAAGGGTAACTCTATAGGAGGATTAAGCACAAAAACCTAGTTGACCGTCACGCACAATGCGCAAAATTAGGGTTGTTAAGCCTCTCATCAACGCTACAAATCTAATTGAGGTATTTTCATCCCCAATTCAAGACCGCACCCAACTTACAAAGATATTCACAATCCTCCTTTTCGTAACTGATTAGAAATCATATAGTGATAACTAGTTGTCAATTAGCTACCAAGAATTCAACTCAATTATTGGATAGATCTCAATAAGAATAATAACCATAAGCATGCATTACTTTATAACATAAGGTTCAAGAATTCAACATAGAAAGCCTATAAGAGAATTAGTTCCTAGCCATGAATATGACAAGAACTAATTCAAAGTTCATCATGCAAAACCGAATTAAAGAAAAGAAAAAGAAAAGAAATTACTAATGTTTGGGTCTCCAATCTCCTAGGCAAGAAAACCTTGTGTTTGGCAAGAAAGGGAACCTTGAAAACCGCCAGGGTTCTCCTTTTATAGGTTTAAAACGTCTCCTCTTTTTCTGCAGCTCGCCCAAAAATCCGTCAAAGACCTAATTTTTCCGCGCCGCGCTCGCAGATAGGCGCGCGCCAAAGTTCTGCAATACCGGGTGTTTTGGCGCGCGCCGATATTCGCTGCTCGAGCGCGGCGCTGCAACTCCTGTGGCTTCTGATGTTTAGCGCCGCTGCTTTCGTCTTCGAAGCGCTGGCGCTGATCTTCGCAGCTTCTTCGAATAATAGGCGCCGCAGCCTCGCTTCGATTGCAGGAGGCCGCGCGCAGTCCGATTTCACCTCGTTTGCCACTTTCTCCGCTTTCACTCTAAGACTCTCTCTTTTCCCTCTTTCGCTCCTTTTCCGCCATTTGGCCACTTTAGCCACTTTGACTCAAAAGAAAGAAAATCTATCCTAATACGACACTTTGTATGTACAAAACGGGACAAAAGACTAACTAGACTGACTCAAAAGGTGTATATAAAATACACCGATCAAATACCCCCAAACTTAACCTTTGCTCGCCCTCGAGCAAAGATAGAAAGAAATACAATAAAATGACAGACTCAATAAATAAGAAAATCAACAAAGAAAATAAACAGACTCCCTGCCATTGATCACTTTTGCTGCATGAATGTTAACTAGAAAAACATGAAGGTTAGCAGAATAATATGCAGGAACATATAGCATGGAATTTCAACACATTGAGCTAGATATTTCGCAAACTCATACTTATCATGCTTAAATGGAAGTCAGTGTACTCAAGTATGCATATAAATTCAAAAATTCCTATGGCATGCTTACTTGCTATTCTCCACTAATTCTGGATATACATAGAAGAGATCTTCAGGACTTTGGGGGTTGTAATGTAGGCTTAGGTAGGGGTTGGTAAAGATAGGCATTTAGGCTCATTTTTCTGTACCAGAAGCTCTTTGGCTTTTCAATTTTTCCCTTTTTTTTCTTTTGATTCTTTACTTCACTTCAATTCTATCCTTCCCCTCTTTTGTTTTGGAAGAATGAAGTATATAATAATGACAAGCACCCCCAAACTTAGGCTTTTGCCTATTTCTTATTACTTTTGTATTGGGGTGCAACAGACTTTATTCATTCTTTTTGTTTTCTTTTTAACACAATGTACTCCTACTGTTTCATAATTTCACTTATGGTACACTTTGTGGGAATATAGGGTGTCAAAGAAGAAGTTTCAAATTTTAGGCTCAATGGGGCTAACTAGTGATATTTTTAAAGTACGGGATAGAAAAGAATGGTAAGAATTGGCTATCAAAGAAATGCCTGAGTCATCTCCCTAACATGCATATCCTAACTATTTCGCCTCAAATAGCAAGCAGTCATAACACATAAGCATTTATCATTTAGCATACATAACTCAAGCAAGAGACTCCAAATAGACAGATTCTGTGAGTTTTTGGCATCTCTAACCTAAGTGTTTAGATAGCTGCTTCCATTCCTTTACATTATTCCACCTTACTTCACTAGGTGTTTCTAGCAACTACAGCATACATGATCTTTGACAGGCAATTATGACTCAAAAAAAAAGAAAAATTTTGGTGACTCAAAATAAACATGAAACAAATAACAAGACTTAATTAAAACATAACATGACACACAAATAAAACTAAAACACAAAAACACACCCCCCAAACTTAAATCACACATTGCCCACAATGTGTGTAGACTCAAAGACAGTAAAAGAAAACGACACTTACAAACTTTTGCTAAAAATCGCGGTGGTAGCGGTGGGTAGTGCTTCTAATTTCGTGAGGGGAGGAGAGCCCTTGGTGTTTGATTTGGCGGTAGGGCTTTTGGATCAAAGTATTTTCCAGAATTCTCAGAATCGACACCGCGGCGCTTAAACTTCCGCACTCTTGGATATTTCGCCGCGTTCGCTTCCCTGGCCATGCGCTACCCGCTTTTCTGGAAATCCTCGCTTTTCTTCAGTTCATTTCCCTGTACCTGTCAATCCCATCACAAAACACAAGACTCCAAGACCGTGAGACTGTTCTGAAACAAAAATAAAATAAACTTAAAGACAGAAATTAAAATAACATAATTGAAAACGTTGGGTTGCCTCCCAACGAGCGCTGTCTTTACCGTCTTTTAGCCGGACGCACGTTCCTTATTCTTTCAGGGATTGAGAAGTTACCAAGTTCATGTATTCCATTTCATCGATTAGGTAGAGTTTTAACCTCTGTCCGTTTACTTTGAAGCGCTCCTCTCTCCTTTTATTTCAATCGTATGGGAATACTCTTACCACTGTATGGTCTGTCCAACGTGATTTTAATTTGCTCGAAACAATCTCAACCTTGAGTTGAATAGCAGCACTTGTTGTCCTTCTTGAAAATCTTTTGGTATCAAATTCTTATCGTGCCATGCTTTCGCTCGTTCTTGTAGATCTTTGCATTCTCATGGCATTGTGTCGAATTCATCCAATTCGGCCACCGGTAGTAGCCTCCTTTGTCCATTGCCGTGGTATCCATGTTCAACTTCTTCATTGCCCAATATGCTCGTGTTCCAACTCTCTTGGCGGATGACAAGCTTTACCAAAAACTAATTTATAAGGTGACATACCAATTGGTGTTTTGAATCTGTCCGTATGCCCATGTCGTCATCTAATTTGATCGACCAGTCTTTCCTTGAGCCGTTCACGATCTTTTCCAATATGCTTTTCACTTCTATTTGACACTTCCGCCGCTTCATTAGCTTGAGGATGGTACGCATTGTAGTGCGATGGTAAACTCCATATCGGAAAGCAATGACTTCACCGCTATTGCGAAATGGCTCTTCATCACCGATAAGAGCTCTTGGTGTGCCGAACCTTGTGAAAATATTCTTACGGAGAAATTTTTGCACGCTTTCTTGTCGTTTTCTTTGGTGGCCATCGCTTCTACCCATTTGGACACGTAGTTCATCGCGAAGGATATATTGATATCCAAAAGATGGCGGAATGGTCCCGTGAAATCAACTCCCACACATCGAATAGTTCTACTTCCAATATCCCGAAGGCATCTCGTTTCGTCTTGAGATGTTCCTGTTCTTTGACAATTATCACATCTCGCACAAAGGTGTGGCGTCCTTGAAGAGAGTTGGCCAATAGAATCCGCATTGCAATACCTTTGCCGCTTCTTGATGCCCCAAAGTGTCCACCACATGCTAAGGTGTGGCGGTGGGTGAGAACTCAGTGCATCTCTTCCTCGTACACATCGCTGATGACTTGGTCGACGGTGTTTGTATAGCATTGGTTCTTCCCAATAGTAATGTTTTACCTCAGAATAAAACCTCTTCATTTGCTGTCTTGACAAGCCTGGGGGTAGAACCTCCGCTGCAAGAACGTTAACAAAATCAGCGTACCAAGGTACATTAGAATTCCTCCGTACTCGACACAGTTGTTCGTCTGGAAAGTGATCAGTTATTTGCACATCCTTGGTATTCTGGCTTTCTGTGTTCTCCAATCTGGACAAGTGATGCAAATTGAATTCTCTTCCTTTCTTATCACGAATCTCTACGTCAAATTCTTGTAGAAGTAGGACCCATCGAATGAGGCGAGACTTTGCATCCTTCTTTGTCATTAAGTACTTTATAGCGAGTGGTCGGTGTATACTATCACTTTATTTCCAATCAAGTATGGCTGAATTTCTCAAACGCATATACTATAGCTAGTAGTTCTTTTTCCGTGGTTGCATAATTTAATTGTGCGTCATTTAGAGTTTTACTAGCATAGTAAATGGATCTAAATACCTTGTCGATTCTCTGTCCATCTTGCTCAACCGTGATAGTCGCTGCATCGCATACGAGTTCAAATGGAGCTCCCAATTTGGTGCGATGACTATAGGTCTTGAGGTAAGCTTCTCTCGAGCGTTTGAAATGCGGATAAGCATTCTTTATTGAAGTCGAAGGCTACCCGTCATTAACAATGTGGAGAGGGCTTTGAGACCTTTGAAAAGTCCTTGATGAATCTTACATAGAAGCTGCATGCCCGAGGAAACTTCGACTCCTTTTGTTGATCTGGAGGTGGTAGATTTTCGACATCGAAATCTTTGCTTTGTCTACCTCAATACCTTGGTTTGATATTTTATGCCCCAAGACGATTCCTTCATTACCGTGAAGTGACACTTCTCCCAATTTAGCACGAGGTTAGATTCTTCAGACCGCCAACTCGCTTCTAGATGCCTTAAACATTCATCAAATGATGCTCCAAAGACCGAAAAGTCATCCATAAAGATCTCTATAGTTCTCTCTACCATATCTGAGAAAATTGCCATCATACATCTTTGAAAAGTAGCGGTCGTCACGAGTCCAAATGGCGTTCTTCTAAATGCAAATGTGCAAAAGGGCAAGTAAATGTCGTCTTTTCCACGATCTTACGGGTTATTGCAATCTGGTGATACCACAGTATCCATCCAAAAGCAATAGTAGTTGTGCCTGCGAGTCGTCCAAAGATTTGATCTAGGAATGGCAGCGGGAAGTGATCTTTTCTCGTTGCTTTATTCAACTTGCGATAATCAATCATATTCTCCAACCGATCGTTTCGAGGAATGAGTTCGTTTTTCGTTAGCCACCACTGTTATTCCACCTTTTTGGCACCACTTGCTGGACTTACCCACGTGCTATCGGATATGGGTAAATCACTCTGCATCGAGCCATTTTAGGATTTCTTTCCTTACTACCTCTTTCGTATTTGGGTTGATCGCCTCTGGCTTGATGGATGGTCCGCTCTCCTCATCTAGGCGGATCTTATGCATTCTTGTTGATGGACTTATTCCTTTTATGTCCGCTAATGTCCATCCATAGCCCGCTGTGATTCTTTAGTACTCTTAGCGGTTTGTCAATTTCTTCGGTGGGCGGGTGGCGTGAAATGATCAGGCGGGGTTTTCTCTTCACCTAGGTATTGGTATTGTAGATGATTAGGTAAGATTTTTAACTCTAACTCGGGGCCTTCTGCGGATGGTAATGATCTTTCGGTACTGTCGACTCGCCTCATATTTCTTTGTCCTTGTATCCCATTTTTCATAAGCATTCATCCAATTTGCATACTCCATCAGATCTGGATCGTTTTTACTATCATCATCCCATGTGGTCAGTACTTCTTCAAGCGTATCCGCATATTCGAACTCTTTGTTTGACATTGTCTCTTCGATAAGATCAATGGCTGAGCAGTTATCTTTGGCCTCTGGAAAACTTCTTTGTTTGAACGCGTTAAAGTTACCTCTTCTTCATCTACTCAAGCTTGAATTCCCTTTTGAACATCAATGAGAGTCATTCCGTGGCTAAGAAGGGTCTGCCCAAATATGATAGGTATTCCATCGTTATCTTGTATATCTAAGATAATGAAATCGGGAGGATGAACTTGTCCACTTTTACTAGTATATCCTCGATGACTCCTCTCGGATGAACAATTGAGCGGTCACACCGCGAGTGATGTTTGTAGGTTTGATTTCTCCCATTTCTAGTTTGCGAAAACTAGATAGGGCATCGATTTATGCACGCTCCCAAGTCGCATAGTGCCTTTTGACATTCAAACTTTCCAATAGTCGTGGGATGGTAAAACTCCGGTCTTGTAACTTCGAGGTAGTTGTCTCGTAGGATGGCACTACATTCTTGATTAGCATCACCGCTTCGTAATCCTCTATCTTCCTTTTTGCTAAGCACATCCTTCATGAACTTGGCGTAGCTCGGCATTTGTTCTAGTGCTTATAAGCGGGATATTGAGTTGCAATTGTTTGAGAACCTCTACGAATGGAGAATTGCTTGTCAAGAGTGCATTTTTAACCGGGGATATGGTATCATCACCGGGCGATTACCGCTCTTTGGTGCTATTTTCTCAATTTACGGATACGGCGCGCGGCTCGATCTTGGCGCGCGGCCTCACTTTCTGACCGCTTTGAGACCGAACTTGCTGTACTATCTCCTCGCACCGCTCAGAATCCTCGGCGCGCGCCACGATCGAGGCGCGCGCTGCTGCTTCTTGTGAACTTTCTCTTTCTCCGATTCGCCTCCTTCAGTCAATTGTACGACATTGTGTGTCCTCATTGCTTAGCTCGGATGCAGATTGCTCTTCTGCGGTTATTTGTTGAATATGACCGCGAGTTACGCTATTTCGTTTCCAACCTCTTTATGCGGACCTCATTTCGTCCGTGGCCCGAGCTTGGCGCCTCGTGAGACTAAGTAGGGTTTCTCGTAATTCCTCCTCTGTTCTCTACATGGTTGGCTCTACGTCATATGGACATGAAAAATCCATATCTAAAGTGTTCCTGACCGAATCAAAACCAACAAAGAAATCACGGCACCTCGAATTTTCGTAAAAACTAAAAATAAATAAAAAAAATGAAAAATTAAATCCAAATTAGAAATTAAAAATAGATAATTTGATATTGAACTATTGCCTAATCCCCGGCACCGGCGCCAAAAACTTGAAGCGCGATATATGCACACACTTTTAAACGCAAAGTGCGTTATCGTATCAAGTAGTATAGTCTTAGATAAGATCGAATATCGTCCTCTGGGATTAGGGTTCAAGTACCAATTGTCTATTTTCTAGTATCTATTTGGTGAATTAATGAGTGATTGGTTGTTTATGACTAAGAATTATAAAAGCTAATGAATTATAAAGATTTAATTCGATGTGATGAGAATAGGGCTTACATGTATCCTTACTATCCGCTTATGTTACTTACTAATGCATTACTTATGGTGTTCTTCTTTTGGAGAAAGCAGTTTCTAAATCGTTTTATACTCCGTTAGGGTTATATAAACACTCAACTCGATTGTTCCTTACCTAACTTTCGATAAGGGTAACTCTATGGAGGATTAAGCACAAAACCTAGTTGGCCGTCACGCACAATGCGCAAAATTAGGGTTGTTAAGCCTCTCATCAACGCTTACAAATCTAATTGAGGTATTTTCATCCCCAATTCAAGACCGTCTACCCAACTTACAAAGATATTCACAATCCTCCTTTTCGAAACTGATTAGAAATCATATAGTGATAACTAGTTGTCAATTAGCTACCAAGAATTCAACTCAATTGGATAGATCTCTCAATAAGAATAATAACCATAAGCATGCATTACTTTATAACATAAGGTTCAAGAATTCAACATAGAAAGCCTATAAGAGAATTAGTTCCTAGCCATGAATATGACAAGAACTAATTCAAAGTTCATCATGCAAAACCGAATTAAAGAAAAGAAAAGAAAAGAAATTACTAATGTTTGGGTCTCCAATCTCTAGGCAAGAAAACCTTGTGTTTGGCAAGAAAGGAACCCTTGAAACGCCTAGGGTTCTCCTTTTATAGGTTTAAAGCGTCTCCTCTTTTTCCTGCAGCTCGGCCCAAAAATCCGTCAAAGACCTAATTTTTCCGCGCCGCGCCCTGCGGATAGGCGCGCGGCTAAAGTTCTGCAATACGGGTGTTTTGGCGCGCGCCCCGATATTCGCTGCGAGAGCCGCGCGCTGCAACTCCCGTGGCTTCTCGGATGTTTAGCGCGCGCCCTGCTTTCGTCTCGAAGCGCGGCGCGTACAATCTTCAGCTTCTGCGAATAATGGCGCGCGCCCGCTTCGATCGTGAGGGCGCGGCGCAGTCCTGATTTCACCTCGTTTGCCACTTTCTCCGTTTTCAGCTCTAGTACCTCCTCTTTTTCCCTCTTTTCGCTCCTTTTCCGCCATTTGGCCACTTTAGCCACTTTGACTCAAAAGAAAGAAAATCTATCCTAATACGACACTTTGTATGTACAAAACGGGACAAAAGACTAACTAGACTGACTCAAAAGGTGTATATAAAATACACCGATCAGTCAAGACATAGGATGGCACTACATTCTTCAGTTAGCATCACCGTTTCGTAATCCTCTATCTTCCTCTTTTTGCTAAGCACATCCTTCATGAACTTGACGTAGCTCGGCATTTGTTCTAGTGCTTCCGCAAACGGGATATTGAGTTGCAATTGTTTGAGAACCTCTACGAATCTGGAGAATTGCTTGTCAAGAGTGCATTTTTTTAACTTCTGGGGATATGGTATCATCACTGGGTGCGATTACCCTTCTTTGGTGCTATTTTCTCAATTTACGATACGGCGCGCGGCTCGATCTTAGGCGCGCCACTTTCTCTCTGCTTTCGAGACCGTAACTTGCAGTACTATCTCCGCATCGCTCGAATCCTCGACGCCGCGCCACGATCGAGGCGCCGCGCTCGCTTCTTGTGAACTTTCTCTTTCTCCTGATTCGGCCTCCTTCAGGTCAATTGTCTGACATTGTGTGTCCTCATTGCTTAGCTCAGATGCAGATTGCTCTTCTTGCGGTTCGCTGTTGAATATGACCGCGAGTTCTGCTATTTCTGTTTCCAACCTCTTTATGCCCGACCTCATTTCGTCCATGAACTGAGCTTGGCGCCTCGTGAGACTAAGTAGGGTTTCTCGTAATTCCTCCCTCTGTTCCTCTATGGTTGGCTCTCTGTCATATGGACAGTAAAAATCCATATCTAAAGTGTTCCTGAACGAATCAAAACCAACAAAGAAATCACGGCACCTCGAATTTTCGTAAAAACTAAAAATAAATAAAAAAAATGAAAAATTAAATCCAAATTAGAAATTAAAAATAGATAATTTGATATTGAACTATTGCCTAATCCCCGGCAACGGCGCCAAAAACTTGATGCGCGATATATGCACACACTTTTAAACGCAAGTGCACGTTATCGTATCAAGTAGTATAGTCTTAGATAAGATCGAATATCGTCCTCTGGGATTAGGGTTCAAGTACCAATTGTCTATTTTCTAGTATCTATTTGGTGAATTAATGAGTGATTGGTTGTTTATGACTAAGAATTATAAAAGCTAATGAATTATAAAGATTTAATTCAGATGTGATGAGAATAGGGCTTCTATGTATCCTTACTATCCGCTTATGTTACTTACTAATGCATTACTTATGGTGTTCTTCTTTTGGAGAAAGCAGGTTTACGAAATCGTTTTATACTCCGTTAGTTATATAAACACTCAACTCCAGATTGTTCCTTACCTAACTTTCGATAAGGGTAACTCTATAGGAGGATTAAGCACAAAAACCTAGTTGATCGCGCACGATGCGCAAAATTAGGGTTGTTAAGCCTCTCATCAACGCTTACAAATCTAATTGAGGTATTTTCATCCCCAATTCAAGACCGTCTACCCAACTTACGGATATTCACAATCCTCCTTTTCGTAACTGATTAGAAATCATATAGTGATAACTAGTTGTCAATTAGCTACCAAGAATTCAACTCGATTATTGGATAGATCTCTCAATAAGAATAATAACCATAAGCATGCATTACTTTATAACATAAGGTTCAAGAATTCAACATAGAAAGCCTATAAGAGAATTAGTTCCTAGCCATGAATATGACAAGAACTAATTCAAAGTTCATCATGCAAAAACTGAATTAAAGAAAAGAAAAAGAAAAGAAATTACTAATGTTTGGGTCTCGAATCTCCTGGCAAGAAAACCTTGTGTTTGGCAAGAAAGGAACCCTTGAAAGCGCCTAGGGTTCTCCTTTTATAGGTTTAAAACGTCTCCTCTTTTTCCTGCAGGCTGCCCAAAAATCCGTCAAAAGACCTAATTTTTTCCGCGGCGCGCCGCCTGCGAGATGGCGCGCGCCTAAAGTTCTGCAATACCGGGTGTTTTGGCGCGCGCCCGATATTCGCTGTCGAGGCCATGGCGCTGCAACTCCCGTGGCTTCTCGGATGTTTAGCGCCGCGGCTGCTTTCAGTCTTCAAGCGCGGCTGGATCTTCTGCAGCCTTCTTCGAATAATAGCGCCGCGCCGCTTCATTGCAGGAGGCCATGCGCAGTCCAGATTTCAGCCTCGTTTGCCACTTTCTCCGTTTCACTCTAAGACCTCTCTTTTCCTCTTTTCGCTCCTTTTCCGCCATTTGGCCACTTTAGCCACTTTGACTCAAAAGAAAGAAAATCTATCCTAATACGACACTTTGTATGTACAAAACGGGACAAAAGACTAACTAGACTGACTCAAAAGGTGTATATAAAATACACCGATCAGCTAGACAGGTTAGGTTACCTTTTTCTGTTAGCATCAATAGAAAATTGGAACCATTTAAGCTTTTACACATGGATGTATGGGGTCCCTATAAGGTCTAAACTTACAATGGAATGAAGTATTTTTTTGACCATTGTGGATGATTATTCTAGATGGATTTGGGTGTTTTTGTTAAGACTAAAATCAGATGTGGTGATTGTATTGAAAAATTTCTTCACATAAGTTAAAAATCAATTTGATGTGTCAATAAAGTGTGTAAGGTCAGACAATGGATTAGAATTTTTTAATTCCAATTGTAGACAACTATTTCAAACTCATGGTGTGGTTCATGAGAGTTGTTGTCCATATACACCTCAACAAAATGGTGTAGTGGAAAAGAAGCATAAGCACATTCTTGAGACAGCCAGGGCTATCAAGATACAGGCTACTCTACCTGACAGATTTTGAGGATTTTGTATTGAAAATGCAGCATATATTATTAACAGAATACCCTCTGTTACTCTGAGGAATAAATCTTCTTATGAGCAGTTGTATAGGCAGATACCCTCACTCACACATCTGAGAGTGATTGGGTATTTGTGCTTTGCAACCAAATTGTCAAAGATAGATAAACTTGGACCCAGGGTTGTAAGAGCAGTGCTGCTGGGATATGGTGGTTCACAAAATGGTTATAAGCTATATGATATGGAGAATAGAGTGCCCTTCATGAGTAGAGATGTGGTCTTCATGGAATCAATATTTCCTTTCCAGAATGAGACAGAGAACAAGACTGTTTTCAGAACATCACAGAAGCATTTTTGTTTTGAGGATCTCATTATAGTTCAGAGAGCATCCCAGAACCAAGAGAGTCAGAAAGATACACCAGCAACACAGGGTTCAAGTCTTGATCTTCCCACAGAAGATGAACATGAACATACAAAAAATGGACATGAACAGAATGAGAATGCAGTGCCTGCAGGTCCTGTGGATACTGTCAGGAAGTCCATTAGGACATCCAAAACCCCTATATGGCACAAAGATTATGTGACTACACAGGGGACTTCCAGATGTTTATATTTTATTTCAAACACAATAGACTACACAGGATTGTCACCTGCTTATCAAAATTTTGTGGGACAGGTTTCTAAAGAAGTTGAACCTCATAGTTATGCAGATGCAGTGACTGATCCAAGGTGGATAGAGCCAATGAAGGCTGAAATCAGGCTTTGGAAGATAACAAGACATGGGAAATGGTGGATTTGCCAACTGGGAAGAAGGCAATAGGGTGTCAATGGGTATACAAGGTGAAATATACAACCTCAGGAGATATTGAAAAATTTAAGTCCAGATTAGTTGCAAAGGGGTATAATCAAAAGGAATGTCTTGACTACAAACAGACTTTTTCTCCTGTAGTCAAGATGACAACTGTAAGGGTTGTTATAGCAATAGCTTCTGCCAAGCAATGGATAATCTACCAAATGGATGTGTACAATGCATTCCTACAAGGGGATTTAGATGAAGAGGTTTACATGACATGTCCAGAGGGTTTCCAACAGGTTACCAGAGGCAAGAGGCAGGTGTGTCGATTAATGAAGTCTTTATATGGATTGAAGCAGGCTTCTCGACAGTGGAATATTAAGCTCACTATAGCATTATTAGCAACTGGTTTTAGACAAAGCCACATAGACTACTCTTTGTTTATTAAACAAATGGAGGAGAAAATAGTGGTCATACTTGTATATGTTGATGATCTTCTCATCACAGGGAGTGACTTAGAATTGATTCAACATACCAAGGTGACACTGCAGACAACATTCAAAATTAAAGATTTAGGAGAACTCAAATATTTTCTTGAAATTAAATTTGCCAGAAGTACAAGAGGCATTGTTATGCACCAATGGAAGTATGCTTTGGAATTGATATCAGACATGGGATTAGCGGGATCGAAGTCTGCATCTTCACCAATGGAGACAAATCTGAAGCTAACATCAGTGACATATGATCAGCATATAACATCATAGGATACTGGTCAACCACCAGAGGCTGCTCAAGCACCAGATGCACTATTGAAGGATCCAGAGGCATATAGAAGACTGATTGGCAGGCTATTGTACCTTACCAATACAAGGCCTGATATATGTTATGATGTGCAGTGCTTAAGTCAATTTATACAATCACCTAAAGAATCACACTTGGAGGTAGGGATGAGATTAGTGAGATACCTAAAGAAGGCACCTGGATCAGGTATTTTTCTATCCAGTAGCAGATGTCCTACTCTTCAAGTGTTCTGTGATGCAGATTGGGGAACATGTGTTAATACCAGAAGATCTATCACTGGACTTTTGGTGATGTTTGGGGAATCACCTATATCGTGGAAGTCAAAGAAATAAGTAATTGTGTCTCGAAGTTCTACTGAAGCGGAGTATAGAGCTATGACAGCCTCTGTCGCAGAAGTTGTCTGGGTTACTGATTTATATGGAGAATTGGGAGTGTTGACACCCAATTTTGTCCATCCCCCTTAAATAAATAACCAATAAACTAAACAATTTTTCTTTTTTTAGAACCACAATTTTACATCGCAAAATACACGTAATAGTCAGGTTTTTAATAACGGCCTAGCATCATAAAGTATTAAGCACTAATTAAGTAGCGTGCCCTCGTGTATTATTGTAACAATAGCTTAGATTAATAAAACATTTAAGTAAAGTAATCACAATTTAAATAATTTATCTACCATTAATTAAATAATACACCTAAACTAATATATCTAAACAAATACATAAATCTAACACTAATTAAAATACCCCAAAACCCACCTTATTTTTAAATCACCCCAAATTTCAACAGATTGCCCAAAACCCGCACCATAACCCTTTTCCCTTTAGCCCACTTCCCCTACACCTTAAGTCACCCGTTCAGCCCATTCCCCCTTGAGGCCCCTCAGATCCATTCCTCGTCGACTGCTCCCCCCTGTAGAAAGCCTAAATAGCAAAACCCTAACTCCATCTTCCCCGCCGACAGCGAGCAAGATCCTCGCCGGATTTTCCGGCGAGTCAATAGTATCACCATTCTATACCCTTCCAAAACGCGCAGACATCCCAAATCTCTTCCTAAAATCACGCCCCGAATCAAACCTTCCTTTCTGTTTCAAACCTTACCAACTAATCCTCAAATCAGTACGAAAATGGCAACAAAATCTCGTGCTTGCCATAACTATCACCATGAATCCTTAAGCCGCGTCAACAAGTACCAAAACTGACAGAAATTACACCAAGATCTCCTGCGAATCGTCCTAAAATAGCCTTGAAACCGCGTCAAAATCAAGACAAAATCGTCCCTAACACCCGTCCTAAACTTACCATCAATCGAAGCCTAAATAGGGGGGGGCTATAAATACCCAACGTTGGACATGCAAGATGAGCCATCAGGTCATCAGTCATCGGAGAATCAATCATCAAAATACTGATAGCATCAAACCTATAATCCCTCATTTTATTTTCAGTTTATTTTTACTCGGCAAACAGTTTTTGCGAACTTTCCTTCGACGATTCTGGGAAACATTTGTCGTTGCCTCAGTTCGCTACCCACAAAAGGTCCGGAAACCTACTCCTTTCTTACTGTCTAATTACTTAATGGATGGAATGTGTTTTCTGCATAATAGGTTTATATGTATTCTTATCAAATCTATTTGATTGAACTCAGTTTAGCCGCTGCTTCTTTTCAGTTGTAGCTTTCTATTTTTTGTGGTGTCGATCCTGTTCTTGAGCATATGTGTGTGTGTTGATAGTATTTTCTGTGGGATGATTGAGATATAACGTTTGTATAAGGATCGCAGATCCATTTTGTCGGTTATATGCTGGTGTTCAGTTAAACGTTGACTTGGATATTTTGTTTCTGTGTATATTTTTAGGATACAGATCGCAAGCGTGCTCGAGAACATTTAGACATATGTCTAGTATTGTGTTTTTTTTTCTGTACTGTCCCAGGGTATTGGTAATCTGTAGCATTCGAAAATCTGTTTGTTACCTTATTCAAATGAATGAAACAAGTCTGTCCTGTCTCCTTAGCTTAAAAGTTTCCATTGAACTATATGAGATATCGTAACTGTTAAAGAGAGTCAAAATATCCGGAATCATGTTGTACCGTTGACTTACCTAAGTTTGGCCCTATCTAGACCATGCCTGTACTGATATTCGAACCATTTTCTTGTTAGAGTATATGAATGTACGCTAGTTCGCCTAAGATGTGTTCTTTCTTGGGATGTTATATTAATGGATATGAAAATGATCATACCTGTTCAATTAGACCGGAAATAGTTATGTATTATCCAATATGGTTTCTAAGGAGTTTTCTAGCCATTTATGTAGGTTAGTCATGTTTAATCTTACCATCATATCTCACATATCCAACTATGAAAGTTATTTGTATGCGGCTTGGCCATGGATACATTTGATATATCTCCATAATTTGGGTGAACTCAGATACATTCTCTTATTACCTTTGATTTATATGTAACTAGATAAGTAGGATATATACATATGGTTTGCATGACGGTTCCATGAAGGGGTCCAGCATTTATCTAGAACCAAAAGTCTATCCCATATGCATTTAAATTCATCGATTTAGAGATATCTGTCTTATGTTTTTCCTTTGGAGTTACGCCAAACGGTGTATTGATAGTCATGAATACAACTACATACTGCGCCAGATGTTCCCATTACCGATGCTTTGTTCATATCCCGCTAATACGCACGTGTATATGGGGTTGTATACCTTAGTGGGTTATGCGAATGTCTTGTGTATATCAAATGGCTAGACGATTAGAAGTAAATTCGTAAATGGGCTGTTTAGGTGATAACATTCATTTTGAAGTCCGAAAGAAAAAATCGATGCCATCTTGGGCTTGAATTGCTTCTCGTCATCAGGGTCCGTTACTTAATTGACATTTCGGGTGTTTTTATTTATCGACACGTGCCCATATCCGTATCGCCTCACGTTAATACTAGCCACGTGTATACTTATGTCTTTAATTTAGCATTCCATCCGCTTCACATGTAATGGAATCTATATTACTTACTAATCCTTTTCTTTCTTATTTTACATGACATAATCGGAGAATAATCAAGAGTCTCGGTATGAGACTCATCATGACTTCCATATTGCATTACATTTCCGGGCGGCTTCCAAACAACTATAGGATAGATGGTGTCACCATCCATTCTAGGCGTCATGTCAACTACAATCTCACTCCCACTTTGCTTATTTGTGTATTTATTTATTTGCTTACTTATTATTGTTATATTTGTGAATCTGTAATTAGTAGAATAATTAACTCTAATAGTCTTTGAGTATATTAGAAGGGTAGTTTAAAGGATAAATTCACCTTTTTTATTCTAGGTTCATCACGTAAGTCTAAATCTAAAATAATTATCCTAGTTATGCTTTAGTCATGTAATTAATATATTTCTCCATATTTAGTCCTTAAGAAATAAGCTTTATCATAAACTTTTCATAAATATTATAGGAAGTAATTTTCGCACAAAAAAATAATAATTTCATAATTTTTATAAGAATCTTAACATTACGTATACTGTTAGGAGTAATCACTTTCTTACTTTTGTCAAGAATAAAATAATTTCATTTTATAATCAACTTTTGTATATTTTCGTGAGTCTTATAAGACCCTTTTAGTTATCCACATATATTCTTTAGATATTTGCCACACCCCTGTTACTTAAATAATCTTTTTCTGTCTAAAACATACATCCCTTAGCCAAATAAAATTAACCTATGTTTGAACGGACAACCGCAAGTTAGTGGATCCTTTAGGGTGCCTGATCCCTTCCCTTTAGGATAATAAAGAACCCTTGCCCAGAATCTCACCAAGTTTAGCACTTAAATGGAGTTAATGTTGACTTTAATCGGTTAGCATTTAGGTGTCCTAATTCACCCAATTAATTAGGTGGCGACTCCCTTAACATTTTAAACGTTTAATACTTTACATTTTTTTTTGGGGAGGATAACCATTCCGTCGCGCATTTAAGCCTGAGAGTTCGAAATCGGGTGCGACAGGGAGTAAGTGTACAGAGGCCAATATCTGTGTTCACAGACAGCAAGTCATCACTTCAAATAACTGCAAATCCTGTATTCCACCAGAGAACTAAACATATAGATATTGATTGTCATTTTGTGAGAGAATGGATACAACAAGGATTAGTACAAGCTGTTTATATGCCTTCCAACGAGCAGCCGGCTGATGTGTTTACTAAAGCACTTGACAGCCCACATCATGATCGAATTATTTCCAAGCTAGGACTGAAAAATATTTTCATGACTCCTAGCTTGAGGGAGGGTGTTGAGATTATTCATAAGTGTACACAAGTGTCATAGAGTAGCCCACATATGATGATTATTGTAATTAGAGATAGTATTAGTTAAAGGAGGTTAGAAGATATTTTAGTTAGTTGGATATTTTGGTCATTTTCTCTGTATAGTATAAATACATGTAAGTACTGGATATTGTAAATACAATTCTCATTTTTCATGGTTCTAGATTGTTCTCGCCCATTCCTTCTCTCTTCCAACTGCATCTCCATCTCTCTTCCAATTGCATCGCCAACAATGGCGATGTAGTATTTTTCTGATAATTACATGTGTTTCATCAAAGAGAACATAAATTTCAGTGAACTATTGAAGATATCAGTGTGATTGATCAGACAAGTACCAAGGGCTTTCGGTAGACTTCTTTCATTTCCGACCTAATAAAGAGAGTCTCTTACTTCCACTTAGCTATTCTCTGAGCCCTCAAAAGGCATACGAGTGTGCCTCTCGTAGACGAATCCCGACTCAGTCCGCTCCTACTCCGCGGGAGTCTCAAAATCGGAGCCAGAAAAGGAAAAGTGGAATTCTAACTTAACCGGACCAAAAAAAGAAAATTACTTCCAACTTAAAGAGACCAATCAGTAACATTGCAACAGTAACAGTTTGACTTTTGATATTACTACTAGTATATCACTATATTGTTTGGGAATCTAACCTGCCCGAAAAGTATCTAACCACTGCCCGTTGTATGCTCCTATTTCACTCATTTTCTCTTCTAAATATGCAGAACTGCAGACTCACAATTCCCAATTTTCCCACCACTACCGCCGTCTACGGTGGTGAAAAGGGTCCTCCTCTTTCTTGCCGAATAAAGTTGAGATATTTGTTATTATGGGTCAGAGACTCAGTTGTGGAACAAGTGATGAACATGGATTATTTACTGCTGTTCAGTGTGGTCATTTGGAGACTGTGAAGGGTCTGCTTGAGAGAAACCCGAGTGTTGTTCATCATTCTACTCTTTATGATGGCCAGTCTGCTTTACATATTGCTGCTGCCAATGGCCAGATTGAGGTGGGTTCTTGAACATGTTTTTTCCCCAGTACTTCCCCGTTTCAGAGAGGACTTTACACGAAATTTGAAAAATAAAATTAAACTTTTGAAATGTGTGATTCAAAATAATTCTTACATATTTGTTTCAAATTCATAATGTTAAATTGCTTCTAAGTATAGAAGATAGTCAATATTTTTAGTACAAATTAAAAGTAAAATAAGACAATTTTTTAGGACGGTGAGGGTATTCTTTTTGTTGTAACTTTTATGTTTTTAATTTTATGATTGATGGGTTTGGATGCTCTTTCAGGTTGTATCTATGCTTATAGAACAGTCTGTCAATCCTGATTTATTGAATCGGTATAAGCAGGTACGGTTATTGCATTTTTCTTCCTTATTTGTTTGGTCAATTTTCCAATTGATTTGGAAGGGTAAACCATAAAGAAGGGATGTTGGGCCTAAATCAACCCCAAAAGTTAGCTCGTAGGGTGAGGATTGTTCAAGTCCATATAATGAGTCATGTTGCTATTCCATTTCCGATGTGGACTCTTAATACGGGGAAAAGATTTCCAAATTTCCGTTTCATTTTAGCAAATTTCTTGGAATTGATTGCTTCTTAAGCATTTTTTTTTTTAAAATCTCCTGATTTTCTGTTTATTGCTATAGACTCCATTGATGCTGGCAGCAATGCATGGGAAAATCTCTTGTGTGCAAAAGCTTATTGAAGCTGGAGCCAATGTATGCAATACTAAACACTTTAAAAAAAAAATCTTATTAACTACAAATTGTTAGTTTCTGAAAAGTTTGTGGGCCTAATAGTGAAAAATATAATCAGATTTTGATGTTTGATTCGCTGAATGGGAGAACATGCTTGCACTATGCTGCTTATTATGGGCACTCTGATTGTTTAAAAGCAATTCTTTCTGCTGCTCGGACATCTCATGTTGCGTCGTCCTGGTAAACCTCTTTGAGAATTCGATTGTTTCTATTCTATGTTGTGTATTCTATCGATTGTTTTAAGTCAATGTGCTGGAATTAAACTATCAGGGGATATGCGCGATTTGTGAACGTTAAAGATGGAAAGGGAGCAACACCTTTGCACTTAGCAGCCCGTCAAAGACGGCCTGAATGTGTTCATATTTTACTAGACAATGGTGCTTTGGTCTGTGCTTCAACTGGTGGATACGGGTAATTATCCCGTCCAAGACTTAATTTTCCTTTTTCATTCTTTGTGCTTTCTTAGATTTGAATTATTATAGCAGCTATCTTTTTTTTAAAATCTGTTTTCAAACATAAAAACAGTTTTCCAGGTAGTACACCACTTCATTTAGCTGCAAGAGCTGGTTCTCTTGATTGCATCCGCGATTTGTTAGCCTGGGGAGCAGATCGATTACAAAGAGATGATTCAGGGTATCATTTTTCCCTCTGTTAATCTTTCCTACTTTTGTAGAACAAAGTATAGTCATGAACTTCTTAATGATCCATAAAGTTTCCCCTGTTTAGTTTAGTGATTTGGGGAAAAGGGGATTCCCTTTGAAGCTGATTCATTCTGAGTTATCTTCTTAATAGCCTTCTTGTCTTGTCTATCTAAAATATGCAATGTGGTGGTCGTGGTGCAGGAGAATACCATACACAGTTGCTTTAAGACACAAACATGGTGCATGTGCAGCTTTGTTGAATCCTTCATCTGCAGAGCCTCTTGTCTGGCCATCGGCACTAAAGTTCATCAGTGAGCTGAACGAAGAGGCAAAACATTTGCTAGAATGTGCGCTGATGGAGGCAAACATGGAGAGGGAAAAGAACATCCTAAAAGGAACAGCTTTTTCACCACCTTCGCCAACCAATTCTGTTGATGCGGTGGATGACAACATCTCTGAGGTAATTACCACTCAGAAATCTATGAAGTACTCTAGTCTATTAAATATATTCAAAAACCCAAACGCAATTTTTGTTTCTCTCTGTGTTAGACTCTTTGACAAGCAGCTAAGATTAGTTTTAGTTTAGACTTTAGAGCTATCTAATCAAGATTTTCTAAAAGATGTCGTCTCATATAATCTATAATTATGTAATGCAGGTCAGTGATACAGAAGTTTGTTGTATATGCTTTGATCAATTATGCAAGATTCAAGTCCAATACTGCGGGCACCAGATGTGCGCACATTGCATACTGGCCTTGTGCTGTCATAACAAGCCTAATCGTACAACGACCAGTCCTACCACCCCTCTGTGCCCATTCTGTCGTAGCAACATTGTTCAATTAGATGTTATCAAGCTTGAAAAGGAAAATGGCACGAGCCACGATGTCTCCTCCTCGAAGCTTAGGAAGTCTAGGATATCAAGAAACTTCAGCGAGGGCAGTAGTAGTTTTAAGGGCTTATCTGCAGTAAGCTCTTTTGGCAAAATGGTTGGTCGTGGCTCGGGTAGGATTAATGCTGCTGAAAACGAATACATTGATAAGCCAATAACCCTTGACTGATATCAGAATTTTGCATCAAGATTTACAATTAACTTGGTTTTCAAGAACATCCTAAATGGTACATATTGATAGATATTTTTCTCTCCAATCTGCTTGATAGGAATTACGCGAAGTTAAAATGATTTGCGCGATTGGTCAGTACTATATTGTTTGTTTGAGTGAAAGAAAATAAAACTCACAATGTTGTAAGATTGTGTTTACTTTTCCTTGATCAAGGATGGTGTTTAGGTCCTATTTGTAACTTGGAATGGAAAGAATTCTTTTTACAGTTGCCTCATTTTTTTCTGTTATTTTCTAGCTGATGAATATTCAACATTCCCTCGTCTCTATTGCTTATAGATTGCAATATGTAACCCTTGCGAGACACCAACTCAAAGCAAGTGATCATTAAATTAGAACCCCTTACCTATTTCTTTCTTTAAATATAAGCAGTCACTAAGCGTTTGAACTGGATGTTACAATTTTAGTACTTTTTACACATATATATATTAGGTATTTGACATTGAAAATATTAGGTTAAATTGAACTCAAGAAGCATCTGCCTCTGACCAAACCGAGGTGGAGTGCGTGGGTATGTGTATCCCTAGTAGTTACGGCTTTTGTTGTTATGTGTTTGGACTTTGGAGGGATTGACCAATTCGTCAAGGTGAAAACAAAACAGCGACTCAGTTTAGGATACTGGAGTAGACTTTTTGCTAGATTCACATGCAACAAGTTGTCCACCAGAATATGGTTGAACTGTGGCCATACTTCTTTGTCCATTTTTGCAGTGTCAAAGGTAGGGATGTCAATGGGGCGGGGCGGGGGCGGGGGAAGGGTATCCCATACCCGTACCCACCAACTAAAACACATCCCCACCTCCGTCCCACCACCCATCACGGGTAGTAATTCTTCCACCCGCCCCCGCCCCACTTACTTCACGTGGATACCCACTTACCCGGCGGATACCCATTAATAAAATGCTCAAATAATGTCTAGCAATTGTTTTAGTCACCAAAATGAAAGTTATATAAGAAAAAGGAAAAAAAAAGAACCTTTCCACTATTGTGTATCGAATATCAATTCTAAAACTCACAAAATATTATGAATATTAAAAAGCGAAAGATGAAAATATTTAACAAAAAGGAGAACAAAGAGAATAAGAAAAGAAAGCGTGGTGCATTACGGTGCGGGTTAGCTCAAGTCGCATTTTAAATCAAGAAAGGGCCAAATAAATTCGTAAATAAACTAATAGATGATACGGATATGGGTGGTGCGAATGCGGTCGGTGTGGGTATGGTGCGGAGTAGCGGGCGGGCGGAGTGCGGGCGGGTCTTATATGAAATCCACTGCCCCACTCACATGGCGGTAGACTTTTTAATACCCATACCCGCCACCACCCAATCCACATCCCCATACTGGTGAGCGGAGTGCGGCGATGCACCGTGCATTTACCCGCCCCACTGACATCCCTAGTCAAAGGGATACGCGTCAATATTAAAGGTCTTATTTCTCTTTTCCATTCTATTACAAGAGCTGTGTTGACTTGTTCTTTTACAGCTACCACAAAAGAGCAAATGGTCTAATCAATATATATATAATATAGATAGCCACAGAAAAAAAGTGAATGTGACATCTCTCTATCAATTATCTTTTTTCTCCGCTTCTCTACATAATTTACTACTAAATGAATTAACAAAAACCTCATCAACTAAATATTCATTACCTCAAGTACCAGGTTTGATTGTGCACACGTACCATAACAGTTATATAACAGTTACATAATTTATCAGAAATACTTCTTTGACCAAACACCCTATTTCCAGAAGTAGAAACACTTTTTTCAGAAGCCAAAAAGTGTTTGGGAAAAGAAACAGAAACACCAATTTGGTGCTTCTGAAGAGCATTTTTGCTCATTTATTGAATTTTTTTTGGACCTATTTACTATTTTATTTTCACAAAATACCTTTTAATCTCATATAATATCCCCATATAAAATAGAATTTGGGAATAGAGGTAGGGCGGGAGGGGGGTAACAAAAAAATTCATTTTTTTTTTATAAAAGTAAAAAAACATGAAATAGAAATTTGAGGATGAATAGGGCAATTGGGTGGTATAGGGTGGGGGTAAAAAAAAATTCATATTTTTTAATATTTTTTTTATAAAAGTAACAAAAAATATGAAATAGAAATTTGAGGATGGGTAGGGCAATGGGGTGGGGTGGGGGTAAAAAAAATTATATTTTTTAATATTTTTTTTTATAAAAGTAACAAAAATATGAAATAGAAATTTGAGGATGGGGTATGACAATGGGTGGTTTAGTGCGGGAGGTAAGAAAAAAATTCATATTTTTTAATATTTTTTTATAAAAGTAACAAAAAATATGAAATAGAAATTTGAGGATGGGGTAGGACAATGGGGTGGGGGGTAGGGGTAGGGCGGGGGAGGGTAAGAAAAAATTTCATATTTTCAATCATTTTTTATAAAAGTAATTGTTATACCCCGTATTTTCAGAGTATGTACGTAAGGACGTACGTAGAAAAATTTGAACTTGAGAATAGGCTTGGCCGAATTATTCTTTGTGCACAACACCCGGTTAGAGTCGTTTTTCGACGAAACGTTTCCACAGCTTTCGTAGGGAAAATTAAATATGTCATTTTTAATTTTTGCGGATTTTTAGAGAGACGAAACATTTTGGGCCAAGAGGCGACACTTGTCACCTCTCATTGGAAGGACTTAGGCGGTAAAGGGGTTGGGCGAATTGGCCATTGTTTGGTCGAGTTGGTAGGATATTTTGGTGGTAGATGGATAAGGTGCGACGGCGATCTTGACCCTACACGCCTTGCACTTGGCGTGATCTTGGCGTTGGTTGGCCTTTGTGACTATAAATACCCACTTGAAGACTTCTTCATCCATTCTACAAATCTCTAAGTGTTAAAATCCTCCCTCTCTTATATGTGTTCTCGCCCAACACCATCCCTCCCCTTGGCAGAGTTCTCCCACTCGCGTGGTGCTAGCCAGTAGGTACCCACTGCTAGTTGTTTCGTATAATACCCATTTTGTGGTATAGAAATACTCTCCTAGTATTGTTATAATGCCCAAATACTTTAGCCCATATACCTTGTAGTACTTTCCAAAGTACCCTTTTATACAAAAGCCAGAAAATACTATTATACTTCCTCACTACAAAAACGAAACCCTAAGGAAAACCTTCATAGTCGGTTGAAGTGTTAAGTAAGTTGGTTAGAAATTCTAAGGGTTGTTTGGAGCGGGTTGAGCGCGCGGGTAGGAGCTAAACCTTGCTCGGGATCGGCATATATAAACTCGGATAATTTTGGGCTTATCGAGGTAAACATTCTTGACATACATTTGTAATTGGAAATTACATGTTGTAGGAGTATATAGTTAAGTATACTATATATAGAAATGAACATAGTTGTGCGGCAGTGTCTTGCGACTTAAGCCTGGATTTAAAGAAGAGAACTGAACTGTAATTACATAGGACTGTATTACAGTAGACTTGTGTAGTATTCTGTGAGTAGAATTATACACGTCCGGTTAGACGTGCAAACCCCACGGTTGGCTTAGTGGCCGGCCTCGATAGAGAGGAGATTTCTGTTGTTGCGGGGAGAGTCTTTCGAATTTTACGTAGGATATTCTACATTGAGATCTAGATGTTAATAGGCGCGCTGTGACCTCTATAGGTTGAAATACTACGTGTGGCGTGGTGCTTGGCAGGTGTGGCCAGCAATTTGAGGTACTTGAGCGCTTTGCTATTAGTCGATGTCGTCGCGAGGTATGTGAACCTCTTCCTATCTGTTCTAGCATGATATGTGTATAACTATGTAGTACGGTGACGCGTCGTGCGTTTAATGTATTTGATTGGTTTGAAACATAAAGTGTTATAACGGCTTTATGGGAAGTTGGTTATAACGACTTTATGTAGGTAAGAAAATGCTTTGTGGTTTCAAAGGGTAATCGATTTGACTTATAACGGATTTGATGTGTAGTAATAAAGAACTTGAAGTGTTTCAAAAGACACATTTGAAAGAAGAGTAATACTTGGCTTTGAAAACATAAGAGTTGTACTAGCTTTATGGGAAGTTAGGTATAACGTCTTAAGAGTGATAAAAGAATGGTTTCTTGATTTTTGAAGATAAGAGACTTGACTTAATGGTATTGATATGAATTTTGTTAAAAGTGTGAAACCTCATTCGTGAGTAATGAGTACTTGGTTTTAAAAGGAATAATCTTTTACTGATTTCGGAAATCAGAATGAGTATCGACAAACCACTGCAGCGTTAATAAAGGAAAATGTATTGAATAATGAAGTATGGTATTAAAACCAGTAGAAACCTCCATCTGCATAGAAGCTAAGATGAGACAAAATGATATTACATTTCCTAGATCATGGCTTAATAAGATTGATTATAAACAAGAATAACCTACTCACATATAAGACATATGTTTCTCAAAACGTTTAAAGGAGAATTATGTTTTAAAGGATTAAAACTATGAACTACGAAACCTTTTCTAAAATGAGAAACTTCAAAGATTTGAAATTAGGCAAACTTGAGCGTTTGGAAAATAAGGTTGTTACTTGATTTTACAAAGGAAAGCATTTTGGTTTACTTAACAATGTTAGTCACTCTATTTTTATACTACGGTATCGGGTGACCTTTGTAAAAGAAATGGATCTTTAAAAGGAATTTAACGTCACGTAGTACTTTAGGAGTTAAAACCGGACTTTGGCATAAAATGAAAGTACTTTGAGTTGTGTATAACTTGCCTATGCTTGTTGTTGTGAAGCTTGCCTATGCTTGTTGTTGTAAAGCTTGCCTATGCTTGTTGTTGTGAAACTTGCCTATGCTTGTTGTGATAGCCTTTGTTGTATTTACGTACCCCGCGTCTCGATGGAGGTAGGTTGATTTGTTATGAGCGATTCTACACCGAGTCCCACGAGATGGGCAGGGACACGTATTTCATTTCATTATACACCGAGTCCCACGAGATGGGCGAGGACACGTATTCCATCTAATTATACACGAGTCCGAGATGGGCAGGACACGTATTTCATCCGATTATACACCGAGTCCGCGGGATGGGTCGGGACACGTATTTCATCCGTTATCATACATGTCTCACTTTATATAGACTATTATGATTTCATTTCTGATCTTTTACAATTTCACATACTTGGTACTGTTATCGACCTCGCCCGAGGCTGCGTTAAATCTGCAGTGGAAATCATCGGTTGTGGATCCTCGCTCATGGATCACGATTCGTGTCGGAAGCCCCATTTCTTGGAGGCTTATCTTTTGGTATGTTACCACGAGTGCAGATTCTTATACATTGAGGGTATGGCGGGGCCTGTCCGTCATGCATTTATAAAAATCTTAAGTGCAGCCTTTGTTGTGGCGGGGTTTGTAAAAGGATAAGCGTTCGGGTATTTATGTATATATATGATGAAGGCATTATTTTGGTTGCTTTGTTTATTTATCTTGTCTCTTAATTCATGTTCGTATTTTTATTTCGCTGATTTTCTACGATGTTGTATCACTAGGGTGCAGGGTAAGGCACGATCCACGGGCGAGTTGGTCGTGACAAAAGTGGTATCGAGCGATTAGTCCTCGGAAAGTGTCTGAGCCGTGTCAGTAAGTCTTGATTATCGGTGTGTTGTGCACCACATCTATAATCGTGAGGCTATAGGACATTTAGGATTGGTTTCCATTCTTCATTACGAGATCGTGCCACTGAGGCTGTGTGATAAGTTGGGCCCTCGGCGTATTCCTTTCCTTTACGATTATGCCTCGCGTAAGCAACCTGAGCCCAGATGGGCAAGGCGGTGAGGCTGCTGGTGAGATCTGAGAGAATGCAGCGCGAGCGGTCGATGCACGAGGCGATCTTAAGCGGCGAGTTTCGCGGCAGCGCCCGGCACCAGCGAGTTTAGAGCGCAGCGATGGCTGCCGAGACTACTGATACTGAGCCTCGGTCCGCGGCTGGAAGCGAGATGAGATGAAGTACAGGAGATGGCGATTCTTGGCGAGTCGTGGCGAGATATGAGGATAAATTTGGATCGGCGATTCCGGCCCGTAGCACCGTAGTTCACCCCGGCGAGCGGTTTGAGGCTACGTGACTTTACGAGTTGTAGCCCTTGATGTTCTATGGATCGAGAGGCGAGATGACCTCGGGAGTTTATCAAGCGACTCTGACGGATCGTAAGTGATCGAGTCTCGAGGCGAGTCGGTGATATTGGGTTCGCATCATTGCGTGATCTGCTGATTGGTAGTTTGATTCGTGGGAGTTGTCGGGAAGAGCATGCACTTCAGCCGTATGGGACGAGTTCTCGAGGCTTTTCTTGCACATTTCTTGCCCCCAAATGAGGAGGGCTCGGTAAACAGATTTTTGACGTTGAGGCAGGCGGGCGGTTAGAGAGTACAATGTGGAGTTCGACTCATTAGCTCGGTATGTTCCGTGTGGTAGCCGATATGGAGGACGAGTACACCGCTACGTCGGGCTGAATGATTACTTGGCGAGGCTTATGCAGGTGTAGCTCTTGGCCGGGCATGGACATTGCCGCGTCTGGCTCATGCACTAGGATGTGAGGCACGGAGAGGTCGACGGAATGGCCGAGATCGTGAGAAGAGGGCGAGCAGCGGTCCTTTGGTAACTTTCGAGGCGGACCGCCTCAGTGATCTAGTTATGTACCTCCGCGATGCAGTGGTCCCCGCGATCGTCGGGGCGTTCGGGGTATTCGGAGGCTGGTCGAGCTCAGGGCTTAGTTGCGAATATACATGGTTTCTAGATCGGGTTGAGTTTTCCTCGGTGTACACGATGTGGCGAGCGTCATCGAGGAATGTCGTCTTTTTGCGGTGCTTGTTTTCTGCGATGCGTCGAGGCCGTATGACGAAGCGTCTAGTAGGAAGGATGCAAGCAGAATGACTCGACCACGGGTCGATGGCGGGTTCATCGCCTTCTACGGTATGCGCCTGCGAGCTTATGATTAGAGTGGGCGGTAGATTCGGTATATCCTTAACCTACAGAGATTTGTATGCATGATATAATGACCCTTATTGTGTGCTACGTTCGGATAGCGTTATGTTGGTTATGAGTTAGAAAGCATGGTTAGTTGAAAGGATATGTATGGGGCATGGAAAGTGTGAACCTTAGAATATTTCGTGTTGAGACCTTAGAGGTAAGGTCATCTTGAATAAAAGATTTTACGGTTAGTCTTTGTTGAAATACTTGGTTTGCGTATAAATGTGTTCTGGGATAATTCCTTGGGTAGTGTAAAATGGAAGTGGTAGCTTTCATGACTTGTATAGGTAAGATTGTTCCGGATGGGAAACAAGAGCGTGATGCGTTAAGTGGGTCGGGTTGGGGCCATGTTGCGGGCCAACCCGCTGTTTCGAGGTGGGGTCGGCTCAGGTGGTCCCGCCGGTGGTAGGTCACGAGGTGCTAGGCCCAAGTTTAGTTGACCATCGTATGAGTTCGTGGGTGTGTTCGACGAGCGGTCGTGAAGGCGGGAATGGCCTTAAGGAAGATTGAGGCTAGTAAGATAACCAAGTTGGAGGTGGTGACTCAAGGTTTTGAAGATCAGGCGATGGGAAGTGTGGTACGTATACTAGAAGAGTTCAAGTGATCGAGAAGAGTACGACGAGTAAGGGTAGAGGCGAGCATGTATTGCGAGCATAGGTATGATCATTTCTTGTAAAGGGAGAAGGTGCGAAGGATGTATATTTTTGACCTCAGGGATCGCATGCAGTCCGGTACCATTTGTTGGGTCGCCGGAATGACACTAGAACCTCGCGGCAAAGTGACAAAAGTTTGTGATGTTGGAGGTGTTTCCTCGTGGACTTGGATGTAAGTATTTGCGAGGGTGTTTCTGTGGCCAGTTGTGGTAGGATTGTTCAGGTAAGTATAGTAGTGAAGACTATACTGGCGCACGTTTGGTTTGAGACTTAGAAGGAACATTCGGGACGAATGTTTCTGGAGAGGAGAATGTTATACCGTATTTTCAAAGTATGCGTGGGGCGTGCGTGAAAAATTTGAACTTGAGAATAGGCTTGGCGAATTATTCTTTGTGCACAACACCGGTTAGAGTCGTTTTTAACGAAGCGTTTCCACGACTTTCGTAGGAAAATTCCGCTATGTCATTTTTAATTTTTGCGGATTTTTCCGAGAGGCGAAACATTTTGGGCCAACAAGAGGCGACACTTGTCATCCTCTCATTGGAAGGACTTAGGCGGTAAAGGGGTTGGGCGAATTGGCCATTGTTTGGTCGAGGAGTTGGTAGGATATTTTGGTGGTAGATGGATAAGGTGCACTTGGCAGATCTTGACCATACACTTGCCTTGCACTTGGCATGATCTTGGCCATTGGTTGGCCTTTGCTTGACTATAAATACCCCTTTGAAGACTTCTTCATCCATTCTACAAATCTCTAAGTGTTAAAATCCTCCCCTCTCTTATATGTGTTCTCGTCCAACACCATCCCCTCCCATGGCGAGAGTTCTCCCCTCCTTGTGGTGCTAGCCGTAGGGTACCACTAGCTTAGTTGTTTCGTATAATACCCATTTTGTGGTATAGAAATACTCTCTAGTATTGTTATAATGCCCAAATACTTTAGCCCATATACCTTGTAGTACTTTCCAAAGTACCCTTTTATACAAAAGCCAGAAAATACTATTATACTTCCTCACCACAAAAACGAAACCCTAAGGAAAACCTTCATAGTCGGTTGAAGTGTTAAGTAAGTTGGTTAGAACTTCTAAGGGTTGTTTGGAGGCGGGTTGGAGCGCACGGAGTAGGAGCTAAACCTTGCTCGGGATCGACATATAAACTCGGATAATTTTGGGCTTATCGAGGTAAACATTCTTGACCTTACATTTGTAATTGGACATTCCATGTTGTAGGAGTATATCGTTACGTCTACTCTATATAGAACTGACCAGCGTTGTGCGGCAATTTCTTGCGACTTAAGCTGAATTTAAAGAAGAGAAGAATCGTAATTACATAGGGTGTATTATGAGACTTGTGTAGTATTCTGTGAGTAGAATTGTACACGTCAGGTTAGGCGTGCAAACCCCGGTTGGCTTGGTAGCGGCCTCGATAGAAGAGGAGATTTCTGTTGCGGGGTAGGTCTTTGCGAATTTTACGTAGGATATTCTACATTGAGATCTAGATGTTAATAGGCGCCTGGTGGCCTCTATAGGTTGAAATACTACGTGTGGCGTGGTCTACTTGGCTTAAGGTGTGGAGCGGTTTGAGGTACTTGAGCGCTTTGCTAGTAGTCGATGTCGTCGCGAGGTATGTGAACCTCTTCCTATCCGTTCTAGCATGATATGTGTATAACTATGTAGTCACGGTGAGCGTCGTGCGTTTAATGTATTTGATTGGTTTGAAACATAAAGTGTTATAACGGCTTTATGGGAAGTTGGTTATATGACTTTATGTAGGTAAGAAAATGCTTTGTGGTTTCAAAGGGTAAATGATTTGACTTATAACGGTTTGATGTGTAGTAATAAAGAACTTGAAGTGTTTCAAAAGACCTTTTTGAAAGAAGAGTAATACTTGGCTTTGAAAACATAAGAGTTGTACTAGCTTTATGGGAAGTTAGGTATAGCGTCTTAAGAGTGATAAAAAGAATGGTTTCTTGATTTTTGAAGATAAGAGACTTGACTTAATGGTATTGATATGAATTTTGTTAAAAGTGTGAAACCTCATTCGTGAGTAATGAGTACTTGGTTTTAAAAGGAATAATGTTTCTTGATTTGAAATCGGAATGAGTATCGACAAACCAACTGCAGCGTTAATAAAGGAAAATGTATTGAATAATGAAATATGGTATTAAAACCGGTAGAAACCTCCATCTGTAGAAGCTAAGATGAGACAAAATGATATTACATTTCCTAGATCATGCTGCTTAATAAGATTGATTATAAACAAGAATAACCTACTCACATATAAGACATATGTTTCTCAAAACGTTTAAAGGAGAATTATGTTTTAAAGGATTAAAACTATGAACTACGAAACCTTTTCTAAAATGAGAAACTTCAGCATTTGAAATTAGGCAAACTTAAACGTTTGGAAAATAAGGTTGTTACTTGATTTTACAAAGGAAAGCATTTTGGTTTACTTAACAATGTTAGTCACTCTATTTTTATACTACGGGTATCGGGTGACCTTTGTAAAAGAAATGGATCTTTAAAAGGAATTTAACGTACGTAGTACTTTAGGGTTAAAACCCGGACTTTGGCATAAAATGAAAGTACTTTGAGTTGTGTATAACTTGCCTATGCTTGTTGTTGTGAAGCTTGCCTATGCTTGTTGTTGTAAAGCTTGCCTATGCTTGTTGTTGTGAAACTTGCCTATGCTTGTTGTGATAGCCTTTGTTGTATTTCTGTACCCCCGCGTCTCTCGATAGAGGGCCGGTTGATTTGTTATGAACGATTCTACACCGAGTCCCACGAGATGGGCAGGGACACGTATTTCATTTGATTATACACCGAGTCCCACGAGATGGGCAGGGACACGTATTCCATCTAATTATACACCGAGTCCCACGAGATGGGCAGGGACACGTATTTCATCTGATTATACACCGAGTCCCACGGGATGGGTCGGGACACGTATTTCATCTGGTTATCATACATGTCTCCTGCTTTATATAGACTATTATGATTTCATTCTGATCTTTTCTGATTTCACATACTTGGTACTGTTATCGACCTCGCCCGGCTGCGTTCACGCGAGTGGAAATCATCGGTTGTGGATCCTCGCTCATAGGATCACGATCAGCGTGTCGGAAGCCCCATTTCTTGGAGGCTTATCTTTTGGTATGTTACCACAGTCATGTAGATTCTTATACATTCGTGGTATGGCGGGGCCTGTCCGTCATAAATTGTAAAAATCTTAAGTGCATGCTTTGTTGTGGCGGGAGTTTGTAAAAAGGATAACTGTTCGGGTATTTATGTATATATATGATGAAGGCAACTGTTTTGGTTGGCCTGTTTATTTATCTTGTCTCTTAATTCATGTTCATGTTTTTATTTCCGCTGATTTTCTCTGATGTTGTATCACTAGGGTGTCCGGGGTAAGGCACCAGTCACGGGCCCGGGTTCGGGTCGTGACAGTAACAAAAAATATAAAATAGAAATTTGAGGATGGGGTGAGGTTGGGGGGTAAGGGGTAAGAGGGGAAGAAAAAAATATGACATAGAAATTTGAGGATGGGGTGGGGGTAGGTGTGGGTAGGGTGGGGATAGGTTTGGACATATTTGAGTCATTGACTATCATATTGTCGTTACATTTTTTATGTACAATATACTATTATTTTTTGATTAAATGTTACAATTAAATAATTTATAATTTTTTTTATTAAATTGTAAAGATATACTAATTTTTAGAAATATATGATAGAAAAGAATATTTTAAATAGTTTTAAATCTATTAAAAAGAATATTATAGTAAATTTGCATAAATGTTGACCAAACATGAAACTGTTTATGTTTCTCATAAACACTTCTATAATTATAGGCCAAATACCTTAACTGATTCTTCAGAAACAATTTCTACAGAACTACTTCCGAAAAACACATTTTCAGAAGCTTAACACATGTGCTATGTAAACAACAACTGAGCACTCCACGCATCATAGCAATAACACAAGATGCACTTCATAGTAATTATATTGCAGTCACTCCTATACGTTACTCATACAATTGTTTTACATGATGATAAGTTACAAAATGTTGCTTATTATAATTATATTGCAGTCACTCCTATACGTTACTTCATAGCACATTTCTTCATTGTTGACTAAAGATACATTTCCTCTCCGTCTTCAAAAATTTCTGCACAAAAAGTTTCCTCTTTTGTTTTGTTTGCCCTTTCTACGGTATTATGCCATCTATTCGTATTACGTACCTTCTACTCTTCTACACATTATGATAGATTTTCTTTATTTGTGTTCGATTTTAAAATGACTGCGATTTTTTGATAGCCGACGACAAGACAGAATTAACTCTTGAAGAGCTCGAAAACTAAAAAAATGCATGTAAAGATTGCCACTCTTTTTGTTTGTTGCAGACTTGTAATTATACTGCTAATTCAGATGTGTAAGAATAACTAAGAATTAGAAAATCTTCCTTGATTATTCTTCATCTCCTAAGGGAGAATATATACAAGAATATACATTAATTATGAGGAGGAAATCATGCCTCATAATAACTAAGAAATCCTAATAATGTCTTCCTACCATATATATAATAGTACTAATTAATTATGTATCTAGAATATTCTAACATAATATTCTAACATAATATTACCAATTAATTACACATTTAACATAATATTCTAACACTCCATGATCGAAGCGGAGGAGGCGAATCTTGAGCGTCGAAATTCTTCAAATAAGATCAGCGGAAGCCCTTTTGTGAATATATCTGCAATCTGATGTCGCGTCGGGACATGTAATACTCGCACCTGTCCGCGAGCCACCTTTTCACGGACAAAATGAATATCTAACTCAATGTGCTTAGTGCGTTGATGGTGGATTGGATTTCCGGAGAGATAAATTGCACTAATGTTATCACAGTATACTATGGTGGCTGTCGGAATAGGACAATGAAGCTCGAGTAAAAGATTCCGAATCGGCGTAGTCGGATACAACATTGGCTACCGTGCGGTATTCCGACCTTTGGGCGTGATACGATGGGTTGCCTTTTGGAGGACCATGAGATTAAATTATCACCGAGGAAGGCCTTGATAGCGGTGGAGCGTCGGGTGTGCGGACATCTGCCCGATCTGCGTCATGTAGGTGACTAGCTTGGTCAGGGAAGACGGGTATAAATGCAATCCATAATTCAGAGTGCCCTGAATATATCGTAGAATACGCTTGAGTGCGTGCATATGTTCTTCCATAGGATTGTGCATGAACAAACATACTTGTTGTACTGCATATGTAATATCTGGCCTGGTGAATGTGAGATATTGTAAAGCTCCTGCCAAGCTGCGATACAATGTCGGATTAGCAAAAGGACTACTAGATATGGCACTCAGTTTCGACTTGGTATCTACTGGAGTTGCAGACGGTTTGCAAGATGACATTCCAGCCCGTTCTACGATTTCTGATGCATACTTCTTCTGGGAAAGAAATAAACCACCTGCATGACGTGTTACCGCAATTCCCAGAAAGTAGTGAAGTGGACCAAGATCCTTCATAGCAAATTCGGAACTCAGCTGGGTCATGATATCCTTGCGAAGAGAGTCTGAAGAAGCTGTTAGGATAATATCATCTACATATAAGAGAATATAAGCAGTAAGATTTCCCTGTTGATAAATAAATAGTGAATTATCCGAACGGCTGTTTGAGAAACCCATGTTGAACACAAAATCTGCAAACCGCTTGTACGAGTCACGGGAGCTTGTTTGAGTCCATATAATGATTTTTAAGTAAACACATGATTGGGATAACGAGAATCTCTGTACTGATGGTTGGTGCATGTATACAGTCTCACTCAAATGTCCATGTAAGAAGGCGTTCTTGACATCCAATTGATGAAGTAACCATCCTTTTGAGAGGGCTAAACTGAGAACAATTCTGATGGTTGCTGGTTTAACCACTGGACTGAATGTCTCGCCGCAATCTAATCCCACCTGTTGAGTCTTGCCATCACCTACAAGTCGGGCCTTATGCCGCTCAAAAGAACCATCAGATTTTTCTTTATGGCTAAAAATCCACATAGAACGAATTATATTAGCATTAGATGGACGAGGTACTAACTCCCATGTCCTATTTTTAATTAGAGCATGATATTCATCATCCATGGCCATTTTCCAATTAGGATCTTTTAGGGCAGACATAGGGTTACAAGGCAAAGGTGATTTGGAGACTTGAGTGTGTAGACTGTATTTGGCATTGGGTGTGTAATTCCATGTTGACGATGGGTGACTGGCCGGTTTCGTGGGCGATGGGTGGCGCCACCAGTCGGGAGTGAGACAGATGGTGACGCCATGCCAGATGTGTAGTTGGGCACAGGTTGGAGGTTGGCCCAATGAAGGCATTGGAGTAAAGTAGGGGTTCGTTCACCGGGCCTTGGGCCCGATGGCGATTTGTTGGGCTGTATTTTTGTGAATCCCGGGCTGTGGAGGAACTGAGTTAGATACGGGGGCCTATCATCATCCAAAAATTCATAAGTATTTGTCCCTGTGTCATGTATCTTGGCAAAGGGAAATTGTGACTCATCAAAAATTACATGACGACATATAAACATACGTTTGGAGGAAATGTCATAACACATGTAACCACGGTGATTCGTAGGATATCCCAAGAAGACACATGGAGTAGACCGGGGTTGAAGTTTTGTGATTGTGGTGGATGGAAATAGGGGGTAGCAAAGACATCCAAAAACTCTCAAATGATGATATGAGGGCTCTCGTGAATAAAGTATTTTTAGTGGAGCTTGGTAAGACATGTTTTTGTGGGGAAGGATATTTAACATGTAGGTTGCCATTTGAAGGGCATAATGCCAAAAAATGGGGGGTATAGAAGCATGAGCAAGGGATGTTCTCAAAATATTGTTAATGGTTCTAATTTTGCGTTCCGCCTTCCCATTCTGTGAAGATGTGTGAGGACAGGATAAACGAAATTGTAAGCCATTTGTTTTGAAAAAATCCCAAAACTGATTATTGTCAAATTCCCTCCCATTGTCACATTGAATACTTTTAATTTCCCGTTCAAACTGAGTTCGGATAAATGCTCTAAAGTTTAGAAAAGTGGAAAACACTTGTGATTTTTTAAACAAAGGAATGTCCACAAATAATTAGAGTAATCATCAAGAAACGATAAATAGTATCTATGACCTGAGGAACTCAAAACAGGTGATGTCCAAATATCACAATGTAAAATATCAAATGGCATAGTAGTGCATGAAGTAGAAGAAGTAAATGGCAACCTAACATGTTTACCAAGAGCACAAGCCTGACACTTATTCAAAACATGAGTTCGAGTACATGAAATAAAATTGTTTTGTTTAAGAGAGGCCAAAATGGACTCCCCCGGATGTCCCAATCGTTCATGCCATAGTGATGGAGCCAGTGCTGCAAAGGTGGAGGAAACTTTAGACTGTGGATTTGGTAAACTTATTGGATAGAGTTCCCCCTTGCTATCACATCTCATGAGAAGCTTCCGTCCCGAAAGTCATATGCGGAAAAACCAAATGGGTCAAATCTAACGAAACCCAATTATCACTAGTAAACTTCCTATGAAACCAAATTTTTATTAATTTGGGAGCATGCAAGACATTTTTTAAAACTAGTGGTGGGTGTGGTGGTGACAGTGTGTTCGACCCATAACCTTTTATTGGAATTGTATGGCCATTTCCGACAATAATACCATTATCTTTGCTCAAATTATAATAGGGTGAGAGTGTACCTTGGGGCCGTCATATGTGGCGTAGCCGAGTCCATATACGATTAGAATCCGGTGGATTGAGTCCAAGAGTGTGCATAGCACCTTTCGATATCCGTAGGATGGGTCATGGATGAATGGGCCTCTGCCCGTTGGGCGGAGAGGCCCAGCTAACTACTGCTGCACTGTGAAGAAATCCAGTGGCCCGGGCACGCCGAGAATAATTTACTTTCTTTGAAGAATGGCTGTGTTGGGCTCTTTGGGCTTTCTTGAAGAATAGGCTTTGGTAGCCTCTCTTTGGGACGGGTTGAAATGCCGGTGGCCGTTGGGCTCTTTGGTTTACTGGCCCGATGCCGTCTGCCTAGCTGCGCTTCGGTCATTCTTTGCCCGATTCTGCATTGAAATTTCTGCGATGGCACAGTGGTTCTTGCCGATGGCCGCGCCGGAGTTCTTCCGCCGCCATAGCCTCATGGAGTTGGTGTTCCGCCATTTCGCACTTGCGGAGTCCGGTGACCCCGCTTTATTATTTCGCGATTTCCACCGCCTTATTATTATTACCACGTCTTTTTTACTCTTATTTTGTGAAGAATAGTCAAAATAATTACCTTCATTCGAATACGTGGCAACCATGGCGGAATTTGTTGAAACCTTCTTAATCAAACCCGATTCTTGAGAACAAGCATGGATCTTGCTTGATAAAACTTTGGTAAGGGATTACTTTGTGGATTAGAGTCCCCACGCCACTATAAGCTTAGTGAGACCGTGACTAATCGTAAAACCAACCGGTTGTCGAAGCCAGGTGAACTACGTTTAGTAATTGATGCGCCACCACTTTGAGGCGTTGTGATGGGTTGAAGCGTTAGGGAAGTCTGCCATGACAATGGTTGAAAATTCTTGTTCCAACGCAATGGCCACGAGAGTTTTGATTATCTTGAAAAATGTCTCTCAATCGTTCCTACGCCGTGGCGATAGAATCTGGTTCCATTATTGTATCTGACAAATGCGTGGAAATTGTTGCATAAATCCAACCAAGAGCGTGGCGTCGGGTATCCACAATTCTTTATGCCTTGCACGATTGTTCGTTGTTGTACCATTTTTGGTGGAATTATATGATGAAGAACTTTGTGAGCCTACAACAAATTTTAAACAACTCCGCCCGTATTGCGTAGTGAGCAGTTTCCATCTCTAGTTTGTGAGAAATATGTGTTTTGATGTTGGAAATAGTAAGAAATTTGAGTGAAGCGAAGTTTTGATTGAACATGGTTGTGACAATTACGGAGGAACGAAAAATTAAAGTATAACAATGGAGAAGACAAATTCGGTTGGAAGGATGGGGAAGATGACCGAATTTGGAAGGAAATTTTTTATTAAGAATAGGATCTTTGATTACCTTCTGATACCATGTAAGAATAACTAAGAATTAGAAAATCTTCCTTGATTATTCTTCATCTCCTAAGGGAGAATATATACAAGAATATACATTAATTATGAGGAGGAAATCATGCCTCATAATAACTAAGAAATCCTAATAATGTCTTCCTACCATATATATAATAGTACTAATTAATTATGTATCTAGAATATTCTAACATAATATTCTAACATAATATTACCAATTAATTACACATTTAACATAATATTCTAACAAGATGTAATAAATTTGCCTTTTGTTAGGTGTAAAATGCCTATTTTGAATTGCACGAGTAATTATTAGGATTTGAGTCCCAAATCCTACCTAATCAGAAAACAGTAAATAAGCGAAGAACAAAGTTTTCAAGGATAAATTGTGTCGAGTAGTTATTGTTATGTTTTTGAGTTGCACATATTTTGTTCACAATTGAACATCAGAAAATTGTTTGGTCCATATTTGGGCTTAATGCGGCGAATTGGCCTTTCGGTCCAAACTATTGTCAAGTGCTAAACCAGCAACCCAATCACTATAAGAGATCATACTTTTTGAGATGACTTAAAGTCGCTATAAAAATATCAAAAAGTCGCCATTAAAGATTATTGTATGTACTGCTGTTGCTAAAGATTTTTTGTGACAAGAACTACGCATCTTATGATGACTAAGCTTGCCACAAAAAGGTAATAAATATACGGTGAAAAATATTCATATTGAGCCTTAAAAAAATAACCCAAAACATGTATTATATATGTATAAGTAAGTATACGTTGATTGAGCCTTCAAGAAATATCCCAAAACATGTATAATATGTGTATAATAATCATATAATATGCGTATAATTAGTAAGTATATGTTGATTATGCATTTATTAAACATAAATTATACCACAATGATACAATTTCTATACATATGCTGAAATTAGTTGAAAAAAGGTTACGAAATGATTTTTTTTTTAAAAGGCAAAAAAATGTCTCTTAAGATTCTTAGACTACCCGGTTGTCAATAATTTGGGTTGGGTCGGATGACCATTTATGTCATTTTCCCTATTCGCATGACTGCCCCTATTTTAGGGTGGTCTTTAATTTTTCCCCCTCAAATTGATGATTTTTAATTTTTGTCATTCGTCTAAAAAATGATTGAAAATATCTTTAAGGTTGTGGGTTCGAATCTCACGAGAGTCAAAAAGAAAAAAAAATCGCAAATTCATAGAAATTATATCTAAGAGGCATAGTTTCTATGTAACTATACCTGAAGGCAAACTTTCGTTGAAAATTAAGAGTATGCCTTGTCCGGCTAGTTACATAGTTTCTATGAAAATCTTGCCTGCGGTTTTTTTCTTTTTTTGACTGTGTTGGAATTCAAATCCAGAATCTCTGATTTTGCAGACCACCGAATAGTGGATACTTTGGCCCATAAATTTTTATTAAATGAGAAGTAAGGACAAAAATTAAAGACTATTCTATAGGAAGGGAAATTCGCGCAATTCACACTATTGCCCCTATTTTAGGGTGGTCTTTAATTTTTCCTTCGCCTAAATAAATGACCGAAAATACCCCAGAGGCTGTGAGTCTGAATTCCAGCAGAATCAAAAAGAAAAAAAAATTCGCAAGACATAATTTGACATTATCCTTTTCGACCAAAATGGTATAGAAACTATGTAACTATGCCAGAAAGTAAAGTTTCATTGAAAATTAAGATTATGCCTTGTCTGACTAGTTACATAGACATAATTTCTATGCAACTTTGGCCGAATATGCATAGTTTCTATGAAAATTTTGTCTTGCTTTTTTTTAACTCTATTGGGATTCGAACTCAAAATATCTAATTTAGTAGACTGGCGAATAAAGGGTACTTTTGATCACATATTTTTATTAAATGAAAAATAGAGGCAAAAATTAAAGATCGGTGATTTAAGGGGAAAAAATTAAGGACCAGTCCATAGGAAGGGCAATCCTAAAAAAAAAGTTATTAATGCCTAATTGCCTATTTAGACCAAACTTCAAAGCTTTTTATTTTTATTTAGGATTGTGATTTTGAGAGGAAATAATGTCATTTAGCTATTTATTACGTCTTGTAAAACTCATTTTATGATTCATACAGTTTAGAGGTTACTCTTACTGCATTATTATTTGTACCTTTTTGTGTTGGAAATTAATATAAAATTACAAGGTAATGAGAAAGCAATAACAACAACAAGTAAATAATAAATCTGGAAATTAAACAAGAAAATGGTCTTGCTGAGTCGATTGAAGTTTTAATCTTTTCTTAAGATAATATTGCCCCATATGTTCCTTTAACGGTGGTATGCCAACTTATCTCCAAAGATAAACAACAATCAAATCAATGAGCAAAGGAAAAACTCAAGAGTTCGCTTATGAAGAAAGATCTTTGAGTGTTTGATTGTAAGAGATGAAGAACAATTTTCAGGAAATTGTCAAGTTTAGAATGTCAAGTGTGTAAGGTATTTTCCAAATGAGGTATTCCTATAAAACATCTTTCATTAAGAAATAAAAGTTGGTGACGATCGTGATTTTCTCCCCCTCAAGAATTTCCACGTTCAAACTATTTGCACTTCATTTTTTCCATTATCATTGCTATAATTCTCGTTAATTCATAACAAAATCAAATTAATCAACACCCATAGTGGATACCACGAAATTAAAACAAGGTTGCGCCATTCGACAAAAGCTGAAAAATCATTATGAGTGGATGGAATGGAAGTGAGGCCAGCCATGAAACAACAATAGAGACTATAGTGCTATTAAACAAAGATGCAAAATAAAGCAACACTAAGTTGGAGTTCGGGAAACCATTATTATGTACTGTAGGATAAATTTCAGGAAGAAGAATATACTCCCCCATCATGGTTTATTCACTCTCCTCTCTTTCATTAGTATTAATAATTTGTAAATTAATTTAGCAGCATGTATGTTTTCGTCTTGGTAAAGTCAATTGCTCTCTGTGTTTCTCCATCTTCATCCGACATGACCACTCAATTTCCACCAAAAACAAATGGCTAGGTTGCTGAGACTGGCCATTAAAGAATAAATGAAATTAAGTCAACGGTGTAAATTTATGTTTACATTGGTACATCGTCCAAATGATATCTATGTATATAAGTAAACATCCCTAAAATATGAATTTTTTTACTGTTGAAAATAAGATAGATTACTTACTACAATAAGTAAATATGACATAATGATGTAAAAATTACTTACACTACCAGGGTAAATAATTAAACTCAACGAAAATTATAATGTGCAAAAGATACGACAAAGAGCTACATTATTATCATTAGGTGAAGTACTAGTACTTTAGTGACAATATAGCTAGATTGTTGTCAAACATTGGAAAGATATGAAATTAAGTTAGAACTTAACAGGTTACATACATCACAAAATGGTACTTGTAGTTGTCCTGATTTTCTTGATGAGATCTGTGAGTAGAGCTGGAGGAAAGAGTAATTCTACTTCATCATGAATATCAAAATACATTTTTCTCTTTCTCTTTGTAACAGCTAGAACTGATGATTTGGGTTTCTTCGGAGCTGGCGGACATATCATTTGAATTCTGCTTTCCTTTGATGTTGGAGTTCTCATTAATTCATCTTCAACTCTATTTACTTCTTTCTGGTCTTCTTGTTGCTGTGTTTCTTGTCGTATGTCATCTTCAGGATTATGAATTTGGTACCTATTTTGAGAATCTACAATCATAACTGAACATGAGTTAAATTTCGAGCACATCAAAGTGAAATGAGAGGACACTTCAAGAAAGAAACAAACAGACAAGAAGAACCAGCAACCTAGAAAGATATGCCGGCGCGATTACTAAGAGAAAAGAAGAATAGAAAAGCATAAATTGGGAGAGAAAAGAAATAGAGAGTATTATATATAAGTAATTATGGTAGGATTTAATTAACTTGTAACTAGTATTTATTCTTACTGACAGTGTAGGTTAGCCTGAATATATTACTTCATCTGATTCAAAATAAGTGTTCACTTAGTCTTCAGCACACTCTTTTAGAAAAATATTAATTCCTAGAAAATAATGATATTTTGACTAAACTATCGTTTATTAAAATTTTGCATATTACAATTAACTTGACACATTGAGATTTGATTATTTATCATTTAATAAGATCAAATCTGAAAAAATAAAATTAATTTCCTTTCTAATATGTAAGTGAATACTTATTTTGAACAAATTAAAAAAACTATAAGTGGATACTTTGTATGAATCGGAGGGAGTAGTTAACTAAGCACTATATATTTTTATAAGTTTATCAGGTAATACTTATCATAGAGATTTTCATATACTTCATAATTGTTAAGTTCATGATAGTTTATCTAAAAGTATAAGTTGTGAGAGAATGATACCTTTTTTTTATTTTATGTTTTCAAGCTTATAATTAATGACACGATTGTGTAAAATTTGAGTCTTTTATAAATTTGTTTATATATAATTTTTATTTTTCATACATAAGAGATTTAAAAATAACACATAAAAGACCTAAAATATCATTTTATTCCATTCAAATTGGAAGTGGATATAGGAGGACATTTCCATATGAAAAATAGCTTAAACTCATGATAATAACTTCACCTTACCTGAGCAATATTTTGTTAGTTTATTAAATTTAACTTATATAGAGATAGCGTAATGATTTTTTACCCTATAAGTTTATCTAACTTGTTATAGCTTGTAATTATCTCATTCTTAGATTGCTATCTTACTTTAAAAAATTACAAATAATTATCTTTTAAGAGATCTATATTAAAGAATATTATACTTGTCATTGTATATAGAAGTTAAAACCTTTTATAGCTTACTAATTTTATGGGCCGTTTGGGCAGAAGTTGGACGGGTTAAGATAGACTGAAGTTGTAGATGAATTAATGTCCAATCCGCCCAAAATTTACATGGGCTATGATGGGCGAGTCAAGATGGGCTAAATGATGGGTCATAACCCAAATTACCCAACTTGACCCATTACTTTTACAAATTTCAAACTTACCTTCTATGATGTTATTTTATTTTATATGAAATTTAATTTTTTCATATCTTTATTTCTAAAATAAGAATAATTTTTTTTCATTTTTTATAAAAGAAAAAAATATAAAATAGAAATTTGAGGATGGGGTGGAGGTGGAAGGGGGTAGGTGTGGATACGGGCGGAGTAAGAAAAAAATTCATATTTTTTATAAATTATTTATAAAAGTAAAGAAATATAAAATAGAAATTTGAGAATGGGGTTGGGGTGAAGGGGGTTAGGGTGAAGGGGGTTAGGGAAGAGGGGATAAGAAAATATTTCATATTTTTTATAAATTGTTTATAAAAGTAAAAAAATATAAAATAGAAATTTGAGAATGTCGTAGGGCGGGGGAGGGGGGTAGGTGGAGGTAAGAAAAAATTCCATATTTTTTATAAAAGTAAAAAAAAAATGAAATAGAAATTTGAGGATGAGGTGGGGTGGAGAGGGTAAGTGTGGGTAGGGCGGGGGGGTGGAGGTAAGAAAAAAATTCATATTTTTTATAAATATAAAAAAAAAATTGAGATTGGGGTAGGGGGAGGTAAGATAAAATTTCATATTTTTAATATTTTTTTATAAAAGTAACAAAAAATATGAAATAGAAATTTGAGGATGGGGTGGGATGGGATGGGGTAGGTGGGGTTAGGGCGGTAGGGGGAGGGGTGGGGTGGGATGGGGTAGGTGGGGTTAGGGCGGTAGGGGGAGGTAAGAAAAAAATCCATAATTTTTATAAAAATAAAAAAAACTATGAAATAGAAATTTGAGGATGGGGTGGGGTGGAGGGGGTAGGGCGGGGGGTGGAGGTAAGAAAAAAATTCATATTTTTTATGAAAATAAAAAAAATAGAAATTTGAGAATGTGGTAGGGGGTAGGGCGGGAGGTGGGTGTAGGTAAGAAATTTGAGGATGGGGTAGGGCATGAGGTGGAGGAGATAGGGGGAGGAGGTAAGAAAAAAAATCATATTTTAAATAATTTTTTAATAATAGTAAAAAAATATGAAATAGAGGACTTGGGTAAATAATAGAATAGTAGATGAGTCACTTTGGGCTAATATAATGGGTTAATTTGGGCTGTTCAAGATGAATGAGTTAAGTTGAGCTAGTCCAAACTTAGCTCATTTAATAGTATGTCAATGTCCATACCCATTAAAATATGAACGAGTTGGGCGGGTGAATTGAGCTTGGGTCCAATTTGCCACCCCTAATTTTAGCCTACGCGCATTACATGTGTCAATAAATTAAAAATAGCGATGGACGTTAAAATATATGCAATATTCATTTAAATGAAATAATGTTATTACATTGACTTTGTTGTTGAATTATGTGTAATATGTATTTAGATTTCCCTTCTCTTTAATTATTTTAAAAATATAATTTTGAATTATAATTTTCATTAATGTATTACCTACCTGAGAAATTTATTTTTATTTAAACATTGAAGAAACAAAATTCTAATCCTTACGGGATAGTATAACTTTTTTCCAACTTCTCCATATATTTATTATGTTGTGTTAATTGTTTAAGTAACATTTTAAAGTCCTAAATATTCCAACTTTTGACGTAGTTCAAATAAGAAAGAATTTGATAGTTAAAATTTTGGATGATTATTAGAAATGTAAATATTAAGAAAAAGTTAAATAATAATTTTGTTGGTGTTCAAATATTTCTTCAATTGTTAATTCTCTTTAAACCAAGACCTTTTTTTTGCTAAAAACTTTTGTTCAAAGAGCCTTTGCATAATTTATGAATTCTGTTGAGTAGAAACCCAAAACACAATAATTTATTTTCTCAGAACTAGACCATGCCTTATGACGAAAGGGGGAGAAAAAACGGGTCACATGTCGATTCGTGATCAAAGAAAACTATACTTAAAGAATGAGATACAGTGACAAGCACAAAATGGTAGGCTTGGCTATTAATCTACCCTCATTGATTAGAGGACGATATAGAGAAGAAAATATACCCTTATCACTTAAAAGTAAAGAAGAGATAGATAAAATCCAAATTTAATAAAATTTAGGATGAAATCGAATAGCGAATACTTGCGGTTAAAACCTTAAGCACCATTGTCTTTTATTCCAATATAAAATAATGAATTGAATGATCAATATAAATAGAAAAACAGTTAAACGGAAAATTAAAATAATCTTACAAAACATAGACAAGCATTAAAGGTAAACGTGTAAATAGAGATAATATTATTTCCAACACATAATTAGAATATTTTCATATATTGTGTAAATATAATTATGGTAAGACTAGAATTCCTCTTTTGTATAGGCTTAGGATTCCAATTATATAAGGGATGAACATTGTACTCTATATATATTTTGATATTAATGAAAGACTCCCCAAGGGATATTAATATCATCTTACATGATATCAAGAGCCTCACACAAAAACCCTAGAATTTTCTTCTAAAGTCGCCGCCGTCAACCCCCCTCCCCCTCGGGCTTCTTGCCGCGTCACTCCCCCTCCATCCTCGATAATATTCTTGGTTTTTCACTCCTTTCCTCTCTTCTCAAAATGGCTACTGAAGATTCTTCCAATACTTCTGATGTTTCAAACTCCACCAATCCCACCACCATGCTTCAAACTCTATTCCCATTCTTCTTGATCAAGAAAACTGTCAGTATTCTCCTTGGGTTGAACTATTTCGTAATCATGCATGTCTCTATAACGTGCTTGACCATATTGATGAAACCATTCCGCGCCCTCCGGAGGTTGATGAGTCTACTTGGCGTCGTCTAGACACCGGCGTCAAACAGTGAATTTATGGTAGTATTTTTTAGGATCTTCTTCTTACTATCATGAAATTTGTCGCCACAGCCTTTGAGTTATGGAACCGTTTGGAGGAAATCTTTCAAGATAACAAGCACACCCGTGCAGTGTATTTGGAGGAACAGTTTAACAATACATGCCTTGAAAATTTCTCCAACATGACTGAGTACTGCAGACAGATGAAACTCCCGGCGGATCAACTCTCCAACGTTAACACGCCTGTCTCGGACACTAAATTGGTATTGCAATTGATTGCAGGTCTCCCCAAAGGTGACTATGATACGTTAGCCATCATAATTCAACAAGCAGATCCGCTTTCCAGTTTTAACAAAGCTCGTTCGCAATTGTTGCTCGAAGAAACTAGACGTGCTAAGCAGGATGAGCACAATCAGAAAGCGTTAGCTGTCGAAGCGCGCCCTCAAGATCCAACGCCGCCAGAAAACTGTCAACTGCAGCAGGGATGCAGTGGCAAGGGTGGCAAGGGCCGCGGCGGAGGAGGTCACGATCGTGGCATGGGTCGCGGACAGCAGAATCAGCAGCAACAACAATAGTATCATCAGAATCAGTTCAGCGTCGCGGCGCCGCCGACGTTTCAGTACCAGCAACCCTTCCACTAGTTCTCCCATCACGGTGAGTTGGGCCCTGCTCCATCCCTCGGCAAGTCCAGTACCCGTAGCAGGCCCACATCATACACGACCAGTTTTAGCAGCCCTCATCCAGCATGACACCAACTGAGTTAGGTCAGGCTTTCAGCAGTCTCAATATGCAACAACCTGACAAAAAATGGTACATTGACTCCGAAGCTACTTCTCACCTCACCCGTACTGCAGGTAATATTCCCAAACTATTTGGTTTAAAGCATCCTCAATTTGTGACAGTTGGTAGTGGTCACCGCATTCCAGTAAAGGGTTTTGGTACATCATATACACCACCACCTAATCTATTCCAACTTCAAAATGCCCTATATGCCCCATATGTAATTAATAATCTAATCTATATCCGCAAATTCACTCGTAATAATTCTGTATGTGTTGATTTTGATCATTTTGATTTCACTGTGAAGGATATCATACGGGGACACCTCTTACGAGATGCAATAGCACATGGGATCTATATCCATTCACTCTCACCTCCGCTGCCAGATCTAGCTCTCCCGTCTCTCTAGCGGTCATTTCTTCTTCAACATGGCATAATAGGCTTGGTCATCCAGGAGCTCCAGTTATTAGTTTTCTTAGAGGCAATAATTTCATTACTTGTAATGGGAAGCTTGCCCAAAACTGTGTTTCTTGTTCTTTAGGCAAACATACTCGTCTTCCATTTAAATCATCTACTAGTGTTACTTTTGCACCTTTTGATATTATACATGCCGATTTATGGACATCACCTGTTGCTAGTTCTCTCGGTCATAAATACTATCTTATCTTACTAGATGATTTTTCTCACTTTGTTTGGTTGTATCCTCTCAAATTTAAATCGGAAGTGTGTGCTAAATTTCTTGAGTTTCGTAATTCATTCAAACACATTTTGAAAAAGGCATAAAATCTTTTCAGTGCGATAATAGTCGTGAATTCAATAACTCTATGTTTCACCGATTTTGTACCAATAATGGCATAGTCTTTCGCTTCTCCTGCCCCCACACCTTCTCACAAAACGGTAAAGCTGAAAGAATCATCCGCACCATTAACAATATGATTCACACTCTTTTGATTCATGTCTCCCTACCTCCAGTTTTCTGGGTCTATGCTGCTAAAATGTCAGAATACCTTCTAAATATTCTCCCAACTAGCACCTTTCACAATATGACCCCTACCGAAATTTTCTATCATAGAGTCACCTCTTATGATCATCTCCGAATATTCGGTTGTCTATGTTATCCTAACATTGCCTCTACTATCCCTCACAAACTAGCCTCTCGGTCCACTCCTTGTGTCTATCTAGGCTTCCCGCCGAATCATAGGGGCTATCTATGCTATGACTTGTCCACTGGTCAGATCCACATCTCTCGTCACGTTACATTCGACGAAACCACATTCCCGTTTTCGAATCTTAAAAAGTTCTAAAAACTGAATTACTCTTTTTTTGACGATTCTGTCATCTCTTCCATCATTCTAAGTCAATTAGAGCATAATAGTTCTTCTTCAGCGTCGCGCCGCGGCGCCAAAACTCGTGCGAACAGGTCCCTGATTCACCATCGATAGCGCCACGACGCCAAAACATCAGAGAGGTCTGTCAGTCCTCCAGCGCTGCGGCAATATCACGGCACCACGGCGCCGCCGACGGTTCCCTCTAGCGCCGCGGTGCCGACATCTGTCCCTCCTTCTCAGTATCCAACAAATCCCTCCGCCTTGGAACCTCCCACTAACCCCACTCACCAAATGAAAACTCGTGCAAAGCATGAAATCTTCAAACCCAAAATCCAATTTAACTTGTCTGCCCAAACTATTTCACCAATTCCCAAGAACCATATATTGGCCAAACAAGACCCTAATTGGAATGCGGCTATGACTTAGGAATTCAATGCTTTAACTAAACAACACATATGGGATCTAGTACCTAGACCTGAGGGGGTGAATGTGGATCGTTATCTGTAGTTATTTCATCACAAATTCAGATACAGTGGAGATATTGAGAGGTATAAGGCAAGACTTGTGGCTAATGGCACAAATCAGCAGAAGGGCATTGATTGTGGTGAGACCTTCAGTCCGGTTGTCAAACCGGCTACCATCCGCACAGTTTTGAGCATTGCCATGGGCAAACACTTGCCGATCCATCAGTTTGATGTGAAGAATGCATTCTTATACGGTGATCTGAGAGAGACAGTCTACATGCATCAGCCGCCAAGGTTCACCCATCCAGCAGTTCCTCACTATGTGTGTCATCTCCGTAAGTCACTATATGGCCTGAAACAAGCCCCCCGTGCGTGGTATGATCGTTTTGCCAGGTATATCTTGCAGACTAGGTTTGTATGCAGCAAGAGTGATACATCACTTTTCATTTTTTTATCGAGGTAGTAGCACTGCTTACTTATTACTTTATGTGGATGGCATTGTTCTTACTGCCTCCTCCGACAGGTTGAAGAATGCGATTATTGTCTTGCTTAAGTCCGAATTTGCAATGACTAATTTGGGGAAGCTAAGTTACTTTTTGGGGATATCAGTGACCAGGTCTGCCAATCATATGTTCTTGTGTCAGCGTAAGTATGCAGAAGAGATTGTGTACAGGGCTAAGATGACGAACTGCAAAGAGGTGCCTACTCCAGTTGATTCTAAATCTAAGTTCAGTGCTATGGATGGTGCTCCAGTCTCTGATCCTACTCAGTATATGAGCCTTGCAGGTGCACTTCAGTATCTCACCTTCACCAGGCCAGACATAGCTTATGTTGTTCAGCAGGTGTGTTTATTCATGCATGCCCCCAGGGAGTCTCATTTCACTGCTCTTAAGCGTATCATTCGATACATTAAGGGCACTCTTGATTATGGTTTGCACATATATCCCTCTGCACTAAACAGGTTGCTTTCATATACGAATGCAAATTGGGCAGGGTGTCCGGACACGCGACGCTCCACCTCCGGCTTTTGTGTTTTCTTAGGGGATAATCTGATTTCTTGATCTGCCAAGCGACATGCTACCCTATCTCGCTCAAGGTCTGAAATTTGAGTACAGAGGCGTTGCAAATATAGTAGCTGAGATTTGTTGGCTCAGAAATTTACTGTTAGAACTTCAATGTCTTTTGCGTCAGGCATCTATTGTGTATTGTGCTAACATCTCTGCTATCTATCTTTCTCATAATCCGGTTCAACATCAGCGAACCAAGCATATTGAGATAGACCTACACTTCGTTCATGAGAAAGTTGCGCTAGGCCATGTCAGAGTGTTACATGTTCCATCATCCTATCAGTATGCATACATATTTACCAAAGGACTTCCCAGAAAATTATTTCTTGACTTCAGATCCAGGCTCAGCGTCCGGCCTCCTCCCGCTCCGACTGAGGGGGCGTGTAAACGTGTAAATAGAGACAATATTATTCCCTACCCATAATTAGAATATTTTCATATATTGTGTAAATATAATTATGGTAAGACTAGGATTCCTCTTTTGTATAGACTTAGAATTCCTATTATATAAGGGATGAACATTGTACTCTATATATACTTTAATATTAATGAAAGACTCCCCAAAAAAGATTACTATCATCTTACATTAAAAACAAACACCATCAACATTGATAAGATCATACTCAAATTTGAGACCTCATGTCTATAGTCACAGTTATAACCGGAAACAATTTTTTACAAATCAAGAGGGGATTTAACAACTTAAAAATTTTCACAACTTAAAAAATTTCACAAATCACAACTTAGTGAGGCATACAACATAAACTAAGACTTACCTCTACAAAATTGATACTCCGTGCCAGATTATTAAGCATAAAAAGAATAGGACAATAATCTTCCAACGCATGTTGCATTGAAAATTCTAAATATTAGGCAAAGTTAAATGTATAATTTGTCCAACGTGGATTATATCTATGAATAAATAATTCAGTTTTTAGTGAATCAAGTAAAATTCTAAACCTAGTACATATGCTTACCATGAAAGTCTAAAGTGTCTGTATGGAGAGAGATGGGAGAATTTACCTGTTGAAGATTATTATTCCTGATAAAGGATAATGAATATAATTGAATGAAATTGTGAATTGAATAAAAAAATCTTCAATGAAATCACCTGCAATACAAATTTAATTATTATCATGAGTCAAATAAATGGGAGAAACCGTAAATCATCAATCACATCACATATTAAACATCAATTAAGAACTTCACTAAATTAGAAAGAACTATAAATTATAGACAAATAAAACTTTAAGGATGTTAAAACAACGTGTGATATGCAATTCATCAGATATGGAATATACGCATCTTTGTAAACTGTAACCTACGGATTAATATAAAACATAAGTTAATCTATTCCTATTCAAATTGAAACTCTTAAAGCAAGAAAACCGAATTAAAATTTTACCCTTTGACAGTGATGTTGTTAAGTACGAAAAGAATTATAGGCAATATCAACTTTGGAGGAATATACCCAAAAGATCGTCTTCTTTAATAGCAATATCTTTTAATATAATATATATTAGTTGAATTATTATTTTTTAATTTTTTTTCTTAACCATTCCGGGAGCTCCCTTCTTTGTTTCATTTATAACTCAAACTCGCAAACTTTGACTGAACGCGGAAAACGCATAACATCTGAGCAACTCCTCTTATCGTCGAATTGATTTGATATTAAGCTTTTCCAATATTGTACGCGTGTTTGTGCCTCTTGTCGTCGAATTGGTTTGATATTAAGCTTTTCCAATATTGTACGCGTGTTTGTGCCTCTTGTCGTCGAATTGGTTTGATATTAAGCTTTTCCAATATTGTGAGAAAATGTTGCTTCTTTGATACTCCAATATACTAGTTCTCCTTTGGCGAGAGATCCAATGCAATTTTGAATCTCTTCTTTTAATCAATTTTTCAACTTAAAATGTCGTACTAGAAAACTTCTTTTGTGATTTCCACGAACTTTGATGAATCAATGCACGTGCTTGCCTCAGGGTGAAGCCATCTCATAATCAGGTCAACTTAGCACCTCCCATCATTGTCCTTTTAGATCTACTTTGTTACTTTTGCAATTTAAAATTTACACGTATATGGTAGTACTATATTCAAACTTAATAATGGCTAATATATAAGAGGTGAGGAATCTAATTGTGATGGCTCCGTTGGATTCAATTAGACTAATAATGGCACTACAAAAAATATAAAATTGATAATAAAATGTTAGCAATAATAAATATATTATTACTAAAAATATAAATAGAAATAAAAATTTAATATATAATTACTAAAAACGTAAATGACTGCAAACGTGTGTATAGTCCTAATAATATTCTCTACCCATAATTAGAATATATTTCATATATTATGTAAATATAATTATGGTAAGACTAGGAATCCTCTTGTGATTAGGTTTAAAATTCTTATTGTATAAGGGATGAATATTGTACATTATATATATTTTGATATTAATGAAAAAACTCATTATTTTACATGGTATCAAGAGCCAAAACACTAGAATCCTAGAATTCTTTCTCCAAAGCCGCCGGCAAGACCCCCAACCTCCTCGGTTTGCCAGATCAACAGTGACCATCTTTACGCCCACATTTCTTTTTCTACCTAGTTAGTTTCTGCTTTCTATTCCTGTACGCAGAGACAAGCATAACACTTTTTGCTTTTTTGTTTGTGTTACATTCTCCGAGACCAACTTTTTTTCCTTGTTTACTATTCCTAAAGCACACAAGTCTGATTTCTTCTTCTTTTGCTTCCCAATGATAATCTATTTTTCTTACCGAAAAATAGTAACAATTTGCTTTTCTTCCCAAGAAACATTAAATTGTTTTTCTAATCCACTATAATGACTTCACGACAGCCCGATAATGCATGGTATATGGATACGCGCACCACATCTCACCTCAACAACAATTTTGGTAATATTCCTCAAATATGGATACGTATGGATACGGGCCCGCATAATTAGTTCAGTGCCGCGGCGCCCCAACAATACCAGTACAGCGCTGTGGCGCCGTTGCAGTTCCAGTACCAGCAACCCTTCAACCAGTGAACCCACCACGGGTTGTTGGGCCCTACTTTATCCCTCAGTCCAGTCCGATACCGCGTGAGCCAGCCGTACGGCGGTTCAATGACCTCGCCCAATGACACTCCATCGAGTTGGGTCGGACCTGGCGATCTCAATATGCAACACCGACAACGGTACGTATACTCGAGCAACTTCTCACGGTCACGACCCGATCCGACGGGCCGCAATTAAACTCTTTAATGACGCCATTATACTAACTTGTCACACATAATCCAACTAACACTTAAAGAAAATATGAAATCCGACAACATAACGCTGCAACAATAACATATGCCAGAATAGGCAAGCCAACAAGGCTGCCTTTACACAAGAATGTACCTGCCTCCTGAGAGTCACAACTAGCCAACATAATATAACAGGCAAGTCGACAAGGCTGTCACCAAATAGTATCACGTATACACGGAAACACCCCAACACAGAGTACAATAACATGACTGACCAAAACAGATTTATAACTCTACATAAGTACAACCCACAACTGTCTACAGACCTCTATGAGAAGGATAACAACATGTGACGAGACAGGGCCCCGTCGTGCCCCAAAATATACATAAGTCTAAAATAAAGGTTCTGTACCAAAATGACAAGCTCTGAATCAATGGAGCTCTCCAACAGCTGAACGGAATCCTAGACTAGAGGATCACCAAACTGAGCACCTGTACCTTAATTTTTGCCCCAAAAACAGTCCCAAAAAAACGCACCACAGCTCCCATTTTCGCCATTATTTTTGCACTATTATCACTAATTTTCCCACTCCAATTCACATGCATGTAATCTACTAGTTTAAATCTATCTTTCTTATATGTTTTTCTTCCGAATTAATCATCTCCAAGCCTTGAATTTCTTGGCCAAAAAAACTGGGCAGTGGCCGAAAATGCCCACTGTTTTGGTGTTTCCTTGGTTTTAAATTTAGTAGGGAAACTTTATCTTGGAAGAGGGAGTTAATTGGTCTTTAGCTTGGCTAAGAAATGGTGGAGAGGAAGAAGAAAATCTGTGGAGAAGATGAGAGATATGAGAGAGATGAGAGAAGTGAGTTCAAATTGAAGTAAATGAAATAATGGGAGAAATGTGGGTATAAGCAAAAATCTGAAAAGTGTGGCATGCTTCACACGTTTTTTGATGCCCATGTCTCCATATTTTTTGTCCATTTATCATTCTCTCCACTAAAATTAATCTCACTTAACTTAAATTTAGAAAATTCCATGAGTCTCATTTTCATGACGTCGAAATTTATATAATACGATGCTAATCCGTAACCCCATTGGAAACGTATAACTATTGATATAAATTCCCGCCGTCATACTCGTCGTATCTAAAATTTATTTCGGGATCACATTCGTATGTATACTAATTCCCTATACTTAAATCTTATTTTCTTAATTACGCCCTCAAATTAATGCCCCTAAATTACGAGGTGTAACACTCACCTCACCCGGTCTGCAAGTAATATTCTCAAACTGTTTGATTTAAGGCATCCTCAATTTGTGACAGTTGATAGTGGTCACCGTATTCCAATAAAGGGTTATGGTACATCTAATACACCACCTCCTAATCCATTCCCCCTAAAAAAATACCCTATATGCCCCACATGTAATTAAGAATCTAATCTCTATCCGCAAATTTACTTGTAATAATTATGTCTCTGTTGATTTTGACTCTTTTGGTTTCACTGTATATGATCTTCATACGGGGACACCTCTTACGAGATGAAATAGCATGGGGGATCTATATTCATTCACTCCCACCTCCGCTGCCAGATCTAGCTCTCATGTCTCTCTAGCGACCACTTCTTCTTCAACATGGCATAATAGGCTTGGTCATCCAGGAGCCCCAGTTTTTAATTTTCTTAGAGGCAATAATTTCATTACTTGTAATGAAAAGCTTGCCCAAAACTGTGTTTCTTGTTCTTTAGGCAAACATACTCGTCTTCCGTTTAAATCATCTACTAGTGTTACTTTTGCACCTTTTGATATTATACATGCCGATTTATGAACATCACTTGTTGCTAGTTCTCTCGGTCATAAATACTATCTTATCTTACTAGATGATTTTTCTCACTTTGTTTGGTTGTATCCTCTCAAGTTTAAATCGGAAGTGTTTGTCAAATTTTTTGAGTTTCGAACATTCATTCAAACACAGTTTACTAAAGGTATAAAATATTTTCAGTGCGATAATGGTCGTGAATTCAACAACTCTATGTTTCACCATTTTTGTACTAATAATGGCATGGTATTTCGCTTCTCCTGCCCACACACTTCCTCACAAAACGGTAAAGCTGAAAGAATCATCTGCATCATTAACAATATGATTCACACTCTATTGATTCATGCTTTCCTACCTCCGTCCTTCTGGGTTCTAAAATGTCAGAATACGTTCTCAATATTCTCCCAACTAGCACTCTTAACAATATGACCCCTACCAAAATCCTCTATCATAGAGTACCATCTTATGATCATCTCCGAATATTCAGTTGTCTCTGCTATCCCAACCTTGCCTCTATTGCCCCTCACAAACTAGCTCATCGGTCCACTCCATGTGTCTACCTAGGCTTCCCGTCGAACCATAGGGGCTATCTATGTTATGACTTGTCCACCCATAAGATCCACATCTCTCGTCACGTCACATTCGACGAGACCAGATTTCCGTTTTCGAATATTAAAAAGTTTCAAAAATCGAATTACTTTTTTTTACGAGTCTGTCATCTCTCCCATCATTCTCAGTAAACTAGATCATAGCACTACCACAAAATCACCTTCTTTGCCCAGTGGTTCTTCTTCAGCGTCAGCGCCGCGGCCCCAAGGGTCGGCACCGCGACACCAAAACTCATGCGAACAGATTTCCTCTAGCGTCGCGGCCCTTGATCCCGACGCCGCGGTGCCTCCGACGGCGTCACCTCCTCCTTATTCCTATCCAACCAATCCCTCAGTCTCGGCTCTTCCCACTCAGCCGACACAACCTTCCACTATCTCCACTCACCAAATGGAAACTCGTGCGAAGCATGGAATCTTCAAACTCAAAGTCCAATTTAACTTGTCTGCTCAAATCATTTCTCCAATTCCCAAGAACCCTATATTGGCCAAACAATACCCTAATTGGAACGCGACTATATCTGAGGAATTTAATGTTTTAACTAAATAGCACACAAGAGATCTAGTACCTAGACCTGAGGGGGTGAATGTGATTCGTTGTCTGTGGCTATTTCATCACAAATTCAGAGACAGTGGAGATCTTGAGAGATATAAGGCACGACTTGTGTCTAATGGCACAAATCAGCAGGAGGGCAATGATTGTGGTGAGACCTTCAGCCCAGTTGTCAAACCGACTACCATTCGCACAGTTTTGAGCATTGGCATGGACAAACACTGACCGATCCATCAGCTTGATGTGAAGAATGCATTTCTACATGGGGATCTGAGAGAAACAGTCTACATGCATCAGCCGCCTGGGTTCACCCATCCAGCAGTTTCTCACTATGTGTGTCGTCTCAGTAAGTCACTTTTTGGCCTGAAACAGGCCCCTCGTGCGTGGTATGATCGCTTTGCCAGATATATCTTGCATATTGGATTTGTATGCAGCAAGAGTGATATCTAGGTAGTAGCACTGCTTACTTATTACTTTACGTGGATGATATTGTTCTTACTGCCTCCTTCGATGGGTTGAAAAATGAGTTTATTGTCTTACTTAAGTCCGAATTTTCAATGACTGATTTGGGGAAGCTGAGTTATTTTTTGGAGATATCAGTGACCAGGTCTGCCAACCACATGTTTTTGTGTCAGCTTAAGTATGCAGAGGAGATCGTGTACATGGCTAAGATTGCGAATTGCAAAGTTTCACCTACTCCAGTTGATTCAAAATCTAAGCTCAGTATTACAGATTGTGCTCCAGTCTCCGATCCTACTCTGTATAGGAGCCTTGCAGGTGCACTTCAGTATCTCACATTTACAAGACCAGGCATTGATTATGCTGTTCAGCAGGTATGCCTATCTATGCATGCCTCCAGAGAGTCTCATTTCACTGCTCTTAAGTGTATCATCCGCTACATTAAGGGCACACTTGATTATGGTTTGCACATATACCCCTCTGCACCAAACATGTTACTTTCTTATACGGATGCAGATTGGGCAGAGTGTCCGGACGCGCGACGCTCCACCTCCGGATTTTGTGTGTTTTTAGGGGATAATCTGATTTCTTGGTATGTCGTTGACGGACTACCTATCTCGTTCGATCCAGAAATTTGAGTACAGAGGCGTTGCAAATGTGGTAGCTGAGATTTGTTGGTTCAGAAATTTACTGTTAGAACTTCAATGTCCTTTGCGTCAAGCTTCTATTGTGTACTGTGATAACGTCTCTGCCATCTATCTTTCTCATAATCCGGTTCAACATCAGCGAACCAAGCACATTGAGATAGACATACACTTCGTTCGTGAGAAAGTTGCACTAGGCCATTTCAGAGTGTTACATGTTCCATCATCCTATCAGTATGCAAATATATTTACCAAATGACTTTCCAGAAAGTTATTTCTTGACTTCAGATTCAGTATCAGCGTCCGACATTCTCCCGCTCCGACTGAAGGGGTGTGTAAACGTGTGTATAGTCCTAACAATATTTCTACCCATAATTAGAATATATTTTATATATTGTGTAAATATAATTATGGTAAGACTAGAAAATCCTCTTGTGATTAGGTTTATGATTTCTATTGTATAATGGATGAATATTGTACACTATATATACTTTGATATTAATGAGAGGACTCCCTAAGGAGAGATAAATATTATCTTACAATGACAACAAATTTAATATGTTGTTGCGAGTTCTTTTTGCATCAGGGGTTATTGCAACAGAATGCAATAATTTTTGTTGTTGTGAAAAATACTTTTGACCAGAACATTCAATATATGACGATAAAAATATTGTTGACAAATACTTTTTTTCTTGTAGTGTAGACTGGATGTAGTGTTACGGATTCATTCGAACTGATTATGCTTCTGATTGATCATAACATTCACTTAGATCTAACTCTCTAGTTATATATATATTCTTACGATTCTTTCCTAAATTGTGGATTTGCCTTTCTCATTATTATTGTCTTTGAAGCAACAACAACAATAACATATGTTGGGTCCCGGGGGTACAACTATGGAATAATAAAAAACAAACTGGAAATTAACTCAATTCGAATCTTTGGAGCGGTTTGCAAATGTCGTGAAAATGTAAATGTCGACATAGCGTCGATATTTCTTAAGCGATTGTTCGATTAAAAACAGAATAAGGAGTAAAATGCAGCGGAAATAATAAACACAAATATTTAATTTTCATAGGTTATATATTAATATAACACATGATGGTCAATGACCAAAATATTGTATATATATATACAATTGATATATTCCTTTCTTTACAAGATGATACAAAAAGAATAAAAAGGTTAAGTCACAGATGACTTATGCATGAAAAATCTATCTAAATAGAAGTGACAAACATCTCATTACAATCGCTCCATACAAAGCTAATCTAGAATTTAAAACAGCGACTGAAATGTCATGCAGAATGTCGTCACAAACTCAGGCAACATTTTGTGATCCAGATTTTTTAGAAGAAATCCCGAGAGCTCTCTTGGTATTTTTACATTTTGTTTCTGGATATCGAATCCTTGAAATGACCTCTATATTTATAGTAGAGAGTTCCCTTAAAAGACTCCTCGATCAGTTGTGTAGGTTGAGCAGAATGTGGAGCACGTGAGCAGTAGCTTGAGGCTGAAAAATCTCCAACAGCGTAGACTTTTTCTTCCACGTCTTGCTCCTCAAGTTATGCTCCACTTGGAATTGGTATTCATCGATCATAATCTGCTTTAAATACTCATTGCCAAGTCAATTTGCCATGTGTTAAATAAGGTCACAGTTTTCTAAAAAATAGTCCATGAAGATATGCAAAACTGTTACCAGAATGTCAGCCCAAATGTCCAGACAATTGTTTCGACATTTTCTGGAAAACGATATGTTAGGAAAAATATCATGATACAAATCCTAACATTAACATTCTCCCCCTTTTTGTCTTTCTTCACAAAACTTAACCAACTAAACATAAGTGACCTAACAATGACAAATTCACACAAATGTTCCCCCTCAACCTATATAAAACAAAGCATACACAATATATATATATATATATATATATATATATATATATATACCATTTATATAGGATTAGAAAAGAAGAAAGATGTTAGCACATATACATATATCATCCACTTATACAAATTTAGACACATATCATATTCTCAACACCAACTAGTAGCATCAGCTTCGTATCGACCAGTAGCATTAGCTTCAGTCCGTGAAAGAAAGGGCAAAACATCTGATTTTAACATTCTTTCCCTTTTTGCCTTTCTTCACAAAACAACCTTTTCAACAAACAGCAGTAGCTTCCAGCACATCAGCAGTAGCTCTTGCATAATTCTTTCTCTGCACATAACAATAGCATATAGCAGTAGCAGCTTCCAACATCTTTCTACTCCTGCATAACTCTTTCTCTGCAAAGAACATCAACATCTCGCCTTCTTTCTCTGCCCCCCCTGCATTAGCATTTCCTCTACAGCATCTAGCCTTGTTTCTCTACTCCCCATGCATTAACATTTCCTCTGCAGCAGCAACATTTTATTGACAGTAGCATATGCATTATCATTCTCTCAACAGTACAGTAGCATATGCATATCATTTTCTTCCATTTTTTATGAAAAAAGCTGCAGCATGAAATGGTCTCTGGCTTGAATCAGCGCATTCCTCACAATATCAACCTCAGAGATTTGTTGGTTGATCTTCGCAATTTTTAATCACAAGTTATTCAGTAGACAGTGGAGACTGTCTTGGACCAGTGTTATAAAAAATGTTGGTGACATTCCTGTCAACATCTGCATTATTTCCTTCCATTTTTCAGGGTAGTTAAACTTTGTATATCAGAGAAATAAGGGAGGATTGAGGTCGATTCTTTTTGTGCCAAGTTGGTAACTTGTACAGCAGGGTGGCAAACATGGCTGTTATTCAGAGGCTGGACATCTAGAGATCCACTTATGCATTATACCTAAGCGAGGTACTCAATTACTTCATCTCTATTGTACACTGCAGGATCTGTACCTCTTAACATTTTCCTCAGCATTTCATCTCTTACATTGGTTTAAAAACAGCAGGTGTGGAAAAAAAAATCTGTTATAGAGATATACATTCTAAAATTTCTTCGACAATGTATCATCTATAGCAGAACTCAAATTAGCATAAAAACCTGACTATTTTATCAACATACGATCCTTTCTCAGTAACAAATCCATACCTCAAGGTTTGAATCAGATTCAGTTTCGCTGGAAAATGTTGGAGTTTGTGTCTCTTCTGATATTGGCTGAAATGTTGTCTGAGATGTTGTGACATCAGTGGCAACATTCGGAAAAACACTCGATTTAGCATATCTGAAAATTTCCTTTGGGAAGAATTGTTTCAATAGAGTTTCACCAAGAATTTCCTCATTTTCTTGAGACACATTTTGCAGTACATAGACATTTGTTTCTTCTTCACTCTCTTTAGTTGAGAACACCAAGTTCGTGTCGTCATTGTCACTACTCGAGCAAGCAGATATAACAATATCACATCAGGACCTTGACCTGTTGTTGCTCGGCTTTGCACGAACTGTTCTTCTCAAACAATCTACTTGATCGACAAGTAGGGAAGGTGGAGGATCTTGGTCTCTTACCCAATATTGTAGCTTTAGACAAGTCCTTTGTGGATGGTGAAGAAGAAAACCAGTGGGGTTGCATGTTGTGGTTCAACATGCTCAGAAGGTTCAATGTTCATTGTAGGGCTAGTACTCATAGAAAAGTTAGTCGGTGGGTTGGTTGATATTGGTGTTGATATTGAAGAGGTTTCCATTGGTGAATAAGATGGAGAGGGTTTTGAGGAGATTGAGAATGGTGAAGATTCCATCGGGTAGGTAGGATTGTAACAGTTCCTATATGCCCGAGTTGTGATGTGATTTTTTTTTTTTTATTTTATGAAAAAACCCAGAAATGATAGAAAATAACAAAAAAAAATCTTTTTTTATATATATAGGGAAAATCAGAGAGTGATAAAAAATAACAAATGAGAGGAATATCTATATACATGACAAATCTTTCTAAGCAACAAAAATCCCTTAGTTTTAGGTGTTTCAATTTTACACAATACTATACACCTAAAATATTGAGATAGAAAGATAAACATCACGGTAGGAATTTCAATTAATCTTATGATTTTAAAGTTCAAAATTGCTATTGAAACAAAGCATACAAATAGGGAAAAATAATTGAATTCTCAAAAATCAGTTACAATCAGCATCCCAACAAATATCATTATCTGAAAATGTCAACAGTAATGTTGACAACATTTTGAACAACACAAGTATCATGATCTTCAAGAACTTTTTCATTTCGGCAACAAATCAAGACACGTTTCATATATGATTTTATGAGTTTAACCTCCAGACCAATGTAACATTTTTCAATTGAGTACTAGATCTAATCATAAAACACATACAAAATTCATTTTCGTGTAAAAACAAGAATACTTATTAAGCATCCTCATAATTTCTTTAGTTTAAGCACTTTGATACTCCTATAGTATAGGAACGATATCAATTTCAAGGGTTTTGCCGTATTGCACAGTTGCCAAGAATTAGAAAGGCTTTGCCATATTTTGATACTCCATTTTTATGATATATAATATCATCGCAGAGAATGATATCACATTAAAATCATGTTCTTATTTGGAAATCATATCTGGTTGAACAAAAATCAGCCAATGCACAGTACTAAAAATCAGATTCTGATATTACAAGGGTAAATGTCACCCGAAATATTAGAGACATTTCAGCCAACATTCGCCCAACATTGCCTGTTTCAGAGACCAAAAAAGCTTTTCAAGCTGGAAAATCTCTGATGATCTAAAACTTTTGTAAAAATATCAGTTAGTTGATGAAGAATATCAACATATTCAATTTAAACTAGCTGTTTTTCAATAAAATCTTCTTAAACAAAGTAATGTCAAAAATCAATATTACCGTAAACAAAACATGTTGCTAGTAAAACCATAGTCGTATAACTTGTGTCCTAGCCATATGAATTGAGAGCAACAACTTCCAACTGCTACATATTTAAATTCAGCAGTTGAAAGTGAGACACAGTTTTATTTACGACTATACAAAAAATAAGATTATTGCCAAGATAAAAATATCTTCCAATTGTACTCTTTCTATCATCCACATCACCAGCCCAATCCGAGTCACTATGTCCTATTAAATTAAGATTAGTGTCTTTGGAATACCAATTTCCAACTCACATGTGTCGACAACATATCTAATGACACGTTTTACGATATTTAAGTGAGAGACTTTGGATAGGCTTGGAATAATGCACAAACATAAACACTAAACATAGGTTCTAAAGCACATATAAAATAAGGAAGACAAATCTCTTGGTATATGGTAGACATACACACATACCTTAACATATCTTTGTAATTGAGTGGTTCTTTGCTTCTTGTTCTACTTCCTTCAAACACTCCCCCTATCACTTGGCATGTTGGATGATTCTTCTTAATCCTTGATGAGGGGTCCCTTTTGATCTAGTAATTCAGCATTTGACTCCTCACTCACACCTTTTGTGGTCTCTGATTCTGCTTCAGATGTTGTTTCGGATGTCGTGACATTTGGAGCAACATCTAGAGTTTTAGCATATTGCGCATTTCCACCTATATTATCGACTTCAGCAGTCTTCTTCTATACATTTTTTGTTCTTAGATTGTACGCTCAGTAAGAATGACTATTTTGGAAATAGCCAACAAACATCCCTTTGTCACTCTTAGAGTAAAACTTAGCCAGATAATCTCCATCATTTAAAAGAAACAAATACACCCAAAAATATGAAAGTAACACATAAGGTGTCATCTTTGTTACAGGTCTAAAACAGACTCTATTAGTGATGTGACAAGCAGTAAAAAACATTTTGACAATTTTTAGAACTAAACATAACTCTAACCATTCATCGTCATGTTCTATTCTTCCATTGTGTTACCCATTCCGTTAAGGAGTTTTTGGGAGCAGAAAAAACTCATGAAAAATTCCTCTTTTCTCACAAAATTTTGTGAAGGAGATGTTTTCAAATTCTTTTCCATGGTCGGATATAATAAAAAAAATAGGAGAATAAAATATGTTCCTAATTCTAGAATGCACAATTTTAAAAATGTCAAAGGTTTGTGATTTTTCTTTCAACAAATATGTCCATGAATATCTAGAAAAATTATCTACTATCACATAGGAATACCTCATGACTCCTAAACTGTCAACCTCAATTGGACTTATAAGATCCATGTGCAATAATAAAAAACAGTGAGACATACCTGAATGTTGTCGTCATTCTGGACAACATTATGGGAAACATGGGGTTTGCATACCTTGGAGACAATCTGTACAGATTATTTTACCTTTATGGCTGAAGTTGGGTAAGTCTCTAACCGCTTCATATGAGATCAATTCTTTCAGATTGCGGTAGTTGACATGCCCCAACTTTTGATGTCATAGTGTTGTGTCGTCCATCTTGACATTATTGCTTGTCTCTTGTCTTGCAATAAGATAGCAATTATCACCTGTTCTAGTACCTCATTCGACACACTCATTAGCTTCATTCGTAACTTTTCAAGCATTCTTATTAAATCTCACCTCCAGATTGTCATTACACAATTGACTCATCAATTTAGCCATTAAACCTTCAATCGTGTAAGACATTTCTTAAAGTTTGGACATCCAGGAACATCCAAGATTTCTTTTCCAGTTCTTTTATTCCCACCTCCATAAGTTACATTAACTCCATTGAATAATTCACAGTTCTTTAGAAACTCCTTTGTACCTGTCATGTGGTGAGAACATTCACTATCAATGTACCAAAAACCTGCAATGTTAGTTCTTAAAGCATTTATCACAACATTACAAGTTTCAACATGTTTGGGATCTCAAACTCTTTTTAAAATATTTTTACATTTTAGCTCATAAATGTTGATTTGAATGTTGTCAGAAATGTTGGACAACATTTTAGGCAACATTTCGCTCACAGAATTCTGAAGTTTGAAAACAGTACGGTTTAAAAAACCCAGGGGAGTTACAATGACGGCACACAAACTTCATATCCTTTTCCTAAAGCTGGGTATCTCTTTCAATTTAGAAGTCCGTGAGTAGAGCTTACGGAAGGTTTCTTTTGGCTAAATCCAATTTTACACGAATCTTACCGAATGCAGTTTGGTAAGTGCAACCTCTAGTAGGATTATTGTGCTTTTTAGATCTACATTCTCACGAGTTAAAGATTTTACCTCTGTCTCAAGTTGCTTGTATTCTATGATTAAGGCTTTACAAATGTTTTATAATTCATTAATCATGTCATCTTTGCATTAAACTTGATTCATACTCTCAGCCTCATCATTAGAAGTAAAATCAGTAAACAATTAACATCAATATAGTTAAAGAATATGTGCTTTTTTCAGATGTTGCTGGAGATGCAGATGTTGCCTGAAATGTCGTGACACCTGATGCAACATTTTCATTATCAGACATGGACTGTTCGTAAACAGTGGTCAGCAGTGCTTGTGATTTGATTTCTTGATCTTCTTCCTCTTCTTAGTGGACATCCCTTTTTAGCACTTGGAAGGAACTTGGTGGAATTTTGATTGAAGCCTTGGTTTTGGTGCCTTTTAGATTTAGATTGATTTCTCTCATTGTTGAACTTTCTCACATTCAAATTGTATTTTCGAGTGAGTAAGGCAACATTAGCACCTTCACCAGCTCTTCAAGATTCTCATCCCCTTCATTGATATGATTCTCTGAGGATTGAACATGAAGTGTCATATTCTTGCTATAATATAGTTCCCTTTAATTCTTAATGTTCATCTCATAGATTTTGAGAGTGTTCATCAAGGTATGATGGTTCATAGTAGCAAGATGTGAGCTTCTTTAATGACATAAATATTTAAATTGAACTTTTCAGGAAGATAACAGAGAGCCTTTCAAAATAGGATTTAATATCATCCGCTTCTTTCATCATTAAAAATTCATATTTTCTCATGAGCATGCATAGCTTAATTCGATGAACACTTGATCTACATTCACAATGAATTTGTAAAGTATCTCATGCATCCTTAGCCGTTGGGCAGTTTTGAATAAGTTTGAACATGTAAAGATCAATCCATCCAAATATTACATTTAAGGCTTTTTCGTTAAGCTAACATTATTGGTTTCTTCTGTCGTCCATTTGGATTCAGGTTTAACAAGAATGCCACCTTCCTCATCCGGCGTCAACATTTGAACAACATACACATTGGTTATAGATCTTCCATGCTCTAACATCAATTGATTTGATGTGAGAACGTATGTGAATCCTCAATAGATATAGATTGAACCATTTAAAATGAGAAGTCTACCAATATTTGAATTAGTCGGATCCATAGTTAAATAAAATGACCAATCACTTATTGTGTTAAGTGTCGGCTCTGATACCACTTGTTGGGTCCCGGGGGTACAACTATGGAATAATAAAAAACAAACTGAAAATTAACTCAATTCGAATGCTGGAACAGTTTGCAAATATCGGCAAACATGTAAATCGACATAAGCGACATTTAGTTAAAAGCGTTGATTAAAAATAGAATAAAACCTTTGAAGATTAAAATACAACGAAAATAATAAAGACACAAATGTTTAATTTTCATAGGTTATATATTAATATAACTCATGATGGTCAATGACCAAAATATTATTTATATATATATATATATATATACAATTGATATATTCCTTTCTTTACAAGATTTACAAGATGATATAAAGGGGGTGTATTTCAATTTTTTAATTTCAAAGGGGGGTGTATATCAAATTGTTGGAGGTTGCAATAAAGTTGTGTGATCCTACTCGGCACCGCCTTCTTGTTGTAACTCTGTCCATTAAGTAATTCATTCTTTGAATAAGCTATCTCCCATTTTTACTCTTTTTTTATTTTATTTTTTTTTTATTTTATTTTTTTTATTTTATACTGTTCATCTCTTTTATCAACCCTATTATACTGTTCATCTCTTCCGTTCAACCTTAGTTCCTAACAACAGTCGTCTTTAGCCTCACCCTATTTTCTGGCCCATACCGTCCTACTGCGGACATTCAATGGCCTTGAGTTAACCAGATTAACGAGGAATTTCTGAGCTAATCCATTGAGGTTATTAGAAAGTTTAACGGATAACCATATACTGAGTTTAAAGAGTTGATGATAAGATTTAAACAAGATATAAAAACTTTAAACATATAAAACGTAAATATATTTCAAACATAACTTCAAACATAATTTACATAATCATAAGGGGAGATAACTACTGAAAGAAGACTTACATAATTTAAGAAACAAGAAGGTTTCCCTTTCGGGGAACCCCGGGGGTTACTAGCAAGCTGACTGAAAAATAAAGTAAACTATTGCTTGGATCTTAGATGGATTTTATACAAGAGAGGTGTGGGGAGGAAGTAGAGGAAACATGGTTGGTGTTTTTTTTCTCTTATTTTTGTTGTGTTTTTTCGTTCTGTCTTTCTTCGTCTTCATAAGTCTTCTTTTATAGAGTCTGGCGGACTTCAAAGACGGACTTCAAAATGTCAAAGAATCTTTTCTTTTCAGCCGGGTGCGCTGTGGGCCCCATCGTCACGTGAAACTTTTGAAAGAAGCTTTTCCCATTCTGTCGTTTATCGTTGCTGTCCCTTTACTGTTGTTGCATTATTGTCCTTTCTTTTGTATTATTGTCCTTTCTTGTCTGCCATTATTTTCTTATCGTCCTTGCCATCCTTGCTGTCTGATCTTATTAACTTTATCATTATTTTTCTCTAGTATCTTCTTTATTACGTGTCTAAATTGTGGAGGGCTATTGAGTCAAAACTCATTCCTGAATCATATCCGTCGTCTGGATCCTGTGCTTCCTGAAAACTGTCATCGGAGATATCTTCCATGTTATCTTCTTCAGGATTATGACCCGAACTTTGAGCTGAATTATGATCTTGACTCTGGACTGGTGAATTCTGAGGGGACATATGCTTATCTTGTGTTGAGTCTTCTTTCTGATTTTCTTGATCTTTTTTAGCTTGTAAAAGTTTTTCTAAAGTCTCTTTAATTAGTTGTTCCATCTCATTTTTAGCGGTAGTTCTGGTTTTTGATGAGGAACCTTGTGTGAACGTCCTTGGTAGTCTTCGTCTAGGTTGGAGAGGAATTTCTTCCTCGTCTTCACTTTTTGGCAAAGTGTGACCCATGTGGGTTTGATAAGTCTTCTGCCTCTGTTTGAGCCAGGACTAGTTGTATCTTGATCCGATACAATGGATTTATTTACGTTCAGAGGGGAACGCACACCCTTCTCATCCATTTTTTGGGGAGATGGAGAACTCTGTTTCTGTCTTTCTAGTATTTCTTGCTTTAGTATGTGTATCTGTTCTGTGAGGTGGGTATTTTGTTTACTGAGTAGTTCTTTTGTATGGTTAAGGCGTGACGTATGCATCATAGTAGTACAATGGTCACAAAAGATTACTTTATCGGTGTCTTTCTGGATGTTGTACTGAGGGGTTTTTTCTGGGTTTTGTCTGAGTGAAGGTGAGATATAATAATTTGGCCCCAGTATTCCTCTAGTGTAATCCAAGGCTTCTGTGAAATCATTAAAACCTTTAAACAGAGGTTTTTTAATGTCTTTTATTGAGTCTAAAACTTCGATCCAGGTTTGGAAAATACCATTAGTCTTTCCATGTATGACTACATAAAATTTAAAACGTTTGTCTTGATTCTTTTCTGTAAAATACTGACATAAAGAATTTAAAGATGCCACCAGATGACTAGTGTCTCTTTTATTGTGAGAAATCCATAAATTGTCTATTAGACACTTTTGTTGTTTGTCTACTAAATATTCTGGTAAAACTTTAAACGTTAAGTTTGATGCTGGAAAAGAAACTAAATTATTTTTTCCAAAATAAAGTCTTTCTAGAGCGGGAGCCTCCATCTCTGAGAGTGGTTTGAATTGGAGATTACCCAATACCTTTTGTCTATAAGTGTCTTGGGATGTGGCTGCGCCTTTTCCCTTGTCTTTCGCCTGATTCATGCTGTATCATAAAAAGATTAGTTAGGCTTGATATCTAACCTGCTGAGCTGATCGGCTAAATTATTGTCCTTTCCCTTTATGTGTTCGAACACCAAATTGTATATTGATATAGTGTCTAGAAAATTAAGCCATCTTCTCCTGCTGCTATTTTTATCATTTATTTTTTGATGAAATTTTACAATGGCTTCACAGTCTGTTCTTACTAATATTTCTGGTTTATTCAGAATGTAAAGTCTAAAACTGTTTAACCCGTAAACTACTGCTAATATTTCTGCGTCTATGCTACTCATGTTCCCCTTTTCTTTATACTTACCACTTTGGTAGGCACAAATTTTTTCTTCATTTTTACTACTGTATTTGCTAGGTCTTGCTTTTAGGACGGCTCCCCATCCTTCGAAGCTTCCGTCAGTTTCTATAACTAGGAAGTCTGTTTCTAAAGGCATATTTAGGTCTGGAATATGTTTTACTTTTTCTTTAATTTTTTGTACTAGTTTGATGTCTTCTATATTAAAAAGTCTTTGTCCTGTTGAACCTGTTTTAGCGTAAAGAGGTCCGGCCATTTTTCCTAAGTCTTTAATAAAGACTCTGGCATAATTAATTATTCCTAGGAATTTCTGGAGGTCTTTTAGTTTGTCTAATTTATCAGGCATTTCTAATACCTTTTTGGCTATGTGGGGTTGTAGTTTTATTTTTCCATCTCCTAATATTACTCCTAAGAAATTTATGTAATGCTTACATAATTCCATTTTCTTTTTACTTATTATTATTCCGTTGTCTACAAATAGTCTAAAAGTTGTTTGTAGATGTCCTAAGTGTTCGTTCATGTTATGGCTGAAAACTAGGATATCATCAACATAAACTAGTATAAATCTTTTGTATTCTCCGAAAATATTATCCATTTTCCTTTGGAATATCGGAGGAGCTGTTTTTAATCCGAATGGCATGACCAGCCATTCAAAATGTCCTTCTGGACAAGTAAAGGTTGTCCAGTCTATGCTATCTTGATGCATTTTTACCTGCCAGTATCCTGACTTGCAATCGAACTTACTAAAAACTTGCTTTCCTTGTATTCTATTAATTAATTCTGTTTTATCAGGTAGTTTATATCCGTCATTTCTAGTATTGTCGTTGAGTCTTTTATAGTTTATTACCATTCTTGCCTTTCCTCTTATTACTTCTGCATGATTTCTTACCATGAAAGCTGCAGATCTGTGTTTTGAAATTGACCTTCTTATTACACCCAAATCAAGTAATTCTTTTATTTGGATTTTGAAGTCTTCCAGGTCTTGGTTAGTAGCTTCTATTGATGCGGTTTTTATAGTGTATTCTGGATTTATAATATCTAGTTTACAAGTAACCTTATTATTATTCCAATGTTTTAGAGGCTTTTCTCCAATGATTTCTAATTCATCTAGAATCTTTATTATTTTATCTAAATCTTCTTTATTTTTTATTATTCCTATTTTATCTATACCTGTTTTGAAATTATAAAGATCTGTTTCAATATCTATGAGGGTATAGTTTTTGTCTAGTATACTATCTTCTTCTAAATCTTCTTCCCAGATTAGGTTTTTATCTTCTTTATTATTGCATGATGTTCCTTTATTCTTACAATCCTGACAACACTCGTCTTTTTCTTTGTCATCTTTCTTTTGTAGGTCTAAAGGAGAGATTTGGGTAATTTTTGTTGGTATCTTACTAGTTTGTACCGGGGAATATGTACTGTTTTTTAAGAAGATTACACCATCCCTTGTAATAGTCTGACTTAGTTGTTATTCAAAGCATAAAGTCTAGTCCTAAGATAAAGTCTGTATTTATATTCAGATCTCTTACCCAAATTTTGCTCATTTTGTAACTTGGGTTGTAGAATTTTGAGCATGTATTAATGAAACTAATGGATGCATTTTGAATATAATGATGATAAGTATTATGGGTTCCATCCATTTGCATGGCTGTAGCTGGCTTGTCTAATTCTTTGAGTAAATGTAGTGGAATTACCTTTTTATTTAGTATACTCTTACTACATCCTGAATCAACTAAGGCTAGGACTTTTATCTCGTAGTCTGCTATCCTAACTTTCGTTAGTAATTTTAAAGTACTTAATTTTATATCTTCATTACAGACCAAGGTGCCATAGTCTTCCATATTCATTAGCTCTGAGTCTAATTCCGCCTGCGTAATATCTTCTCTAGTTTCTACTTCTTTTCCTTTTTCTATTTTTAGAAGTCTTGTTTCTAAGTCGTTCATTCTAGTCTCTAGAGTTATTATTCTCATACTTGTGGTTTGATCTTCTGTTCTATTACTTACTTCTTTTTGATTAACCGTTATTTTAAACTCTTTTTGTATACACTCTATACATCCTTCTATAAAACAATGTTTACATTTGGCTCTTTTACTTCTACTGGGAAACCATTTGCATGAGAAGCATGCATTACTGTCTAATCCTTTATATTTTTCAAAATTATGATTACAGCTGGTTATGACGCTATTCATAAGGTTCAAATTTATATCTAGGTCTAATTTCTCTAGTCCTATTTCATTAATTAGTTCATCAGCCTCTGAGTCTGAAGACTCTATTTTATTTGTATTATTAATATCAATACTTACTACAGAGTATATACTTTCAGTATCTGACATATATTCATCTACGTTTATAAGGGTTTCTTGAAAGTCTTCTATTAATTGAGAATTTCTTGTTTTATTATTTATTCTTTTAGGGCAAGTATTTGCTAGATGTTCTATACTTCCACAAGTAAAACATTCTAATTTGTTTTTATAGTTTCTATCTGTTCTATATTTTCGTATATGTCTGTTTTTATCTAAATAGGGCTTTTTAGCAGCCGATTTCCTGAGAAAATATCTCTTTCTTTCATATGAGTTATTATTTTTATAACCCTTTTTATACTTTTTTCTTTTATAAGGTTCTTTATCGTAACTCTGTGTGGTATATACTACACTTTTACAGAAATTCATTTCATTTAATTTTAATTGTTTTTGTATTTGTAGGTTTGTACATTTTTCTTGTAATATATCCATTACATGTTGAATTCTATGTCCTATTGACCATTTTAACTGAGTATTTTGGATCACTCCGTCTCTTTTATCCCATCTTTCTTCTATTTCTCTTCCTAGAGCCCCTGGTAGTTTGTTAAAAAGTTTTTTACCTAGCTCTTGGTCAAACGCGTTTCCGCTTATTGTGCAATAGTAAAAATAGTCATTTAAGAACTTTTTAATATAAAACCAGTTTCCTATGCTTAACTGTTCTAGTTTAATTAAGGCATTCTTTTGTAAGATTACTAAGCCACTGTTAGGGTCTTCTCCTGTAATTAACGTATGTATTTTATTTGTGAAATTGTATGGGTTTGATCCCATGGAAACCAAATACTGGAATTCGTTTGGGAAATCAGTCTTGTATGCCTCCCATAAGGCTTTAGTAGATTCTCCTAAGAACGTTTCTAAGTATTTATACATAGTTTCTGGATCTGTTTCTACATAATTTTGTATATAATCTGCCACTACTATTCTTTTCCATAAATCTATTACTGAGTTCCATCTTTGTGGATCGTGAGCTGCTATGTTTAGGATTTTTCCTCTATTACCTCCTTCTTGAAGGGCAATAGGTTCTTCAATTGGCATTCTCATTCCTGATGGTTTTACATTTTCTACTGGTTCTCCAGTTGTTCTATATACTCTTCTTCTAGGTACATTTCCTGTACTTGTATCTACTGTAAATTGTTCTCCTGTGGTTCTTTGAAAAGGGCTAGAGCTAGATGCACTAGTCTCCATTAATTCCTTTTGACTTACTAGTGAATTTATTTCTGATTCTTCATCATTAAAAATGTCTTCCCAAATTGCGTCGAATTTATCTGATTTTTCTGTACACACTTGTTCTTCCCTATATCCTAAATTCTCAGTTCTTAATTCGCAAACTTTGAAATAAATTCCTTATATACAATTGATATATTCCTTTCTTTACAAGATTTACAAGATGATACAAAAGGAATAAAAATGTTAAGTCGCAGATGACTTATGCCTGAAAAATCTATCTGAATATAAGTGACAAACATCTCATTACAATCGCTCCATACAAAGCTAATCTAGAATCTGAAACAACGACTGAAATGTCATGCAGAATGTCGTCACAAACTCAGGCAACATTTTTGTGATCCATATTTCTGAGAAGAAATCCCGAGAGCTCTCTTGGTATTTTTACATTTTGTTTCTGGATATCGAATCCTTGAAGTGACCTCTCTATTTATAGTAGAGAGTTCCCTTAAAAGACTTCTCGATCAGTTGTGTAGGTTGAGCAGAATGTGGAGCACGTGAGCAGTAGCTTGAGGCTGAAAAATCTCCAACAGCGTGGACTTTTTCTTCCACGTCTTGCTCCTCAAGTTATGCTCCACTTGTACTTGGTCTTCATCGATCATAATCTGCTTTAAATACTCCTTGCCAAGTCAATTTGTCATGTGTTAAATAAAGTCACAGTTTCCTGAAAAACAGTCCATGAAGATAGACAAAATTGTTTCCAGAATGTAAGCCCAAATATCAAGATATTTGTTCCGACATTTTCTGAAAAACGATATGTTAGGAAAAATGTCATGATATCAATCCTAACATTAACAACATATTTAATATAATTTAACACGATATGATCTGAAAAAAGTAGAGTGTATGTAGGCCTTATCTTTACTAGAGACTATTTTTGAAACTCCCTTGTAGTTGAAGCAAGGGACGAAAAGAATCTATAGTTGTGATGCAAAAAGAGAAGGAAAAAGTCGAGGGTTGTAGGATAATGTTATCTTCTGTATCCCTTTACGTGAGAGTCTAATTTTATCAATAAGTAAATTGTATAAATGTTTTATAAAATTGAAGGCGGTGAAATTGAGATAGAGATTTAAATTTAAGATCTAAGCAAAGATGCTATCATATTGAATTGTGTGATGATATTACCTATTTGAGCTATTAGAAAGATTACACTACGAGAGAATCATTCAATTTTCCCTACATATCACAAAAAGTTACTAACCAAAAGATCATTTAACTTTGCTAAGTATAGTAGAAATTATTTCATTTATTTCCACCTAGCGACCTCTTGATACATAGAAATAGTATTGATTTTTTTTTGTGGCAAAAAATAATTTAGCAACTTTTTAAAAAAAGGCAGTTCGGTGCAGTAAGCTCCTGCTATACACGGAGTCCGTAAAAAAGTTAGACCACAAGAATTTATTATACGCAGCCTTACATTTCTGCGAAAAAATAATTTAGCAACTTTAATATAATAAAATAAACGTTGTATGATCATTCATGGAATTATCCTAGAAACTATAACGAAATGACAAAAACATCCAAACCGGGAGAAAACAAAGACCGAGATTTTGAATTACTGGAAACTGGAAAGCCGAAGGCTCAAGAAAATTTTCCAAAATTAAAAAGGAAAAGCTGTCCAGATCATACAAAAAGATGAATAAATACCAAATGAAAATATATAGAAAATTAATGCAAGTACGATACGAATATTTTGCTAAGGGATTCCCAAATCTTTTCCATCCGATATCTTATCTTAAAACTAAAGGTGGCTAACGGATCGATAAGGACCGGACCGATAGCCCGTTATCAGGTTGAATCGGTTCCGGATCGGTTACCGATCCGGTTCACTGTCTTATCGGGCCAATCAGATCGGTTCACTACCGGATTTCCGGTAGGCCCGTGCGGTTCCGGGTTGAACCGGACCTACCGGACCGGATGTTTTTTTTTTAATTTTGAAAATTTAACTTAATTCAAATTAAATATATAATAATATAATATAGTTTTATGTTTTATATTTTATATTTTATATTTTAAAATGTAAAGTTAACTTTCTATTTTATATTTTATAGTTTACGAATTTATATTTTATAGTTTATATTGTAGTTACACTGTTAATCTTTTATTAATTTATTAAATTAGTAGACATAAGTTAACAAGTAACAACTAACAAAGATAATAAAATAAAAACTAATGATAAGATGTAAACTTTCGAACTTTCATTATTCATAATGTTAATAAGAGTACATAATGAAGTAATATTTTTTTTTTACATATTATGCATCCTTTTACATAGTTCTTCGTAATTTATAGGTTGATTGAATTGGTGATGCTCCATAGTCCATCGCTCTAAATTTGGAGTATTAATTACAGTCCCGCTTTCGTTGTTCCGCCGCAACTTGTGCTGTTGTAAAAGTGTGTCATATATCTAGAATCTAGATTCATTATCATCGTCTTCATAGAAGACTGCAGATGTAGACACAAAACAGAATCAGAACTAGAAGTCTAGAACAAAGATTATTAGCAGAGTTGTTCAATTATCAAAAAAACAAATAATGTAACTGCATCTTTATATTTTATACTTAATTTGTTGTTGATCAGTGTGTCGGATAACTCTCTGTACATGCCTAACTAAAGTATCCGTTCCCCCGTCATTACCATGTTTATAAGTTTGCCCACAAATATTACATCTAAATCTATCAGTGTCCCCAATTCTATCATAAAAGTTCCACACTTTACTCCTTATTCTCTAAGGTCTACGACTACGACTAGTAGTACTAACATTGATAAAAGGCACACTAATAGGTGTATGAGTTTCAGTTTCAACAATATTATCTATATGAGCATTATCATAATAATTATCTTCTATTTCAAAATCTTCTTGCATTTGATTATAATCTATATTTTGATTAGATGATGAAGAACCTTTAGATTTTGTACCACTTGAAATAGTTTTACCTTTATCCATTATAAAATATTTAATTTTAATTTTAATTTAAATAATCAACAAATAAATATGACAATTTAATAAAATAATTAGAGAATGAAACGAGTGTACCAAATTTCGGGACTCAGAACTCAATTGAAAGTTTGAAACTCGAAGCTCGAAGTCTTGCGTCTTGCTACTTTGAAAATTAATAATGATAATAATAATAACTTGAGAATTGATAATAGAGAGAATTAAGAGAGTATGAGAATTGTAGAAATAATTGTGTGATAAAAATGAGAAGAATATAGAGTATTTATAGATTTTTAAAGGATAAAAATGTAATTATTAAAGAATAATAAACAAAAATAAAGGCCAAACGGCCAAAAGACCGTTGGCAACAACCCCCCAGCCCCCCTCCCCAACGGTAATATTACCGTTGGGCAACAACCCATTCTCTTTTTTTTTTTTTTTTAATTTTTTAACTTTACCGGTCCGGACCGTATCGGTTAACCGGTATGGTCACCGGTTCAATCGGTCCGGGTCCTTATTGGATTTATCTACAACCCGTGCGGGTTGGGATTGAGGCCAAACCAACCCCCAACCCGATAAGGCTTACCGGTCCTGGCCGGACCGAATTTTGTATCGGGTCGACCGGTCCGGTTTCGGGTCAACACGAACCGTTATCCAGGTTTACTTAAAACTACGAGAACCAAGGCATTATATATGACACTTAAGTGCATGCTATGTTTTATATAAAATTGACTTTGAAATACTGCCTTTTTAATAAACTACTATTGAGGTTCCTGTAATCTATGTTTAATTTTTCATGCCCCTCAATTAAGTATGTGTTTCTACTTCTGGTGTAATATTTCCTTTTGTTCCACATTGAAAGTATGTAGGTCGAATAATAACTCGTTGGCAGGTTCGACGTGATTTCTTAATTAGGAAAGATCAAATGAATTTTGCTTTTGGACATTTGTTGTTTACCTGAAGACATGCTAAAAAGAATAAAAATTAGTGACGGACAAATTCTGCAGTTAAATAATAAAATTTATCGCTAATTTTATTTAGTACTTACCAAAACATTATGTTAACTACAAATGATTTAATGATAGATTTGAACTAAACAAGTTCCATGATCGACCATGGAAGAATTTGTAAGAAGAAGAGAAAAGAAAGCAGTTATGAAAATATGAAATGTAGAAAAGAATGAAGGAAGAGAGAAAAATGTGTATTCAATCATTGAATATGTTAATTTTTATAATGTGATATGTGGTGTATTTATAACCCACTGATCTCGATTAATTAACTTCATAACCATCCGAGTCTAGCTAACTAATCAGCCTAACTAACTTTATAAAAGTTGTTAACTAACTAAATGCTACTGATATACACTATGAATATACATGATATCTAATATAGATGTGTATACAAATTGTATGCCTTCATTTACATTGCTCAACACTCCCCCTCAGGTTAGATGTGGTGAAGATATTCAGTACACCTAACTTGAAATTCAAGTACTGATGTTGCACTCTGGTCAGACCTTGTGTCAATAAGTCAGCCTGATCATTTGTTGATATATACTGATGCTGCATCTTTCCTTGTTGTATTTTCCCCCTAATGAAATGGCAGTTTATTTTAATGTGTCTTGTTCTTTCATGAAACACTAGATTAGTTGTTATCTGAATAGTAGACTTGCTGTCACTTAGAATGTTAATAGGCAATGCAATTTGCACTTCAATTTCACATAACAGTCCAAGTAGCCAAGTAAGTTCTGAAATTGTTAAGGCCATACTTTTATATTCAGCATCAGCTGAACTCCTGAATATTGTTGTTTGTTTCTTGGATTTTCAAGACACTAGAGAGTCTCCTATCTTGATTAGGAAACCAGATAATGCCCTCCTAGTATAAGCATAAGAGGCCCAGTCTGCATCACAAAATGCTGTGATAATTTTGATTGGCTTGCTGGATATTAATATACCTTGATCAGGCTGAGCTTTGATGTATCTCACAATCCTCAATGTTGCTTCCACATGAGATTTTTAGGCTGCTACAACTATTGACTTAGTGTTTGTACACTAAATACTATAACTGACCTGGAATGTGACAGACAAAGAAGACGAAAGCTGGCACCAACTTTTGACAAATCTGCAATAAGACAATCAACTTTAGAAATATCTGAAATTATGACGGACAAATTACTGTACACTTTTAGATTTTTGGAAAAAGTAGTACTTTCTTTAGATTTGTTGTAACATAGTAATGGTGTAATCGGCCGATGTTATCTATTAAATTATCACAAATTATTTAGAAACACATCATTTGTTCACTAATTTCCTACATGATAGTTGATGTAAAAAAAGAAACAATTGATAATTAAAGTGTGTTTTGCTAATTAGTTGATGATAATTTAGGTAGAAAACTGTTATATCTGATAGTTCAGTTACGAAACTTAAAAAATGATACTTAAAGTGTATTTTAAATCCTTATCTCGCATTTTTAATGCTTCTGTAGGAAGCTCGAAAGCACCAATACTACGGAAAATAATGCTCTCAAATGTGCAATTGATCACATTCTCGAGGTTCAACAGAAGGGAGAGATCAATGAGGATAATGTCCTTTACAATGTCGAGAACATTAATATTGTTGTATTTTCTAAAAGTTCCTTGTTTTGTTTTTCTGCATTAAAATGATCTGTTCTATTTCAGTTACAATTACATGGCCTCATCCCTCCATGCAACACTATTTTTGCCATAAAATTATAAAGTAAACAACTGTATCTCTAGCAGCCGCAATGTATGAGTTTCATTCCTCCTTTGTGTGGATGAGCATGGGCACCAAACACCGCGCTTAATCTAGTGGGTGTTGGTCGCGTGATTTACCTTTGGCTACATTGGGCGGGGTGGAGAGGCCCTCCTTTTGCCCCCAAATATATATTAACAGTTTCAAATCTAATCACATGCACATTTGCTATTTCGGTGGAAACCCGTGACTCATGATCAAACGAACCCTATGTATATAAACGAAAAATAGCCGTAGATAAAATTACACATATTACTTCTGTCCCAAAAAGATTGTCATCATTAAGATTATGACGGTCAAATTAACTAATGTTCGATGTGAATTCGGACATAAAATCTTTAACTTTTTTGAAATAAAATTTACATATTTAGAAACTAAATTATAAGTCAAAAAAATTCAAAATATTTTAAAAAATTATACTCAAAGAAGATTCACTCTGTAGATAAATTTACACACATTTTACAATTCACAATCACAACTCACCCAGTAATATCTAAATTCTGTATATCAAAAGAAAACAAATGAAAGGTAAGCAAACAGAGCCATAGCTATAGAGGACATGCACAAGGGGGTGGATGATGATGAGCTGTTGTTGGCACGAGCAGCAGGACCAGCACGAGTCCCACGACTCACGCCTCCTCTAGCAACGGTAGGTGTTAGGAGGACACACATGATGATAGAAAGCACAAGCACAATCTTCATAACATTCTTCATCTTATACGAACAATCTTTGTTTCTCTTGTAAGTGTCTCTTTCTTTTAGGTGTATATGTAGAGAAAATTAGTTTGGATATGGAGAAACAGCAAGCTTAGCTTGTCTATTTATACCGGAATGCACCGGTCATTTTCTCATTAAATAAAGGGGCAATTTGGTTACAGAGGACTAGCAACTTTCTTTGAACGGTGTGAAAAATTCAACTAATGTCCAACTACGTACAAAAGTCAACAGGAAATTGGAACATAGTTTGCTTCCTTTTATTTTTTGACGAAAGAATCATGGCCATTCTTTCTTTGAGTCTGGGATAAATCTCGGATTAATATGATAGCGCAAGAATCACGTTAGTCAATTAATCATATTCGATGCTCGTATGTATTTCACCAAGAAAGTTTACGCAGGAGGATCGAATCGTGGCGCGGTCGCAAGCCATGTGTTAGACTAATATTTAATACTTAATTGATCGTTCATCAGTTTTGAGATCCCTCATTTTTTCTGTTATTACATGTGTTACAAGAAGGGGCGAGTTTATATACTATAAATTTTGGGCATGTGAACAGTGAACTAGGAGCTTTCTTTGACACGGTCTGAAAAACTCAACGAATGTCCAACTTGACAAGCACGTTGAAAAGTCAACAGGAACTTGGGAAGTACTCTGTCTAAAAAACATTTACCCAATTTCTTTATTAGTGATGGACACATTTGTATATTTAGAAATGATTTAATTTTATGAGATTATTTTCAGCTATATCAATATCTAAGATTTATTTTGGATCATAAATTTCAATTTTTTCTCTTAAATTCCGTGTCAAATAAAATTAGCTAGGTCAATATTTTAGGACGGAGGGAGTACATGTTTTATTAGATTTCAACATGTAAAAAGAAAATGAAGACGCGGGAAACCGATCTTTGAACTAGATTAATATTTAATATTTTTCACGTTTTCATCAGTTTTGATATCCCCCTACTTATCAGTTATTAGATGTGTGATACAAAATCAACTTGAAAAGATTTGAAGGCATAATCTAAAGACTAGTATATCACAAAAATATTTAAAATCAAGTGGTGAGAAATTTTATTATTAGAAAAGAAAGTGTTGCGACTTGTGACCTACTACTTCTAAAGTTCTGAAATTCGAATAAATGTTTCCACTTTATTATTGCAAACAAAATATTTAGGCTTCGGCGTCTATATTGTGTTGGAAATTTACTAAATATAAAATAAATTTGTATTAAATTATGACTCGAATAATTGGAGCCCCGCACGTCAGAAACATGATTTCCACACACGTGCACATAAAGTGTCAAGGATCGTAATTTCCTTAAATGAAAGAGATATTGGTATGTATACAAATTGTTTGAAACATAAGAGAATGGACGGTTATTGGCCAAATAACAATGGTTTCACATTGGTAAACAAGGGAAGGCCGGCGCTTCATGCGGCGCGGCGCAGTACGAAGTTTGGCGCCACTCTGCGGGTGCTGCGGCTGCGCCTCTGAGTTCGGCCGCGACGTCTCCCAGCGGGGCCATGGTGTGGCCGTTTCGATCAGTTGGAGAAGAATAAAAACTGATGTTTGAGCTGACTTTGTAGAATTAACTCTTCATTATTCTGCTATTGAATTCAGTCATTACTTGGCTGAATTGTAACTCCATACTAATAGTCATTACTTGGTCATTCAAAGCCATAAATTGGCTAGTTGGAGGGCCTTCTTCTCAACACTATAAATGAGTCATTTGGCTTATTTGCAAAACACACTTGACATTCACTAAACAATTTTCTGAAATTGTCTTCCTCTCTTGCAATCAAAACACTCAAAGATCTTTCTTCCAAAGCAAACACTTGAGTTCCCTTTGCTCATTTGTTTGATTGATGTTTTATCTTAGGAGTAAGTTGTCATTACAACCGTTGAAAGGATATACGGGGCAATATTATCTTAAGGATAGATCAAAAATTTGGTCGACTCAGCAAGCCCTCATATTTGATCATTTTCAAATTTCTAACAAATAATTGTTATTTTTCTGTTCTACACATTACCACTCAAAAGTCTAACGAAGGCTAATCCATTAATTTTACAAGTTGGAGGCACCCACCAACACATTACTACAGTAACTAATATTGGCTCATTAAAGCATGTGATCTAATCAGTACGTAACTAGTGCAGTCATAGAAGACGTTTTTATATTTAGATAACCTTTTTCTTTGTAAATCTCAATTGGATATAGTTTGATCTATTTATATAAATAATTATTGTACATACATGAATAAGTATATCTTTTACCGTTATATACATTAATATTTAATATGAATATGTACCTAACATTGTAATTTAAATAACATGTTACGAGTAATTTCACTTATAATGGTAACTTCATAGCAGTAAATATTCTTTCACACCATTTAGCATTATAAATGTTAAATTCACCATGAATATATCGTTATTAACAAATTAGTATAAGTTAATAATGAAACAATTATGAGAAGTTAGCAGTTATGAATGTATGCGGCCTGATTAGTCAGAGGAAAACGAGAGGATAGGCAAGATCCTAGATAGCAAAAAATGCGATTAATTCCACCAATGACTTTGCAATTATAACCAATTTCAACTTTAAAAGTTTCAGCTTTGGCTCCCTATTCTTCCTCATTTTTTTTCCTTTTTAGTCTCTTGTTGTATATTGTAATTCCAGCCTACTGTTCCAGGACCACCACCGACGCGTATGATAAGCGCAAACCACGCGTCGGTAGCATGAAACACTGAAGTCGTATGTAAGTTTAGAATGCAGCCAAGAAGGTGTTGGCATGGGAAATCGAACTCGTGACCTTTCGGTCCCGTGCTCTCCTACTCCACCAACTTGACTACCCTTGCGGGCTATTCTTCATTTTATTGTCTTTATGGTTACTGGTTAGTTACTTGCAAATTTCTGTTTGAAGCTTTCAATTTCGTTCATAGGTATTTGATAAAAAATGGCAGATGGTGAGGATATCCAGGCACTTGTCTGCGATAATGGGACTGGAATGGTTAAGGTACGTTAAAATACATTTTCAAATTTTCCAAACATTCATTAAAATTCAACTCTATTAAGTAAATCAAATGGATAAAATGTCATTAAGGATCTAAGCTATCACTATAGGCGAAATTCAGAGAAGGACTAGATCATATTAATTTTACATGAATTTACGTTGGGTATCATCCGGAGGGACACCCATTTATTTTTTGTGCATTTTAATAAAAGAAACGTGTTGTTGAATTTCTACAAAAAAAAAAAAAAAAAATTACGACTTGCCAGAATTATTAGGATTTGGTGGCTAATTTCTAGTGATCATCAGGATTTATAACAAGCAACCTGACGGATTTTGTGGTGATCCGTCAAAATCATCAAGATTTGTGATAAAACAACTTGATGAATTTTATGACGATCCAACAAATGTGAAGATTGAAAGATCATGAGCAAATCAACCTTATTTTTCATTTTTGCAAGAGGCTAGTTCCGTGACTTGAACATGCAACTTTATGATCACACGGAAACACTCTTATCGTTGCACTAAGGCTCCTTCGATGTTAATGATTTGCTAATACATAATTCTCTTTTTGACATGTACAATGTCATTTATAGGCGGGATTTGCTGGAGATGATGCTCCAAGAGCTGTATTTCCTAGCATTGTTGGTCGCCCTCGTCACACAGGAGTAATGGTAGGAATGGGGCAAAAAGATGCATATGTAGGAGATGAAGCTCAATCCAAACGTGGTATTCTCACTTTAAAATACCCAATTGAGCATGGTATTGTTAGCAATTGGGATGATATGGAGAAAATTTGGCATCATACTTTTTATAACGAGCTTCGTGTGGCACCAGAGGAACACCCTGTATTACTCACTGAAGCACCTCTTAACCCGAAGGCTAATCGTGAAAAGATGACACAAATCATGTTCGAGACATTTAATACTCCTGCTATGTATGTTGCCATTCAAGCCGTTTTATCCCTTTACGCCAGTGGCCGTACAACAGGTGAACAATTTCTCATATTCATCATTTTCATTCCTATGTATCTAGTGTTTGAGTGTTCAATCAACTGAGAAAAATTATCCATGTAGTACGTTATCTAGGACCTAAGAAAATTCTGTTTTATTTTGTTATTCCGTTCTTATGTTTAGACCTGAAATCTCTTAGAATCCATGCAACCTAGTGAAAAATACGGTATTAGTTGGGATTAAGTTCTAATCATGTTAGTATGTTTAGTTCAGGTTGATATGCTAGTGCAAAATATAGACTTCTAGCCTTTTTTACTTTTATTTTATATAATATTGGGACTTAGATGAATTTAAATTGAGTGCATATGTAGCCGGCACCAACTTGTTTGAGGTTGAAATGCAGTTGTTGTGTTCCATTCTTATCGGCAAAGTGAACATTTATTTTTCACTTAGCACAAAGAAAGTAGTAAATAGGAAAGATGAAATTTTGATTTAAACAACTTTTTGTCAGTAATAAACTGTTCTAAGAAACGTGGAGAACCTAGTTCTATGTAAATAAAATAATGGCATCGTTTCTTCTTCTTCTTCCTTTAGGTTTCTGAAATGTAAGAACTGTCCGTTGTCGTGCTTACTTTATGGCGATTATATTCTACTATAACGTTGAATTTCATTTGTAGGTATTGTCCTGGATTCTGGTGATGGTGTCAGTCACACTGTTCCAATCTATGAAGGATATGCTCTGCCACATGCCATTTTACGTCTTGATTTGGCTGGTCGTGACCTCACAGATAACTTAATGAAAATCTTAACGGAGCGTGGTTACTCATTTACCACGACAGCTGAACGAGAAATCGTGAGGGACGTGAAGGAAAAACTCTCATACATTGCTCTTGATTTCGAGCAAGAATTGGATACATCAAAGAGTAACTCTTCTGTCGAGAAGAGCTATGAGTTGCCTGATGGTCAGGTTATTACTATTGGTGCTGAGCGTTTCCGATGCCCTGAAGTTCTTTTCCAGCCTTCAATGATCGGAATGGAAGCTGCTGGAATTCATGAAACCACGTACAATTCGATCATGAAGTGTGATGTGGATATCAGGAAGGATCTTTATGGAAACATTGTACTTAGTGGTGGTTCGACTATGTTTAATGGAATTGCTGATAGAATGAGCAAGGAAATCACTGCCTTGGCTCCAAGCAGCATGAAAATTAAGGTTGTTGCTCCACCAGAAAGGAAGTATAGTGTTTGGATTGGAGGTTCTATTTTGGCTTCTCTAAGTACCTTCCAACAGGTTAGTAAAAACTTGAAAATTGACTTAATTCAATTATGTTTATCGTCATTCGAACATATAGCTTGTTTGTGCTAAGGGTCTTTTGCCATATCATTGCACATGTTGTTATCGATAATTATTTTTATAGAGAAGTCTGATTGTAAACCATTTTTTTGTGAAACCATTTCTTTATTCTTAGTCATAAAGCCTAGACAACTCGCTTAGTTTTGGCAAATTTTAGTTCCTAAATTCTATCAAACTTGGTTAGAAGAAAACAGGTCAATTTCTTGTCATTGCTACATGTGCAAAGTTCAGTTACATCATATATGTTTATGTTTCCTCTTATTACACTCTGTCTCATTCTTTATGTTCATTTTCCTGATGAAGCGCTATACTTTTTGTGACTTTGAAATGCAGATGTGGATTGCAAAGGCAGAGTATGATGAATCTGGTCCCTCCATCGTCCACAGAAAATGCTTCTAATTTTTTAGACATGTAATTATAAGTTACTTTGTTATTATAATCAAGGCAAAGATTTTTTCCAGAATTGGCACAAAGTACAGATACTCATGTTGTGAACCTTTGCCCTTCAATTGTAACTCGAAATGCATTTTTGTATATTTGTTGCAGAAATATTGATATGACATCTTGTTTCATTTTACCACAACAACAATCTTGGCCAAATTTATAGGCAATTATAGTTTAGCACTTGGGCTAGTCTGTGAAATATTGTGTCTAAAACGACTACATAAGTATAAGTATTATAAATTAGGGTAATGGATCAATGCAGACTTTTAAAGGTCTCAATTCTTCCAAAAGTAGCAGTCACCTATTCTTTTCTAAATCTTGTACTCCTATTATTTTAGGAAGAAACTGTAGCTTTTACAAATCTTGTAAAAAAAAAAATTACTGATTTTTACTCAATAAATTTAGGGGGAAAGAATATTAGTACCCCTTGAAAGTAAATTATTTACACACTTACTTTTGATGCCCCCAAAATATTTACATGTGTGTCCCCATTTCCCTTCTCTGTCAGCGCTGCACTAATTGCCCTTTCACGAGCAGTGTTTTGTTTTGTTGCTTTTTAACTATTTGATAATTCTGTCCTTTCTTTTTTGTTTTTTTAATATAAAAAAAATAACTAATTATTTTTAAACTAATAAAAATTAAAAAATAATTAAACTACAACAAGAAGTAATTAAGAAAAATACAAATTCACTAGCTTATTTATTAAAATCTAAATTAAAAGAAACTCAAAATTTTCTTTTTCTCCTTTTCTAATTTCATAATTTTTTTAAACTTTTTTCTAATTTTTTTCATAATTTAATTCTATGCTCTACCCAGCGCCGAAGATAAGGACCTCTTGTGAAATCGGTCACACCTTTTTACTCCTTTTTTTATATAAATAAAAAATATAATTGATAAAGTATATATTTTTTATTTTTTTCTAAATTTCAAAACAACTTATTTTAGCATATAGTATACCAAATCATTATCAGTTGAATGTAGCTTTTATAGGTAATTGTTTTTTTCTTTTTTTTTGTATTTCTCTACTTCTATCTTATTTTCTTTCTTTTCTTATTTTTTCTCATTTTTTAAATCATAGTACTATTTTTTCTTTTCTTTTTCACCATAACCTGATTCCATTTTTAATTCTAGCTCCTTTTTTTTTGTTTTTTTCTATTTTTTATTATTATTTTGTTCCTTTTTAAAATTTATTTTTTATCTCCGTAATCTAATTTCATTCACTTTTTGCTGTTTTTATTTATTCTTCTTTTTAATTTTTTGTTGATTTTCATTTACTTTTTTCTCTTTTTCTAATTTTATTTTTTTTAAATTATTTTTTCTTTATTTTCTATTTTTGTTCATAATCTAATTCCATAAACCTTTTAATTTTTTTCTTTTTATATCAATAAAAAGGATAACTGATATATTATCTTTCTTATTTTTTTTCTATATCTCAAAAATAAATTATTCTAACATATAATATATCAAATCAATAACAATTGAAGTATACTGTTGTAGTATTACACAGGACTGACAGTTCATTTCTTCAAGAAAAACACTCAGTTCTCTATGATAACAACATGGTATATATTATATATTGACAGAATATCATAACTGATTCATTCCTTCAAGAAAAATGCAATTCAATCCTCTAAGATACCCACATGGTATATATCATATATTGACAGAGTATCATAGAAGGTTGATTCATTTCTTTAAAAAATAGTACTCCATCCTCAATATGCCTACATGGTACAACATATACTGACATATGTTTTGTCCACCGTAGTTGTTACACCTCGTAGTTCTAGGGCGATAATTTGTGAACGTAATTTAGAAAATAAGATGCAAATATTGGATATAAAATATATTTACATATGCAAAGTAGTAGCCCTTTTCAGGAGGCCAACAATCCGCTTTTTTTGTTTAGAATTTAGAAGGGGAAGGAATGAAACAAACTTCCCTACTAGAATATGCCCAGAATCTGATTGAGGGACTTGAAATCCCATTCGTACCATCTTATTCTTCTGTGTAAGTAAAGACTAGCAGGGCATTCTCTTGCATCAATTCGGAATCCTTCCTAAGAAAGCATTTTTTCCGTTTTGTTGAATGCTTTTTGCTTGTCTGCTAATACGAAAATTATGATACAAAGGATGTGATCCCGAAATATTTTTTGAATACTACGAGTGTGACGATGGGAATTGATTACATTGGTTGAACATTTCAAATTTTTTAGATTTTATAAGATTGACTATGTGGGAGATTAACTAATTGTGGGATTAATTTTAGTGGAGATGATAATAAGTGGAAATTAGTGGACTATTATGGGAACTAGCACCCCCCCCTTCACGTTTTCTTAGACCAATTATTTTCAGATTTCATGCTCACTTAAACCAAGACTTCACTCATTTTCTCTCCCCCCCCTCTTATTCGAAAACCATCCCCCATATCCCCCCCCCCCCCACCCACACACATTTTTTCCTCCATTGTTATAGCCAAGGTAGAGACTAAAATTACCTCTCTTCCAAGATTAAGTTATTCTGCAAAGTTCAAGCTATAATAAACTCCCCAAACAGTGGTGAAATCGGCAGTCACTGGTCTGATTTTCATTCCAAGAATTCTAGTTTTAAAGAAGAGAAATTTGGAATAAAAACATGTAAGAATGATGGATTAAACTTGTAGAATACATGCATGTCATTTTGGGTTGAAGAAATGGTGCAAAAGGGATGGAACAGTGATCGAACTTTAGGGATTGTTTTAGGCTAAACTAAGGTAAGATTTCTTTTTATTACTTGAGTTATTGGAGTTAAATGATGTTGTAGTTAAGAGATAAACTCATGTTAAAGAGGAATTGGAAATAAGAGATTGCATGTGATTGTTGTTGATGTTGTTGAGCCGATTGGAATTGTATTACCGATTTTGGGGGTTGTTTTGTATACATTGGATTCGAGTGTTGTTGTTTTTGTTGTTATCATTATCACTAATTGCATGTTAAAATTGAAAAAATCTTGACATTTAAAGTTGAAATGATTTATATGAAAGTGTTGAAATATGAATTGGATTTTAAGGAGTTACGAAAAGAGTTTGGTATTATGTTTTGGGGTGTGCCGAGACCCTCATGAAGTTGTGGACATTGTTGGTATTGTTGTGATGTATTAGGGGATGTTCTTGTTAAGTTATAATGCTGGAAATATGAGTTATGAACATGTATATACGTTGTGGTAATTACGAATATATGTCTTAAAGGAGTAAAGGTATAAAAAGGTGTTACATTTCACTCTTCTTGTTGTTGAAATATGGACTGTTTTAAAGGTTGTTTTATTATGGATTAAGGGCTGGATTAACATAAGAAATAGGTGTAGTAATCACCTTGATTGTTGTAGTTGTTTTACATGAGCGTAAAGAGAAAGAATAGATAATGGTGGTGTATACCAAGTATATGAGACTGTTTTGGTATATCATTGAGTTGCATCTTGTTATTGGTATTGTTGGCTTTGTTTGTAAGTTGTGGATGTGCATATAAGTATGGGAAGTGCTGCCCAATTTTATATAACAAGAGAGTCGTCATTCGATAATTATAACGTATGCTAGTAATCATAGAGTTAATGGACATATTATTATTGTTATATGTTGAAGTGCTAATTGAGACGTATTCTAAATATTGAGTTGGTTAGCTCGACTATAAGGTATGTGAAACTATCATTTCCTCTTTTTGGCATGACTTATATAATATGAGTGTACGACAGACGTACATAACTCTATTGAATTCTAATTTCTAGTGATACTTGATATGATAGGTTGCCTTTGATTTTACAAGTGATAGTTCATTCTATTTATTCCATTGAGAGTCAAATGATGATTTAACCTGTATAAGGTTACTCATGATATTCTATTCGTGCTTAATGTGATATGATTATATTACCGAGTCCCATGACGGGCCGGATATGTGTATATATGATCAGTTTACCGAGTTCCAGAATGGGCCGATATATGTGGACATACATCCACACATATGATTATTTCACCGAGTCCCACGCTGGGCCGGGTACGGTATGTTCGCAGTGGACATGCATCCACGGATATGACTTTATGTGGAAGGCATCCACAGACATGACTTTATTCACCGAGTCGCATGATGGGCCGGGTACGGTATATGATATGTGTTATACCCCGTATTTCCAGAGTATGTACGTGAGCGCGTACGTATTATAATTTGAGCCTTAAAGTTGGCTAGTTTCGAAATTTGTACACAACACCCGATTAGAGTCGTTTTTCGACGAAACGTTTCCACAGCTTTCGTAGGGAAAATTCCGCTATGTCATTTATAATTTTGCGGATTTTTCGAGAGGCGAAACATTTTGGACCAACGAGAGGCGACACTTGTCACCCTCTAATTGGAAGGAGTGGACGAAAGTGGGAAGGTTGGCACGTTTTTGTGCATTATTTTTGGTCGAGTTGGTAGGATATTTTGGGTAGATGGATAAGGTTGCACGTGGCTTAATCTTGACCTTACACTTGCCTAACACTTGGATGGATCTTGGCCATTGGTTGGCCTTCACTTGACCTATAAATACCCTCTAGTTGAAGACTTTCTTCATCCAAAACTTGAGCAATCTAACTAAGTCTCAAAATACTCCCTCTCCTCGAGCTTTTCCACCACACCCCTCCCCTTTGAGAGCCCTTGGCAGCCACCTCCTCCCTTTGAGGTGTTTTGCCGTGGTACCCCTCAGCCTAGTTGTCTCGTATAAATACCCCTTTTGTGGTATAGAAATACTCTCCAAGTATTGTTATAATGCCCAAATACCTTAGCCCAAATACCTTGTAGTATTCCCAAGGTTACACTTTTACAAAAGCCAGAAAATACTATTATACTTCCTCACCACAAAAACGAAACCCTAAGTAAATCTTCACCCGTAGTTGAAGTCATAAGTAGAAGTTGGTTAGAACTTCTAAGGGTTGGTTGGAACGGTTGGAGCGCCGGAGTAGGAGCTAAACGTTGTTCAGATCGACATATAAACTCGGATAATTTTGGGCTTATCGAGGTAAACATTCTTGACCTTACATTGTAATTGGAAATTACATGTTGTAGGAGTATATAGTTAAGTATACTATATATAGAAATGAACATAGTTGTGCGGCAATGTCTTTTGACTTAAGCTCGAATAATACTTACGCAATGTCTTGCGACTTAAGCTGAATTTAAAGAAGAGAATCATCAGTAATTACATAGGGTGTATTACAGTGACTTGTGTAATATTCTTGTGTAGTAGAATTGTACACGTCCGGTTAGACGTGTTAACCCCTCGTTGGCTTGGTAGCCGCCTCGATAGAGGAGGAGATTCTGTTGTGCGGGGAGGTCTTTGCCGAATTTTTCGTAGAATATTCTACGTCGGGATCTAAAGATATTAATAGGCGCTTTGTGGCCTCTATAGGTTGTAGTACTACGTGTGGAGTGATCGCTTGATCGAGAGTGTGTAAGCGGTTTGAGGTACTTGGAGCGTTTTGCTATTAGTCGATAATCGTCGCGAGGTATGTGAACCTCTTCCTATTTGTTCTAGCATGATATGTGTATAACTATGTAGTACGGTGAAGCGTCACGTATGTTTAATGTATTTGATTGGTTTGAAACATAAAGTGTTATAACGGCTTTATGGGAAGTTGGTTATAACAACTTTATGTAGGTAAGAAAGTACTTGTGGTTTTTAAGAGGTGGCCGATTTGAACTATAATCGGTGGCTATGTGATAATAAAGAACTTGAAGTATTTCAAAAGATTTTTGAATCATTTTGAGAGAAGAAGTAATACTTGGTTTTGGAAACTTAAGAGTTATACTAGCTTTATGGGAAGTTAGGTATAACGGCTTAAAATGTTTCTTGATTTGGAAATCGAATGTGTATCGACAAACCATGCGGCGTTAATAAAAGGAAATGTTTTGGACAGATTTAGTATTATTAAAACCGGTAGAAACTTCCATCCGCATAGAAGCTAAGATGAGACAAAATGACATTTCCTAGATCATGGCGCTTAATAAGATTGATTATAAACAAGAATAACCTACTCACTTATAAGACATAGGTTTCTCAAAACGCGTTTAAAGGAGAATTATGTTTTAAAGGATTTAAAACTATGAACTACGAAACCTTTTTCTAAAATGAGAAACTTGAGCATTCGAAATTAGGCAAACTTGAACGTTTGGAAAATAAGGTTGTTACTTGATTTTACAAAGGAAAGCATTTTGGTTTACTTAACAATGTTAGTCACTCAAATTTTATACTACGGGTATCGGGTGACCTTTGTAAAGAAATGGATCTTAAAGGGAATTTAACGGACGTAGTACTTTAAGGTTAAAATCCGGACTTTGACATAAAATGAAAGTACCTTGAGTCGTGTGTAACTTGCTTATGCTTGTTGTTATGAAACTTGACCATGTTACGTGTGATAGCCTTGTTGTGCAAGTGCTGTGTTCTACTCGACTACCGTCATCCGAATGTATTTCACTTGATTACCGGGTCATCCGGGAATGTATTTCACTTGATTACCGGGTCATCCGGGAATGTATTTCACTTGATTACCGGGTCATCCGGGAATGTATTTCACTTGATTACCGGGTCATCCGGGAATGTATTTCACTTGACACGGCTTCATTCGGAATGTATATCACTTGACTACGGCTCATCCGAATGTATTTCATCGACTCTGGGTTCATCCGGAATGTATTCCACACGTTTCTATATTGGGTCCATAAGATGGGCGAGACATTATCGTATCACATGATTTGTACCTAGGCTGGCGGTGAGGAAGAAGTTCCACGGGCGTGAGGATGACTTTGAGGCGTGAGTCACGACTTGACATCGCTTCTATGTTGTGAGCGTAGTTTGGTTATCATACATATCTCCCGCTTTATATAGACTATTATGATTTCATTTATGATTTTCTGATTTCACATACTTGGTACTGTTATGCGACCTCCTTCGGTGCGTTAAATCTGCATGAGTAAAAGGTACATCATTGTCGATCCGCTTTTAGGATCACCTTTCGTATTGGGAAGCTCCGTTCCTTGGAGGCTTATCTTTGGTATGTTACCAGTCTGCAGATTCTTATACATTCGGGGTATGGCGGAGCCCTGTCCCGTCATATGTTGTAAAAATCTTAGAGTGCATGTATTTGTGGGCGGGGTTTGTAAAAGGATAAGCTGTCGGGTATTTATGTATATATGATGAAGGCAAGCTGTTTTGGTTGGCTGTTTATTTATCTTTTCTCTTAATTCATGTTCATGTTTTTATTTCCGTGATTTTCTCGATGTTGTATCACAGGGTGCGGGGTAAGGCACGATCACGCCCGGGTTGGTCGTGACAAAAGTGGTATCAGGCGATTAGTCCTCGGAAAGTGTCTCTGAACCGTGTCTAGTAGAGTCTTGATTATCGGTGTGTTGTGCACCACATCTATAATCGTGAGGCTGCAGGACATTTAGGATTAGTTTCTATTCTTCTCATTACGAGATCGTGCCTTAGTATGTGATAAATTGGACCCTCCGACGTATTCCTTTCATTTACCGATTATGCCTCGCGTAAGGCAACCCAGCCCGGATGGGCAAGGCGATCGAGGAGTATTAGTGAGATCTGAGAGAATGCAGGCGCGAGCGTCGAGACAAGCGATGCCGACGGCGGGTTTAGCGCGCCGCCCGGACCAGCGAGTTTAGAGCCGCGGCGATGGGCTGCTGAGACTCTGATACACGAGCCTCGGTCCCACGGAGCCGATGAGATAAGTACAAGAGATGGCGATTCTTGGCGGTCGTGGCGAATATGAGGATAAGTGGATCTGGCGATTCCGGCCAGCGGCACCGTAGTTCACCCCGGCGAGCGGTTTGAGGCTACGGGACTTCACGAGTTGTAGCCTCCGGTGTTACATGGATCGAGAGGCGAGGCGACCCTCGGGAGTTTATCCGACAACTCTGGATCGTAGAGTGATCCCGAGCCTCGAGGCGGTCGGTGGTATTGGGTTCGCATCAGTGCGTGATCTGCGATTGGTAGTTTGATTCGTGGGAGGCCCCCGGGAAGAGCATGCACTTCCAGATTTGGGGACGAGTTCTCGAGGCATTTCTTGCACATTTCTTGCCTCCACAGATGAGAGGGCTCGGTAAGCAATTTTTGACATTGAGGCGGGGCGGGCGGGCCAGTTAGAAGTACAATGTGAGTTCGACTCATTAGCTCGGTATGTTCCAGAGTAATGCGGATATGGAGGGCGAGTACACCGCTACGTCACCGGCTGGGCGATTACTTAGCGAGAGGCTTATGCAGGTGTAGCTCTTCAGGGCATGGACATTGCCCGCATACTGGCTTCGTGCGCTAGGATGTGAGGCACGGAGAGGTCGGCGGAATGGCCGAGATCAGCGTAAGAGGCGAGCAGCGAGGTCCTGGTAACTTTCGAGGCGGACCGCCTCGGCAGCGATCTAGTTATGTACCTCGCCCGATCTGAGTGGTCCTCCGCGCCTTGGTCGTTCGGTATTGGGGCTGGTCGAGCTCGGGGCTTAGTTGCGAGTTTACGTGAGTGCTAGCGGCGGATTCATGTCCTCGGTGTGCGCGATGTGGCAAACATCATCCCGAAATGTCGTCTTTATCGGTGCTTGCTTCTGCGGCCGTCGAGGCCATGTGACGAGAGGCGTGCTTATAGGAGAATGCGGCGGCAGCGCGACTCTGGATCGATGGCGAGTTAAGCCGCGCCTACGATTATGCATACTGCAGTGGACTTATGATTAGAGTGGAGCGGTAGCCAGTATATCATAACCATCTAGAGGCTTGTATGTTTTGATGTTATGTTAATGTGTTAAGTGTTATGTTCGGATAGCTTTGTGCTAAAATGTGATTTAGGAACTGGTTGGGGAAAAGGGGTAAGCACAGGGTGAGAAAATGATGAACCTTAGAATATTACTGATTGAGACCTTAGATGTAAAGCCGTCTTGAGTACAAGATTTTGCGAGTGATCCTTGTCGAGTGCATTTTATGCCTAGAATATATTGTGTGATAAGTCTGGGTTGGGTAAATGAAAGTGGTATCTTTCGTGATGTGATTAGCAAGGTTGTTCGGATCGGCGAGAGAGTCGGCGTGTGAGCTCGGGTTGAGGGCGTGTTGCGTGTCAACCGTGGCCGGAATGAGGTGGGGTCAGCTCTGGGTGGTCCGCCAAAGGTAGTCACGAGGGTGCTAGGCGAGTTTAGATGACCATCGTATGAGTTCGTGGATATGTTCGACTGAGCGGATCGTGAAGGCGGAAGTGGCCTTAAGGAAGATTGAGGCTAGTAAGATAACCAAGTTGGAGGTGGTGACTCGAGGTTTGGAGAAGCTGAAGTGATGGTGAAGTGTGGTGCATTATCTTGGAAGAGTTCAAGAGTTCGAGAAGAGTACGACGAGTAAGGGTAGAGGCGAGCATGTATTGCGAGCATAGATATGATCATTTCTTGTAAAGGAGAAGGTCACGAAGGATGTATATTTTAGACCTCGGGAATCGCATGCGATCGGTACCATTTGTTGGGTCGCGGAGTGACACTAGAACCTCGCGGCAAAGTGACAAAAGTTTGTGATGTTAGAGTTTCCTCGTGGACTTGGATATAAGTATTTGCGTCGTGTGTTGTTTAAGTGGCGGTTGTGGCGTTGGCGACTTATTAGAAGAACTTTATCGTTATCCGTCTTGAGAAGGAACATTCGGGACGAATGTTTCTAAGGAGGAGAATGTTATACCCGTATTTCAGTATGTATGCGTGGCGCGTCGTATTATAATTTGAGCCTTAAAGTTGGCTAGTTTCGAAATTTGTACATAACACCCGATTAGAGTCGTTTTTAAACGCGTTTCCACACTTTCGTAGGGAAAATTCCGGCTATGTCATTTATAATTTTTGGATTTTTCGAGAGGCGAAACATTTTGGACCAACGAGAGGCGACACTTGTCACCCTCTAATTGGAAGAGTGGACGGACGAAAGTGGGAAGGTTAGCACGTTTTTGTGCATTATTTTTGGTCGAGTTGGTAGGATATTTTGGGTAGATGGATAAGGTTGCCGCATGGCTTAATCTTGACCTTACACTTGCCTAACACTTGGATGGATCTTGGCCATTGGTTGGCCTTCACTGACCTATAAATACCCTCTAGTTGAAGACTTTCTTCATCAAAAACTTGAGCAATCTAACTAAGTCTCAAAATACTCCTCTCCTGAGCTTTCGTCCACCACACCCTCCCCTTTGAGAGCCCTTGGCGAGAGCCACCTCCTCCCCTTTGAGGTGTTTTGCCGTGGTACCCACTAGCCTAGTTGTCTCGTATAAATACCCCCTTTTGTGGTATAGAAATACTCTCCAGTATTGTTATAATGCCCAAATACCTTAGCCCAAATACCTTGTAGTATTCCCAAGTTACACTTTTACAAAAGCCAGAAAATACTATTATACTTCCTCATCACAAAAACGAAACCCTAAGTAAATCTTCACGTAGTTGAAGTCATAAGTAGAAGTTGGTTAGAACTTCTGGGGTTGGTTGGAGCAGATTGGGCGCCGGAGTAGGAGCTAAACGTTGTTCGGGATCGACATATAAACTCGGATAATTTTGGGCTTATCGAGGTAAACATTCTTGACCTACATTTGTAATTGGAAATTACATGTTGTAGGAGTATATAGTTAAGTATACTATATATAGAACTGAACATAGTTGTGCGGCAATGTCTTTGACTTAAGCTGAATAATACTTACGGCAATGTCTTGCGACTTAAGCTGAATTTAAAGAAGAATCGAACTGTAATTACATGGGGTGTATTACGGTAGACTTGTGTAACATTCTTGTGTAGTAGAATTGTACACGTCCGGTTAGGCGTGTTAACCCCTGGTTGGCTTGGTAGCGGCCTCGATAGAGAGAGGAGATTCTGTTGTTGCGGGGAGAGTCTTCGAATTTTTACGTAGAATATTCTACGTCGGGATCTAAAGATATTAATAGCGACTTTGTGGCCTCTATAGGTTGTAGTACTACGTGTGAGTGATCTGGCTGAGAGTGTAGAAGCGGTTTGAGGTACTTGGGCGTTTTGCTATTAGTCGATAATCGTCGCGAGGTATGTGAACCTCTTCCTATTTGTTCTAGCGTGATATGTGTATAACTATGTAGTGCGGTGAGGCGTCACGTATGTTTAATGTATTTGATTGGTTTGAAACATAAAGTGTTATAACGGCTTTATGGGAAGTTGGTTATATGACTTTATGTAGGTAAGAAAGTACTTGTGGTTTTAAGAGGTAAGCGATTTGAACTATAACCGGTGGCTATGTGATAATAAAGAACTTGAAGTATTTCAAAAGATTTTTGAATCATTTTGAGAGAAGAAGTAATACTTGGTTTTGGAAACTTAAGAGTTATACTAGCTTTATGGGAAGTTAGGTATAACGGCTTAAAAATGTTTTCTTGATTTGAATCGAATGTGTATCGACAAACCACTGCAGCGTTAATAAAAGGAAATGTTTTGGACAGATTTAGTATTATTAAAACCGGTAGAAACTTCCATCCGCATAGAAGCTAAGATGAGACAAAATGACATTTCTAGATCATGGTCGCTTAATAAGATTGATTATAAACAAGAATAACCTACTCACTTATAAGACATAGGTTTCTCAAAGCGTTTAAAGGAGAATTATGTTTTAAAGGATTTAAAACTATGAACTACTGAAACCTTTTTCTAAAATGAGAAACTTGAGCATTGAAATTAGGCAAACTTGAGCGTTTGGAAAATAAGGTTGTTACTTGATTTTACAAAGGAAAGCATTTTGGTTTACTTAACAATGTTAGTCACTCAAATTTTATACTACGAGTATCGGGTGACCTTTGTAAAAGAAATGGATCTTAAAGGGAATTTAACGGACGTAGTACTTTAAGGTTAAAATCCGGACTTTGACATAAAATGAAAGTACCTTGAGTCGTGTGTAACTTGCTTATGCTTGTTGTTATGAAACTTGACCATGTTACGTGTGATAGCCTTGTTGTGCAAGTACTGTGTTCTACTCGACTACCGGGTCATCCGGGAATGTATTTCACTTGATTCAGGGTCATCCGAATGTATTTCACTTGACACGGGTCATCCGAATGTATTTCACTTGATTAGGGTCATCCGGAATGTATTTCACTTGATTACGGGTCATCCGAATGTATTTCACTTGATTCGGCTCATTCGGAATGTATATCACTTGACTCTGGCTCATCCGGAATGTATTTCATCGACTCGGTTCATCCGGAATGTATTCCACACGTTTCTATATTGGGTCCATAAGATGGGCGAGACACATTATACGTATCACATGATTTGTACCTAGGCTGGCGGTGAGGAAGAAGTTCCAGGCGTGAGGATGACTTTGAGGCGTGAGTCACGACTTGACATGGCGCTTACATGTTGTGAATCGTAGTTTGGTTATCATACATATCTCCCGCTTTATATAGACTATTATGATTTCATTTCTGATATTTCTGATTTCACATACTTGGTACTGTTATCTTGACCTCCTTGAAGTGCGTTCATCTGCATGAGTAAAGGTACATCGGTTTGTCGATCCGCTTTTAGGATCACCTTTCGTATTGGGAAGCTCCGTTCCTTGAGGCTTATCTTTTGGTATGTTACCACAGTGCAGATTCTTATACATTCGTGGGTATGGCGGGCCCTGTCCGTCATAAATTGTAAAAAAATCTTAGAGTGCATGTATTTGTTGTGGCGGGGTTTGTAAAAGGATAAGCTGTTGGTATTTATGTATATATGATGAAAAGCTTTTTTGGTTGGCCTGTTTATTTATCTTTTCTCTTAATTCATGTTCATGTTTTTTATTTCCGCTGATTTTCTCTGATGTTGTATCACTAGGGTGCCCGGGGTAAGGCACCAGTCACGGGCCCGGGTTCGGGTCGTGACAATATGGACATATATGACTCTCCTTTATAAGGCACAGTTGCATTGGTATTTTGATTATTATACATGTCTCCTGATATCTTTTGGATAGTTGTGATCTTCTTTACAATACTTCATGTTTTATATACTCAGTATATTATTTAATCGACCGCTTTCTTCGAAGTGCGTTAAATGCCGCACAGTGCAATTACTCGGTTGGTGATCCTCCAGTCTAGGATTCATGTCAGTTGTTTGGTGAGCTCCATTGATTCGGAGCTTAGTCATTTTGGTACAGAACCTTATTTTTGACTTATGTATATTTAGCGGTACGGCGGGGCCCTGTCCCGCCATATTTCACTATCATACTCTTAGAGGTCAGTAGACAGTTGTAGATTGTGTATGTGTGACGCAAGACATGTGTCGGCTGTTGTTTATCTTGGATAATCCCATGTATAGAGGCAGCCTTGTCGGCTTGCCTATTTTGTTATGATTGACTAGCCGTGACTCCTCAAGAGACATGTTTATTTTGATATATATGACTTTATGAGTCAGCAACTTATTATCACAAGATTTTTATATTGTTCTTGGTAGCAGTCGGATTATATGTGACAGGTCAGTATAAGGGTGTCCAATTAGGGCACCAGTCGCGGCCCGTCGGGTCGGGTCGTGACAGTAGTGGTATCCGATGATGACTCGGACAGGATGGTATGGTCGATTACCTCATAAGTGCGACAATGAATTTTGAACAACTCCGCTCAAGAGGTATATTGCCCTTTCTCCATTTCAAGAGTTATGAATATAAAGTTGTTGACGTTATTAACGGCAAGAGCGGGATGAAAGCTTTGTTTTTCAGCCATAAGTTCCACTAGAACCAAAAGAATAAGAGAAGTATGTGGTGTTTTGATGGAAGGGGATGGAAGAACCCTAAATGTTGGTTAGGATTTTTGGAAGGGAAGTAAGTGTTAGCCGAGGGGGGTTCTAGTTGTCGGCTAGGAGTGTTTTAGTTTTAGGTTTAGGAGTTTGTTTAGGTTTATGGATTATTAACTTGGAACCTATATGTTGGCCGAAAACAATAGTAAGAAAAGAAAGGAATACAACTAAGGGAAGAAAATAAAAAGTTTAGGGCAAAGGATTTCTAGCTCTTAATATCACGTAGGAAATTGATTATTTGATCATTTTATTCCAATGTTAGAAAATATATATAATCATAGATGCTAGTACTAATTTAAGTTTACTTAAAATATAATATGCTAATTACTTACAATTCTCTAATTGATGACTAATTGATTATACTAATAAATACAATATCATAATTAAAAGAGAATAAATATAATTATGGAATTTGTCCATAATTATTCTAACAGCATCTACAACCTGAAATGTTGGCCCCAAAATTTATGACAAAATGACAGGTTTTCTTATTTATTGTTGATGAATTTGATACTCCTAACTTCTTCTACTATTACTACTCAACCTTCCCACCCAACTTCATTTTGCATTTACTATCCAAATTTAAAAGATTGGTTAGCAGTTAACCATAAGAGATGATTTCATATCCCAGAATAGCTCTGACCGACTCAGCGTGGCCACTCCTGCTTCATGCAGGCTTGGTGGTTATAGAAGGTCAGGAAATCATAAATACATAAGTAAGGAGATCAGAGTTCAAATAATGGAGGGAAAAAATCAACAGGTCATTTGGTTGAAGGTATTAGAAAAAATAATACTGCTATTAACTTTGATATTATTTAATCCTTTGTTTGGATAGTGCTTTCAACCTATGTATAACTAATACGTAACTCGATTCAGTATTATTCTTATACATAATAAACCATGACATTAACAATATTATTATTATTATACACCATATTCAATATTATTTAGAAATTATGCAATGCATGTTATTTAATCGATAAAATATAATGCTGGCATTACTAATTATAACATAAGTAATCTCACTATTATTAATACATCTTATTCAGGATTATTCTTATACACCCCACCAAATGACCCCAAATGATTTATTCTTATCTACCTAAATCTTAATGGACAAGATTACCCATAATCTAACAACCAATTAATAAGAAATAACATGTACTGAATCAAATAAGCCAAACACGATAGTCTTGACAAAAAACAGGTACATACGTAGCAACCTTAAATATCAGGACCATAAAGTTTTATGCCAGAAAAATCATAATGACGAAAACATCAGAACAAAAAAGCTAGATAAGAGATTGATTGCATGCCGCGTCCGTAAAGGCTAAGGAGAATTAATTGAATTGACTTATATAGTGGACTTAGTTGCACAAGTCATTGAAAATGAATACGCCCTATTGAATAGAATGAAAGAAGAAGAAATAATACTAGGGATGGCCAGTGGGCCGGGCCGACCCGACCCCGTTCCGGTACTGACCCGACCCAGACCCCGTCCCGATATCGTGGTAAAAAAAAAAAAACGGGCCCGGGGCTCGAACCGGGACGGGACATGATATGGTCCCGCCCGATCCCGTCATTTGTCAAAAATAGCCGTTGTCTAACGACCATTTTACATTTTGGCCGTTAGACAACGGCCATTTTTGGCTTCCCCCAACCCCCCCTACCCCTTTATATTTATTTTTAACCCCTAAGTTATTATATTTACAACGACATTTTATCTGAAGGCATGAGTAGCGACGTGGAACAATTTGACCAAAATATACCAATTCCAACCGAAGAACCACACGAAATTATAAAGAAACTAGAAAAAATATTTTCAAATTGGTAATTTATTTCATTGCAATTTTTTAATTTTTCTATGTCTTTTGTAAAAAAATTCAACAACAGTACACTACAATGTTATAATTCTGAATCTTGTATATAACTATATTTCAATGAAATAATTAATAATATAAGAGGCACAAAAACAACATTGGGATGTTTTTTTTTACACTCTTCTTGTCTTTGTTTAATTATTTAGTTTATACTTTATAAATATATTATATATATGAGTATAATACTATAATACTATAATAGTATAATATGAGTATATGAGTCTATGACTATCACTATATGATTATATGTTAATGTTACTTTGTTAGTAATTTAGTATTTTTAATTTAGTGGGAAAATTAAAAAAAAAAAACCGCTGGCAGTCCGTCCGACCTCGCCCAGGGGACGGGGCGGGACACGATATCGTCCCGCTAGTCCGGTCCGTCTGCCCGCAACCCGACCAGCCCCTCCTCTCCACCGAGGCCGTCCGATCCCGCGGTCCCGATCGATGGGTCGGCCCGTATGGCGACCCTAAATAATACTCTTAACGGAAAAGTATTATAGTCCGTTCCATAATAAATGATTCTTTTAGTTTGTGCACAACTTTTAAGAAAGTGCTAAATCTTAAAAAATTAAGAGTATTTTTACTAATTTATCCCTAATCTATATTTAGAAAAAAGAAAATATAGTTAATAAATGTTGATTATTTAAAGAAGAGCAGTTTTGGAAGAACATGCTAAAAGTATTTTTGAAATTCGAAAAAATAACTTCTTTTGAAAAAAATAGAAACTATGAGTACTTTTTGAAAAGAATTTAGTTTACATTAAACGCGGGAGTCACTAATAGACATATAACACGCCTATAGACTATAGTAGTCGAAAGTTGAACCGCCAAACATTAGAAAAAGACTTCAAATTCTCCTTTTTGTCTTTTTAAATTGATTTTTTTTTAATTTATGTTGGTCGTACTCTTCAAAAATATCGTAGAATGCGTATCAAATCCTCCAAACGTAATGCATTTACAAAGAATCCAATTCAGAGGTGTAAGCATTTTGGAGAGTCCGACTAACATAGCTTTAAATTTTTTCTCATTTGATTGGTGCAAATCAAAAAGTTTAGAGCACGTTCATGAGTTATATGGCAAATGAAATAACGTGCAGAAGTTTGATACATTATGCTGCTACAAGTTAAAGAAAGAAAATTTGGAGAATAGAGTTTCTTCTTAGAGATGTCATTTATTAAAGAAATTGCACTTTATATGACAGCTTATAAACATAAGGAGTTGATCAAACACCTTTACAATCCCATCATATCACCCAAGTACATTTTACAACCAAGTCTGGTTCCAAGGCTTAGCTGCTAACTTGCTATTTACAAAATGGAGACTTAGGAAAGAACAAAAATTGGATGTTTGATTGTCATTTTTTTAATAGGTCTACTCATTTATATTTTTCCTACTTATGCACTTGATCTCCATATTCTCCCCTCCAAAGAAATAACAATTATTGAAACATCATCATGGTACCGACGTCGATCCCCTTGTGGTATTTCAAGCAACTCATGAAACTCCATACCTGAAAAAAAACACAATCACACATTTCAGTCTAGTTCTCCTAAACATTACTACAACATATTTTTCTCCGGAGAAACAATTCGAGCATTTTGCACAAATAATTACCAGCTTTTTTTGCAGCGCGAAACAATACTTTCTCAATGAGATGTTGTGCTGGATCTCCTTCAGGTGACCACGAGATGAAATGTTCGACTTCTAAAACAGCTTCTTCGTTTGTAAAGTACTGATAGAGCCCATCGGATGATAGTATCAAAAACCTGTCTCTCGGCCCTAACCGGTGATGATGGAGGGATGGAAGACAACTTATGTAGGGAGAAGTTCCAACAAAGTCGATTCTGAACATCTCAAGAAGCGCATTGTTCCATTTAGGCTGCACGAGAGTGAGTAGTCGAAAGTTAATTATGCGTTCGAGCATTTTCAAGTAAAGAAAAGAAAGACAATGTATCAAAAACAGAGCATAGTGATATTGATTCAGTTTCTCCACGCCTCATTTAGCCATTGCTTTAACATGAAAATGGTGTTTGACAAACTATAAGTCTGTTGGAAACAAGACCGATATTCTTTTGTACATATATATTTTATTGAAACAGTATTAATCCGAATAAGGGCTGCCATCATACTTGATATAGTAAACTTCCAAAAGATGCTTAAAAGAAAAGAGCATTGAAATATTAGATGCCAAATAAACCTTTTGCATATTGTCAAAGAAGAAGCATTCAAGTTTCAGTTCTGTTTTTCAGTCATAGCAAAAAAAATGGAAGTAAATTATCCATATGCTTCTAAGGTGTATAGCAAAAAAGAATTGTTAAATCCAAAACGTTGATCACAGGAACAACACATAGATGCTAACAAGTAGCATCTGGTCGAATATGCCTTCAAAATAGAGCAAAAGTAACTTTTGCCATGTGTTAAGAAGGTTCATGAAAAAGCATAAACTTTGTTCTCAACAAGATATATCAAATCCATATGTTGTGAGTAAAGCTAGAATTCTTTCACAAGCACAACAAAGGGAATCAAAAGCACTTGTTTTTTCCCTCTACTATATTCTCAAGGGTTGACTTATAAACAAGCTAAAGAAGCAAATATTCCAACAGTACCTGTTTGAGGAAACCAGCACCAAAAGCCCTAGTAACCTTCAAAGAACCTTTCACCCGGTCATTCATCAGGGCACATGCATCATCTGGATGTTCACTTTTTATTCTTTGAACTTCCTGAAATATAACACAACAAATCAAGTTAACAAGAACCAATTTATTAGCCGAAGATATCTGAAATGAGAACTTAGATTGACATACCTCTTCAACAGAGGTGCTATGATCTGTACTAAGCTGAAAAGCAGTTAAATTAGGTATACAATTTGACTCATCGCCATCGAAAAGCTCAAGATCTTTCAAAGTTTCTTCATTGATCCTTTCCAAATCTTGGCTCCATAGATTAGGCTCCTTTTTCTGAGCTAAAACAGCTCGACTGTCGCCAACATTCATTATATAAACATCCTCTCCCTTCATTAACATAACAAGAACACAAGAACCCATTAAAGCCAATTCAGGATTCTCCATATTCATCCTATCAGCTAGATCTAAATATGCTTCCTCAGTTTCCTTCAATGCTTGTGAAAGCGCTTTCAATACATCTGCATGATTAATTGATCCTGATGATCCATTTAACTGCTCCTTTAACCTCCTATCAAGTTCTAATCTTTCTCGGTCCCATTCGCATCGCCATCTCCTTTGATTCTCTTCCCATTTCTTTGATACTCCTCTATACCTATTCTTTGAACCCTTTTTCTTTTTCTTTAACCGCGAATCGACAGAAAAATCCTCTCTTGCTGATGGATAATTCTCTTGTTCAACACATCTTGAACAACCATCTTTTGTCCTATCCCTTGATAACTCATCATCAACACTCTGATTAGATTCTTCCACTACTAAACTTGGGATTGTAATATTACTACTATTATTATTATCAGTATTAGATGAATCTGACATGTCATCCCATAACAATCCTTTAAGCTCTTTATGAACAGCTGGATACAAATTAGATACCAAAAAATCAGGTGCATCAGGACCATTAAATCCATCATAAATCCCTACAAAAACCCAACCATGTTCTTCAGATACTACAACATGAACACGATCTTCACCAGCTTTCCCTTGAGCCCACTGAAGATTCTGATTTTCTAATGAATCATCATCATCCAAACTACACTCACTACTGAAGTTCACACTGCTTATAGTTAATTCATTTTGCTTCTCAGAACCAACAACCCAATCACTTTCTTTAACCGAAATTGACCCTTTAATTGGTGCAACAATAGAATTTTGACCTCTTGATAAAGTTAAGGTCTTTGATATTGCTCTTTGAAGGACACGAAAGAATGAACCTTTTCTTGATCTTGATCTGAATCGAAGAGCATAACCATGTGAGTAACTTCTCTGGAACTGATTATTATCAGGACAGTCTCGGACCCTCTCGAGAGGGCCCGAATAAAGCCCGCGATCAAGTGGGCCGGACTGAAACCCGCGTTCAATCGGACCCGACATGAACCCGCGTTCAATCGGACCTGAAATAAGGCCCAAAGTGAAAAGCGGGCCGGAGTGGATGGATGAGTTTCTGGGGATTGGTTGAAGTGGTATGGAAGCAAAAGAAGTGGACCCCTCAAAAGCTGAAGAACGATCGATGCTGTTGTATGAATACAGATCAACAAACGCTGTGGATAACGGCGTTGATGTGTTGGCGCTAACGGAGGAACCGGAGATTGAACGGAAAGTTGTGGTTTCTTCGGAGTGAACTTTTGAGGATGATATTCGGGTCTGATCGGGTCGGACATAACAGAAAGAATGACCCAAATCTTCTAACGGGTCGGAGATCATAAGAGGGAAGTCTTTCCGGCGACGACTCTCCACGGCGGCGCCGCTGGTGAAACAAACACTAAGCTTTCCTACACCGTTTCCCATGTTAAAAAAACTATGTAGAATTGGTATAGTTAAAATGGAAGCTTTGAAGAAGCTCAAAGGTGTAGAGAGAGATAGGGGTGGCGTTGACTTATGGGTAGGAGATGTGAAATATAAGTAATAGTAAAAGTATGGAGAGAGTATAGTATAGTACTAGTACTGGTACTGCCCGTCTCAATTTATGTAATTATGTGTGAGGAGTTTAAAAATAAATAAATTATAAATAGTTATGTGACTGTAAATAATTTTATTAATGTTAAAAGAAAATTAATATTATTTTTCCATTTTTATTTATGTGATATAGTTTAATTAGATACAAAATTTAAGAAAGAAAAAGTTTTTTTTAAAATTTGTGGTCTAAAATAAGACATAGATATTTATGTGGCTTTAAATCATTTCATTAATGATAAAAAAAATTATTTTTAAATATAAAAATATATTAATTTTTGTATATATATTAAAAAGAATGAAGAAAGTATTTTTGTAAGATAGATTAAAAAAAAGTATCAAATAAATTGATGAAGAGGGAGAATAACTAAGTTTTGGAGTGTTGGTCATTCACTCATTTGTTTGGTTACCGATACTCTAGAGTCTAAACAAGAAAATGTGAGTTTCTTTTTTTCAATAACTTTCGGCCTTTAGTGTGTGAGAAGCGTTGACGTGAAGCTCAAGACCTAGACTACAGATACTGACCCCACCCCCTGACTTTAACACCCCAAACGTCACCCTATACCCATTAGTCCATTACACCACAATATTCATTACTCGCCGCATGAGCATAGCTAAATTGGTTTCAGGATGATATATTGCCCTCAAATATGCAGGTTAGAGTTCTGACAATCGTAGTGTGGGAGTTTCATTCATCTTTTGTGGGAGATGACTCCTTGTGGACACCAGACACTGTGTCTCCCACCTAGTGGACCGCGAGTCACAATGATTTACCTCATCCATCAATCTCTGTCGGGCCGGGGTGGAGGCCATCTAGGCGAGAAATGTCGTCTTTGCCCCAAAATATTCATTACTTCGTCTAGCACGTTCCTCGCTCGCTCCGCTTATTTCATCATATGTTTATATTAAATTAATATAATAATTAAATAAAATAGTTTTATATTCAAACACATGATATATATGTATTAACTCATATAAATACTTAGCACGAATAATTTTTTACCCCTTAATTAAACATAAATTTAAGAAAATTACTGAGTATTTTAAATCTTACTATGATTTTAGATTGAATGTGCATCGATCTTATATCACTAATACATTTCTGGCCTAATGTGACGGCTCATGCCTATCTAATGCAACGCCATATGTACAGCCGTCGCATTAGATGTGGCTAATGCGACGGGTTCAAGTTATACCAAATCAGAAAATAGGCTAATGCAACGACATTTTGTGGCTGCTGCATTAGATAGGCTAATGCGACGGCTTATATCGTCTAATGCAACGCCCAGACACGCACGTCACATTAGCCTATCTAATGCAACAATTCATATAGGCTAATGCAACGGCCCTTAATTTTTTTATTAGACACTACCCCCAAGTTTTTTTATTAGACAGCCTATGTACTGCGTCTTTTATTCCATAAGGGCATGAGAGTAACGACCAGAGTTTCTCTATTTTCGACCAATTTCGGCATCCACCGGGGACGAGACTTAGTCCAATAGCTTCGTCTCTTCAAGCCCGTCATTTCCATACCAAGTACCCCCATCTTAGATCGAAAAACTCACTGTAAGCCCGTCGATTTCGATCGGTTTTTTGCAAATTCTGACCGATTTCGGCGATTTCAAGGTTCGGTGTTGGTACCATCACACTCGGCATCACCTTCCCGTCATTTTGACACCCCCACGTTGTTCGATTCTCACCAAAATGCCACAATACCCAATCGAAAAATCTGAAAACCCTAGCCGCCCCATAACATTTCCCGGTGAAATGATTTGTTTCACTGGATTAATTGTCATACACCTTCCTGAATGATTTTATGTAGAAAGGTTGTATCAGCCAACTAGTTGAACAAATTAACTCTAATCCCGTCTCTTGATTGTAATGAAGCTAGATTTGAGGGGAACTCTGAACTGGTTGCAGAGCTTGTCACGACAAATGGTTTTAAAACTGCATATGCAATTAAAAATGGTGCTGAAGGACCCCGGGGATGGAAGGTTTACACTTCCCCCAGCTCGTCGTCGCCCTTTTCCACTCGTCGTCGCATCTACTTTTGCTCTTCCCACTTATCCAAGATTAGATTATGTTTCATCACTGACAACTTGCTAGCATTGATGAGTAGCTTTTTAATTCCTGATACATTCTATCTCATATGTTGAACATTTGACCCCTGAATTTATATCCAGTGCATAAGGGATCATATTGAGCAACAATGCATTTATCTCCTATTTTTTCACTTTCAAAGTATGTTCAGATTCTCCCATTAGTTGCCATTTAATATTTTTCTTCTTTTACATTACTGGTTTCTTTTGTCTAATCGGAATGTGTCTATTGATATTTCAGGGATCCGACACCAGTTTCTGGTTGAATTGAATAGCATTTTTTGTAAGAGAAACATTTCAAACAGTTTTGTCTTGAGAATAAGGTATGCGTACACTCTACCTTCCCAGACCACACTTTTATGATTACACTGGGTATGTTGTTGTTGTTGTTTTTGAACACTTCAATGAAAATCAGATGATAAACTCCTCCGTAGGACTGGTTTTCAAATTTATATGTGATAAAATACCATTTCCATGGTTCAATATTTGTTTGATTCAATTTCATTGTTAAAGGGCTCTATTGTGGTATCATTGTGCTATTTGAATGCTTGGCTTTGGCGATGGGATCCTGCTAAAGGACCAAATAGGCATGAAAATGACTGCACTTTGGCCATTTCATTGTTGTGTTTAGGCCACACCTACTGCTGCTGCATTTTAATGTCCATTACTGCTCTGTTTTAATGCCCAATGCTGCTGCATTTTAATGCCTACTGCTGCTGCATTTTAATTCCCACTGCTGCTCTATTTTTATGCCCACTGCTGCTGCCTTTTATGCTCACTGCTGCTGTTTTGATTAACATACTGCCCTGTTATGAGAATAATTGATACATGGGCTGAACTTTGTCAAATCTGATGCCGAATATTAGTATTACCAGATTCTACACTTGAGATAACTATTGTCTTTGGAATGAATAACTAATTAGCACTTACATTTGAGCTTATTAAAGTCAAGATGCTATATATATTTGTTGGTTCAAGTTGTCATATTATTGAGAAGGTTGGTCACTTCATTTTGATGTTTCTGCTATGAGACAAAAGCAGCTTCTCACATTTTCTGAGAAAAATGCAGTTCGGCTACTGTCTTATTTTAAAAGAACAGATTGTTACACTTGATCCAAATTGGTTTCTCATTTAGTAATGTAAAAATTGTCTCTCTTTAATTGAAATGCTAAATTCAGGGAATTGTGCTGCTATGTCGTGGTTTTGATTAGACACTCATGAATGTTCTTGCATTGCAGCTGAGGCCAAAGAAGAAGATCAAGTAGACGTGATGTCTTGTTTAGCTACGTCACTTGTGTGTTGTGTGCAGCTATACTAGCAGTCTGCAGTCTTTATAGTTTTCATTCTTCTTTCAACTACTTGTAATGAATAGACTATCATGTCTTAAACGTCAAATTTCTTGGATAAGATATTCTCTTTTGTGAACAATTATTTTGTAATGTGTCCTACGGGGTCTAATATTATAATATCGTACTTTTTATGTCACTGATAATCCTTTTTTTATTATTATCTTTCTCTTTTTATTATTTTTTTGTCATTTTGTAATATTGTACATTTTGTAATTTGTGAACAATATAGCAATCAAAGTCGTTGAATTGGAAAATCCTCACAACCAATTTGCATATCTAATGCGACGGCTGTACAAGGCCGTCGCATTAACCAACAAAGCTGTTGCATTAGGTGGTTGGAAACTCCTCTCACCAATTACCATATCTAATGCGACGGTAGTAACCAGCCTTCACATTAGGCTCAGTAGCTGTTACATTAGATATTCATCTAATGCGACGACCAACTATAGTCGTCGCAATAGGGCCTCCTGGCCGTCGCATTAGGTCTAATGTGACGCCACCAGATGCAACGGCTCCTTGTCGTTGCATTAGACCTAATGTGACGGCAAGGAGGCCCTATTGCGACGATTTGGAAGCGTCGCAATATGGCAGAAATATAATAGTGTGTGTATATATATATATATATATATATATATATATATATATATATATATATGGATATGTATATATAAGACTCCAGTCGAGCTTAGAAATAACATAAAAATGTTGAAGTAGCGATCAAGTTTGTGATTTGTGTATAACATATTAAAAGTATCTTTTAATTTTATAATTTATAACATGTTAAGTTATTTATACAAGGAAGTGTTCGTTAAATTTAAATTAAAAATATTAGAAATTATGTTTCTTTGAAGCAAACTAAAAAAAACTATACATAAATTAAAATTAAAAGAAAACGAATATTTTTATTATGTATATATTTAGACTCGATGTGTGGTGTATATATATATTACAGAGAGAATGTATAAGTAAAATTAAGAGATTAGCCATATATTAGTGGTATAATCACTATATTTAAATCATCTTAGATCAACCTCTACTTACTCCATTGGCGTTTAGCTAAAGGTTTGATTTTCTTTATGCAAGTGCCAAGATTTTGAAACACAAAGTACATTGTGGATTACCATTGTTTTAAAGTCAATCAGTTGATAAATTATGTTTTGGTCTCAAATTAATTCAATATTGAATGCATTATCAATCTTTCCACTCCATTTAAGTATATTCTCTTCTAAATTATTTACTATATTTAGACTATTTTTATGGTAATTTTCATTGACTGTAATTTTCCTTGTCAAAGTCTAAGCAAAGTACTAAAACTATTTCGCCTTGGGTTTTGAAGATAATTATAGATGTAAGTTGTTTGTAAATGTTACATAAATTTTAACTCTAACGAAAAACATGAAAAGAATAAAATAATTACGTGGAATAAAGTTTATTCCATTATTTATGACTCGAACAATTGGGGTCCCACACGTTGGAAACGTCGTTTCCACACACGTGCACACGTTGTACCAAAGATCATAAATTTTCTTAGTGAAAGAGATATTGGTACGTAAATAAAAAGTTTGAGAAGTAAAATGATGGACGATTGTTGGTCAAATGACGAATGTTTCACGTTGCTAAATGAAGGAAGAAGTGTATGTAGTAAGATTGGAACGGGTCGAAAAAGGGTCGCGGAGTCGAAAGGTCCGCGGCTCGCCCTCGAAAGCCGGAGAGTCGCGACCTGCACCTTGGCGGTCGCGGACCGAGCGCCCGAGGATGAGCCGCGACGCTTATCCGAAGCGATGTCGTGCGACGGAAGTCCAAAAGTTTGGCTGATTATAGGGATGTTTTGGAGCATTCAAATGTCAGTTTTTCCTCCATAACTCAGTCATTATTTGGCAGCATTATTGGATGATTGTAACCTCTCAATTAATGGTCATTACATGGCTATTGAAGGCCATTAATTGGCTAATTGAAAGGTCATCTTCTTTGCACTATAAATTGAGGACTTGGCTCAATTGGAGAATACACACTACTCAGATTTTCTGATCTTCTTCTTCTATAAGTAATCTCTCAAACACTCAAAGGTTCTTCTTTGGGTAAACCCTTGAGTTTTCTTTGCTTATTTGTTAGTTGTTGTTTCATCTTGGGAGACAAGTTGCCCATTAACGTAAAATAATTTATACAGAGCAATATTGTCTCAAGAACACTCATCAAACTTTATTTTATTCTTGTTTCATGTTTGTAATCTTTGTAATAGTTACTTACTTTCCCGTTACTTTACCGTTGTTGTACTCACAAGTAATACTATTGCTTTTCATTTTTAAACTTATGAATTGAGCTAAGAGTAAATTTGACCCAAAACCGAAAAAGGACAGAGAAAAAGGGACCATATGATCTTTTTCCAAATTGTATAGGCTGTTGGTGTTTGACTGCACATAATTTCGTTTTAGTATAGTCAAATATAAATTTTCTGAACGTATAAACTAAAAATCCTAACTAATGGCTAGTATGATATCATCATATATGCATTCCAAATGTTAGACTTATCCATTGAATTTTAGTTATCACTCCCAATCGGATCAAAACTCTAAAGATTACAGTTTTACAATATGCTTTGAATTACTTAAAGTTTAGGAATTTTTTTTTTAGTGTGGATGGAGGGTTAATTCAAGCACAATTTTCATCATTGAGTTGAAGTTCTCTGAATTTTTTCATAGAATTATATTTAAATAGTGAATTTTTTCATAGATTTTCCTCATTGAGGGTTAATTCAAGCACAATTTTTTTTCAGATTTTCATATGTTTAAAACGTGAATCCGCTCTGTTGGGGTCCCATGGATTAATTAAAATCAAACAAAGAAACAAATACAAAAAGATTATCAAAGCGATGTCGAATGTTAGCAAAAATGTCGTCTGACACAAGTGGCGACACTAAGATAAAACTTAAGAAAAACCTTTGTAAGAGTTTAAAATGCAGCGGAATAAAATAAAGAACACATGTTTAATTTTCATAAGTTATATATTAATATAACCCATGATGGGCAATGACCAAAGATATTGTATATATTTATATACAATTGAAATATTCCTTCTTTACAATGTTACAAGAAGATACAAAAGGAATAAAAAAGGTTAAGTCGCAGATAACTTATGCCTGAAAAATCTATTTAAAATAGAAGTGATCAACACCTCATTACAATTGCTTCAATGAAAGAACAAATCTAGAATCTAGGCATCACTTGTAATGTCGTACAGAATGTCGTCACAAATACAGACAACACTTGTTGATCCAGTTTTCGACCTTAAAATCTGGAGAGCTCTCTCGATCTTTTCTCTTCTAATTTTCTGGATGTCGAATCCTTAAAGAGACCTCTCTATTTAGAGTAGAGAGTTCACTTGAAAGACTCCTCAATTTGTTGTGGAGGTTGAGCCAAATATGGAGCACGTGGCAGTGACTTACGGCTGAAAACTCTCCAACAGCGTGAACTGTTTCTTCCACGTCTTGCTCCTCAAATTATGCTCGACTTAGACTTAGTCTTCATCGATCCTAATCAGCTCCAATTACTCCTTGCTAAGTCAATTTTCCATGTGATAAATAAATCACAGTTACCTGAAAATTGTCCATGAAAATAGGCAAAACTGTTGCCAGAATGTCAGTCCAAATGTCAAGACATTTGCTCTGACATTTTCTGAAAAATAATATGTTAAGAAAAATATCATAACACCAATCTTGACATTAACACGCTCCAAATGGTGCCTCCGTTGTCTTCAAATTCTGAGGACGTTGCTGGATGCAGGACATGACTAAATAATTTTAGCAGTCTTCTATCATTTTATCTTCAATGTATGTTATTTCCCCCTTCTGGCAAATGTGATCATATTTAATTTTATCTATTCATTAATTATATTAATTAACCATTAAAATTATATTAATTAACCATTAAGATTATTCATTAAAATTTGGTTATTTTTAAATTAACGGTTAGCTACTTCAATCCTTATTCTTTTATCCAACTTCGAAAGTAATTACTTAAATTTTATCAACAGAGGCAGAGTAAAAAGTAATAAAGACGATTAGGTCTATATTTATTTTGAAAGGTGGGGTTGGTTGCAAATGCAAATGCAAAAGGCAAAGGCTACTAGTAAAACGTTTATATATTGTCGGTTTAGTGTTTTAATTAGGTGAGCTTGAATAAATATATTAATTACTCTTTCCATTTATTGATATATACAAATTAAATGCCCTTTCAGGATTGTTTTTTATATCGAAGTTCTAGGTTTGCGCCAGATTAGTCCGGAAGGTAGTAGTACCGATCCCTCAACACTACTATCAGTAAATCGCGGGTTATACTCCAATAACCAGAGTTCGAAAATGGACAACTGATAGCACTTACAAGGATCAACCACATAAGAGAGCAGAATGATCCTACTGAGAATCGATCTCACGCTACTAATGTCCAGAGCGTCTTAAGCCTTCCTCCTTTATCATTGAGTTGTGCCCCGAGACTCCTTTTCAAGATTATTCTGCGTGGGTCCTAAAAGAGGTTGAAGTTCCTAATTTTAACCATTCAAAAGTGAGCTGTTTTTAATGCAAGTGTAATTAAATCTTCTTTTCCTGTCACTTAACAAGTCATTAATTACCTCTCTATCGAGTAGGAGTAGTAACAAATGGTCACACTTTTGACTTTTTTATAAGACTTCAACTAAATGATGTTTGCACCTACTAAATGCTCGTAATCATACATTACTGATTACTGCTATTTGCCTCAATTTGCTTTTTGTTGTGTTCATCTTCCTTTTCTTTTTCTTTTTTATCTTGTCAACTTCACTTAAAAAAAAGTTTAATACTGTAATAGCATTTTTATATCCTCAATTATTGCTAAATTATTACTTTAATCCTTGTGATATTTGACTATACATATTTAATACAATACTATTAATTATTTGAAATATGCACTTTTGATTCTTGTAAATATTCAAAAATATCCGGAATTATTAATAGTTTCGTCATTTAATTTTCTCATTTGTTATATTATACTTGTTGTATTATTTCATATTTGAGGGTAATGTACTTCTAAAAAAATGGTCCAAAATTAAATATATTTCCTACTTGAATGTATAAAAAATTACTCATTTTAATTATTGAAGGTTAAATGTGTTGAGTCAAATATTATAAGGACTAAATTCATAGTTTAGCAGTAATTGAAGGATAAGAAATGCTATTACGTATTTCCCCTTAAAATAATATTCCTTCTGGATCAAAAATAGTGTCCACTTAGTCATTTATACATCCATTAAGAAAATACAAACCTCTACACAAAAAAAAGTAATTTGACTAAACTGCATCTAATTAAATATGTATTGAGATTTGATCATACAGTACTTAAGAGGGGCGAATGTAAAAAACTAAGACTAATAATTTATAATAAAATCTCGCACATTGTAAGTCAACTAGTGCTAGTCTATAAAATAAACTCTTAACTACAAAGAAATATTATCCTAACATACATTAATTAACTTCTAACAAAACAAAACACATAAAAAACTAGGATTGGTAAAGGGAGAGGCAAAAGATGGATGTTGACAAGGTACTATATTATTATAAGCTTAGTTGATGACATAAATTAAAAGTAATTTAGAAAGATGATATAATGAACAAGAACCTAAGTATATTAACGAATTAAACAATATCAAAGCTTAACTTTCCACTCGCATTATAATAATAAGTGTTCAAAGATATAATGATTCAACATTCCAAGTGGAGAACCCCCTCCTAACGCACCTTCTCCACAATCTCTTTGATGATGACCCACTCATCACCCCTTTGTTTCCCTTTTGCCTTTCATTAATGGATGCTCCTAATTGTCTCAAACATCATATATAGCTTCATCTCTCCTTTTCTTTATTTTTACTACTATCAGAATATTGCTATTTTACGACAAACAATTCTGATGAAATTTGGCTTGTCGGTAATATTTTCATACAAATTTTCCGTCAAACATTCCTTATCGACGAACCAAATTTCGATGAAACGTCCGTTAGAAATTAGTTATTTCCTGATAGCATTTTAGGCTTGGTTATTTAGAATTATTTAGTTGCTCATATCGATCATTAATTCCTTAGATATTTCATATAAGACTTAATTTGTACAACAATCTTTAATATAGGGGCGAAGCCATGATTGAGGACTAGGGGGAGTCCGGGGAAGCTTCAGGTGTCTAGAGAGAGCTCGGGGAAGTCAGAATTGAGGACTCTATTATAATATTATGAATATTACTAATAGTATACTAGGAAAAATTTAAATTTGAGGGGGAGCCCGAGCCCCCGGTTACATGCTGCCTCCGCCCTTGCTTTAATATGTACTCTATAAAAAAGCTGTCATTAGATGTAATCTACTAGTAAGAGATTTGAATCGCATGAAAAGTAAGTAGAAATACTAATAGACGATTTGTTAATGATAAGAATATGAATAAACCATAAATCTAATACATAGTAAAATTAAACAATTTTGTATAGTATATGCCAAATTTTGAAGTTTTCCCTACAAGAAAATAGAAGCATATTCCAAAATCTATTCTTGTATGGAATTTTCTAATCTGAATTATTAGAAGGAAAAGAGAAGGAAGAGGCGAGAAATAAGAAACTCAAGGAGATGGACAGGAATATCATAATAATCCAACAACACTGTTGTCAAAGATTTTCTAAATTAAATTTCTAGAATAAAAATAATAAGTATCTAGTTTTATAGCCTTGACACTAATAAACAAATTCGTATATACTTAAATAATTAATGTTTGGGATCATTAACCTTGACTTCATTTGATTAATTGATTAATTAGTATTATTTATAATATAATCAAGCACCACTTGAATGATCATAACCCTCAATTTCCTCCACTTATATGTTGAGTCTTCATCTCTCTCACACACACGCAAAACACACGTACAAGTACACCGATAGTCAAACAAATATATATTCTATATCTTGAACTATTATTTTCTGTAAAAAAACTATACTCTTAAATATGTTATCTAAATTATATTTCAAAATCTTATTAAGAGCAGTGGTGTAGATACCTAGACGAAAGAATTGATCAGTTGGAACCGGTCGTCGAAAAATTATTTTATATATATGAAAGAAAAATCACATGTAGGTTAAAATTTACTTCTTGTAGATATATATATGTGAGTATTACAGTGGATGTAGGGAATATTGTACAACTATCACTAGTGCTTAGAAATGATAATCAATTACAATTACAATATAATAGACTTGAAACCTAACATCAGTTGTGTCAACATCAATAAGTGTTGATGATCTTCATCTTCGGTATTTGCTCCTCCTTGAAATCTTGAGATCTTTGTTGAAACTGCAGCAAGCCCCTTGAGAACAACAACAATAACATGTTTAGAATCTGGAAATATAACAAGATAATTGGCTTGCTAAGTCGACCAAATTCTTGATTTATCCTTAAGATAATATTACTCCGTATATCCTTTCAACGGGTGTAATGACAACTTATCTCCCAAGATAGAACAACAATCAAAAAATGAGCAAAGGAAACTCAAGTGTTTGCTAGATTAGAAGGATCTTTGAGTGTGTAAGATTGCAAGAAAGAAAGAGATTTCATCAAGTCTGAAATCATCCAAGTGTAGAGAGTATTTCTCTTATGTTTATTGTGTATATATTGTATATCACGTCTCCTCTGAAATCTGAAATAAGGTCTTGTTATATAGTTTAAGGATGAGGGGAGGTGTTAATTGGGTGTAATGACTATTAATATGGTTGTTTAAGAGGCTCAATGAAGAGCCAAAACGTTCAGGAATAAGTGTCCAACATTTCCAACCCTTTAATGACATTAAACTATGACTTTACCGTTGCAGGGAGCTCACTGGACATTTAGCGCTGCGGCGCTGGTCATGCAGGGTTGCGGCTCCGGAAGAAATTGCCTTCCAGAAACTTCAGGGACCAAATTGTAAATATAATAAAATATGGGGTCCAAAAAGATAATATCAGAATAAGCCCACTGCCCACAACCCCCGACCCGGGCGGGTGGTGGCGGCGCACGTGTGGGCCTAATCTCGAACCCAAGCACACCTAAATCCCCCTCCTTCAAACACATGGGTTACCCCTTAAGGTCTCAAACCTTTATTCAGTTTAGAAACTTATAACATGAACAATTCTTCCTTTTTCTACCGATGTGGTAGATTTGTCCCACACCACTCTTCCATGTCTCAAACACCTTACTTCACGGACCAATATCTCTTTCATTTCTCAATGGAATTTGACGATTCTTGGCCCTATGGTCATCTACTCACTTAGTAGATTAAACAAGGGTAAAGAACCAGATTCTCCAACATGTAGAACCATGATATTTAAGTCATTGAAGATGGGCGGACCCAACCTCCACCAAAGGCAAATTTCCTATATATATATATATATATATATATATATATATATATATATATATATATATATATATATATATATCAAATCTTGAACATTCTTAATTAAATGTTTTTTTTACGATTTATCATAGTTTAGAAATTTAAGTACTTCACTTAATAATGTAGTAGTACTACTTTCCATATACTTCAATTTATTAAAGAGTAAGTCAATTATTGTTCAATTTCAAATAGAACTTTGGTCGAATTGACCATTAAACAAAACATAAAGATTTGTCAAATCTCTACTTCACGTTTTGTCCCAGACCAAGTTCTTTCCTTACACGATCTGCACGAACCCCCTCCCTCAAAATAAACAAAGCACTAAAATATTCGATAAGGGGTTTATTAATATTTAATACCAAGACCATTTATGAAACTTCATATTGGTGCTGAGGTTGAAGGCTGCTCAACCCATCTATCTATACCTTGCTAAAGTTGAACTACTATTGCCGAGTTAACAAAATCTTGTTTAACAACTCAAAGAATTTCAGTTACACTCAGTAAAACCAAAAAATATATTTGCAAACCTATTTGATGGATGGATAGTGTTCCATGCCGAATGAGTTATTTAGGCAAGGGACCTCACTTCGTCAGCTATTTTTAAGGTTGAATTAGGTTCATCACATATCTTTTAACCTGGAATCAAAGTAATACCACATGTTTAATCATTGTTGGGTCTTCAATTTAATGCTATATTGTTTACACTCTAAATGTCCAGTGTTGAACGGGTGTTAAGAGTGTCCATAATAATCGTGGGAATGAGATCTCGATTCTAAACTGATTTTTAAAGTTGACTTAGATGTAAAGTATATTACTCCATCTTAGGGAAGTTAATCGAATGAGTTCAATTATTATATGACCTATTATAAATATTCTTTTAGTTACTCCTATAAGATTCATTTCACAGAAGATCTTTATGTTTAAATGTAAAAGATCGATAATATAAAATGTTTTTAAAAATTATTACTCTCTGTATGGCCCAATTTATGTTATACATTTTCTTTTTTACTTTGTACAACAATCTTTAATATGTGTATGCCCTACATCTAAAGAGTTCGCAGATTATTTACAAAGGCAGAAGTTGTATCAGTTTTTCATGGGTCTAAATGAAAGCCATATGCAGGCTATATCACAGATCTTACTCATGTCCCCTTCCCACAGTAAACAAAGCCTACTTTATGATTATTAGTGATGAAAATCAAAAGGGCATAAGTGCCAAATCTGCAGGTTTACTTGGTGTTGGGCAAAGTATTATGGGACACAATGGTAGTATAAATTCTGCAGGCTTGTATTCTAAGATAGGAACAACAGCTAAACCTCAGTTCAAAAGAAATACCATTTTGTGATGTGTGCAAGATGAGGGGACACACAAAGGAATTCTGCTACAGAGTAATTAGTTACCCTCCTGGTTTCAAGTCAAAATGAAAGGAGCGTCTTTCACGATATGCGTGCGAAGTGCAGAACACATTCCTAGTTCTGGGAACAGCACTCAGGGCTATATTCCTGGAAACACTGATGCTAATTGGCAAGTTAAAGGAGCACCAGTGCTCTCTCAAGACCAATATGAACAGATCATGAAACTGCTGAATCTGAACAAAGACCAGACTACTACAACTCAGAGTGTTATTCTCAAGGTGACAAATACTCAGCAAATACTACAGGTATGACTAAACTTAAAGCCTTACAAGTATTTGATATAGTCAAGAAGTGGATAATTGATACATGTGCCACAAATCATATGGTTTCTGGTTTAGATATGCTAGACAAAATAACTAATGTAGGAGAGGATACTGCAACCACTTAAAAAGTATTTTTGCCAAATGGAGAGACTGTCAAAGTCACTCACATTGGTACAAGTAACTTATCTGCCAGAAGCACACTTAGTAATGTTTTCTACCGCTCGATTCGGATCTGATCTTTTATCCGTGTCTCACTACTAGAGAATTAAAATGTGCACTATTTTTTATCGACTTAACTCGCATTTGGGATCTCTACAGTGGGAGGGTGAATGAGATTGGTAGACTCCAGGATGGTCTCTATGTGTTAGTTAATCATTCAAGTACTATACAAGATCCAAGGAAGTTAGGACTAAATGTACAAGCTAAAGAGAATGATACAATTTTAGAGGAAGATATTAATCTGTGGCATAGAAGGTTTGGCCACACTTCTAGTAAAGTATTAAGCAAATTGATTACTACTAGTGCTGATGTTATAGCTAAAACAATAAAGACTTGTAATGTGTGTCCTTGTGCAAAGCAATGTAGATTACATTTTCCTAATAGTAACACTTGCAGTAGTTCTAGCTTTGATATTGTGCATATGCATGTATGGGGTTCTTACAAAGTTGAAACACATAATGGCAAGAAATACTTCTTAACTATAGTAGATGACTATTCTAGAATGACTTGGATATACGTGCTTAGATTGAAATCAGAAGTCTGTGTGGTTATTAATCAATTTATTAACTATGTATCTACTCAATTTAATAGAATAGTTAAGGTAGTTAGAACTGATAATGGGTCAGAATTTGTAAATGATATATGCAGCAGCCTATTTGAGAAGTTAGGGATCAGAAATCTTGTGCCTATACACCACAATAAAATGTGTGGCTGAAAGAAAACATAGGCACATACTAGAGGTAACTAAAGCCATAAGACTTCAGGCTAATATCCCCATTAAGTTCTGGGGTCTATGTGTGCAGGTTGCAGTATACTTAATAAATAGATTACCATCTTCCATTACTGGGGTAACACCTTATGAAAGCCTATATCAACAGAAGTCTTCCATAGGGTATATAATAACTATAGGTTGCATGTGCTTTGCCAATGATATGACAGTCACAGATAAGTTACAATCTAGAGTTAGATGTTGTGTACTGATGGGATTTTCAGAAACACAAAAGGGTTATGTATTATATGATCTGAACTCTAAAGTTTTCCTAGTTAGTAGAGATGTTAAGTTCAGAGAGACAGAATACCCTTTTAAGGACAATATAGCCAGTATACCTATTTTCCAGAATCTGCAGAATGGTACCTATCAATTAGTCATACCACAAAATATTACACAGAGTAGACTAGCTGAACCACATAATGAACTTACTGATACTACAACCATACCTAGTACAGATGAAATTCCTAGTTGTGCTGAAAATAATACAGATAAAGTGCAAGTTTTAAGTAACAATCCTGAGGTCCCTCAACAACCTGATAATACTTTAGGTATTAGAAAGTCAAGCAGGCATAAACAACCTCTAATATGACTTAAATATTTTGTAATTCCTAATGCTAATAGTGTGCTTTATCCAATTAGTAACTACCTGTCTTATGAACACTTAAGTCCTAAATATCAAGCTTTTCTTACTTCATTCTCTGAAATCACAGAACCTAGGAGTTATAATGAGGCTTCAAAATATCCTAGATGAGTGGAAGCCATGAAAGCAGAAATAAAAGCCTTACAAGACAACCAAACTTGGGAAATTGTTTCCTTGCCTAAAGATAAGCATCCAATAGGTTGTAAATGGATTTATAAAATAAAATACAAGGATACTGGTGAAAGAGAAAGACTAAATGCTAGGTTAGTAGCAAAAGGACACAACCAACAGGAAAGGGATATATTATCAAGAAACCATCTCTCTAGTGGTCAAAATGGTAACTGTGAGGTTTGTACTATCTATAGCAGTTTCTAGAGGCTGGCACATTCATCAAATGAATGTATACAATGCCTTTCTTCAAGGGGATTTGTATGATGAAATATATATATATGGAACTCCCACAAGAATTCATTAGTCAAGGGGGGAAACATAGAGTATGTAGACTAATTAAGTCCTTGTATGGTCTCAAGCAAGCACCTAAACAATGAAATTTCAAACTCGCAGAGGCCTTAGTTCAAATGAATTTCAGACAGTCTCATTATGATCACTCATTGTTTATAAAACAAACTGATCAAAGTATTACCATTGTACTAGTGTATGTAGATGACATGTTAATTACAGGGAACAATATGAGCTTAATAAATGAGACAAAACAGTCTCTTCAATTTGTTTTTAAGATGAAAGACCTAGGAGAACTAAGATATTTTTTAGGAATAGAATTTACTAGGTCTAATAGAGGGATTCTAATGCATCAAAGAAAGTATGCATTGAAACTCATATCTGAGTCAGGACTAGCTGGTGCTAAACCTATCAACACACCCACTAATTGCAATATCAAGATGGCCACAAAAGAATATGATGAGTTTACAGCCAAACATCAGGAAACAGACATAAGACAGCATGAAACAGATAAAAGGAAAACAACCACTGAAGATGAAATCCTAAGTGACATTAGTGTCTATCAAAGATTGATTGGTAATTTGTTATATCTCACCATTACAAGACCAGATATAACATATAGTGTCCAAACACTTAGTCAGTTTTTGCAACAACCAAAGAAGTCTCATCTAAGTGTAGCTTTAAGAATAGTAAGATATGTGAAAAATCAGCCTGGGCAAGGAGTATTTATGTCTAGTAATAAATAAAAAACTCTAACTGCTTATTGTGATGCAGACTGGGTTGCTTGCACACATACAAGAAAATCTACTACAGGTTATTTGGTCAAATTTGGTGATTCTCTCATTTCTTGGAAATCAAAGAAGCAAACTACAATCTCAAGAAGCTCTGCTGAGTCAGAATACAGGAGTCTAGCTAGTACGATTGCTGAATTAACTTGGATAGTTGGACTACTGAAAGACATTGGCATCAACATCAGACAACCAACCACAATGTTACCGACAACAAATCAACCATACAAATAACAGCAAATTCAGTGTTCCATGAAAGAACCAAACACATAGAGATTGATCTACATTTTATAAGAGAGAATATCCAGAAAGGATTGGTAAAAACATAGTATATACCAACTGCAGAACAGCCAGCAGACTTGCTTACGAAAGGTCTTAACAGAGTTCAGCACCTTCATCTTTGTTCCAAGCTTGGATTGCTGAACATCTTCCAACATCAGCTTGAGGGAGCCTGCTGAAATAAACAAAAGGATATAAAGAGGGTTAGTTACAAAAGTAGTTATGGGGTAGTTAAGAGAAGGAGCCTATAGGGAGCCTATGAAGAGTTAGCTACTTGTATAAATATGCTTCATTATCTCATTGTGTAATTCATATATTCTGAAAGCAATAATACACTGCTTCTCTCTTCTTCTTTCATCGATTTTCTTCTGCTTTTCTTTTCTTTTCTTTTCTTGCTCCGTGTACACAGTCAAATGTATATTGTGTATATTGAATAGTATACTCAGTGTATATCACAATAAAGTTCTTCAATCTCTCTCAAACTTCTTCAAGGGTAGACTGTACGCAGACCTTACCTCTACTTTGGTAAGTAGAGCGACTGTTTCCGAGAGCTCTCGACTCAAGACAAAGCATAAGTGCTTTAATATGAAGGTAATTCTAACAAAAAGTTGAGGGATAAATATGGATTTTTTTTGAAGAATTTGGACATGTCATGAAGTTCTGAATATAGATGATTTGTTAATGATAAGAATATTAATAAATCATAAATCTAATACATAGTAAAATTAAATAATTTTGTATAGTATATGACAAATTTTGAAGTTTTCCCTACAAGAAAATAGAAGCATATTCCAAAATCTATTATTGTATGGAATTTTATGGAATTTTCTAATCTGAATTATTAGAAGGAAAAGAGGTGGAAGAGACGAGAAATAAGAAACTCAAGGAGATGGACATAGGAATATCATAATATCCAACAACACCGTTGTCAAAGATTTTCTAAAATTTCTAAAATAAAAATAATAAGTAGAGTAAAACCTCTATAAATTAATAATGTCGGGACCACGTAATTTTATTAATTTAAAGAGGTATTAATTAATTAATAAATTAATAATTTATTAATTTAAAGAGATTTTTTTCCTAAAATGCATGGTAGAAGAATTTTATTGGTGTTAGATAATCGTCCAGCCCATTCAAAAAATATTGAAGGGCTACATAATGTTGAGTTGTATTTTTTATCACTCAACATGACATCAAAAATCCAACCATGTGATGCAGGGGTAATAAGAACTTTCAAGATGCACTACCGCAGAAGATTTTACCGTAGGGTATTAGAGGCTATGAGTTGGGAAAATCTGATCCAGAAAATATTAATGTTTTAGATGCCATCAATCTTGCAGACTCATCTTGGACGATAAATGTTCAGCAAGAGACAATAACAAATTATTTTTGACTCTGTAAAATTCGTTCGCAGGATGAAGTAGCCTCAATGAATTTAAATGAAGAAACTACTGAAGAAGACATTCATGAACTTGATACGATGATTAATGGTCTTGGGTACCGCAACAAAATGGATGGCAATCACCTATTGGATTACCCGGGTGAAAATGATACATGATCAGTGGTCCAAAGTTTAGAAGAAATTGTAGCTAGTGTTATTGAAAATCCTATTGAAGATGAAACTGAAGATGATACAATGCCTTTGCAACCAATTACGCAGAAAGAAGCACTCATAGCGGCAACAACTCTTCGCAATTTTTTGTTGTAGTATGAGAACGCAACATCGGAGCTTTTGGATGCAGTAAGGAAAGTTAGAGATGAAATACACGTAGATTTAAATTTTAAGAAGAAGCAAACAACAATAGAATCATATTTTACTAAGTTGTCCTAGTTATATTTGTAATTTTATATAATTATTAATTTATAATATTGAAGTGACCATAAATTTATATAAGGGTTTATCGGAAAATTATTATCTTATTAATTTATCGAAATTATTAATTTAGACTTTGGACCCAAGTCGGGATCGAGAAAAATATTATTTTAGAGATGTTATTAATTTATTGAGTATTAATTTATAGAGGTTTGTATATTGTTTCATAGCCTTGACGCTAATAAACAAATTGATTAACCTTGACTTCATTTGATTAATTGATTAATTAGTATTATTTTATAATATAATCAAGCACCACTTGAATGATCATACCCTCAATTTCCTCCACTTATATGTTGAGTCTTCATCACACACACACACAAAGCACACGTACAAGTACACCGATAGTCAAACAAATATATGTTCTATATATTGAACTATTATTTTCTGTAAGAAAAACTGTACTCTTAAATATTTTATCTAAATTATATTTCAAAATCTCATTAAGAGCAGCGGTGTAGATATATAGACGAAAGAATTGATCAGTTGGAACGTCGGTCGTCGAAAAATTATTTTATATATATGAAAGAAAAATCATATGTAGATTAAAAATTACTTCTTATAGATATACATCAAATATTGAACATTCTTAGTCAAATGTTTTTTTTACTATTTATCATAGTTTAGAAATTTAAGTACTTCACTTAATAGTGTAGTAGTACTACTTTCCATATACTTCAATTTATTAAAGAGTAGGTCAATTATTGTTCAATTTCAAATAAAACTTTGGTCGAATTGACCATTAAACAAAACATAAAGATTTGTCAAATCTCTACTTCACGTTTTGTCCCAGACCAAGTTCTTTCCTTACACGATCTGCACGAACCCCCTCCCTCAAAATTGTTAGAGAAATATGAATAAACATACATAGTGATATTATGAGAGTTAGTTATAAAAGTTAAAGTAGTAGTTATAAGAGGAGCCTATAAGAGAAGCCTATGAGCTTATAGGAGCCTTATAGAAATAACTAACCTTCTTCTCTACTTAACATGTATAAATATCCTATAAGTGTACTCAATGTAATCACAACTCTGAAATAATAAAAGACCACAAGATTCTTCTTCCTCTCTTCTTCTCTTCCTCCTTTCGTGTACTGCATCTTCTTCTCATTCTTATTCTTGAACACAATCATATTGTATACTTGATGTATACACGATCATAAATGAGTCGATAGTCTCATAAATTCAACATGATATCAAAGCCTAGATCAACAATAAGGGGTGGTATCAATTCCGCAACCATTCTCAGATTGATTGACTGATTTCTGGTGAAGTTATATTTCTGTTCTTATGTTTCTGTTTCTCTTCTGCTATTACTATGAGTAGTAAACTTCTTCCTCATAACACTATCTTGTGGAATACAAGTTCTATCAAGATTGAATAAATATCAAGATTGAATAAACCTGAGGAAAAAAAAACCCTGTTGAACACATAAGTTTGTGTCTGTTTTCTTTCTAATATAAATAAATAAAATCTCTGATTCTCAAAGTTACTGCATTAAAGAACTTGAGACTATATTTTTGATCTTCTTTGAGACTATCTTCTTGCTTCTGAATCATATAAAAATGGATTCTGACACTCTGAAGTTTGTCTGGAATTTTTTATCTGAAATTTTCTTCTCTAAAGTTTATGTTTTTCTGCTTTCTCAGTCTATCATTTATGTATTCTTAGTATATGATTGTTCTCTGAAGTCTCAAATTCTTGTTCTTATTACATCTTAGCAGAAGATTCAAATACTTCTGCATTCAGTCAAAACATCAAAATATTTCTATACTTGATATCTGAAATATTGATATCCGAAATATATCATCTTCTGATCTTGTTCTTACATTCTTGAAATATTTTTATCTGAGTATCTCTTGTTCTTGGTCTTACACTTTGATTTGAAATCTCGAGTACAAATTAAGATAGGCAGTTAAAATCAAGAAAATCACTGAATCTTCCTCTATAAATTTATGGTTCTATTTCTTCTTCCTCTTCTTTTCCTCTCTTCTGAACCTTCATTTCTATTTCTTCTATAAATTTGATTCTTGTATACAAAGTGTATATTATCTTAAAGAGAAGATAATTACTCAGTGGCCTAAAGAAGCTCTTTTTGTGGAAGACAAAGATTCTGGGCCAAAGTCAATAAAATGATGTGAAGCTTATTAATGCTGGAAGGATGCTTGAGAACAATAAAACACTTGGCGAATCCAGAATTCCAGTTGTTGAAGTTCCAGGAGGTGTCGTCGCTATGCGTGTTGTTGTACGCTCACATATGAATGAAAAAGCCCTTGATAAACAGCATGACGATTTTCATGAGTTTATGAGATTTGCTATTGACACAATGCAATTGGTGTCCCTTGATGAATTGGGTGGAGAAAAGGTTGTACCTCCTAGCACTCAGGAAACAAATCTTATTCAGCATATATTTGGTGGTCACTTTCAATCTCAGATCATATGTACAAGATGCAGTAATCTCTCGAATCAGTTTGAGAATTTGATGGATCTGACCATAGAGATTCACAGGGATGTTGGATCTTTAGAAGAGGCTGCTTCTGGGGTTGTGCAGTGTCAGATGATGGACATGACCTATCCTGGAGTTGTTCCAATGCACAAGGTCAATTTTGATGCAAAGATTGAATATGACATGATCCAAAACTACAAAGTGATGCAAGATGTTTTTAATAAGCTCAAAATTGACAAGTATATTGGAGTTAACAGGCTTGTTAAGGGTCGTCCTTTGGATAATTTGGATTTTCTACAGTGGATGAAGCGTTATTGTGAGTCTGTAAGTGGTGGTATTATGAATGAGAACTATAATCCTCTGGAACGCAGAAGTAAGGTTGGAAGGGAACGAAATGTGAAGGGTTCTCGGAGATATTTTGCAAAGTTACGAGATATTGAGATTCTCTATCAGACTCGAGACTTAGAAGATGACCCGATAGCTATGGCAGTTAAAAAGATATTATATGCTGCTGATACATGAGAATCAGCTTTGGCAGAAGCTCAAGAAGTTCTAAGTCAATCTGTTGATAAAAGGCCTAACTAGACTTCAACATCAGTATTTAAAGTTCAAGTTAGATGTATTGAATATCTTCACCACGCCTAACTTGAGGGGAAGCGTTGAGAAATATGAATAAACATACATAGTGATATTAGGAGAGTCAGTTACAAAAGTTAAAGTGGTAGTTATAAGAGGAGCCTATAAGAGGAGCCTATAGGGAGCCTATATGAGCCTTATAGAAATAACTAACCTTCTTCTCTACTTAACATGTATAAATATCCTACAAGTGTACTCAATGTAATCACAACTCTGAAATAATAAAAGATCACAAGAGTCTTCTTCTCTTTTCTTTTCTTCCTCCCTTCGTGTACTGCATCTTCTTCTCATTTTTATTCTTGAACACAGTCATATTGTATATTGTGTATATAGGTGTATATACTTGATGTATACACGATCATAACTGAGCCGGTAGTCACAGAAATTCAACAAAAATAAACAAAGCACTAAAATATTCTATAAGGGGTTTATTAATATTTAATACCAAGGCCATTTGTGAAACTTAATATTGGTGCTGAGGTCGAAGGCTGCTCAACCCATCTATCTATACCTTGCTAAAGTTGAACTACTATTGCACAGTTAACAAAATCTTGTTTAACAACTCAAAGAATTTCAGTTACACTCAGTAAAACCAAAAATATATTTGCAAAACTATTTGATGGATGGATAGTGTTCCATGCGAATGAGTTATTTAGGCAAGGGATCTCACTCAGTTAGGTTCAGGATATATCTTTTAACATGGAATCAGTGATACCACATCCCTGATTTAGGTTTAATCATTGTTGGGTCTCCAATTTGATGCTATATTGTTTACACTCTAAATTTGATGCTATATTGTTTACACTCCAAATATCCATAGTTGAACCTGTTGAATGTTAAGAGTGTTCATAATAATCGTGGGAATGAGATCTTGACCCTAAACTGATTTTTAAAGTTGACTTAGATGTAAAGTATATTACTCCATCTTAGAGAAGTTAATCGAATGAGTTTACCTATTATATGACCTATTATAAATATTCTTTTAGTTACTTCTATAAGATTCATTTCACCGAAGATCTTTATGTTTAAAGGTAAAAGATCGATAATATATAATATTTTTAAAAATTATTATTCTATGTGTTCCAATTTATGTGATACACTTTTTTTTAATCTGTTCAAAAAAGAATAATACATTTTCTTATGTTTCAATAACTTAACTATAATATTTACCTTTACGGTTAACGAGATGATCTATAACCACACAAGTCTATAACTTATTTTAGATTACAAGATTAAAAAATATTCCTTTATTTCTTAAATTTCATGTCAAACTATATCATATAAATTGAGACGGAAGGAGTATTTTCTATTCAAATTATAACTTGATCATTTTACTATTTTCACGTTTTTTTACTCGATTCCCCGCAAGTACGAAGTAACTCTGCATATTGGAAAATTGGACTATGCCGTTGATCGATTATCAGACACTCGAAGCTGGTCATCGGAGCACATCCGCGATTTCGCAGTAATAGTGTTGAAAGGCCGTCTTTATTACGCTAGGGCGTCACTAATATCAAGAAAGTAATGGCGTAGTAAGCGCAACTTGGACAGTAAAAAAAACAAAAAACAAATATGAAGTATTTATTTGACTGATCAGAAGATAGGAAATGGGAATAATGGTCAGAAAAGTCGGTGTGTTGATAGCCGTCAGCAGCACCAAATCCACCTCAACCACTACTACTTGCCTGCCTTTGTCTTCACTCTCCATTTTGCCAACTACGCTCATTTTTGTTTTATTTTGCCTCCCCCTCTTATTTTTTATTTAATGTTCGACACCTATTTTGATTTTTAAATTTAATAATTTAGATTCATATTAAAAATTGTTGAACTTTTTAAAATATATTTACTATTAAAGATGATTTCTTTTTTAAAAACTAGAACCTGATACAAAGGTATACTTACCACTTTGCGCAACGTTGTGTGAGCTCTCGCCTCTTTAAACTCTATATGCCAAACTCTAATTCTTATCTCAAAGTCAAATCTTCGTTTTCTTAACTATATTCACATCTCAAAGTCAAATCTTCGTTTTCTTAACTATATTCACATCTCAAAGTCAAATCTTCGTTTTCTTAACTATATTCACATTAACCTTCACTAAAAACAATGCATTAGTTGATCTACTTCTCCTTCTTCATGTTCTTGGGTTCACTATGCACACGGTGAATAAGTTGACCATAGAATATACGTATAATATGTATATTTCCTCATATTATTAGATATTTTGTAATTATAGTAGTAGTTTTGTATTAGAAAAATGTAATTATGATAGTAATTTTGTATTAGGTCAGTGTATATTTAATTTTCATAATTATATGCTAGGTTTACTATTATATATCATGTGTATAAACATTTTACATTAATGAAAATAATCAAGAGACTTCTCTTTCATGATATCAGAAGTCTAGCTAGCAGAAAACGGACACCGACAAGCCCACTGCCTGCTAGCCCAATGTCTTCCCGTGACCAAATTCATCCAGCGAGCCCATTGCCTGGCCCAAATTCCTCCCTCTCACCCATTCTACCAGCAGGCCCACTACCTGTTGGCCCATCCTCTTCCAGATGCGTTCGCCCGGCGGGACCACTACCGCACTCTTGGCTCGATTTTAGTCCCACATTTCTCTCGGCGTGAACTCACTCTTAACCCAAATTGTGACCCATCTCTCGGTCCAGTCAGTTTCGACGTGCATACACTGACCCAGGTCTGGATCACTTCTATTCCGAGTCAAGGATCCGTTACTCGTAGCCAACGGGATATTTTTAAATTAAAATAATATTTTAATGTCACTAAATCACTCATACCACGTAACCCAATGTCTGCCATTCGTGGCATGAATTGGAAAATGGACATGTATGATGAATATAATGCTCTTATTAAAAATAAGACATAAGAGTTGGTGCTCCGTCCTCCTGGTGTCAATGTGATTCGTTCTATGTGGATTTTGTCACGACCCGACCTCGGGCATGGCGTGCCCTACACAGGCACCGCTGCAGTATACATCAGAGAATATCAGCGGAACATACACAATTCATAAAAATACTTAGACATTAGACATCAACAGATTAGCCGATAAGGTTACCTTCCGTAACATATACATAATATAAATAAATAAAGCGATGCCTGCATTTACAACCCAATCCACAAATGTGACTACTGGACCTAAGAATAACAACGTGGCGGGACGGGGCCCGCCATACCACGAATGTACAACATCCGGCCATACCGGGGATGCGAACGAGGGTAAGCCTCCGGAGTAATGAAGCTTCCCAACAGCTGAACAGTGATCCTAAGAGTGAGGATCAACAACCTGTATACTCTATCTGCGGCATGAACGCAGCCCCCCGAAGGAGGTCAGTACAATATGTACCAAATATGTGGAACTGAAAGTATTGTAATGAATCATAAGTCTAAAATAAAGCTGGAGACATGTTATGATAACTCAATTAACAGTACACTGTGCCTTACTAACAATGAGAGTAAACAAGAGTATACTTTACTGCATAAAAATATGAGGCTCATGATCAAAGTAGGGTCACGCGTAGTATCATTGAGCAATCCTACTCACGAGACTATTTCACCCGCATGAGTAGTATGGACCGCGTGAGGTAACTTCGCCATGCATCGTATCCGCCGCATAGGTCGTGTGGACCCGCATGAGGTAATTTCCTCGCATAGGACTGGTCCGTCCCGCATAGAACTATTTCACCCGCATAAGCCCTACGGACTCGCATGAAGTATTCCTCGCATCATGGGTAACAAATCCATGGAATATGCAAATGTCACAAACCCGGGGAATGACCCCGTAAGAATAACATAACCTAGAACAACCGGCTATCATACATAACATAAGCACTACCGGCTTACCATACATAACATAAGCACCACCGGCTTATCATACATAACATAAGCAAGTTAAGAAATCCCCCTTAACTTCTTATTAGCCTTATTCATACACATTCTCATTTTAGTTTACTTAAGGCACTAACATGTCATTATAAAAATCCGGAATCTAACCCAAAGTACTACGTACTTCTATTCTTTTAAAATGACTCTTTTTCATATAAACTTCCAAGATACTAATAGCCGTAGTATCAAGTCATATCTACTTTTTAAGACAAGTCACAATACCTTTTAAAAAATACATTTATAGGCCTCTAAATCAAATGACTTCTTTCTTTTAAAACCTTAAGCAATTGATGCCTTTAAATCAATTTGTCTTTCATTATTTCAAGTCATTTATTATTACTTACATTACTTAGAGTAAACCACTCTTTCATCTTTCCATAAAGCTATTATAACCAACTTCCCATAAAGTCGTTATACTAACTTTATACTTTAGGCAATTACATTCTTCTTTATATGCAAGAGACTTATACTTTCAAAACCAAGTATCATATACTTTTAAAATACTTCAAGTCTCTTAACTTTAGAAATCAAGTGTCTTAACTTTAGAATAGGCTCAAGGAATCTATACTTTCCAAATCAAGTATTCTATACATTTTCAAGTCAAGAAATCTTTGTTTACCTTATTAGAATAAACCATTCTCTTTACTTTCCATAAAGTTATTAACCAACTTTAGGCTTTTGAAACCAATGCATTTCTATCCTTTAAAAACAAGTGAGTTAGTTCTCTAACTCAACCAACTTGAAAAAAACAAGTCAAGGATATCAAATAAACTAAATTCATTCAAATCTCGTACGTATACCGTACTATACGTTTACAACTACTCATGCTCAAGAGATAAGAAAGTTCCACATACCTCTTCGGTTCAATCCACTCGCTAAGTCCAATATGCCGTACGTAGTATGTCAACCTATAATGACCATAATACGTCTATTAACTTCTAACTTCAAACGTAGAATATTCTAAGTGCAAAGTCACTAAATTCTACGGAAAATCGGACAGCACTTTCTTTGTCTCTACATACTTTTCCACCTTTTTCAAGGCCCGAATTCAATAACCAAACATGCCACATTTAAGGCTCAACAATGTAGTTAACAATAGGGGATTACACGCCTAACAAGACGTGTAAAATTCTGTCCCACAATTGATATCAAACTAGTCTAAGAGACAATGTCATTCTCGGCCAAAGGTGTAACAACATATCAACTTTTCCAATTTATTTTCAATTCAAGTTGTTTAGTATAACATGTTATAAAGCCGCAATCGATTATAACAACTAAAATCTTCAAGTAGATAACATGCGACGATTCTAATTATCGACCAAATTGTATTTCACTTTCAAATGGCTAACAATGTCATTTCGGATTTTAGGCTTCCAATATCCATAACACTTATCAATCTTTAATACATAAACTTCATGCTAGTTAAAATGTAAGGCTACAACAATATGTAATCTTATAACACTTAAGAGAACAAGATTGTTACCTCGACGAGCCATAATCCAACTTCAAGATCCGAAGTCGCTCCCTAGCAACTTAGAGCCTCTCCTTGACACTCCAATCCGCCACTTGAATCCCTTAGAAGATCATAAACAACTTTCCTTTAACTTCCAATCCAAACCTATGAAAGTGACTTAGGTTTTCACCTTGCGACTAATACAAAAACGATATTTTTCCGGGATCTTTCTATTGAGATACCCTTACAATACTCTTAGGAACCTTGGTTTAAAGTATGGAGACTATTGGACAACAAACGAAAATTCTTGTCTTGTTAAAACCCTCAAACCCGAGAGCTATGCAACAAGAACAAGAGTTCTTCCAATTTTTCTAAGTGTAAAATGCCTTGTCTTGCTACTTAGGATGACTATATAACAACATGGAGGGTATAGATTAGAACAAATGGATGGCTTGGATCCAATTTATTTTAAAAAAAATCTAGCCAAGTGGCCCTTGGACTTAGTCAATAATATCAAGCTCAAGTCTTAGCAAGACTTGATCATCCTAACATTGGTCAAATGACCATAACACCCATGGTCTATTTCGTCCAAGTCCAACAAGGGGGTGACACGTGTCGCCCTCCCGTTCGTCGCAATATTTCATTTTCCGACAATTCCATAATTCCGATAAATTTTTACTAGTCTCAAATCTTAACACTTGAGTTCTTACGTACGTTCTTATAAACATGTCCTGGAATTACGGGGTGTAGCAGATTTTTACTCATCAGAAAAAATCTGATGATTGTTTTGAGAGGCATAAGACACGTCTTGTAGGTGATGGTAAAACTCAACAGGTTGACATGGATTGTGGAGAGCCGTTTAGTCTGGTGGTCAAATCGTCAACTATTCACAATGTTCTAAGTCTGGTTCTCACGAAAGTATGGCCCATTCATTAGCTGGATGTAAAAAAATATTTTCTTACACGATGATCTCAAGAAAATTGTATACATGCATCAACCCTTGGGTTCCAGGTACCCCGATCATCCTAACCATGTGTTCTTGCTGAAGAAGTTTTGGTATGGGATCAAACAGGCCCCTCGGGCCTAGTACAAATGGTTTGCTGATTATGTATCTACTATTGGATTTTCTCACAACAGGTCTGATCACTCTTTGTTCATCTACCGTAGCGGTACTTCTCTAGCATACATTCTGTTATATGTGGACGATATTATATTGATTGTCTCATCTGATAGATTGTGCAAGTCTATCATATATATTCTCAGCTCCGAATTTGCTATGAAAGACTTGGGGCTCTTGAGTTATTTTTTGGGTATAATTGTCACACGTCATGCAGGTGGTTTATTTTTATCACAGAGAAAGTATGCGACTAAGATTATTGAGAGAGCTGACATGTGATCTTGTAAGTCCTCTCCTACTCCGCTTGATACCAAACCGAAGTTGAGTGCTAATTTTAGCAGACCTTGCAAGGATCCCACCCACTGTCGTAGTCTAGTAAGGTCTCTTCAATGTCATATATTCACGAGGCTCGATATTACTTATGTAGTGTAGTGTGTGTGTTTATTTATGCATGATCCGAGGGAAGAACACATGCGTGCTCTCAAACGCATTGTGTGTTACATTCAGGGAACTCTTGATTATGGTTTACACTTATATCCATCCTCCGTATCTATTCTTATGTCTGCTACAAATGTTGATTGGGGTGGATGTCTAGATACTAGACGCTCGACATTTGGTTATTGTATGTTTTTTTGTGATAACTTGATCTCTTGGTCAGCTAAACGCCAAGCTACTTTATAGCGTTCCAGCGCAGAGGCCGAGTATCGAGGGGTAGTCAATGTGGTGTTTGGGTTCTGTTGGTTGCGTAACCTCCGAGCTTCACTTTCCTATTCAGAAATCTACCTTGGTATACTACGATAATGTTAGAGTAATATCTCTCTCTACGAATCATGTCCAACATCAGTGCACTAAACATATCGAGATGGATATTCACTTTGTTCGTGAAAAGGTAGCTCGTGGATAAGTATGTGTCTTGCATGTCCCTTTACGATACCAAATTGCTGACATCTTTATTAAGGGTCTTCCCTTAGTTCTGTTTGAAGATTTTAGGGACAGTCTCAGCGTACGACAACCGTCGGGGGTGTGATAGAATATACATAGTATATTCCTAGTATACTATGTATATTTCCTGATATTATTAGAGATATTGTAATTATGATAGTAATCTTGCATTGAGAAAATGTAATTATGATAGTAGTCTTGTATTAGGTCAATGTATATTTGATTTTTATAATTATAAATTTGATTTACTATTGTATATGATGTATATAAACCTTTACATTAATAAAAATAATCATGACATTATTTTATTTCAGTTGAAAAAGACATGTTCTGCTAATTTCCCTTTAAATAAGCAGAAATAAGAAAATGTATCCTTGTATTTAGATTTGGAAAGAAAGAAGGAGTTAGACTTTTGTTCTTTTATATTATATTTTTCTTCTAGTCAAATTAAGTTAATTCGAAGATGAAAAGTTGCAGATGTAGGATCAGAAAGAAGGAAAAAGAAAAGAAGAAGGAGAAGCTCACTTCACGCAATACCTAGAATTATAATATGGGCAGGTGTTACATAAAATCAGGGGCCGAGCTATATGGTGGTCGGGAGTTCGGGCTCCCTCTCAAATTTAAAATTTTTCTAGTATACTACTAGTAATATTCATGATATTACAATAGATTCCTCAATTTTTCTCTCCCCCTAGACCAAAAATTCTCAATTTTTCGCTCCCCCTAAATCAAAATAGACTCCCCTAAACCAAAATAGGTTCCCTAGCCAGGGCTCCCGTTAGCCCGGATCCTGGCTTCGCCCCGCATAAAACCCATGAAATAGGCATAAATAAGGAGGACATGTAAATTACTCATAAATGGTGTGATTAGCACATCAGTAACAGTGAAATTTGATTAATTAAATACAAAGATTCGATGTTAGGTGGATTCAAGAACTTATCAAACCTTTATTATAAAAATTATATATGGTTGCAATTTAGAACTCAAATACTAGGTGTCTTTCTATATACTCTGACAGGAACCAAAAGATAAAATACTGCACGTCTTCGACGAAAGTCTTCTGTCTTAAGATAAACCAATAATCTAGGGTGTGTTTGGTTCGGGATAAGCAGTAAAGGAAATGGAGGAATGAAATTCTCTTTGTTGTTATTTGTTTGACCTATTTTTTCATTTTCTTTACCCTCTTTTTCATTCCCTTTCCCTTAGATTCCCACCCCCTAGGTATTCCGATTCCCTTTTCCGAACCCGAATCCCGGACCCCCAACTCCGAATTTTGTACCTCGGACCACTTAGAATCAAACATGTAGGGACAATCAGAGTAATTCATTTCCTTTCCTTTTCATTTTCTTATTGGATTTCATTTAGTTTACTCTGCGCGAATCAAACGCACCCTAAGTTTACCCCTTGACTAACAAGTTGCTCTTTATGGAGATTTATTTATATAATATATAGTAGTACAATTCAAAGTTCAATAATTTGGCAATAAACATTGAATTTCTTTTCTTTTATGCAAAAAGAAACAAAGTCGGCTAAATAACCTCAAAAGTGGGCTTTTGATCCAAAAATCCACACAAAAAAATATAAAAGTACCTTTTGCACAGGAATTTTCTACGTAATAGGGGTTAGTTTTATTTTTCCCACATTTTGTATAATTTTAAAATTTTGAAATTTATGTTTTTCCATACTTTGATCAAATAGTCATATGTCAAAACTTCAGAATTTCAATATTTTATAAAGAACCTGATATCTTTTTCTGCGAACATAATGAAGACTCAATACATCAAGTATATCTAAACGTTTTGATCGTCGTTTTAGGGGTGTAAAGTGCCCCGAAGTAAGTTTTGTTTGGAAACTTGTTATTGTTAGATGTAAGTGTTTATTTTATAAGATTTTGATTTAAGCGTTTTATCATTTAGTCAAGGCATTACTTTATTTCAAATATGTCGAATTTGTTTTCATAATTAATTTAGGACGTCGCACGAGTTATTAATAAACGATAATAAAGACTAAGATAACTAATTATCATTAAAAAAATAATACAAAAAAATATAATATTAATTTAAACTGTACAACTTAATTACATATTCACAACCTCTAATGGATCCCACATGTGGTAGGCTTTAGAGTAACCTTAGGCCTAAGACGATCCCCACCACCCTCACCATCATCTTCATCCCCCTTTCTCTTCTTAATAATAGGATTTTCTATGTCATGATCATCCCCTCTTTCATTCATTGCGCCATTGAGCATAATGTGCTTCTTCTTGGGATTGCGTGAACTACTATGTATGGTCAGAAGCTCTTCAGTACAGTCAGGAGACAGGTCCACATGCGCAGAAGGATGAACCTGAAATAATATATAAATAATTAGTATTAATTTTAATTTTAATTTAATACATTATCATTTGGTAAAAAATCAAACATGTGTGTCGACGGGTGTTAGACGTATTTTGTATACGCTTTTTGAGTCATTTTTAATTAGTATTTTCCTCATTTCCGTTTAAATAAGTGTAGTTTTAGGGTCGTTTTCCTTTCTTTTGAGTCACATCGATTCAAAAAGGCAAAATGGCGAAAAGGAGCGAAAAGTGGGCATAAAAGGAGGGTCCCGAGGCAGCAAAAGGTTGAAAATTGGAGATTCGGACGAAGGTAAGCGACCGCGACGCCAATGCGGGGCCAGCGGTCTTTAGAAGATCGAAGAACAGCGGGACATTCGGCACCACGGTGACATTCAGAGAAGCGGTGCCGTCGCGGAAAATTGAATCGAAGTAAATTTGGCGAGGCGAGAAGGTCGGATGACACGAAATGCAACATACTTAAGCCCTAGGGATTATTCTATTGAAGGGAGTCGGACATTCTATCACAGAACACAATTGAAGACAAATTGGAGGCTACCATTGGAGACCTAGTTCTAAGTACTTTTTCTTTCTTTAGTTTTCAATTCAGTTTATGTTGGTATTTGTATTAGTTCTTAGCGTGACTATGGCTAGGAGCTAAACACTTTATTAGGGCTTTCCTATTGAATCGCTTGAAACTCTATTTCATGAATTAATGCATTAGTTTGATTTCTTCTTCACCTGATTAAGATTTATTCAATATTTGGTATGAATGTTTGGTAGTTAACTGGCCATTAATTATCATAATCTATATAATTTCGAATCAAGAACCGAGATGAGAGATTTGGATATGCTGTAATTGAATAGACATAGGTTAAATCGCGGACGAAAGTACCCCGATACTTGTGTAGCATTATAGATTATTGTTCTTAATCCTCCTATGTGGTAAATCCTATCATAGAAATATAGAAGGGTTCTGCACTTGGGTTAACAATTATATATCATAACCGGAATATAAGACAGTCTAGTTAACCGTTAATTTAACGCAGAAGAAGAAGTCATTCTAGTTGCATTAGGGATTGAAAATAGTGGATAGTCGAGGATATTGGAAGCCTTAATTCCTTCATAACTGATTAAACCTTAACAATTTAGTTTACTTCTTGCAATTATTCTAGTATTTAGATAAAAATCCAAATCAATTATCGTTTGTCAAATAGATAACCTAGAAAAGATGTTCGGTAATTAGAAATCAGTCTCCGTGGACGATAAACTCGGTCTTACAAGACTATATTACTTGTAACGATACGTACACTTGCGTGAGCACGTGGAAATCGCTTAACAAGTTTTTGGCGCCATTGCCGGAGACTGACGTACTTCTAATATCGAACCATTTATTCTTATTTCTACTTTGGTTTTTACTTATTTTTTTTAGAACCCTGTTGCCTTGATTTATTTGTTGATTTTGATCGATTTCAGGGACTTAGTTTATGTGAAGAAAAAGAGGAGCAGACACACTTGTTCCTTTTAACCCTGAGATTGAGAAAGCTTGCAAGCAGAACAGGTGAAACAAGAGGATATCTGATTCAGTGACCATGGAAAACCAACCGAATCAGAATGGGGCGAACCATGAGTTTCCTAAAAATGCAGGGGAGTCATTCCAGGTTCCAGCGGAAAGAAGCTTGGGTGACTATGTTACGCCGCGATCGGCGGTGTCTGACATCCATCGTGAGCTCCGTGATAGGGGCAAATAACTTTGAGCTCAAGCCAACCATTATAAGCATGATCGAACCACGATGATTTGGGACCGTCGAAGACCCCGTACACGTTGTCAATTTTGCAGGTTGTGTGCCACCTTCAAGTACAATGGAGTTACTGATCGGTGTATTTTATATACACTTTTTGAGTCATTTTAGTTAGTATTTTACTCATTTTGTTGATGTTTAGTATAGTATTAGTGTCGTTTTCCTTTCTTTTGTGTCACAGCGGTAAGAATTGGAGAAATGACGAAAAAGAGATTAAATGAGCATAAATGAGATGGAATTGCACACTAAAAGGGTCAAGAAATGAAACCTAAGAAGTTCAGGAAAATATAGAAGAAATCAAACGAAGACCGGACGAACAAAGGACGAAGAAACGAAAAATCCGGAAGAATGCCGTCACCGGCGCCGCGGCACCCAATGTTCTGCGGAGTCCGAAAGTTGTAGGTTTTTCGGCGCCATGGCGCCAGTCTGCAGGGCCACGGCGCCGACGCGGAATTTCTGTATTTTGGGCCGAATTTGACATGTTTTCAGAGTCCAAAAGGGATAACTTTTCCTACCTACATATTCCTTAACCCTTTACCTAAAGGATTCCATAACTTTTCCTTAACCCTTTACCTAAAAGATTCCATAACTTTTCCTACCTACATAATCCATAACCCTTTACCTAACGGATTCTTGGGCTATAAATAGTCTCTACATCATTAGAAAAATTTATTCCATCCCACACTCTACCACATTCCATTCTCCATCCATCATTTCATTCAATTTCATCTTGTAAATATTCCACAACACAATCCTTGGATGCTAGAAGGCTTGGAGACTTGCTCTTGAGTATTTTTCTTTTCTTTCTTTTGCTTTGTTTATTTCAGTTCATGTATGGAGATTATATTAGTTCTTAGCGTGACTATGGCTAGGAGCTAATTACTTTGTTAGGGATTTCCTTGTGATTCTCTTGAAACTCTTATTCATGAATTAATAAATTAGTTGATTTCTTCTTCACTTGTTTAAGATTTATTCAATAGTTGTTTTGATTGCTTGATAATTAATTGATCACTAGTTATCATCACTTATATGAGTTCTAATCGAAATCCGAAAGGGGAGATTGTGAATATGCTATAGTTGAATAAACATGGGTTTACATCGTGGACGAAAGTACCCTGATACTTGTGAAGCTTAATAGGTTATTGTTCTTAATCCTCCTTTATAGTCAATCTTGTCACCGAAAGGTAGAAGGGTTCTCCATTGGGGTTGAGTGTTTATATTACCTTAACAGGAGTATAAAAAGGTCTAGTTAACCTGCTATCTTAACGTAGAAGAAGAAGTTAGTCTAATTGTATTAAGGATTGAATAGAGTGGATAGTTGATGATCTTGGAAGCCCTAATTCGTCATCATAACTGATTTAAATCAAAGTATTTTTATAATTAGTTTATTTCCTGCATTATTAGTTTAGAATTCCAACTCAATTAACGTTAACCAAATAGAAACTATAGCATAGATAATCGGTACATGAAAACCAGTCCCTGAGGACGATAACTCGGTCTTCTAGACTATATTACTTGTCACGACACGTGCACTTGCGTTTAGTGTGTGCATAAATCGCGCATCAGTTACTGACGACACCATTAGATTGAGGCTCTTCTCGTTCTCACTAGGGACAGAGCCAAGAGCTGGTTGAACTCACTGTCTGCCAACTCCGTCACCACATGGCAGGATTTAGCCCAAAAATTTCTTGCAAAGTTCTTCCCTCATTCAAAGGCTGCAAAGTTAAAGGGAGAGTTGAGACTAAGGGTCCTAGAAGAGGAGATGGTGTTTAAGATTTTCAAATCTACCATTTAATCCCAAGCCAGCAACAAATGATTTGCGGTGAGCACAACTGACACATCATCCCAACAAGAACAATCCAAAGGCAGGGGGATCACCGCGACAACGATAAACCCACAGGTCAGTATGAGTGCTGAAACAAAAGTTGGTGAGATGAAAGCTGACAAAAAGGTAAATCTTGCTAAACCCGACCCTGTGAAAAAGATGAATAGATTAAGGAAGAGAAAAATGATTTTCAAATGAATGGGTTGTGGGGGTAATTTACCCCAGTGATTGAATAAATGACCAGCGTCCGGCTAAAAGACGTTAAAGACAGCGCTGCTTGGGAGGCAACTCAAGGTTTAAACATGCAATTAGTTTAACTTGAAAAGTATCACTTGATGGTATTTTTGGTTGTGTTGTGATGACATGTGAGGGAATCGGAGACTAAGCACGAAGAAAATGGTGGAAACACGGAATCGGGTCGGCACCACGGTGCCATTCTGCAGGCCCGCGGTGCCGAAGCGTGATTTCAGAAATAAAAAGCCCTAAATCACCAAATCTCTTCCCACAGATACCGTTTCAATGCAACATATGTCACATTCGCCACAATCTTGAACCGCTATGTCTGTAAGTCGTCCCTTTTTAATTTTTGAGTCGTTACACATTTGGGACAATGAGTCGTTTAAGTTTGGGAGGGTACTTATTTTATTTTTGTGTTTCTGTTTTTGAGTCGTCGTTTTGATTGTGTTTTTGTGTCTTTTATTGTGTCTATATGAGTCAATTTTTTTATGATCATGCATGATGTAGTTGCTGCAAACGCCTAGTGAATTAAGTCGGATAATGTAATGGAATTAGAAGCTAAAATCTGTGTGCTTAAGTTAGATATGCCAAAAATTCATGAAAATCTAATTATTTGAGATAGTTGTGCTTAGCCTATGTGTTGTCAGTTATGGAAAGAAAGGTTGAAAATGTCTAGAAAATCTGTTTGCTTGTTATTTGAGGCGAAATAGTTAATATGTACATGTTTAGGGAGATGATTCAGGCATTTCTTTGATAGCCCTTCTGACCATTCATTACTTACTCTGACATAAATTGTATCCTTAGTCAGCCCCGTTGAGCCTAAAATAATATTTTTGTTTGACACCCTATGATTCCATGTTTGTGCCATAAGTGATAATTGAAGATTTTTGGAATAAAAAAGTGTTGAAAAAAGAGATAAAAAGAGAATGAAAATTTGATACACCCCAATAAAAAATATGTAAAAGTCTAAGTTTGGGGGTGCTTGTTATAATATGTCTCATTCTATCAAAAGAAATGAGGGAAGAGGATATGTATGAGACTAAAAAGAAAGTCAAAAAGAAAGTCAAAAAGAAAGAAGAATGAGTTGAATGAAAATAGTTTATGGTACGTAATTTGAGCCTAAAATGCCTATTTTTACCTACCCCTGCCTAAGTCTACATTACAACCCTTTAAAGTCCTGATGATCTTTAATATGTATGTCTATGATTAGTGGAGAATATCAAGTAAACAGGTCTATAACATTTTGGGAAAGATAGAATGAAATTGACATGCATAGGTTAGGTGTTTGTACTTCCATTGATTATAATTGAAATGAATTTGTGAACTATCTGACTTGAAATTCTAGATTTCTAAATTCATGCTATGTATGTTCCAACATATTATCCAACTGACATTCATGCTTTTCTAAGTAACCTTGTGCAGTTGTTTGATTAGAGTCTTTTGAGTCAGTTTTCTTTCTGTTTCTTTGTTTTTGTTTTGATCTTTGCTCGAGGGCGAGCAAAGGTTATGTTTGGGAGTATTTGTTAGGCGTATTTTGTATACGCTTTTTGAGTCATTTTTAGTTAGTATTTTTCCCATTTTCGTTTAAATAAGTGTAGTGTTAGGGTCGTTTTCCTTTCTTTTGAGTCACAACGGTTCAAAAAGGCAAAATGACGAAAATGAGGGGAAAGTGGGCATAAAAGGATGATTCAGAGGCAGCAAAAGGTTGAAAATTGGAGATTCAGACGAAGGCAAAGCAGCACTGCGGCGCCCAGCGAGGCCGCGGTGCGGAAGATCGAAGAACCGCGGGACTTCGGCACCACGGTGCCATTCTGAATCAGCGGTCTGCGTCTGAAATTCAGAATCCGGAGTAAATTTGGCCAAGGGCAGAAGGGCCCATAGGGCACGAAATTTGAAACATACTTAAGCCCTAGGGATTATTCTATTGAAGGGAGTCGGACATTCTATCACAGAACACAATTGGAGACAAATTGGAGGCTACCATTGGAGACCTAATTCTAAGTACTTTTTCTTTCTTTAGTTTTCAATTCAGATTATGTTGGTATTTGTATTAGTTCTTAGCGTGACTATGACTAGGAGCTAAACACTTTATTAGGGTTTTCCTATTGAATCGCTTGAAACTCTATTTCATTAATTAATGCATTAGATTGATTTTTTCTTCACTTGATTAAGATTTATTCAATATTTGGTATGAATGTTTGATAGTTAACTGGCCATTAATGATCATAATCTATATGATTTCGAATCAAGAACCGAGAGGAGATATTTGGATATGTTGTAATTGAAAAGACATAGGTTAAAATCGCAGACGAAAGTACCCCGATACTTGTGTAGCATTATAGGTTATTGTTCTTAATCCTCCTATGTGGTAAATTCTATCATAGAAATATAGAAGGGTTCTGCACTGGGGTTGAGCGATTATATATCCTAACCGGAATATAAGACAGTCTAGTTAACCGCTATCTTAACGTAGAAAAAGAAGTCATTCTAGTTGCATTAGGGATTGAAAATAGTTGATAGTCGAGGATATTGGAAGCCCAATTCCTTCATAACTGATTAAACCTCAACAATTGAGTTTACTTCTTGCAATTATTCTAGTAGTTAGATAAAAACTCAAATCAATTATCGTTTGCCAAATAGATAACCTAGAATAGATGTTCGGTAATTAGAAACCACTCTCTGTGGATGATAAATTCGGTCTTACAAGACTATATTACTTGTAACGATACGTACACTTGCATGAGCACGTGGAAATCGCCTAACAACGGGCTCCTGATATGGCTCCTCAGCGGTCTCAGAGCGGGGCCAGAGCTAGAGCTGTAGATGGTGCCAGAGCTGGATCCTAAGATATGAAAAATTATTAAATAATCAATATAAATATTTTAATTTATTAAAATAATTATTTTAAACACTTATCTCTAGGCTCTGAAACATGTTGAAGTCCATGAATGCATCGTCGTACTCCGGCTCCTGGCCACTCTGTAGATCACAAACTGGCTGCTCACCCTTTGGATCATGAACTATGGTTGTGTAGACAGTGATACCTCTACTGATATCCAGTCAATGTGATCTGAATATAGCTACGTCAGCGTATATAGAGGTGTCGATAGTCGGTAAGAAGTCGTCGGGAGCTCTAAAGTCGACGGATGCTGCTGGATTAGAGCAGGAACGGTAGAATGATAGTCAGACTCATCTACTAGACGGAGGTCTCCACCGCCATCACCTCTACCACCATTCCCTCGGCCACCAACCTCTTTGTCCCCACCCTCTCGACCATCAGCCCCTCTAACCTCACCCTCTATGACACCCCTTATGACATCACCACCTCTATCACCATCGCCTTCATGAGCATGACCACAACCATCCGCTACATGATACGGGATCTCTGAAACACGCTCATAGATACGTCCGAGCTCTTGTAATTATCGCATATCATTATCGGCTAGTTCAACCATCCGGGCTACAAATTCCGCTTGTTGACACCCAATTTTGACCCTCCCGTCCAGCCATTAACCATAAAATTACACTAATTTTGTAAAATAATTTTTTAGGATTTCTATAATAAAATACAACAATAAAACATTAAATACAGGCATAAATAAATAATTTAATAATGGCATCGCGTCTTACGTAAAGTCTTAAGCATTTAGAGTCCCGCGCCCGCACTTATTAACTTTAAGCTTTGTCGTAATTCTTAAATAATTAATAAATGCATAAAATAAATAATTTAGCGATAACGTCGTGTCAGGTAGCATAGCCGCATTTATTTGTAATTTAAAATCAATTTTAATCTGATATATGCATTTAATAGCACCGCATTTATAAAGCTTTAAACGATTCTTAAATATCGTACTTGCATTCAGCATTTAAGTAATTTAATATAAACTCAATGCAATTTTAATTTAACTTCGCAATAATGCATAACAATAAGATTTTAAATAATAGCGTCACATTCTAAAGTATTAAGCATTAATTAAATAACGCGCCCGCATTTAGCACCTAAATAATTAGACTAATTTAGCACCTAAATAATTAGACTAATGTAGCACCTAGATAATTATAATAAAGCACCTAATTAATTTAATCACATTTGTTAATTAATTAATAATACACTTACCTAGAATTAACTAGCTAATTAATTAATTAACTCCTAATTAAAACTACCTAACTAATACCCTAAATAACCCAATCCAAAACGCAAATTTCAATGACCATCCGCGACTCCACGCGGGCCCGATTCTCTAGCTTTGTTTTCACCCCATGAGCCCATTTTTTTCCCCTTATCACCACAAGGCTCTTCACCCAAGCCCATTTTATTCCCTACCCTTCTCGTCGACAAAGACAAAAGAAAGCCAAACGAAGAACCCTGGTCACGCACCTTCCCAATCGCGCAATACCTTACCTTGTTCGACCCGAGATTCTCGCCGGAGAATCCGGGACCTTCCTTACCCACGCAAGCTAAGCCAGCTCGCCCTTACCATATCCTTCACAAATCGTAAGAATCAATACGAAATCGGTTCAAATCGCACCAAATCAAGCACGAATCTCGTCGAATCAATCGGATCTCCTTGGCGGTTTACCTAACTTGGAACCCAAATGGGGCTATTAAAGCACATGCAAAGGCATCGATAGAAGGGGGGCAGTCAATAACCCTTGGCAGCAGTGTCGAACATAGGAGAGTCAGAGCATCGATTCAGAGCTCAGAGGGAGGAACTACATAGCAATTTAGGGAACCGATAGCATCGAAACCCTTAGCAGCAGTGGAACACAGAGCAGAGAACCTCGCCCTTTCATTCGCGTCGCAAACCCCAAAACCAGCAGAGAACCTCGCCCTTTCATTCGCATCGCAAAACCCAAAACCCGTCGATTGGACCGACGACTTGATCTGTTGCCGGTCATTGCGGAAGAAGGTAAAATCATTATCCTTTCGATCTTAAATTCGATATCGATTACACCGTGTGTCTCTATGTCTGTTGATTAAACATGTACTAAGTCAATATTAATAGCTGTTTATGCTTATCAAATTAATTGCGAACTTTGTTTAGTTAGTACTAATTGCTATTAATAGTCGCATCGTGTTTGTTAATGTGTTTTGTTAAGTATTTCTTTGTGTGGTTTGAATAGAATAGTTTTTTTTTTGTGTTTGAATATTATGGGATCGACTGAGTCGTGTTACTTATATTCATCTAGTCCATGGTTATTGCAAGTATTATAGCAATCGTCTTGTGTATATTAAATGCTCATCATGTTAAAACAGTTAAACATGAATCGATTATTGAAGTTAAAAAGCTGGTTTAATGTATTCATAGGTTTTTATAATGTATTAGGTCGACACATTGTCTAACGCTAGTCTTAACTAAATGAGATTTTGGATACTTGCCGATTATGTTAGAGTCACTAATACGGAATCATGTCTTATTCTGTTACCCTTCTTAAATTGGTTACTAGTAAAAATGTTGGTATTTTACGTGATATTTGAGCAATGACAGCATGAATAGTATCTTAGGGGCGATTTAAGTCCAAATGCCTCCATTACGCTCTTGAAATATTGTCTGGGTGGATTTGATCACCTTGGTGATTATCATTCTTATGCACCTAATATGTCCTGTGTTTCCCTCAATCGCAGCTTAAATCGGCCCATTGTTTGTTGTCGATCCTGTTTTGTCTACTGTTTTAGCAAAATTGGATCATAAACCATGTTTGGTGATCTGTAAAATATAATGTGCATTTAATCATGTTCAAAGATAGGTGGAGAAGAGGTGTTTTCATTTATGATACATGTATGAGTGGTTGTTAAATGGAAATCCATATTTTGCACCTACTTTTGTGTTAGTTTAAGACAAATCTAGATCTGATATATTTGACAGGATTATAAATTTGTGTCGAATTGATTCTAAGAGTAATAATTAAATGCTAGATAGTTAAACAGCTAGTTAAAACTTCATGATGAACTTTTGAACTCCTAAGATGTCACCACGTATGCTCTTTGTAAATAGTTAAGCCTATAGAACTTCGGAAATGATCCCATTCTTTGCTATACTGAACCTCCATGTATACATCCTGTGTGTACTTATTCTGGACATCAACTTCTGTCACTGATTCTCTGTTTGCTCTGAATATACACTAAATGCACTGACTGTCTTATTCAATAACTTTAGGTATAACATTGTAACATTCATATTTGGCTACCGTACATAGGCATACTGGGTTCAACCCATACCTGTGACCCTTAAGCTGTCCTAACAAGTTGTAATAGGTCTTCCTAGGCCCATGAGTATTCATTCTTACCTTTGCATTATTAGCTGGCCCATGCGTATATTTGGGTTAAGTCCCCTCTACGTGCTTCATCGTTTATCATTGCATCGACCTCATTTGTTTATTCACGAATATACGGGTTTTGATATAAATTGTGTGTTGAAGTTTGCTAAATGCTTATTTATTAATTGACAAGTTCGAGTGTATACTAATCCTTATCTTTTCCTTGTTTACATGGCACACATCGGAGCAAAGAGTCTCACGGCGAGACTCATCGCAAGCCATTTCAAATGGCGACCCGCATCCGCATTCGCATTCCCGCTTCAGAAACTCCTAAAAAAACAAACAGGACTGAGTCATCCGCTCCAATCCCTTCACTCTCTTAACTTTCTTGTCTTATTTTTATGCCTTTATTTGTTTATTGTAATTTTATTATTTAATTTTGTAATTAATAGGAGAACTTCTAGCAATTAGGTCTTTAAATATATGAGACGGGAAGTAATTACATTTTAGGAATACGCTTCTACTTTATTTGTCTTTTGGGGCTATTAGGCATGTTTAAAATCGGCAAAAAATAATAACCTAATTTGCATCATAAAACCAACAATTTGTTAAAATCCATAAACAGATTTTTTCTTAAACTCTCAAAATAGCATCTTAACATTTTGCATTCCTTAGCACCCTTTAGCCCCTTTTGATACTTTAAGCACCTTTCAAACATTTTAACATGCTAGCATTTATTTCCTAACATTTTATTAATTATTCGGCGCTTTAGCATTTAGCACTTTTAAGCACTTCTTAGCACCTTTAGCACCCTTCTATCATTTAATGCCTTTTAGCAACCTTTAGTATTTTAAGCACTTTAAACATTTAGCATTTGGCTCTTTTATTTATTTATAACACCTTTTGCCCTTTTTAGACTTAAGCACCTTTAAACATTTTAACATTTTTTTTAGCATTTTATTAAGCGGGAAGATCTTTTACTTTGCATTTTTTAAAATATAATAATTACCCTAGGTTTGGCAGGATAACCGCAAGTTAGCGGATCTTAGAGGGTGCCTAACCCCTTCCCTCTAGATTAATAAAGAACCCTTACCCAGAATCTCACTAAGTTTAGCAGACCATAAAATGGAGTTAATGTTTTACTTTAAACTAGTTAAACATTTAGGTGTCCTAATTCACCCAAATTAATTAGGTGGCGACTCCGCGAACCCTTAGCATTGTAGCAACCCTTTTAAACTTTAGCATCTTTTGCAATTTTAACATTTTTAGCACTTTTAAGCACCCCTTTTACATTTTAGCACCCTTTTTAATTATTTAGCATTTTATTATTTATTTTCTAACATTTTTTTACTTAAGCAGGGCTCGCTATTATTTAGAAAATACCGCGGCCGAAAACGGGCGCGACACCGCTGTCTAACAAAAGCCATATGGTTCATGCCCACCCAATGCATCATATGTACGGTTCGTAGTTGCATTTGGTTGCAAATATTAATGATTGAATAAATTTGGAATGTAATATATAAGACGATTAATTATGTTTAAGTGAAGTAAACTTACCAACACCTCATAATATCCTGCGTCTGCTATATATCTTCGGCCATCTGGATGACATGTCTCGGGGTTGCCAATCAAGTTGTGTGTGATCTACCGGTACCACTCCATGTAATCTAAGATCGAATTCTTATACCCGACCACAGCTAGCGTCCCCATCCTCTAATCCCAACGATGGATTTGGCCAACATAAAGGCCTGGTAAGCAACAGTGTCGGTCTAACGCTCGTCCCGCGTATGGTGGTCGTGCTCTCAAAGAACCGGATCATGTATATTCTGTACATGCCGAAATTGTCGTAAGGCGTAGTGGGGCACATGATCCTCAACAATATCCATGTGTATCAACGGACACCGCGACATTCACATAGGCTCACCAGCCCTGCCAAACGTCGGCAACTGATCCAAATTTTGATCATACGACCTTCATATAAAAAACTGTAAAAAGGGAATAAGTAAACAATAAAGACAAAAATAGTAAAAAATAAAACAATAATGTAAAATAAAAAAAATTAACATGTCCACCGTCATACAATCTAGCTGATCCCGGAATGGAAAAAGTTATAGTGCGTATCCATATCTCGCACTATGCCTTATGTCCATCTCCACGTGTAGGATATACAATCAGTAATGAAGTCAGGCTGAGGGTGCACAGCTACGGGCTGAAAAGGCCTCATCCTAGACCACACCCATATCTGAAAGGGTAATTAAAAATGTCTTATTAGTCGTCATTTCAAAAAGCTATATTTAGAATAAAATTACACACACTTAAATATATTACATGGAGGAGCGTATAAAATCTAGAAATATCTGTCTTATCGCCCATAGACGCTCGACATAATGATCGATACATGTAAGTTAGAAAAGCAGTCCCAGCTATAATATCGCAACTCGTCCAGATCCTCCAGAAATAGCAAATATTTTAAGCTCACATGGGAACCCGATGTGTTCGGGAACATGATGCTCCCAAATATGATGAGTAAGTACAGACGGGCACGACGATCGACATCCACCTGAGGTCTGTCGTCTGTAGTAGGATGCTCCAAGTCTAAGAGGCGCAAGTGAGTACAGAGGACATTCATCGATATCCGAGTCTATCCACGGATATCACCTGACTAAGAAAAGTAATCAGTGAGCCTATTTACTTGTAGTCCATACATGACCTCCTCGATGGTGGTGGTTGAGGCTCCTCGATTTATAACGAGTGTCTATATACTTGTAGTCCATACATGACCTCCACATCCTGAAGCGTGGTAGTGGCCTCACCAGTGCGAAGATGAAATGTGTGTGTCTCCCATCGCCATCGCTAAATCATGGCAGTCACAAGAGTCCTATCATGTTGTACCCGACCAGCAGTGACACAATGGTAGATACCGCCTCGATAAAGTATATCTAAGATGCGGGGATATGGGGATCGAGCCCCTAAAAGATTACACACATGTTCCACCACCTACGGAGACGGAACAACGTACGCGTATCTATCACCTCATCCCATAATAGTTGAGAGTAGAGACCTATGATTAGCCTGTAGATGAAGTATTGATAGATCGAAGGGCCCCGAATGAAGGTTGAGATCCATACAGGTGTCGTATCTTTATTAATAATTTTTACATTAATCATTAATATGTAATCTTAATTATGTAATCCTTTATCGAAATTATATTTCCTAAACTAAAGATTAATTATTTCTAATTAATAATTGATAATTAATTATTATACTAGCTACAATTAACTAGCTAATATAATATTAATGATAATTTTAATTCTAAACTAATGTTGTTCAATCCTAAACTAATGTTGTTCAATTTCTAATTAATAATTGTTAATTAATTATTATACTAACTACAATTAAATAACTAATATAATATTTATGATATTTTTAATCCTAAACTAATGATGTTCAATCCTAAACTAAGGATTAACTATTTATAATTAACAATTGATAATTAATTAGATAACTAATTAGCATATTAACATATAAAATTAGATAACTAATTAGCACATGAAATTAGATAACTAATTAGCAAATAAAATTAGATTAACACATAACATTAGATATCTAATTAGCACATTAATAATTAACATGATTTAAACAATTTTACAACAAATTAATTAATAATTAGATAATTAACAAATAAAGATATTATTAGGAGATTCCTATATTTCCTCATAGTCAAACAATTAACAAATAATTAATAATTAGGACTGCCACCCTTCTACGCAAAAAACAATTGCGCAAAACAATACTTTTTCGAAATTTGAGGCTATTAAATATTAATGTTTAGGATAATAATATATTTAATAATATAATTAGAAAATTGATAGTAAAATGCCTATATTAAAGATTTTTTTTTTATTTTTGAAATCGAGTTCTACGACGATTTATTCTGAAATTCAAACTTCGAAACTTGTATGTTGACTTGAATATACCAAGAATATTAACTTTTGGGTTGGAAGGTGGGACCTCTGGATTACTTCTTTAATTACTGTTTTTTAGAAAACAATGGTGGGGATCGATGTGGGGAAGAAAGCAATCGGGTTGTTTATTAAACCCCTATTGCACAATAATTGTATACGCAATAGGACTTAACGATGACCGTTATAATTCAGTCCTATTGCGCAACAATTTGTTGCGATAAATGTAAATATGCCTTTTTTTGGTTGATTATTTTGGTTTAAAATCCTACAATGTGAGTCATTTGAGTTGAGGACTCCATAACAACCCAGCTGTTTGATACTTTGATTGGAAAAACCAGGAAGGGAAATCAAAGACAAAAAGAATTTAAAAACGTCGGTCGCATTCGTCATATGTTAGGTTGACCTAGAGGTATTATAATGGCTGAGGGCGGGTCAATAAGAGCGAGTAAAAAATAAGGAGGGGTAAGCTTTTAGGTTGACCTAGAGGTATTATAATGAAAGGGAAAAGTGAAGAGATTTATAAGACATATTATAATTGCATATGGTACACACATTTTTTGGCTGGATGATGATATAAACCTAGAGGTAAATATGTGAGGTTTATTGGGTCAAATCCAATACATACCATGAATTTGAATCGTGATATCAATAGCACATTGACAAATGTTAGCCTAGCACCATGACAGTGTAGGAATTTGTTGGGTGTAAAACACACAAGTAAGGCACAACGAAAGTTTAAAATATTGAGTAAACTTACTTGCTCCAACAAAGGTTTCTGGTATGATTATGCGATAATTATAATCTGCAAAGATAGGAAGAAAACTTACAGTTTAAGCTTTGTTAGTCTTTACTAAAGGGAGCGCACGCGATTGTCAATCCGGGTGCAAGCCTTGCTTCGGTATATTCTTTTGCCCAAGAAAGCTAGAAAATCTTGGCAGGGGTTTGAGAGAATTTTATTTCCTGAACTCTGAGTTCAGAAAGTGGAAAGTGAGAGCTTCTGAAATTATGGGTTAAGTGCCAAATATATAGTGGAGAAAATCCTAAACCAAATCAGATTTGGATCAGACTTCAAGACCTGACCCAAATTCAAATTGTAGTGGGCCAGTCGAACTGGGCCCACTGCTGTGTGGCTCCTCTATTTATTTTCTGCACGTTTTAGTTCTAATTAAATCCAAGATTTAATTTTGACTTAATTATATAATTTTCATTTGATGAAAATTATCTCATAATTTATTATTAAATAAAATATCTTGATTCTAAATCCGATATTTTACATTCTCTCAATATACCCTTAGACCGAAAAGACAATCGACTTAGTGTGACCTTTGTGCCTTCACACATCTAAGACTGATCAAATCGAGGTTCACACGAACTCCTGCGACGCCACGACGACCCGATATGTGAAAGACGTTTACAAGACTCAAGTAAATGCACTCTATGTGAGATGATAAATTCCTTTCATTCGCGACACACTCGATCAAGCTTAAGATTTGCCAAGTGTCATCCAAATGGCGATCACTTTATCTCATCTATATTAGTCGACCACTGCACCATATCCTAGATATGTCTCTTGCGTCGCCGATGACTTGGTCGACCTAACATCTCTGAGAAGCTGAGTGTTCTCTCGAAATTCCAATCGAGGAATGAATCCTATTCTTGGCTCAACTACCACCTTCAATCTACTTCGTAATGCACGCAATACAAGTCGCGACTCAACCTATAAGACATTTGAGCTTAGGAAAGGATCAAAGTGCATTGCTCCGTAAACAAGGCGATATTGACCTCAAGTCTAAGGACCTCTATCTCCCACATGCTGATAATACTCTAGACATGTATAACAAATAGTTTATCAGCAAGGTATGTCAATACTCCTCTAAGAGTATTCATGTGTCCATCACTAGCAACTATTGCTAGTAGTAAGTGAGATATACTTCATTCTCTAAGAATGTGATACCGACCACATGCCGACTTACAATATATCATTGATATCCCATTCTTAATTATCATTAGTCTAGGCTATTTTAAGAACTACACTCTATCATTAATATCTCACACTATCAATGACAATATAAGTTCAAGGGATGCACATTAATGAATAATATAAACAATCAAATAATAATTCAATAATTGCAAATGCCAAGTATATTAATTTTATTAATAATATAAATGTGTTCAAGTACATGTGCTCTTAAAATGATTGTTTTTAGGACATATATACTTTCAGACAGTACTATAACCCAATTCACAACTTTTTCTTCTGTTTTTGTACAAGCCGAATTCAATGTTATACTCAACCGTTGAGTAGTTTATATTATATATGTCATTGATATGAGATTATAGAAATCGTTATATCACAACTTTTGTATAGATCTTAATTAACTTTGTCTTTCTTGGTGTGTTTGGTATGAGACAAATATTAACACTATAATAAAATGGGTAATTTGTGGAGGTTGAAAATGTAATTGGATGAGGTTAAAAACCTTCACTATTTGCTATTAGTAAATAGCTGAGTTTTTCAATTTAGAACAAAGCAAATGAAGCAAAAGATATTGCATTATTAGTTTAAGTGAAATGGGGCTAGGTCTAGGACGAACTATATTACAACTAATTTGGGCCAAACAGGAAGCAAATAAAAGGACTTGCTAAGGCAAAATATTACTAGTAGGTTAATCAGGACCAGATTTGTGGATGCTATACTAACAAAGAATACGAGGTTTAAAGTTTGAAACATTGACTTCCCTGAATGGATTTTATTTAAGTGTATAATTGAGTCCACCAACTAGTGAGAAGAAAAAAAATCTCAGACTACTAATGTCAGTTGTGTGGAGCACAAAATAAAGTTATCCCGAACTTAGAATTTTTGGGTCAAGTACTACCTAATAACTATAATAAGTTATCTAGCTAGGAAAAGAATTACTCCCTTCGTCCCATTTTAATTATCGTATTAGCTCAAAAGATTTATCCCAGAATGATTATCATTTTAGGAATTTAAAACTAAAGATGCTAATTATTTCTAACTGTACCCTTCACATTAAAGAAGTAATTATTTTGAATACTGCTCAATTCTAAAAAAAACATCTGATAAATAGGGGTAACTTAGTAAATTATACCTTATAATTTATTATTTTTCTTAATAGACGTAAAAAGAGCTAAATATAGTTAAAATAGGAAGGAGAGAATACTATAATTTACGCAGCTCACATTTGAACTTTTCGACGAGGAGTATCAGATTTTTGAATACAAACATCTACTAAGAACCTGTTTGAATTTGGATTGACTTATTTTAGGTGTTTTTTTTTTTTAGCTAAAATAGCTTTTAAGCACGTTTGTAGTGTTTGAATAAAATAAAAAAGTATATTTAAACCAAAAGTCATAAGTTTATAAGTCAAAAATCGGAAGCTCATCCAAACGGACTCTAAAGCTCATACTTTAGGTGAGGTGGATTGCAGAGTTTTTTTTTTTTTTTACTAGGAAGATAGAAAAATTATAGGCCTATAAGGCCTTGGGACCTTATACTAACAATAAGGATTATGGAAATATGGTTCAATTAAAAAAACATAAATATACTAAAGTTTTTAGATCATCTACTTAGGGTATGTTTGGATTAGCGGTGGGCAAAATTGATTCTTGTAGAATTGATTCTGGCAGAACTGATTCTGGCAGAATTGATTTATGTTTGGATGCAACAATGTAAAAGTGATTCTTATAATTGATTTATGTTTGGATAGCTTTGATCAAAATGGCTTTTGAATATAGAATTACCAAAATGGACATACAGATAAATAAAAATTACTATACATATAAATAGATGGAAATATGTAAATAAAAATTACAAATAGTTAATAGAATTTAAAGTGCAATATAATACTTAAATATTAGTAGAATATTATTACAATACTAATTTAAAGTGCAAATAATATTTAAATATTATTACCAAAATAATATTTAATATTTGGGTATATTATTACAATACCGCGGCTCTTCAGGTAATTCTTCATAAATAATTAACTTGTTGATACTTCAACTTGGGTATATTTATTTCTTATTTGTTCAAAATGTAATATATACTATTAATAATATTCGGAGTATTTGAAAGAAGACAATAGAAAAATGAGAAGGATAATCCTCGTATAATCAGACAACGTTAGGATGTTTGAATAATTTTTTTATAACAATATCAATTAAAAAAAATAGTTGAAGTCAAATGAGTTGCACTAGTCTCATTCTTAAGTACGAGAAATGTCATAAAATTAACAATAGCATACTCAAAACAAAATATGAGTAATATATTTGATTTTTTTTTTAGTAATTATTTCTAGATATTTAAAGAGGATAATGAAAGTTGTATATTTGATTTTTTTTATTAATTATTTTTAGATATTTAAAGAGAGTAATGAAAGTGGATAGAGTTATTGATGAAAATTAAAGAGGGTAATAAAGGAAAGGATAAAATTCAAATTGAAATAAATGGCAAAATTGATTCTGCCAGAATCAATTCTGGAGGGCAGAATCAATTCTGGCCAGCCAAACATCTTTAATTTTCACGAAAGTAGGTACCCAAAATCGATTCTGGGTACCTAAAGCCAATCCAAACATGCACTTAATTAAGTTGGAGAATAATTTTTTTGGGTAAAAAAAAACGTACACCTGATAAGTTTGGCTTATGCTTTCGATTAAGCGGGAATAGAACCTAATTGGATGATAAAAGGCAAAATACACCTATGCCTAAGCTTTGGTGTACGGAGTTACTCAATGTTTTTTTTTTTGTGAAAGATAGTAGGTATACAGTGAAATAATCAAAATACGAGCAAGCTAATCCGGACACCACCGCCATAATAAAACAGTTATCCGCTTGCATAAATGTCCACCCGGCCTCGACTTTTAGAACCCAACAGTGATGAGCCCAAGAGTGAAATCAACAAAAGCCCAAATTAGATTTACTTGAACATGGCCCAGACAGTGAATTCAAAATGATAAAACTGAAAAAAACAGTTTGTCCAAAATGTTCAAGAACTCAAAATTAGAGTCTTTTCTCATTTCAGATTATTTTTTCATTGTAAAGGATAGTTCGGGTTTACCATTCCTTCTTAAAGTTATTTATTAGTATCATAACATTAGTATTTCACTATATAATAGTGTCTAAGATTATGATATATATATTTTATAATCGTGGTGCCCAAACCAATTTCTGCACACCTCAAATAATTTCAAGGAGTCATTATTATCTCCCATCAACATAAATATCGGGTAACTTTATAACTTTGTTCACTAAAGTTTGAACAAATTACCTAATTTTGCCTTTGTTGGAATTGAAATTTAAACCTAAAATCTCATAATTTTCAATATATATTATTGATCACTAAGCCACACTCACGTATAAAACGTTTGTTCAATGGTCCATGTACTGTGGAATGAGAAAAACCATATCCAGCCCCTGGGAAAAGATCAAGAGCCAGCACACAGGGACGCTAATGTCCATATCAGACCTAACAAGTGACCCTTTAAAATATCTAAGGGCAAGAATCTACAAGGGCATAAAAACTTTTGGAGAAAACCAATGGATTGCTGCCATTGCTCTGAAGGACCAAAGAACCTTTTTTCTCCAACTTTCACCCCTAATGACCTACAACTATGCCATTAATATTCCAAAGTCGAATTCTATAACTTCATTCTTTTTTCCTTCTCCATTTAAATATTCACTACCAACAAAGAAATATTATCGACGAGCTAAATTCCTACAGAACATCCGGTAAAAATCAACAATTTTCTGATTAGTGATCAATCTTTTATTTATTTTTAAGTTCACAGCGTGCACCTATATATCCCCTTGTTACCAACCAAATATACCAAAAAATAAAAGGCCTAAATCCTAATGCCTAAGGTACTGCATTTGCTGAGTTCAAGTGACACTGAATTCTTGGGTATAACAGCCAAGTACATTTGCTGAGATTTTCTTCTATCCTTTCTGGGTTACTAAATTTAGGGTGCGTTGGTAAACAGAATGGAATCAAATAAGGGAATGGAATGAAAAAGAATTATTCTGATTGTCCCTACATGTTTGGTTCCGGGGTCCGGAGTCCAGAGTCAGGGTCCAGGATGGTGTGGTCCGGGGTCCGGGTTGGGAAAAGAAAATCCAAATACCTAGGGGGTGAGGGAATCAAGGAAAGGGAATGAAAGTGGAAAAGAGGTAAACAAAATGAAAAAATAAGGTCAAACAAACAACAACAAAGGAAATTTCATTCCTCCATTCTCTTTCTCTTTCATGTTTACCCCGAACCAAACGCCACTATCACTGTAACATTCACCTTTTCATATATAAATTACGAAAACGAAATAATATATTTACCTGAAATCAGCTGAATTTTTTAATAAAGGTCTGAAGAGATTTTGAACCATTACATCACAATGGAATAACTATTCTGCTTGATGACACATTTACACGTATCTGCAAAAGTGCAAAGATGTCCACTTTTTTCTGCATTCAGTGGCACTATGAATACTCTACAATTCAATGAAAAACAAATCGAAAAACCTTATCTTTACATAAATTATAAAATATACTCACTCGGTTCAATGTAGTAAAAAAAAATTGGACCTTTATAGATTACAACAGCAGAAATGGAAATTCAAAATGTGAAAAATTGCCTAACCTAAAAAATCACTTCCAGAGACACAGAATTTAACGTATGCCGTGTAAAAAAGGGTGAAATAATAATGGCAGGACAAAAAAATATTAATTATAATTTCAGTAATTAATTAATGACGACCAGTAGTGGGTAGAAGAACCCTATGCACCATAAAAAGATTCCTTTTTTCCTGTTCCCCACCGATGATGTCACTACATTTCCCAACAGCGGTGGTGAAGATAAGTGGCCGCCGTAAATCCCCGGCGAATATTCCGGTGAGAGAGGAATCTCCGGTGGTGAACCTACCCCAGATTCTATTGACTTATTATTCACATCAATTGAATTCTTTAGAAAGTACTCTTTAGGTAACAATACTTTTGATATTCCAAATATAGCAACAGGATTTTGATCAAATACCGTTTGAGTCACCGAAGCTGTAACGATTCCAGTATTAATCCCAACAGAACCATTAACTCTAGAAATATTCAACGTAAAACTCCCAGCACCATTTAGTTCAGTAGCTAATGTTGGCTGAACTGGATTAACTATAGATTCTAACGAACCTAATGGATAATACGAGTGCAAAACGTGAAACCTTAACACAACAGCTTTTTTCTCTGCTGGCAATGATTGGAAATCGCTGGAAGATGACATGTCCGAAAATGCATCATCTGTTGGAACAAACAACGTTAACCCAGCCCCACCTTCATATCTTTCAAATTCCTCTTCTACCCCTGAAGCAGTAAGCATTGAAGCTGCAACATTAAAGTTATGACCATCAATAAGTGTCTTAGTAATATTAAGACCTAATGGGGGTCGTGTTTCCGAAGCCATAAGATCAAACCCGTTAGGTACCAAAAATGAATCAACTGTAAAGACAGAGATATTATAAGGTAGGGTTTTTAGAAGTTCAAGAATTGTAGCGTTTGAAGTTGGTGAATGGATAGTAACTGAATTGGAGTTAATATTACGGGTTATGTTAACCGACCCGAAGTTATTTGGGGCACGACCCGTGGTTTGTAAGAGAGTGGTGACGAGTTTTCCGGTGGGTGGGATAAGTTTAAGGTCAGGTAAAGAGATGTATTCAAGAAGGACATGGTAACGGAGGATGTCGGCGAGGTTGGTGGCGGAGGACGGAGGAGCACGGCGGAGGAAGGTGTTGGGGACGGCGAGGAGGGTGATGGAGGAGCGTTCGGTTAGATCGGTTGCAACGGAGGTGTTGGTAAGGAGATTAGCGAAGTCGGAGAGATTAGGGTAAGAAGATAAGAGATTAGTGATGTTAATGGCGAAAATGGGATGGGAAGTTGATAAGAGGAGGAAATAGAGGAATGTTATAGGGGTAAAATGGGATATGGAAATTGTGACGGCCATTTTTGTGAAAATTGAAGCACAGAGATGAGCTATCTATCTCTGTCTCTAAGTGGGAACAGAAAGTGATGCCCCTTTGGTTTCTCCACACATTTTCCGCTAGGACTCGTGGCCCCATCTTGGGGTTGATGTGTGTGCATCATGGTCCATGCACTATTACTCTATAGTTTGTGTTATTCTTTTAATCAAACTATATAAGGTAAAATCAGAAAGCTTTAAATAAAACTTTAGTTTCGAGTATTTTCTTAAGAAATTTAATCATATCACGATTGTTCGAAGATATGGACTAGTTCCTCTCAACATAGAACGAAACTCAATATCGATAATAAAAATTGTAAAATTTCAGCGAACTTAACAAGACACATAAGAAGGGAAGAAAAAACATTTTTGCATAGACTAAAAATTTCATAATTTTGCATAGTTTCGTTAAGGCGAAAACTTTGAAAAATTTATATAGCTATTGAACAGATACAAAGACACATGTTCGGGAAGAAGGCGATATTTAGTCACGAATTTTTTCAATTCGTAAATGGCCGTTAGAAAATAATTAATTATTTCATAAAATTAAAATTAAAATTACCGCATTAATTAATATCAGGAAAGGAAATTAAATACCGAAAATGAAAAATGAATTTGGTCCAAAAGATTATCAATCAATCACATCATTTGACCAAATTCAAATAAATTCGAAGTCGAAGTCGAGCTGAGCGACGACGACGCGAGGGGTGATCCTCTTCTCAACTCTTTATTAGCTAGAAGATGTGCTTATACATATAAGCACACAAATATGACTTTCTACCACAAATGTCGGAGAAAGCTCACTTTAAAAAAGTTACTTTTTAAAATTTCATTTCCCTTCAATTTTATTTTTCTACATTTTCCAATTCACACTTCATCTTTAAAGTCCACATTTTAATATTTAATGCTTTAAAGCCCAATAATTCACCACATAAACGGGGAATAATTATATTATGAAAATAATGCGTGAAAAAACTTTGTGATTTACAAGTAAGAAGTAATCATATCTGGGTAAATAGATTTTCCTTTGAACTTTCCGTAGTGAACATACATCGGGTATACTTGATCGATCAGTGTATGTGATATCCTTGAACTATCGAGCTTTGATATATACCTAGACAACATATGTCACACAATTGATCCTTAACCGTTCTCAGTTCTCATTGTTGTGTTCGTTTCAGCCATGAAGACTGTCTGATTTCATGAATGCGTAGAGAACTGACCTTACACTAATTCTCCTTGAAGCGGCTTACACTTCACATTCACATAGGTGATTCCTAAATGTGTAACCCGTAGATACACTATTTGATCATATCATGTCAAACTTAGAAATCATTAAAAATCCTTAGCGCCTTATCATTGTTTTTGAACATTGTCTTATTATGATAATGAATTGAGTTAAAGACAATGTTGAATCGTCATACATAACTTTATTTGTTTTTCTTGAACCTAGATCTTAGGATCTCTAGTCAACTAGGCGGAGTTACGATTATGATGATTTGTTCTCGGTCATAATCTCATTCCCTTTGAAGATTTATCAACCGCCTCTCTAGTTAGGTCTTTTGTTAGTGGATCTGACACATCATCCTTTGACTTTACATAGTTAATCGTGATAATTCCACTAGAGAGTAATTGTCTAATGGTATTATGTCTTTATCGTATGTGACGAATTTTTTCGTTAAACATCACAATTTGCAGCCCTTCCTATTGCAGCTTGACTATCACAATGTATGCACATATGTGCCACTAGTTTAGGCCAAAACGAAATATCTTTCAAAAGAATTCTGCAGTCATTCTGCTTCTTCACCAACCTTATTCAAAGCCATAAATTCAGATTTCATTGTTGAGCGAGCGATGCATGTTTGTTTAGATGATTTTCAAGACATTGCTCCTCCTCCAACGGTGAAAATGTATCTGCTTGTGGATTTAACTTCAGATGATCCGGTCATTCAATTTTCATCACTATATCCTTTAATTACCGCGGAATATATTATTATAGTGCAAAGCATAATTTTGAGTGAATTGTAAATACCCCAAAACTCTTTTCTTTGTCATCCAATGAGTTTGGTCGGAATTACTTGTGTAACGACTCAATTTACTTATAGCGCAAGCTATATCTAGTCGTGTACAGTTCATGATTTAAAAAAAAATAACACTCGAGCATAGTCTAATTGAGACTTTCTTGGACCTTGGTTCTTTGTAAGAGTAAGGTTTACGTCAATCGGAGTCTTTATAATTTTGAACTCCAAATACTTGAACTTTACAAGTGTCATTTTAATATAATGAGATTGAGACAATGTTAGACCTTGAAGAGTCCAGTGGGTTTTAATTCCTAGAATCAAATCAGCAACTTCTAAGTCTTTCATATCAAACTTGCTAGCAAGCATACGTTTAGTAACATTTATATCAACAATGTATTTTCTCATCATCAACATATAAGCAAACAATGACTATGTGATTTAGAACATTCATAATGTAAACACATTCACTAATCTTAAACTCATTTGCCATTGGTCAAATTTTGCATGTCATTGTTTGGGAGCTTGTTTAAGTCCATAAAGTGACTTAATAAGTCGACACACCTTATTTTCTTTTCATTTTTCATATGGAATAGATTTTGTTTTGATATAGGATACTTAGTTGAGTATTCGGCTACCTGTAAGGATAGCATCCCCCACAATTTTTGATAGCCAATAACTTATCAATAAGTCATTCATCAGCTATTTTAAGGTTCGATTCTTTCTTTCCTCAATTTCATTGGATTGTGGAGTGTATGGGACATTTGTTTGATGAATAATGCCATATTCCAAATATATTTTCTCAAAAGGAGATTCATATTCGTCGCCTCTATCACTTCTAATCATTTTTATTTTCTTGTTAAGTTGTGTTTCAACTTCATTTTTGTATTGCTTGAATGTGTTAATAGCTTCATCATTGCTATTAAGTTAATAAACATTACAATATCGAGCGTTGTCGTCAATAAAAGTTATGATATTTTTTTTTTTCACCGCGAGATGGTATTGACTTCACATCACAAATATTTGTATGAATTAAGTCTAAAGGATCTGAATTCCTTTCAACAGACTTATAATGATGCTTACCATACTTAGATCCAACACATACGTAACATTTTGAATTGTGCAATCCAATTTAGGCAATACTTCCAAAATAATCATTTTTTGCAAGGTTTCATAATTAACATGTCACAATAGCAACAAACTTGTGGCCAACAAGAATTGTGGCAACAACAAGCTTTTGAGATCTTGATCTTCGTTCTTGAACGTGTCTTGAGTCTTTGTCTCAATTGTCGAACGCTCCTTGAGTCTTGATAACCTGAAACCAAGAGACACTAATTATGGTAGCGTTACAAAGGTGCTGCTGAGTCGAGTGATATTCACTATGTCTTTAAGACAAGATTGCCCCGTATATATGATTTTACGTTGACGGACAATTATCTCACAAGATAAAACAACAACTCTACAAAGCAAATAGGTTGAATCCGACAAAGAAAACAAATATGAAACTAAAGCTGAAGAGTGGGAAAATTGGAGGAAGTTTATGGATTGTTCTTGTTCATCTCATGTCTCTTATCTCTCTTCTCAATCTGAAAATAAGGTCTCATAATATAGTTTTTAGGATGAGGAGAGGTGTGTATGAGGCCAATTAATAGGTATAATCATGTCATGGAACGCTCTAAACGTTATGTAATAAGTCTAAAACGTTATAAGTGATTAACCATCCAACCGTTGGTCTTCCCGTTGCAGGCAACGTTTCTGGTCTTTAGGCGCCGCGACGCTTCTTATTTTATCTTCCTGAAAATTTCAGGGACCAAACTGTAAATAATATAAAGTTTGGGGTCTAAAAAGATAATATCAGAACAACGCCCAACATCCCACAGTCGACCTGATGATGGCACGCGTGTGAGCCTAGCCTTTAATCCAACACAAACCCTTATCCGTTTTTTAGGCTAATAAATGAACAATCCTTCCTTCTTCCCGCCGATGTGGGAGATGTCTCACACCATATTTTCATACCTCAAACACCTTACTTTGTAGATCAATATCTCTTTCATTTCTTTATGAAATTTGACGATTTTTTGTCCTACGGTCATCTACTCACTTAGTAGATTATGCATGTGTGAATAATCAAAGTCTCCAACATGTGAAATCCTAGTGTTTAAGTCATTAAATATGGGCGGACGCAACCCACCAAAAGCAAATTTTCTAACATAAATTTCTAATTTCACTTCTAAACTCACCAGTGCTCTAGAAGATTAGAAGTTTGGGAAAATTATTGATACACTAGGTGACGAGGCTTGAACAGGAAGCTCTCTATAAAGAAAGGGAGAGGCAGCAACAAATGAAATATCAATAATTACCACACAAAGAAGAAGTGATAAGAAATAAAAGATGCAAATTAAAGTGGTTAACTTTTATGTTTGTTTCTTAAAGAAGGTACAAAAGTTAAAAATCAATTATTGTTTATTTGTTTGTTTACAGAAAAGAGCCTTTCTTATCTATACTTGATCAAGTTGGACATTTCTCAAGTCTTATGATAAAATTAGTTCGTTTTTGTTTTTATTTGGTTGTTTTTTAAAGCTGTCATGAAAGGTTTCATTTATAGATTAATATAGTCGGAGTTAGGTACACCTATGCTGGGACCCCATTACACAAGCTGGATTTTCATGAAGCAAAAACTTTATTTATTCCTTTTTTTCCTGTACTGCAATTAAATGGAGCTCTAAGATCTACATTGAATTAAAAGTTAATACTCCTAACATATAGGACTAATAATATTGAGTGTCGTTTCAAATATTTTGGGGGTCATATTTTAATTCGTAAAAGTGAATTCTTAATTGAGCTAAAATCTGCAAATTATGAACCTTTACAGTAAATTCTGACTAATACTACTTAATAAAAAATGAAAAAGAAGCTCTAAATTTTTTATTTTTTTAGGAGGTCATGTGCACACCTCGCACGGTCCGATACTGATAATATTCACATAGTTGACAGTTGTATGTCATAAGTTTAGAAGTAGTTGAAGGCATCAGGAGGAGAAATTAGTGGTATCTATCTAGTCACGAAAATAAGTGAAACATGAGTAGAATCATTGCTACTCTTTTTAACATCTACGTTGAATAGACTAAGTTCAGTTGGTGCAATATTCTACGAATGAGTGTGTGTCACAAATTTGTCAGGTTATTAACCAATTACAATGATTATGTAATTCTTTTTTATTTTAAAAAATCAAATACCAATAAATTTAATTTTGATATGCTAATATCATATGCAAGTAAATTTTTTACGTTCTCTCCATCTCTACTCTCGTACATACTACATGGGATGAGGTTTTGGGAGATTTATATCAAGAATTGGAACTGATACCTTTTGTATGCTTTAATTATTTACTTATATTAAATGAAATGTTTTAAAATTTTATGTTGTGGTGAAAGTTTATTATCTTTAGACATTATATTTATAATAATTGTTGGTGTTACGCGTGTGAGGCACGTGCCATAGAGACTAGTTTTTTTAGTGTCCGTTTGGTACATCTTATTAAAAAGAGCTTATAGAAGTAAAGCTTATAGAAGTAGAGTTTTTTCAAGTAGAGTTTTTATCAAAAAATTATTAGGTGTTCTGTCAATAAAAAAAGTGATTTCGGCTTTAAAAATCACAAAATGCATGTCATTTTGCCTCTACTTCCAAAAGCCCAAAATTTGGGTTTATGGAAATAGAGGTAAAATAGTTTTTGCTTTTACCAAAAACACTTTTACTCTTTCAACCAAACACTCTAAAAAAGGCCAAAAACGTTTTTTGTTAAAAAAAACACTTTTGGCCTTTCCAAAAGTTCAACCAAACGGGCACTTAATAATGTCAAAAGTTAAAAATAAACCCTCACAAAGGACCCCCTGAAATTTCTTCTGCTTTTGGACTCAACGTAGGTTGTGCAAACTACTGAAGCCCAACATGCTTGGGCCTACTTTTGGCCTCACGTTCAGCCTACGAATTTTGTCTCAAACTTCTCATTCCACCCATGTCATAAACGTACGTCCATTTCTGTTTTTATACCCAAAAATAACAAAAACAAACGAAAAAAAAAAAACAAATAAAAGAAAAAGTTCTTTCTCAACCCATCTTTACATGTTTCACTTCTTCAATTTTATATATATTTTTTATTCTTTTTATTTTTATCTATTTGTTAAGAGTCCACATCGATAATGGAATGGAAACATGAACTCTTTATATGGACTTGGACAATCCTCACCCTACAAGTTAACTTTTGGGATTTAGTTAGACCCAAGATCTATTCTTACACTATCCATCAGTTTACTCTAATACTAGTGGTAGTTGTTAATCCCTGTTGTGGTGAAACATGTTTTTTAATTCGTTTTAAATGTCAATATTTGGTATTGTTAACGAAATAATAAAATTGCACTGGAAAGCTAAATAAAGTTTTATATATGGGTTGGTAATACCAACAATAACCCGACGAACATTTGTATATTCCATGAGAAAGAAATGGAGAGAAAACAACCCTATGAAATGGAAATACGATAAGGTCCTGATAGCACTGATCAACACGAGGACCACCATCAGCCACTCTATGAGTCTTTTCATTTTCTTCCTCACGTAGATATAATAATTAAATATGAATTTTAATTATATTTTCAAACTATATAAAAAACTTTACACAATCGATATAGTATTTCCTATTGTGACATGTCACTTATCATTTTTTGCAAGTTACCATTTCATTTGATGCTTGCTATAAAGAATTGTAAAGAAGTCTTACATCGATGGTGAAGGAGATATGTAGTTCCTTTATATGATTTGGATAATTCTCACGAATTTCATCTCTTGAGTCAGCTTTTGAAATTGATTTAGATCCAAGATTTATTTTTTAACATGCTAGTAGAGGAAGATTTATCCTAAGTCTCATTTCCGATATTGAGATCCCATATTAAATTGCCCATCAATCAGATGTGTAATCCTAGACGCGGGTCGAAGGGGTGGAGGTGAAGAAGTCCCACGTCGATGGTGAAAGGCTAGATGATCTCCTTAATTATATGAATTAGGCAATTCTCATCTCTTGAGGTGGCTTTTTGAGATTGAGTTTATCAAAATTTATTAGCAAAATTACTACGGATTTTGACAAGAGAAGTAAAAAAAACTTTTCTAAAAAATATCAAATCTAAAATCTGAACCTTGAACTTGTACTTCTCTCGTGTTAAAAGAATTCAAATTTATACAGTATAACTTTTGGACGAAGAAAGTTTCGTTGAATCCCCTTGTTGCAACTTGCATGTGGAACGAGATAATATGTACGGAGTTGTTGAAACAATGAGATGAGTATCCATTTCTAGTTACTGATATACAAACGAAATAAAGTTGATATACAATAAACAGAAACTTGTTGTTCATGAAGTAAATGAAGAATATGAAGTAGTGTAAGTTTGCTTTTCATTTGTGTTTCGAGTAGTGATTACAATGATATATGTATGCCTTATATACAACTCATTGTAGCTTTAGATATTTGAGAGATTCTAACTTTTCTTAACAAACTTTTAGGCTCCTAACTAACTAATCAACTAACTAGTTGATTAACTAACTAACTAACACTTTAACTACTTCTAGCTAACTTTTAACCTTCTCAACATGCCTCCTCAAGCTGGCTGCGGGAAAAATGTTCAGTAGTCCAAGCTTGGAACATAGATGTTGATATTGAATTCTATTTAACCTTTTTGTAAGTAAATCTACTGGTTGGTTTGTAGTGTGTATATACTCTGTCTTCACTATTCCTTTATGAATCTTTTCTCTTACAAAATGTAGATCAATCTCTATATGTTTAGTTCTTTCATGAAAAACAGGATTTGCTGCAATTTGTATTGCTGATTTGCTATCTGTGAATACTGTTTCTGGATGATTGACGTCAATGCCAATATATTTCAATAAGCCAAGTATCCAAGTTAGTTCAGCTAATGTACCTGCTAAACTTCTGTATTTCTGACTCAGATGAGCTTCTAGATATTGTACTTTGTTTCTTTGACTTTCAAGATATAAGAGAATCACCAAACTTTATTACATAACATGTAATTGATTTTCTTGTATGAGGGCAGGCAGCCGAGTCTGCATCACAATAGGCTGTTACTGTTTCCTGTTTATTACTGGACATAAAAATACCTTGTCCAGGCTGATTTTTTATACATCTCACTATTCTTAGTGATGTATTAAGGTGTGACTTTTTTTGTGGTTGTAAAAACTGACTAAGTGTCTGCACATTGTAGGCTATGTATGGTCTTATCCTTTTCTGTTGTTCATGTATATAACCATCATACTCTCTTGTAATTAGTTTTATATTACAATCCATAGATGTATTAATAGGGTTAGCTGCAGCTAGTCCTAGCTCAGAAATAAGTTCTAGTGTATATTTCCTTTGATGCATTAGAATTCTTTATCACATCTTGCAAATTCTATACCTAAAAAGTATTTTAGTTCTCCTAAGTCCTTCATCTTAAAGGCTTATTGTAGAGACTGTTTTGTTTCTTCTATTAGTTTTAGATTATCTCCTGTAATTAGCATGTCATCTACATATACTACTACTATAGTTAATCCTTGTTCAGTCTGTTTTATAAACAATGAATGGTCATATTGAGATTGTATAAACTTCATTTGTATTAAGGCTTATGTAAGTTTAAAGTTCCATTGTCTAGGTGCTTGTTTAAGACCATACAAGGATTTAATCAGTCTACATGCCTGTCTGTCCTCCTGACTGGTGAATCTTTGTGGCAGTTCCATATATATTTCATCATGTAGATCTCCTTGGAGAAAAGCATTATACACATTGTTGAAACCCAATTTTGTACCTCTCTTCCAATTTCTCACCGATAAAATTAAACTATTTTAAACCGCAAAAACAATTTTAAATTTTAATAAATACATAAATATATAATTTAATATTCTCAAAACAATCACTATTTATTACTATTATTATCTTTATTCACATTTTTTACTATCGTGACATTTTTTATCACATTCATAATTTTTATTCTAATATTCTATGTTATTCACAAAATGAAATCACATTTTTTTTATATTAAGCACTAAAACATTTTTCAAAATATCATTGCACTATTTATTATCACATGGATATTTTATCCTTATAATTTTCATTTTTTTATAAATTATTTTTATACCATAATCCATTATTAGAATACATACCTAAAACTCTACCCATTTTCGCAGCCCAATTCCCCCATTTAAATTCGTCCAGCCCATTTCCCATCAATTATTTCCCAAACCCAATCCCTTATCCCTCTAAAACCTAAAGCCCAAACCATTATTCCCAAAGCCCATCGTTTTCCCCCAAAGAAAAAAATAAGAACCCTAAGTATGCGTTTGATTCGCGCAGGTTAAACGGAATGAAATCCAGTAAGGAAATGAAATGAAAAGGAAATGAATTATCTGATTGTCCCTACATGTTTGGTTCTGGGTGGTCCGGGGTCCGGAGTCCGGGGTCGAGGGTCCGGGGTCTGAGGTCCGAGGTCCGAGGTCCGGGTTGGGAAAAAGGAATCCAAATACCTAGGGGGTGAGGAGAATCAAGGAAAGAAAATAAAAGTGGAAAAATGGTGAAGGGAATGAAAAAATAAGGCCAAACAAACAACAACAAAGGAAATTTCATTCCTCCATTCCCTTTCCTGTTTACCCCGAACCAAACTCACCCTAAATTGCTATTACCCATTCCCCAAATGAAAAAACAAATCCGCGGCTCCCATCCCTTTCATCTCTTCCATTTTCAGAGAACCCCAAAATTCATCCCCCAAGAACAGAAAATCCTTAACACAAAAAGGGAATGTAACGTTCTGATCCCTTTTCCCCAAAATCAGAACTCGTTTTAACCCTTTTCCATTTCAACCTTCTTAATACAAGCTTAAAACCTTCAATCTTTAGCCGATTCGGTAAGTCGATTTGAACAGAGGATCCTAGCCCCAGTTCGCTGCACCCCAAAAAGGTCTGCAAATAACTCTCCTTCCGCTTATCTTTCTATATTATTCGTCGTTTATATTAATTATATGGCAGTAAAATCATTATGTTATTATAATTATTGGTAACGTTTGAATCTGGGTCTGTTTGGTTTATTTGTTTACATAAATGATTTGGGCATATTTGATTGGGATAAAAACTCCCTATCTCAGTTTTGGCTTGTATTGATTTCGTGTTTTATTTGTTGTAGTTCATTATGTAGATTAACTTATTTGTTGAATTAAGTATACTCCGTGTTATACTGTTTCATCAGGGTATGTATTGGAAACTGTCCCATCTTGGAATATCATTTTCTGGATTTTCCAGTGTTGATTAGATACATGGTTGACATATGAAACAGTATAAAAATTGGGCATATGATGATAATGTATTTTGATATTTTTCAGTATTAATGTGACAAAAATGTCTAAAGAATGGTAAGTAAATCATATGGAGTACTACATTGCATATTTGTTAAGAAAAATGGCTCCCACTCGTAAATGAGGGGAAGTCATAAATAACGATTAAATCATATATATGTATCCGAGTTTATATGACTATTTTTGTCTATTTTGTTATTTACCAAGTTTGGGGATAGATACTAATCTTTTTCTTTTTTTTGTTTTACATGACATGCATCGGGAGCATATGAAGTGTCTTGGCATGAGACTCAACATGACCATGACAAAACGAAGATCCACCTCTATGTCTACCTTGCATTTCCGGCTTCGAAATTCCTAAACAAGATGGACCGGATGACAATGTCATTCGCTCTAGTCATTCTCTTATCATTGTTCTTTAATTCCGTCGTTTTATTTTCTTTTGTTGTAAATTTAAGTATGTAATCTTGTATAAATATTGAAATGCGTAGAATAGGTAGATTTAAGACCAATAGATTAAAGGGGAGGGTAGCTTATAACGGAAATTTATTTTTTCATATCTCTAAAACATCCATTTTTAATAATGTCTTACAAGTGCATATTTTCATAAAACTTTAATTTTATACATAACATATAATTTTCAAACAAACTATTTTCATTTGAGTTCAAATTGACTTACCGAATCGAAAACAAAATTTGTTTTAAGCCTTACGCCTGAAAGTTTGAGTAAGAAAAAATGAGAAACGTTTAAGGTTTTGAGAGGGGTTGATGCGGCGGCCAAAAGGTTGTGTCCGAAATGGACTTTGAGTTTTTTGAACTAGAAACAATAGTTTAAACTTGTATTTTAGGATGCGGAATCAGAAAAATGAGAAGATATTTGAGAGTTTGAAAAGGGAGAGCCGCGGCCAAAAAGATCCTCCCTAAATTGACTTTAAATGCTTACTTTTATAGCACAAATTAGGGTTGGCTAGGGCTCACGAATTGAGCGAAATTTCTTGCTTCAAGATTTTGAAATGGTCAAACCAAACGTTGGACAGCTTTACAGTATTGATAGAAATTGTTTCAATAGACAGAAATTGCTTACCCATTTTCGTGCTAGGGTCAATCTCAATCACGTGAAGCACTGTAAAGCTTCCCAACGTTTGGTTTGACCATTTCAAAATCTTGAAGCAAGAAATCTCGCTCAATTCGTGAGCCCTAACCAACCCTAATTTGTGTTATAAAAACGAGCATTTGAAGTCCATTTAGGGAGGATCTTTTCGATGCCGCTCTCCCTTTTCAAACTCTCAGATATCTTCTCATTTTTCTGATTCTGCCTCCTAAAATACAAGTTTAAACTATTATTTCTGGTTCGGAAAACTCGAAGTCCATTTGGACACAACCTTCACTCCAAAAAGGTCCGTAGACTCAAACTCTTTCACTACATTTTTTGTGTGTTTATTACTGATTTGGGTAATAATATAGTTTATTTATGTTGTTGTGTTTAAGTTTGGTTAGTTCATTTATTATTTACCGAATGGTTTGCTGTTGTAATATCGATGAACTGAAAATCATGTGATAAATGTTAGGCTAGTTTAGATATGTGTTGCTTGGTTTATCCATGATTCAATAATATGTGAAGTTTTGACGAATCTGGTATGCTTATTTTTCTGAAGTTAGATTCTTGTGGCCTGTTTAAGTGATAACTTCTTGATAGTCGGGTAGTTTTTGCCAAATTTGTTTCTCAAGTGCTGCCGTGCCTGACATGTTCCTTGTGTGATGGTAGTAGTAGTGGAAGAAAAAATCAGTTGAAAGTTAGTTACTGGCTAAAATATGTTTGATACAGAAAGCATTGTCCCAAATTAAAAGTTGTATAAGATAGTGATAATGGAATGGTGTGAAATACCTTGAAACTTCCTCCAGAAGGACTACTCCGTTTTATCACTAATTCACTATATATATGCATCTACTGTGAGTACTAAATGGAATGAGGTCTTGTGACCTTTACTCCCCTGCTACCAATATTTGTCATTTCTAAGTTTATTTTATGCTATGCTCATTTATTAGCCTGCTTCTGGATTTCCTTTATTCTTGCTTATAGTATATGGTGACCCATTGGTGGAAATGTAGTTATTTCAGCTTATTAATCGGTCGATTATTGAATACTTGTGAGGATTTACAATGTATTAAATTTCATGTCAATGTTTGTCTATTATTCGATAAAGATTCATACATATACTAATTCTTTTCTTTTCTTTGTTTTACATGAAATGCATCGAGAGCATGTGAAGAGTCTTGACATGAGACTCAACATGACCACGACAAAACGAAGATCCGCCTCCATGTCTACCGTGTTTCCAACTTCGAAATTCCTAAATGGGCTAGATGACAAATGTCATTCGCTCTAGTCATTTTTATCATTTGTTCTTTAATTTCGTCATTTTATTTTCTTTTGTTGTAAATTTAAATATGTAATCTTGTATAAATATTGAAATGTACGGATACGAATAAGGGTAGCTGACCCGTAGAAAGAACATTTTCAAGAGACAAACTCCTTCACCTCTCTTTCCTTATAGTCAAGAGAGTTGCTTAACTCCTTTCCTCCCATTCATTGCCCTTTGAAAGAAGTCAAAATCAAAAAAGAATCTAACGCTCTAGTCGAATTGAAGACTTTCAACGCTCATGCTATTTGAAAGAGCTTTCAACATGGAGTGAAGACTCCATAACGTACACAAACTTCGATTTCCGGATTGGAATAAGGAGTTCCATGTTCATACCGACGCATCACTCTATGCCATTGGATGTATGTTGGCGCAAGAAGGGACGCTTGATCACTCCATCTACTTTTAAAGTATACGAATTTCTGCTTGAGAATTATACAACCACCGAACCTTCTTTATCATGATTCGACCCATACCTCAGACCTAAGATCGAGCACAAGAGTTGCTCATAACAACGTACCAAAAAGAAGAGTGCGAGAAGTTCATATTCTCCAGATTCGACTATAAACCAGGTAGTGAGGATGAAAAAAAACATAAGCTACTTCGTTCGTGCTCCCGTCTTTCCCGCTGCCATCTTCGGTGGATGCGCCCCTTCACTTAAAGGCGGTCAAACTGTGAAGAATAGGTAGACTTAGGACCAATATATTAAAGGGGAGGGTAGCTTAAAACGGAAATTTATTTTTTTCATCTCTAAAACATGCATTTTTAATAATGCCTTACAAGTGCATATTTTCATAAAACTTTAATTTTATACACAACATATAATTTTCAAACAAACTATTTTCCATACATTTTTGAAGTAAACCTCATGTAAATTTATCAAAATATATACATCTTTCAAATAAATATTTGCAACATCTTTTCTTAACTTTATGCTTTCAAAACATGCATTTTTAAGTCTAAGTTTGACCGGATAACCGCAAGTTAGCGGATCTTAAAAGATGTCTAACCCTTTCCCTTTAGGATAATAGAGAACCCTTACCTAGAATCTCATTAAGTTTTGCAGACTACTAATTGAAGTTATTTTAAAGCAATTTTTGTTAAATAGATGTCCTAATTAGTCTTTAAAAAAAAGGTGGTGACTCCATAAATACATTTAGGAATCACCCATATGTCGTATTACTTTTCGACTCCGGTCAAAAATGGGATGTGACACACATCCATCTGGTGTATGTGCCACTTGTTAGAGGTTGCTATTGATATAATGGATCTCACAGTAACCATCTTAACAACTGGAGAAAAAGTTTCATGATAATCTACTGTCTAGCTTTGAGTCTTTCAATCTCACATGTTTCCTTATATTTTATTTTGTAGACCTATTTACACCCTATTGGAGACTTATCTTTTGGTAAAGTAACAATATCCCATGTGTGATTATCTTGTAGAGCTTGTATTTCTGTTTTCATGGCTTCTACCCACCTAGGATCTTTAGATGCCTCATTATATGTTTTTGGTTCAACTATTTTTGAAAAGGAGGTAAGAAATGCTTTATATGTTGGATTGATCTTCTCATAATATATATATATATATATATATATAGTTAGCTATGGGATATGGAGTGTTGTCAGATTTAAATCTTTAAGCCATATGAGAGGTCGTTTTGTCCTAGTAGACTTCCTGACAGCTATTATATTAGGCTGATTTGAATCTTGATTCCGAGCTGATAATAAATTTTGAGATAGATCTTGAGTTGTTATGTTATCTGTGTTAGTGTGGCTAATGTTCTCTGGTGTAGCAGATATAATATTACTATTTTCTTATGTATTATGAGAGTTGTTATTACTTGGATGTGAGCCTGTTGGTGGCATAGATATCTCAGTTAGTTGAAAGTTACTTGAATTATCTTGAAAAACTGATCTTTCTGGTGTATTTATTGTGAAAGGAAATTCAGTTTCTTTGAACACCACATCTTTGTTAACACACAACAGTTTTCTTTCTATATCATATAGGACATGTCCTTTCTGGTTTTCAGAATATCCCATAAACACACATTTTCTAGCTCTAGGTTGCAATTTATCAGTTACAAATAGGTCATTAGCGAAACATAAACAATCTAAGACTCTTAAGTGACTGATAGAAGGTTTTTTATTGTAGAGTTTCTCATAAGGAGTCTTTCGATTCCATGTAGAGGAAGTCTGCTTATTATGTACATCGCAATCCAACACACAACCCCCATAACCTTATTGGAATATGACTCTGAAATTTTAGTGTTATAGTTATCTCAAGTATATGTCTATGTTTTCTTTCTGCCACCCCATTTTGTTGTGATGTATAGGCACAAGACTTATGATGTATAACTCCTAGTTTTGAAACATATTAGCACAAACCTCATTTACAAATTCAGTACCATTATCAATCCTAATTACCTTCATTGTCTTATTGAACTGAGTTTGCACAAATATAAGAAACTATTGTAAGACAATACATACATCTGATTTAAGTTGAAGTAAGTATATCCAAGTCATTCTAGTGTAATCATCTACTATTGTAAGAAAATACTTCTTTTCATTATGAGTTGGCACTTTGTAAGGACCTCATACATCCATATGAACAAGATCAAATTCTTTATTACTTGTACTATCACTCAAAGGAAAAGGTAATCTACATTGTTTTGCACATGAACACACATTACATCCTTTTATAGTTCTAGTTATAGTCTCAAGTCTTGCTCTAATTATTTTACTCAAGACACTACTAGAAGTATGTCCAAATCTTCTGTGCCACATCTCTATCTCTTCTTCAGCAATTGCTTCATGTTTAATACTCCTTCTTAGGCCTAGCTTCACTTGTTACTTAGAAGTTGTGATGGAGGTTGATTTACTAGTATATATAATCCATTTTGTAATCTATCAATCTCCTTCACCTTCCCACTGTAAAGATCCTGAAAGAGGCAGAATTCAGGATAGAAAGTTGTTGCACACTTTAGTTCTTTGGTTAGTTGAGACACATACATTAAGTTGAATTTAAACTGTGGTAAAAAGAAAACATTATGAAGAGTACTTCTATCTGAGATACTACTTGAACCAGTGTGTGTCACTAATTGTTTCTCCATTTGGTAAGTGTACCCTCTTTGAATCAGAAAAAATTTGTACTCTAGTTGCATTATTTATAAGATTTATATCTGACACGATATGATTAGTAGCCCCAGTATATATTATCCACTGCTTTATTAAGTTAGCTTCAAGTAAAACTTTGTGACTTAAAAATTTGAGGCTAGGCATACCTGCAGTAGCAGCATTTGAGGATGGAGGTTGAGACTCTTTACTTTGATTAGCCTCTGTCTGTGCTAGGCTGTGATTCAACAATTACACAACTGTTCATACTGTTCAGTAGAAAATTTAGGAGCTCCATGAACTTGTCAGTTGGTCGAACCTGTAATCTCACAAGAAGACTTTTCACCCATGTCATTTGTTTTGTAAATTTTCTCAGCACTATTATACTCTTCAGTAACATAGGCATTATGAGCATTATGGGCAGTATACTGTTTTCTTGTAGATTTGAAATTTGGAGGATATCCTACCATCCTATAACACTTCTCTTTTGTGTGTCCTTTCATCTTGCACACGTCACAGAACAAATTATAGCCATAGTTTCTTTTGTTCCACTGTGAGCCAGGACCAGGACCAGTTTTGGAATACATGACAGTGGGATCATGTCCAATATTGTGATTAAACCTGCTAGGTCCAACTCCTAAGAGTCCAGTTGATTTTGCAGTAATAGATTTCTGATTTTCATCACTAGCTATCATGAAATAGGCTTTGTTAACAGGAGGTAATGGAGACATTAACAAAATCTGACTTCTTGCCTGCATGTGGTTTTCATTTAGTCCCATCAAGAATTGGTATAGTTTTTGTATCTAAATATATTCTACAAAGTCTTTAGACTTAGGACATCCACAACTAGGTGGAGGCACTAGAGACTGAAATTCTACCCAAAGACTCTTCAACTTAGTAAAATATTCAGACACAGTAGAACTTCCCTGAGTTAGTATAGTTATTTCCCTATATAAATCATAGGTTCTTGAACCATCTACCTTATCAAATCTTTTCCTTAAGTCCATGCGAAGGGGTGGGGACGAACACTCTACCTCTCCCACACTTCATAGGCAGTTTCAGCATACATAACACCACTTAGTAGGCCATTGGAGACTGAATTCATGAGCCATGCTTGGACCACAACATTTACTCTATCTCACTGGTCTCATAGCTCTTCTCCATAGTGTTCCTTTTTGCACTTTCCATTTACAAAGCCTATTTTGTTTCTTCCAAGTAGAGCCATCCTTCTTGATTTGCTCCATAATGCATAGTTTTCAGACCCAGTAATTGAAATGAAATTAATAACACACGAATTAAATCAGAAGCCTGAAGAAACAGTGGATGATTGTGATCCATTAATGTCAGAATCACTACACCGCTTTTCTCTTCCAAAGAACATTTCCTGATAAGTTTTCTGTTGGATTTTGATCAGTATTCATCATTCGTAGTATTATAAGTTCCAGTACTTTCTGATTATAGAATTATAAAGAAGAGTACTGCTAAGTAAAGAAGCTTCAAGCTAAACCATTTCTCCTATTCTAAGGCTAATTGCTACGCTGGCAGATGCCCGGGGCGGACACGACTTCTTCTAAGGCTAGAAGACCTAAAACAAATCATTGATGTGTTTTCGGTCTCGTTGAATAAAATGCAAACGAAATGACTTACTAGCCACAGTATATCCCCGACACAACCTACATTCACAAACGATAGTTGTTTAGAAATTGAAAAAGAAATGAAGACTCAAATGTAAAGATACGTATTATGTGCACGACCCATGGACCGTACTCGAGCTTTGGATCAATGTCCCCAGAAGCAAGGAGTATGACCGCGTGTTTCAACGAGTACACCGAAAAAACCTAATTCAGTTCCACGTAAGATAGCCAAAGTACGGTTGAACAATCGACATGATATATTTGCTCACATTCCAGGCGAAGGTCATAATTTACAAGAACATTCTATGGTCTTAATAAGAGGAGGTAGAGTGAAAGATTCGCCAGGTGTGAAATTCCATTGTATTTGAGGAGTCAAGGATTTGCTGGGAATTCCGGATCGAAGAATCCAAAAAAGTCACAAAATCATTATAACCCGATAAAGAAAGAGTAGGAGAAAGCCCGTACATCAGAGTGAACTAACTCAAATAGTTTCAATCAAAATTCCATCGATTGTAGCTAGTGATTGCCCGGATCTTCCCCCGACCGACTAAAATACAACAGTCGCGACCTACTTTGATTCAAAAGAAAGGCGAAGGGTTTGACAACAAGCAAACGGTTTTTAAAATCTTCACTTGTGAACCAGAATCAAGAAGAGAACAAGAAGAAGAAGAACTTATGAGAAATATCAAGAAATATCAGAATTTGTACTTAGAGAGCAACTACTGGCCGCCAGTTTATGTCTACTTGATCAGAGATTTCAGAATAGAGACTTAGTATAATATTACTTATCAGTTACAAGAAACTGAATTATGATCAACAAGAGACTAGAATGAGAGGGAAGAAACAAAAGAGAAAATCAAAAGACAGAAAGAATATCAGAGAGTAGAATTGAACCAATATCAGTGATTTGTTTTCAAAGATGATCGCAGAAGAGTTCAATTCCCGAACATGAAGCACCGGCTTTGATACCATGTTAAACAATGAGATGAGTATCCATTTCTAAATATTGATATACAAACGATATACATTTGATATACAATAACCAGAAATTTGTTCATGAAGTAAATGAAGAAGATGAAGTAGTGTTAGTTTGCTTTTCATTTGTATTTTGAGTAGTGATTACAATGGCATATGTATGTCTTATATACAACTCATTATAGCTTTAGATATTTACCACAATGTGGTGTCATGAAATAACACCCAACATGGGTACGTTTGCCATAAGTTTGACCCGCATGGGTGTAGCTCAGTTGGTTCCAGGGTGGCAGATTGCTCCCGAAAGCGAGTTCGAGCCACGCGTACCGATGTGAGTTCATTTCTCCTTTGTGAGGATGACTCTTGCAAGCACCAGACATCGTGCCCCACCCAGTGGCGTGAAGACTGTGATTTACCTCCTCCACCAATCTCTGTCGGGTCGAAGGGGTGGGGGCCCTGTGGGCGAGGGATTTCGCCTTTTGCTCCCAAGATATTTGAGATATTCTAACTTCTCTTAACAAACTCTTAGGCTCCTAACTAACTAACCAACTAACTAGTTGATTAACTAACTAACTAACACTTTAACTACTTCTAACTAACTTTTAACGTACTCAACAGGAGTAATTGAGTTTTAATCATCGTAACACTGTAAAATTCCCCTCAGTGTATATATATATATATATATATATATATATTTTGTTTTATAAAAATATGTCAACTATTGTTATTTGGCGTCTTTGATATTCTGTTCTTCCTTTTTCTTTTCAACACGGCATCTCATAGACTAAAACTTGGACCAATTTTAGGTTTCATTTAGTACAAGTCAAGTGTTCTGATACTATGTATTTTCCAACTCTTCTAGTCAGGATTTTGTACACGAAAATATTAATCATTTATTTGGCAGCTTAAATCTCATTTCAAAGCATTCCACATTGATTCCAGATGAAAGATTTTAAAGAATAATTAACTGGTCTTAACAAACACGCTGCCCAGATCTATGTACCTTTGATTTGTAGCCTAAAGCTATTATAAGATGTCATAGTCAATAAAGACAAATTGTGATTAAAGATAATCGTACTAGTCATAAGTCCACACCGCCCACTTTGAGGACTTGAAAATATAGGTCTAACTCTAATTTGGATGCTTTTTCAACGCCTTTGAAAATAAGAGACTTACAAGCCCTTTGTTAATGATTATACCAAATTGGTTGTGGAATACACCTAATTAATTAGAACTATGTTTTTATGGAGAATCTTGACGCAGTCATGAGTTCTAAACGTCAATACTAATAGCACACGGTAATTATGGGGGCAATCCCATAATTATGTAATATTATGTCATTAAGAAGCATCTTCTAATTTAGGTTAGTCTTCTAGAATAATCTTTGTAAATTAGGTAAAAGATTATTACAATTCTAGAATAGTCTTCCATAAAATTCATGTATATATATTGTATATTTGGGAAAATAATAATCAAGGGATTCAACTCTTACATGGTATCATTAGCCAAAGATCATTTGCCCTAAAACTTTTCTTCTTACCTTCTCTTGGCATATTTTTTTCCTTTGTTTGTCGTTCCAGTCACTGTTTAGTAGACAAACAAAATCAAAATCTCAACCAAAATCTCTTTTCCTTGGTTTTTCGTCCACTTAAGGTTTAGTATTCCTAAATCACTAAACTTAAATTATTCCTCTAGTACCTACAGAATACTCTAGCCTTTCATCATAACACATCTTCCTTCTCTTCTTGAATTAGTAGAAACTATGGCCGATCAACTGTCCAACGTTGGTTCGCCCATGACAAATCAGAGGTTAGTTCTTCAGTTGATTGTGGGATTGAATGAACAGTTTGATAGTGTTGCTACTTTCATTCAGCAAAGCAATCTGTTACCTCCCTTTTATGAAGCCCGTTCGAGGTTAATCCTTGAGGAAACAAGGAAGATAAATTAAGCATCATTGGACACAACCACTAGTGACACAACCCTAGCATCTACCAACTCATTTTCCATTAATTTGGAACCCCAAATTCTGGTTCGGGTGGTCAAAATACACGTCAAAGTAATGGTAAAAAACGGGGTTCGAATCGAAACAATAAAGGAAAAAATAATAGTGGAAAGGAACGTGGACAAAATGGCAACAATGACCCGGCGGCGATGGCGATGGATTTCTTGGCGATGGCGTCGCCGATGGGGCAGAACCACCGTGGGCCTGGGCCCCACAGTGGGGCTAGTACCCACCATGTCCTTTCCCGACCTTTTCTTGGACCCAGCCTCCTCCTTCCAATCGTCAACCTGGTATTCTCGGATCTCGACCTCAACATGTTTTTGCAGCTCAGGCACCATCTTCTGTTGGCTATGTACCCACAGATATTGAACAAGCCATGAGTCACATGAATCTGAATATTTCAGATGAATCGTGGTACATGGATACAGGGCTACGTCACACATGACGACATCTCAAGGTAATCTTTCGTCTTATTTTAATACGAGCGGTAATAAAAATATTATTGTCGGCAGTGGGCATGAAATTCTAATTCGTGGTATTGGTCAGGTAACCCTACCCTCACCCCCCACCCACCTTTATGTTTGAAAAATGTCTTACATGCACAAAAATTAATTAAAAACTTGATCTCTGTTAGACGTTTTACAACTGACAACAATATTTCTATGAATTTTGATCCGTTTGAATTTTCTGTGAAGGATTTTCAGACGGGAATGCCGCTCATAAGATGTAATAGCACGGAGGACTTATATCCTATCACCTCTGTTTTCACAAATTGCACGGTCACACCTTCCACCTTTGCAGCCATCTCTCCTACTTTATGGCACAATAGGTTGGGACATCCAGGAGCACCAGTGTTTAATCAATTTAGGAAGAATAATTTGAATTCTTGTAATAGAACTTTGGACTCTTCGGTTTGCCAAACCTGTGTGTTTGGTAAACATATTAAACTTCTGTTTTATGCATCTACTACTACTACTATTATGCCATTTGATATTTGCATTGCGATTTGTGGACGTCACCCGTTTTAAGTGTTGCAGGTCATAAGTACGATTTACTCCTTCTTGATGATTTTTCAAATTTTTTGTGGACCTTTCCCTTAGGACAAAAATCACAAACCTATAACATTTGGAAACAATTTAGTGTGTTTATCAAAACTCAGTTTAGCATAACCATTAAATGTTTTCAATGTGATAATGGGGGGGATTTATAAATACCCAATTTCAGAATTTTTGTCTTCAAAATGGGATGTTCGCCCGTATCTCTTGTCCACATACATCTTCTCAAAATGGGAAAGCTGAAAGAATGATTTGAACAATCGATAATATGACTCGATCTATCCTGGTGCATTCGTCCACACCACCACATTTTTGGCACCATGCTCTTCAAATGGCTACATATCTCTTAAATATTCTTCCTAGTAAACTACTCTCTAATGTGTCACCTACTCAAGTATTATACAACTGTATTCCTTCGGTTACATATTTACGGATTTTTGGGTGTTTGTATTATCCATTATTTTCTTCCACCACCATTCATAAACTTCAAGCTCGGTCAACTCCGTGCGTATTTTTGGGATATCCACAGAATCATAGAGGATATAAATGCTTTGATATGTCAATCGGAAAAATCATTATTTCTCGTCATGTCATTTTTGACGAATCATCTTTCCCGTTTGAAACATCTCAAGTGGCATCCTCACATTCATATGATTTTCTGGACGACGTCATTCATCCACTTTTGAGGTATCATCTTAACTCTCAAAATAACAATTTAGGAACCTCACCTACCCCTACACCCGTCATCCCACCCTCACCCCCATCACCTAATACTCTAGCTCAGACCAGTACCGGGCCTACTACCTCAGCCCAAACTACTGAAACCTCTCTACCCACTGTTTCGACCCAAAATTCCAACACTACCCAAATATCCAACGACACAACTCCTCAACGAACTATGGAAACCCGTTCCATGTGTGGTATTTTTCGACCTAAAACCCATTTCAACCTTACCACTTCAGTCCAAACCTCACCAATCCCCAAAAATCCCAAAGATATCTTATCAGACCCGAATGGAAAGGCAACAATGTTAGATGAATTTACTGCTCTTATTCAAAATAAGACGTGAGATTTGGTACCACGATCATCTAATGTGAACATAATTCGATCTATGCGGGTTTTTGCCATAAAAAGAATTCTGATGGTTCTTTTGCGAGATACAAAGCTCATCTTGTTGGTGATGACAGGTCTCAGCATGTGGGTGTTGATTGAGGTGAAACTTTCAGTCCAGTGGTCAAGCTGATGTGCGATTTATACACACGTTAAACGCAAGTGCACGTATCGTTACAAGTAATATAGTCTGGGTAAGACCGAATATCGTCCTCAGGGACTGGTTTTCAAGTACCGATTATCTATGCTTTAGTTTCTATTTGGTTAACGTTAATTTAGTTGGAATTCTAAACTAATAATGCAGGAAATAAACTAATTATGAAAATACTTTGATTTAAATCAGTTATGATGGAGAATTGGGGCTTCCAAGATCATCAACTATCCACTCTATTCAATCCTTAATACAATTAGACTAACTCCTTCTTCTACGTTAAGATAGCAGGTTAACTCTACCGTTTTATACTCCTGTTAAGGTAATATAAACACTCAACCCCAATGGAGAACCCTTCTATCTTTCGATGACAAGATTGACTACAAAGGAGGATTAGGAGCAATAACCTATTAAACTACACAAGTATCGGGGTACTTTCGTCCACGATTTAAACCTATGTTTATTCAACTATAGCATATTCACAATCTCCCCTTTCGGATTTCGATTAGAACTCATATAAGTGATGATAACTAGTGATCAATTAATTATCAAGCAATCAAAGCAACTATTGAATAAATCTTAAACAAGTGAAGAAGAAATCAACTAATGTATACTTCATGAATAAGAGTTTAAGAGAATCACAAGGAAATCCCTAAATAAGTAATTAGCTCCTAGTCATAGTCACGCTAAGAACTAATACAATCTCCATACATGAATTGAAATAAACAAAGCAAAAAGAAAGAAAAGAAAATACTTGAAAAGCCTCCCAAAGTCTTAGCCTCCAAAGTTGTGTTGTATGTACAATGATTGAATGAATCATGAGCAGGGTTTTTAGGGATTATATAGGTTTTGTAGGTAGGAAAAATTATCCCTTTTGGACTCTGAAAACGTGTCAAATTCGGCCCAAAACGTTAAAAATCCCGTGGCGCGCGTAGCTCGAGATTAGGCGCCACGGCGAAAAACTGCGTGAAATCAACTTTCGAACATTCAGCACGCGGCGCTCGAGACGCTTTTCGACGGATTGCTTTCGCCCTTTTTTCGTCCGGACTTCGTCTGATCTCCTCTATACTTCCCGGAACTTCTTAGACTTCATTTATTGGCCCTTTTAGTGTGCAATTCCATCTTAATTATGCTCTTTTCGCTCCTTTTCGTCATTTCTCCATTTTTGACCGATGTGACACAAAAGGAAGAAAACGACCCTAATACTACACTGAACATCAACAAAATGGATAAAATACTAACTAAAAATGACTCAAAAAGTGTATATAAAATACACCGACCACAAGCCTGCAACTATTAGGATTGTTCTTAGCATGACACTGTTTAAATCATGGTCTATTCATCAGTTGGATGTCAAGAATGTATTTTTACATGGACACTTGCAGGAAACGGTATACATGCATCAACCGTTGGGATTTCGTGATCTTGCCAGGCCGGATCATGTGTGCTTATTGAGGAAATCCTTATATGGCCTGAAACAAGCCCCACAGGCATGATATAACACGGTTGCCAGATTTTTTTCAAAATTAGGATTCTCTCACAACAAGTTCGACCAGTCTCTTTTTATTTATCAAAAGGGCACTGATATGGCTTATATACTTCTGTATGTTGATGATATTATACTCACTGCATCATCAACTTCACTCCGCCAGTCTATTATGTCTTTTCTTGCAGCCGAGTTTGCAATGAATGACTTAGGTCCGTTGAATTATTTTCTTGGCATCATTGCCACCAATTTGCGGTGGTCCGCTTTCACCAAAAGAAGTATGCTGAGGAGATACTTGAAAAAGCAGGAATGTCTTCATGCAAACCTTCACGTACTCCAGTTGACATGAAGGCAAAGTTGAGCAACGCTTCTGGTACTCCATTCAGCGACGCCACACATTACCGCAACCTGACTGGTGCATTGCAGTATCTCACTTTTACGAGGACTGATATTTCCTATGTGGTCCAACAAGTTTGTTTACACATGCATGATCCGAAGGAAGAACATATGGAGGCTCTCAAGAGGATTCTGCGGTATGTGAAGGGCACTATCCATTTCGGACTTCATTTGTATAAGTCTTCAATCAAGCACTTCTCAGCCTACCCAGATGCAAATTGGGGTGGCTGTCCGGACACACGACACTCCACTTCCGATTATTGTGTGTTTTTGGGAGACAATTTTGTGTCCTTGTCGTCTAAACGACAATCCACATTGTCTCGGTCTAGCGCTGAGGCGAAATACAGAGGTGTAGCCAATGTGGTTGCTGAATCATGTTGGCTTCGTAATCTACTATTGGAACTACAATGTCTGATTGAGAAGGCAACAATGGTTTATTGTGACAATGTGAGTGCGATATACTTATCGGGCAATCTTGTTTAGCATCAGCGCACAAAACACATTGAAATGAATATCTTATTTGTCCGCGAAAAAATTACCCGTGGACAAGTTAAAGTTCTTCACGTCCCAACACTCAACTCTTACAAATACAACTAGCTAGAGCCACATGCAAGAATGAGAATTCATTGAACCACCTTCGTTGAAAATCTATCAATGTAAATATAATAAAGCAAAAAAAAAATCAGATGACATTTTTGAAGTCCTCAAAATTCATGGCTCACGGGTGACGACATATATAATTCTCTTGAAAAATACAAAGTAATACTGGCGATAATAACTCAATATGATCCGACCTTTCAGACTCGACGAGAATTTAATGTAATAAGTTGAGCTATTTCTTTTTTAATCATAAGTATCACTCCCTCCGTTCCATTTAATATGAATGTGGTTATCTGGTTATGGAGTTTAAGAAAAAAATATTTTTTTTAAAAAAATTGTGATTTGAAATAAGATATTGAAAAATGTGTGACTACAAATTATTTTATTAAAGGTAAAATAAAAAATTCCAAGTGATATTGTTACTAAATATCGAAAGATGTCACTTTTTTAGACCGACTAAAAAGAAAAAAATGTCATATAAATTGGACCGAAAAAATACTATATTTGTTTATTAATTTTATGTGGTCCTGTTTGTGAAAAAAGATGAAAGAGAAAAAGAAACGTAACACACCATTGTCTACTTTTAATTTTGAATATAACTTAACAAATAATAAATAAAGCGTATAATTTATCATGATATTATATTAATTGATACATAACTTTATTAAATTTAAAAAATAATTTGAAATAAATAATTAATACTATAAGTAAAATTAAAAAAAAAATATTATATTGATATGCTAAAAGCCTAAAAGTGATAAGTAAAAATAAAAATCTATTTTAATTATAATGTATAATAAAAGTGAAAGGAGAGAGAGAGTAAGAATGACGTGTGGTCCTTGCTATATCAGGCTTCTCAGAGCCTTAAAGATTCGTTTCACTGTTGATTTTCCAATAAATCAGATTGACTTCTGTTGTACAAATCATACTACGACAAGCGAGCATAGATGCGAATATTAATTATTTCCACCTTCACCTTTTCCTTTTCCTTTTCCTTTTCCAAGAAGGTGTATGTAATTGCTAGTTCTAATACACAAAGGGCACGTTTGGTATGTTGTATTAAATTGAATTATATTGAATAAAAAAATAATACACCGTTTGATGGACGTTTTCAGCCGCACTGGACTGTATTATTTCTAAACTGGACTGTACTATTTTTAGAAATAGTACAGTTCAACTGCCATTTTTGAGACTCATCTAGCATGTGGTCTCTCCTGGACTGTACTAAAAATAAATAAAAAATAAAAAAATACAGTTAATTATATATTAATACTCTAATACCGTCCATTGTATATTAATACAGTCCAGTCCAATACAGTACATTCTAAAGAAATTAATACAGTCCAGTGCGATGTACCAAATGAGCCCAGTGGCACGTTTACGTCTGTATTGTCTGATCAGATCAATAAAAAAATACAGCGTTTGGTGTGCATTTTCAGTCGCAATGGATTGTACTATTTCTAAAAATAGTACATAAAAATAGTACAGTCCAACTGTCATTTTTGAGACCCATCTATCAAGTGGGTCTCCCCTAGACTGTACTAAAAATTAAAAATAAAATAAAAAATACAATTCATTATATATTAATATTTTAATACCGTCAATTATATATTAATACAGTCCAGTCCAATATAATCCAATTCAGTCCAATGAAATTAGTACAATTCAGTACGACGTACCAAACGAGCCCAAAGGTCATTGATAGCCCGAGCAATACGTACAAGGTAGGTCACCTAGTGAAATTTCGCCTCAAACCAAGTATCGTGTCATTTTAATGAGATTTGGTGCAAGTCGCCAAGGATAAAGACTCCTCATATAGTAATAGGTTGATTTTGCCAACTGTAACTTACGTAGAGCCTATGATTCCAAAGACTTTAGGCTCAAGACAAAACATAAGCAGAAGCAACGCAAGAAAAACAATCGAATCCGGACAAAAAGTTTAAAGCATTATAAAATGATGATAACAAAAGTGAATAAATCATAATAGAGCATTCTGAAAAAAGTAGCAGTAACTAACACATGTAAATAAGGTAAACAAAGTACACTAAAGAACACATAGCAACAGAAATCAAACAACAAGAGACTATAAAATAATATTGCGTCTACTGTTATGATAGACTAAGCAGACCTACAATATTATCTACAACTATCAGTATATAAGCGTAAGTACGACTACGCTCAACTACCTACTACCCTAATTTGTGTCCTCCACAACTTCCTATGTAGAGTCATGTCCTCAGTAAATTGCATCAGCGTCATATCTCGTCTAATCATCTCTCTCCAATACTTCTTCGATCTACCTCTACCCTTTTGAACCCATCCATAGCCAACTTCCCACACCTCCGCACTGGGGCATTTGTGTCTCTCCTCTGAACATGCCCGAATCATCTCAACCTCGCTTCGCGCATCTTATCCTCCATCGATGTCACTCTCACTCTGTCCCCGATATCTTCATTTCTAATCATATTCCTCCTTGTATGTCTCAACATCCTTTGGAGTGTATTTTTCATGGCCAAACGTTAATTATTTTTTAAAAAGTGAGATAATTTTTCGAAAAAAAATAAAAAATATCTATGGTCATATAGCCCTATAGGTAAGTTGATTTTGCCAACTGTACTCCTACTAATTTTGCCTCTGAACTTCCTAAAAGATTAGTTTTTTTGTTTGGAATTTTTATACTGTAAAGTTACCCACTAAATAGGGGTTGAATTAATTTAGACTGAGCGGCAAAATGTGTTAAAATATCACATGTTGATTTTGTTTATGGTCAGCATTTATTTTATGCATCAAAGACACATAATATATTCAATCGACTTTGCTCAACTATCACAAAAAGTCACAAAATTAGTACTTTTATAACAAAAAATCATTTAAGTTTGATTAACTAATAAGTCATCCAATTTTATCTAAGTATCATATAAAATGTCTATTTTGCTTTCTCTTAACGCCTTAATGCTATACTTAGGGTGACTTTATGGTTACAAAAAATAGTTTATAGTCTGTTTGGCCAAACTATTAAAATCTACTTATTTTAAAAGTTCTTTTTCAAAAAATTATTTTTAGCAAAAAACATTTTTTATTTGACCAATTAATTTTAAAAAAAATACTTTACGTTTGAACAGTAATTAATGTTTGATCAAACGTTTAAAAAGTGTTTGTAAGTGTTTTTTTCTCAAAAATACTTTTAAAAAAAGTTATTCTGGGCAAAAGTTTTTTTTTAGCTTTTGAAAAATTATTTCTGCTACTCCTAAAAAATACTTATTTTCTTCCAAAAATCTAGCCAAACACCTCAATTTTTTAGAATAAATACTTTAAAGAAAAATAAGCACTTCCATGGCCAAACATGCTATTTTCTACTTAAGTAAAGTTGAGATTTTTATTTTTATAAAAATAGTGATTTTAGTGCAATAAAACGAAAGTTTAGTGACATCACAAAGATGGGAAGCAAAGTACGATGCGGCTCTCTTGTTTAGATATCACCTAAGCACCACAACCTTACATAAAATACGTACGAATTGCTCACTCACGTATATTACTCAATTTACATCCCACCTAATTAAAGGGCTTCTGAGTTCTGATGCAGACAGGGGGTTTGGCCTTTGGACTTTTTCCGGATCAAAGAGATAGTTTGACGGGTAAAATGGTGGCTTTGGCGTCTGCTTCATTTGGTCCTATTTGAAAGTGGTTAGACCTTTTCCCCTTGTTCTTCTCCATATTTATCCTTCTATCTCTTTTACGTTATAGCCTAAGGGAGTTTCATAATAGTAGTGATTTATGTTACTTACTTTTATGCCTAACCCAATAAAATTCTTAACTTCATCCCAAAAGCCTCCAATTATCAGTGCTGTTTTTACTCCTTTTCAAAAGGTAAACTAAAATTTCTCTGTTTTTTCATTGATGGTTGTCTCTGTTAGACTTCTTTGGTAGTTTTATCAATTTATTGTCAGTTTACTTATCTTCTTTTCCTTCAAGATCATGGGGTTTATTTAATTTGATAGTATGGAAAATTGGAAATCTGGTATTGCAGAGTAGTATTTGTAAATAGAAATAGTATGTAGTTGTCCCTTTTTCTTGGTCTCTGTTTTTACCATTTAAATTGGTATTGGCTTACATGTTTTCCTATACTAAAATTAAATTAATACATATTTTATTGTGAAAAATTAAAACATATTTGATTCGATAATATCTAGTTCTTGATTCCTTGTTACGTTTTTATCTATGCGAGCCTTGTTTGATACCAATGACGGATGCAAGACTTTCACTTACGGATGCAAGACTTTCACTTGTTTGATACCTCTCTGGAATAACAACAGAGGCAAAAAATTCGGCAGAAGCCGCGGTGCTGAGGAAGAAGCAGTGGCAGCCACCCACAGTGGTAGTAGCAGTGGCAGTAGCCTCCGTCGTGGGTTGCGTACCCACCGTGGGCAGCGTGGGGCCAACAAGTGTGGGCTGCTCCACCCTGCTCCTACCTGACATCATCCTGGGCCCAATCACCGGCTCGATTCTCGGAGCACCTCCACAACAAGCATACAGTGCACATGGCTCTCCTCCTTCAACCTACGCACTAACGGATATTGAGGCGGCAATGCACATAATGTTTCTCAACGTTCCAGACAAAAATTGATAAATGAATACTGGCGCAACATCTCATATGAAGGCATCCCAAGGTACTATCTCGTAATATTATTGTTGGCAGTGGACAAGACATGGATAATCATCCATCTCCCCACCACATCCCCCATTAACCTTAAACAATGTCTTTCATGCCTCGAAACTTATTAAAAATTTAATCTTTGTGCGTCGTTTCACAACTGATAATAATATTTTCCTTGAATTTGATCTTTTTGGTTTTTCTGTGAATGACGTTTTAACAGGGATGCGAGTAATGATATGTAATAGCACCGGGGACCTTTATCCTCTCACCACCACTATCGATCATCTAGCCTCCTCAACATCAACCATTGCAGCAATTTTCTATTGGCAATAAGTCTCAAGTCTATTCTATTTTTTCATCCTTTAGTGCTTTAATTCAGACACAATTTGAATAGAATATCTCTTTTGCGCCAAAAATGGCAAAGTCGAACGAAAAATAAGAACCATAAATAACTTTCTTCGTACCCTCCTTTCCCACGCCTCCCTCCCTCCCTATTTTTGGCATCATACTCTATCAATGGCAACATATCTCTTGAACATTCTCCCAAACAAGTCCTTGAAGCCCAAGTCTCTGACTCAAGTTCTCTATCTTCGAAATCCTTCCTATAAACACTTACGAACCTTTGGGTGTCTCTGCTACCCACTTCATCCCTCAACCAAGATCAATAAACCGCAACCTCGTTCCAACCCATGTGTCTTTCTTGGTTACCCGTCTAATCATCGAGGTTACAACTCTTACGATTGTCCAGCCGAAAAATAATAATTTCTAGGCATGTCATATTCAACGAGTCCCAATTCCCTTTTGCCAAGCTACATTCTCCACCTCCGATTTCCTATGACTTCTTAAATAATGGCCTCAATCCCCTTTTAATCATCAATTGTAAAATCAGACGCTACCGTCATTGGCGCCCGACCCAATTTCCACTGTCCCGTGTCGGGTGGGCTAACAAACCCGGCCACAGGAACCTCGGAACAGTCTTTCCGTCTGTGTCCCAGATCCCGCTGCCTCTTCCCGGCCAATGGCTCTGCCCCATCTTTCCGATCACAACTCGCCCAGCTTCCCTCATAGCCCACACCCAACCTAGCCATATCCCTCCAGACCACACCCATCCAGCCTCCCACGGACAATGGAAACTCGTGTTATGCACGATATTTCTGAACCCAAACAACAATTTAATCTGTTGTCCTCGGTTGCCCCTTCACCTCTTCCTCGTAACCCAAAAATTTCCTTGTCCGATCCAAATTGAAAAATTATCATGATTGACAAATATAATGCTCTTATTGAAAATAAGACGTGGGATCTAGTGCCCTGTCCTCCCGATGCTAATGTTATTCGTTCTATGTGGATTTTTGACATAAAAAGAAATCTGATGGAAAAGCGGATCTTTCTAAATGACTTTCTGAAGCAAGGACACAAGCCCTCGGGACTTGACACTTGGACACCGGGATGGTTCTTTTGATAGGCACAAGGCTCGTCTTGTAGGTGATGACAGGTCTCAACAGGTGGGTGTGGATTGTGATGAAACTTTCAGTCCGATGGTGAAACCGATAACTATTCGGACTGTTCTCAGCATTGCTTTATCCAAATCATGGCCTATTAATCAGCTTGATGTCAAAATGCCTTCTTGCATAGGGACCTTCATGAAACCGTTTATATGCATCAGCCTATATGATTCAGGAATCCGGTTCTTTCAGATTATGTGTGTCATTGGAAGAAATCACTCTATGGACTGAACATGCTCCTCGTGCATGGTACCAACGATTTGCTGATTTTGTATCCTCTATTGGTTTTTCACATAGAAAATCTTATCATTCACTTTTCATCTATAGAAAGAGTAATGTCATGACATACATTATGTTATATGTCGATGATATCATCCTAATTACCTCTTCTGATGCACTTCGCCAATCCATTATGTTACTCCTTGCTTCTGAATTTGCTATGAAAGATTTGGGCCCCCGAAGCTATTTTTGGGCATTGTTGTTATGAGACATGCAGGTGACTTATTTCTTTGTCAAAAGAAGTATGCCGAAAAGATTGTTGAACGAGCAGACATGATGTCTTGTAAACCGACCTCCACACCGGTGGACACTAATTTCAAACTTAGTGTCTCTTTGGGTTCTCCATATGCAGACCCGACTCACTATCGCAGTTTAGCAGAAGCATTGCAGTATCACTTTCACGAGACCAGAAATATCGTATGGCGTGCAACAAATATGCTTACATATGCATAGCCCGAAGGATGAACATATGAATGCTCTCAAACGTATTTTGCGATATGTCCAAGCTACTCCCCACTTTGGCTTACACCTCTACAAGTCCTCAGGTATCACCTCTTACATTGATGCTGACTGGGGTGGTTGTCTTGACAATCGACGATCCACATCGGGTTATTGTGTCTTCCTCGGAGATAACTTGCTTTCTTGGTCTTCTAAACGACAACCTACTTTGTCTCGATCCAGTGCCGAAGCCGAGTACAGAGGAGTAGCAAATGTTATTTCTGAGTCTTGTTGGATACACAACCTTTTGTTGGAGCTTCACTGCTCAATCCACAAAGCTACATTAGTTTACTGTGATAATGTAAGTGCGATACATCTTTCCGGCAATCCCGTTCAACATCAGCGCACTAAACACGTTGAAATGGATATTCACTTTGTATGTGAGAAAGTTGCTCGTGGACAAGTTCGTGTCCTTCATTTTCCTTTTCGGTATCAAATTCCTGACATATGTACTGAAGGACTTCCGCGCATACTCTGATGATTTTTGAGTCAGTCTCAGCGTACGAGAACCTCCCGCTTCAACTGCGGGGGTGTGATAGAATATTACCAGAATATTATCATATCATTATATATCTTTTATATTTTGTTAGTTAATACTCTCATTGTAATTAGTTAGATTAGTTATTTAGTTTGTAGCTTTGTCAATAACCATGTATTACTATATATTGTATATAATAATGAATAAAAAACATGGAACATATTACTTTAGGCTCAATTTCTACCAGTATATTGTATTGAAAGAGATTAACCAGATATATTATATACAGTTGATTTTCCAGCAAAGGCGGTCGGAAGACCCCCCCCCCCCCCCCCCCCCCCCCTCCACCCGTTTGATATTGTAAAGGAACCAAGATACTGTTACAAGTACAGAGTAGCTCTATGGCTTCTGTATGCAGTTCCCAGAATTCCCTGCAAATAATTGCTAAATATATTGAAACAATTCATTGGATTTATAGGATTTCAGCATCTTAATTTTCTGAGCCATGAGTTTAATGATGTGCTAGACACGAGATTTTATACTGTGATTTTTGAACATTTGATTTTTCTTTTTATCAGGATAGAGAAAACAGATTTACGAAATTTATATTATGGGAAAGAACAAGTGGAGTAGGCATGTGGAGCATGCAAATGAGGATAGGAATATCGATCCAGGGTGCATGTGGGGCTTCATACATGCCCTTGGCTACCATAGTTGGCGCTCTCGTGTAAAGTGTAAATCTCTGCCCCGTATAAATGATGGAAACAGCCATATCAGAAGTAAGTCTAAAAGTTAAGTTATATACACCGACAATGTAGAGAACTTTTAGGATAACCTGTTATGACAGGTTACATTGCATGTTATTGCTGGCACTACTAGAAACAAAGGGTTTTTTCAGTGAAAAATTTGTGCAGTAGAATATGATTTTCCCACTTCATTCTCACCGAACTAAAAAGGCATGGTGGGAAATAGATTCCCATTAAAACGGTGGGAAACTTTTTAATTTGTTCGTGTGAAAACACTACTATTTAGATTTTTTCCGCTGACAGTGAGAAATAGCCATTGAGCATTTTTAGTGTGAAAATAGAGATTTTGTAGTAGTGTGGTAACTTAGCGTGATGGTGTTAAACTAATGAACTCCCTATCCGAAATATATGGTTTCTTTCAATTCAGTGTCTAACAAATTCTTGTATTCACCCTTCAATAGGCATTTATTCTTCCAAAGAAAAGTTGGTTAGACAAGATTCTAGTGAACTGGAAATGCTTTTGGATGATAACGAAAGTCAGTTATTGGTAAGTATTATTAATCACTTGATGATCAACTGTTTGTAAGTTACTCAGTGTCCAAATATATAATTTTTTGTTGAAGACTAATGTTGTCATGTCAATAGGTTGAAAAAAGCACAAGAAAATCAAAGGGGTCCAACAAAAGGTCTCTAAAAGCTAAAATAAAAGCTTTAATTGCTGAGAAGTTGCACAAGGAAAAGAAGAGGTCCAAGCAGAAGAAATCAGGCTCTTCTAATCAACCTACCGAACATGATCTAAATGAAAAATGCAGTGACAAAGAACATCCTATTATTTTTGTTACCGGAAATGCGGAGAAAGCTACTGAATCGCTAGATAAGAAACTGATGAATGCTATCGATGCATATGATATTTCCACTGATAAGAATGCTCTAAAATCTCAACTTAAAGATCATGCAGGGTTACTTTTGGAAATTTTGAGGGAATCAGAAGCAGGATATCAGAATCTATTCCGCGGTCAGCTGGTTTCCAAGAAAAAAGCAAGATTAACCAAGTCAGGATCATACCCCGTGTCTCATTTGTCGCGAAGTAAAAACTTCAAACCAAGTAAGCTTGAGGACAAGAAGAATGAAGTTTGGTCTTCTGCAAAAGGAGAAAGACTGATAGGTGTTACTCGAACGAGATCTTTGTCTAATTATGCGAAGACTCTCTTCACAAGTTTAGGCCTCATGGATGATAATAAAGAGCTCATGGATGCAGAAGAAGGAAATAAGCAGAGCTCTACTTATGAATTGTTTGAAAATATGAATGGAGAATATGAAAGTAAGTCCAATGGATATTGTGAAATTGACGGATTTGAAATAAGCAAAACTACAATCATGCACAGGAGAAGTTCCTTTCTGAACGAGTCTATGAATAGATATACTAAATTATTTGAACATAGTTTTAGAAAGGAAGTGAACTTGAATCCCTCCAAGAGTTTGAAATTGACTAGCGAATACGAGGTACCATCATCAATGCCATTCAGAAGGATCCGTTCTCTATCTTACTCAGAGTCTTGTTCTCTTCTTCCAAACGGGGTGACTGGTGATGCCCAATTTTCAGAATGGCTAATCAGGACTGTTGAGGAGCGAAACTCACATATGAGAGCTGAAAGTGAGAAAGAAGAGAATTCGATATACACCACGGAAGCAGTAGAAAGAAGTGACAATATTAAGACAGTAGAAACTATAACAAGCTTAAAACCAAAGACAGAGGAAAGTAATGCAAAGGTCGAAGAGCTTTCAGATATCATCGATGAGGTTATGGTGTTCAAAGGAAATTCTTATGAAGAACAAGAGATAAAATTCAATGGATCAACCCCAAATTATGTGGTTCCAGATTCTGAAATATGTTTTGAAGAAGACATTTCCAACTGTGCAGAGTTCCAAATTTCAAAAGGTATGTTTGTTTTTCTCACTAATCATCAAATATTGGGATATTTATTATACAAATAACCGGTTGGATCCATTGTTTACGTTTCCTCGCCAGTTTACATAGATTATACACTGATTATACACGGCTATACACATGTTATACATGGATTATACATATATTATACATCTGTTGTATTTTTCGTTATAAGCGGTTGGGTGGGTGACTGCTTAGGTTAATTCTTCCATTTTTTTAATATTTCTAGTTCTTATATATACAAGGGCATTCTCTTTAATGGCTTCCTTAGTTCATTAGGTTATTCTAGGTAAGTTGTGGTAGTTAATTTGTTTCTTTTGGCTCAGGTTTTGCTCATAAACAGAATACTGATGTCCATAGTCTTGCAAAAGCATATCATCATAGCAAATCTTACAAAAAGGAAAACGCGGACTTGTTTTACGTGAGGGATATTCTTGAGCATTCAGGATTCTCAAGCAATTTCTTCAAGACAACATGGTACTCCCAAACCCTAGTGTTAAACCCTTCAATAGTTCAAGAACTTGAGTCCTTGTGGCATCAAGAACAAGAATGTTGTCTAGGGGATTTTGACTTCTGCTGTCATCATCAACTACTATTTGGTTTGGTCAATGAAGTTTTAGTCCAAATGTATGATAGATCATTCACATACTACTCTAGGGCCTTATCCTATAGTTGTCGCATTCGTCCATTGCTGGAAAATCGAGTGATTGAAGAGGTATGCAACAATGTAGGTACCTTGTTGAGGTTGAAACCGGAGCAAGAATCAATCGATGCCATTGTGGATCGAGATTTGAAAATGGATGATGGTTGGATGAATCTTCAGTTGGAAAGTGAATGTTTGGCAATTGAACTAGAGGACATGATTTTTAATGATCTTTTGGAAGAACTAAGAGGTTTTTGAGTTTGCAGAGTTGCTTGTTTTGGTTTGTTCTTTCTCTTGATTAATTTATGTACATGAATTTTGGTTTTGATCAATGTATATATTTACACATGTTCAGTTGAGTAGTATAAAGTGTTTCACCTACTGGGAGCTGGATAGTCTAAAGGATCTTGGGCAATCTGTTAGATTATTGGTACATTGGGAAAGCAGTAAATTACTCATAAGCTACATGACGTGAATCCGCCAGTCGGAGAAAAAAACTCTATTTCCTTGAATACAGTTTCCCATATTATCAATTTTTCTTCATGACCCTCATTTGTGAAGAGTAGGCACATGATTCGTTCGCCTCTCTCCATATATAATTAATAGTAGCATAGCATTGTTAGTTTCCAATAAATACTTACAGTCTTCAATAATTGTTACTGGAGAGTGATATTGTAATGCAGTTAGAAGGATTGTGTCAAAAAGTAAGGTCAGTGCTATCTCTAGACACACTTTCCCTCACTCTGCCGAAGCCATTTCTAACATTCATAAAGAACCATTCTTGGACTTTATCAAAGGCTAAAAGCTGTCTTCAGTGGCGGACCCAGAAATAAGTATAAGCGGGTTCAATTGAAGACGACAATAGGCTACAATACGAATGAAAAGAGAGAGTAGAAACAAGTAGAATACCTATCTACAATTACAATTTACAAAGTAGATAGAAAAAATAGAGTCGTAAAAGGAGGGAATATAGAAACACAAAGGGCAGATTCGAACACTCGACGCCTTCAAGGACCTTTTGAACCCACTTACACCTCACCAAAGCACAAGCCATGTTTAAGTGGGTTCAACAAAACTTAATAACTGAAAATTTCTGTTTCAGCCAAATTTCCACCTGTACATACAGTATAATTTTCCGACGAAGTGGATTCAATTGACTCAGCTTGATCCCACGTAGGTCCGCCCCTGCCTGTCTTAGGTATTCCTAATTACCAAATATATGAAGAATATTAATATATTCTCTATCACACCCTTTCAGTCGGAGCGGGGAGGCCAGAAGCTGAGACTAGACCGAAGTCAAGGAACCGCTGCTGAGGAAGTCCCTTAGTAAATATATCTACGTACTGATAGGAAGAAGGAACATGTAGCACCCGAACATGGCCATGGCAACCTTCATGAATATCTTTCTCAATATATTTGGTTCGTTGATGCTGAACCGGGTTATTAGACAAGTAAACAGTAGATATGTTATCACAATACACAATAGGTGTCTTACGTAAGGGATAATGAAGCTCTAGAAGGAGGTTTCTGAGCTATGAAATTTCGGAAATAATGTTCGCAACACCTCTATATTCTGCTTCTGTACTATAATGAGAAAGTGTGGCTTACCATTTTGCAGACCATGAGATGAGGTTATCACCCAAAAATACACAATAGCCAGAAGTAGATCGATGTGTGTCTGGACAGCCGCCTCAATCAACATTCGTATACAATATCAGTATGGACGGTGCAGATGGATAATGATGTAATATGTAGTCAAGAGTACCCTTAACGTACCGAATGATACGTTTTAGAGCAGTAAAGTGAGGCTCTCTGGGAACATGCATGAACAAACACACCTGCTGAACGACATAGGTAATATCAGGCCTAGTGAATGTAAGATACTAAAGTGCACCATCAAGACTCCTATAAATAGAAGGACCGAGCACCGTATTCCCGTCATCGACACTGAGTTTTGATTTCGAGTCGATTAGAGTGGGAATGATCTTCCAGTTTGTCATTTAGCCCTGTTAACAATTTCTCCGGCATACTTATGCTGACACAGGAATATTATATTTTCGGATCTGGTCACTGAAATCCCCAAAAATGACTCAATTCACCCAAATCTGTCATAGAAAATTCATATTTGAGCAGAGAAATGATCTCATTTTTCAGCACATCAGATGAGGCAGACAGAACAATATCATCCACATATATCAAAAGGTATGCAATGTTATTACCTCGATGAAAATTGAAAATGAAATTATCACTTTTGCTGTACACAAACCCGATCTGCATGATGTAAGTGGCAAAGCGATCGTACCAAGCCCTGAGTCTGAGGCCTAATATAGATGGCTGACTAACTATAGCATTTTTCTTGAGACGTGGCTAAAATTGCAGGGCCTATTAGTTGAGCCCATGAAAGTTATGGGCTTAGCAATTAGCATACACCATTGGACCAGCTAAATGAGTTGATTCTAGTCGAATATTGTCATTAGAGTTTGAGCACTGAGCATTCTTCTTGTCGAGGGAATAAGTTTGTCTTTTATATAATTTTGAGTAATACTCGCTTCATGGGCTATTCTTTAAAATTAGACCTAAGGTCATTTTTAGTATGATATTAGAGCCAAATCCATTTATGTTTTTGGTTTAGTTAATGTTGGCGCCCGTACCTGTTATATAGTTAATCATTCATATGTCCAGTCTTAGGCGTGTGGTGTGTATTAGAATATCGATCCACATTAATAGAGGGAACGATCTAGCTCTTTTCTCCATATATAGTACTCTTAATTCTTGAACAATTCTAAACTCATGATTAGCTTTTAAAATTATGCTAGGTCCAATATCTGCAGTCATACCTCGTTGTGTTAGGTTCATGTGTATATAACTATATATATAGACACAATATATGTGTGTTGTGTATGTTCGATAAATCTAATTGAATCTGTTTATGAAGTCCTAGATGGATTATTTACTGGAGCTGGAATGAGAGAAACATATTCTTCAACCAATTTGTGTTTTTGCCAACTCAAGTCTGAGCTGTCTTGAAGAATGATCAAGATGGACTTTCATGTTTTAGAGTAGACCTGTCCAAATCTTGGGCCGGGTCAGGATCGGGTGGGGTGACTTTTTTTTTCTGCTTGCCCGATCCTGACCTTATTTTTTCCCCAGATTTCACGATCCTGGCCCTGACCCTTCGGGGACCCTACGGACCTCGGGTCGGCCCTGACCCGCCCTACAAAACAAAAAAACGGTGAATTTTAGACGGGTCTGGTCGGGGCCCGGTATAACTTTTTTTAAAAAAAAATTGAATTTCCAATACAGAAATTGACATTCTCGGAAACATTATCACAAAATTTGGACATTTAAATCTATTGTATATTGTGAGATCTCAGCTAAAGCAGACATGAGAGCTATCTTGTTTTAGATAAAAGAATGCTTGAAGTAGAGTACTAATGACATAAGTAGACACTTAACAATATACTAAATAAACAGTTGAGACTAGATAAAGGAAGAATTTCTGAACGCCTCGTACTAATGTTTTTTGGTTACAAATCAGGCCTTATAAATAATGTGAGATATACTACACAAAATGTATGAATGTAGAAATGATTGTTTGATAGTTATGTTGTGCAGTTATTGGGTCTACTTGACTTGTTCATATCATTAACTATATATCATGATTCTTGTTACAGTAATTTCTATTCCTCATGGATTTAAAAAAAACTCCAAAACATGTAAAAGAAAATCAAAGGTTGCACAGTGACGGGTCGACGTCGGGCCAGGATCGGGAGGGTCAAGAATTCTGACCCTGACCCGACCCTACGTATGCTCGGGTCACCGCTTTTTCGGGTCAGGTGGCTTGCGGGTCAGAAATTAGCTGACCCTGACCCTGATTTTCAGGTCTATTTTAGAGTTAGACATGTTAAAGGACAACACACTTTTGCTTAAATCTGTCCATGATTTTTGTAAACTTTACTACGTTTTGTTATGCTTTTCTCACTAGCATAAGTCAGTTCCTTCACTCTGGTGAACTGTTCATCCTAAATGTATCTCGAGGATTGGCCAAAAAGCCACCTCTTGTACTCTCAAATTTTGCAGTGAAATCAACAGGTTTCACTACTAGGCGGTCTATAGAAAAAAAATTCACTGGAGCTCGAAAGAAGGTCAAAAAATCGAAAATGCTGAACAATAGTACAGACGGACAAATATATACAAGGAATAGTTCTTAGCGATCATGATGCCTTTTTTTTTGTGGCATCTAGTCCTACCACTAAATTTTAACTTTAACGTGTAATATGCACTCTTTTCCCTTGAAAATGTGATACCCCTTTACCACAATATTTTACGCAAATCCTATCTGTGGGGCCTCCCCTTCATGTCTACGTGAGGACTGAAGATGAAGCTTATTCAATCTCGTAGCAGTTGATGCTGTCTCCATCGCATGGCCCTTATGGGCTGGGCCACACACGTGCTACAATGGCAATTACAATGGGAAGCAAGGCGACCAAAACAACTTCACTTCAAAAGGAGAACGCCATCCGATAGCAGCTGGTTGAAGCATGGCAAGGGGAGAATACTTTGAATGAATGTTGAATGGGAACTTCGTGAAAGTATATATGTCCTAGAAACAATCATTTTAGGAGCACATGTACTTGAACACATTCATATTATTAATAAGATTAATATATACTTGGCATTTGCAATTATTGAATTATTATTTGATTGTTTATATTATTCATTAATGTGCATCCCTTGAACTTACATTGTCATTAATAGTGTGAGATATTAATGATAGAGTGTAGTTCTTAAAATAGCCTAGACTAATGATCATTGAGAATGGGATATCAATGATATGTTATAAGTCGACATGTAGTGCATCACATTAGAGAATGTAATATATCTCACTTCATCGCAAGCAATAGTTGCTAGTGATGGACACGTGGATACTCTTAGAGGAGTATTGGCATACCTGGCGATAAACTATTTGTTATACATGTCTAGAGTATTATCGACGTGGGAGATAGAGTCCTTAGACTTGAGGTCAATATCGCCTTGTTTACGAGCAATGCACTTTGATCCTGCCCTAAGCTCAAATGCCTTATAGGTTGAGACGCGACTTGTATTGGGTGCATTACGAAGTAGATTGAAGGTGGTAGTTGAGCCAAGAATAGGATTCATTCCTCGATTGGAATTTCGAGAACACACCTTCTCGGAGATGTTAGGTCGACCAGTCATTGGCAACGCAAGAGACATATCGGGATATGGTCTAGTTGTCGACTAATATAGATGAGATAAAGTGATCGCCATTTGGATAGACACTTGGCAAATCTTAAGCTTGATCGAGTGTGTCGCGAATGAAAGGAATTTATCATCTCACATAGAGGTCTGTTTACTTGAGTCTTGTAAACGTACTTCACATATTGAGTCCGTCACCGGCGCCGTCTAGGAGTTCCGTGTGAACCTTGATTTGATCAGTCTTGCCGATGTGTGAAGGCCTAAAGGGTCACACTAAGTCGATTGTCTTTTCGGTCTAAGGGTATATTGAGAGAATGTAAAATATCGGATTTTGAATCAAGATATTTTATTTTATAATAAATTATGGGATAATTTTCATTTGATGAAAATTAATTAATTAAGTTAAAATTAAGTCTTGGATTTAATTAGAACTAAAACGTGCAGAAAATAAATAAAGGAATCAAGATAACATGGGCCCGCTCGATCGCCCATCAATTTGGATTTGGGTCAGGTTTTGAAGCCTGATCCAAATCTGATTAGGTTTAGGGTTTCCTCACTATATATTTGGCACTTAACCCATAATTTCATTAGAACTCATTTTCACTTTCTGAACTTAGAGTTCAGGAAATAAATTCTCTCAAACCTCTGCCAAGATTTCCTAGCTTTTTTGGGCAAAGGAATATACTTGAAAGGCTTGCACGGATTGACAATCGCGCACCTTTTAGTAAAGACTGTAAGTTTTCTTTTATGTCTTTGCAGATTTGAATTATCGCATAATCATACCAGAAACGTTTGTTGGAGCAAGTAAGTTTACACAAAATTTTAAACTTCCGCTGTGCCTTACTTGTATGTTTTACACCCAACAAATCCCTTCACTTCGTGCTAGTGCGCTCATCCGCGACTTGTTGGAGGGAAGGCGCGCTCCTTGCTCGCGGAGCGGCATACCAATAAAAAGAAAAGCGTTATCGGATTGGAATGACTCTATTGAGAGTAAGATTTGTTCGATATGTAAGTGGGACCTTTTATCCTGGAAATATTGGTGAAGACCTTCGACCAGGCATTCTACCTTTGTCGAATCGGAACAGTGTCCGGTATGGGTCGAATCATGATAAAGAAGGTTCGGTGGTTGTATAATTCCGTTAGTGCTTTCTTCACCGTAATAAGGAGAAAGATCAGAAAGATTGAAAGTTTCTGAAACCTCATACTCAACTGGTAGTTCAAGTTGCAAGGCCACAATTAGCCCAATAGAAGAAAATCATAAGCTTGAAGCTCCTTCGGATCACTAAGTAAAATCTTGACTCACACATACCGCGAAGCCCTCGTAAGGCCTCTCTCATCCCTTGCTTATACTGAATCGAGATTTTATTGGTCTTCTTTGACCCGCCCTTGCACTGCTCGGCTCGTTCTTCGAGCCTTGCTTCTCCCTTCCCCCTCTCCCCGTTCCTACCGTCCAAAATGGTAGGGGTGACTAAGCCCGCGAATCGAATGGTTAAAAAGCAGTCGGGGTGAATTTTTTTTTTTGGGCTGGAAACAAATAAAAGAAGCCCCCAATTGCGCATCTTTATCAAAAGTCCAGCTGACCAAAGCTGGAAAATCAAACAACTGAAAAACAGTGGGCGATACGTTTTTATATTTCTATGAGAAGCTCGACGGAATTGATTGAGTGCGCTTTCCTTTTTCAATGGCGCCTTACTGGAAGAAGAAATCCAGCTTGTCAAAAAAGAATTGCTCATCAAACTCGGACTACCAAGTCCACATCATCCTTCATTCGAGAAACACGCTGCTTCCGCCCTCGGTTTTCAAATAAGTAAATTGGATCATTCAATGTTTAGTTGGAGGTACTCGATCTATACGAAACACACTGGTTTTTTTCTTCAAGATTTATTGTTCAACCTACTTGCTCAACCCAAAAAATCCGGTCTCAGGTCAACCCCTGACTGACCGGAGGCACTCGACTTTATTATATTCGAAAAATGAGAGGAGCTGAAAAGCATGGGAAGGACGCGCGGCGATTACCCCGAAAAGAAGAAAAAGGGGATGTTTTGTTAATAGGAACGAAAAAGTCGTTGTCAGAAGCTAGCTCTGTATTGTATTGTATAGGAGACTGTACAACCGACGTTCTCTCTTTCTGAATGCTGGTCAGAAGAACTTCCGGTTATTTGATCACTTTTGCAGGGGGAGCTCGCATTTGCTCGAACTCGGGAAACACTTTCCTAATCTGGCTTCTAAGTCGGCAAATTGGTCCTCCCATGCTTGTACTCAAAGACCCTGAAGAGTATGATGTGCCCGGCCTTCCTTCTCTTGATCCCCACCGCTTTACAGAAAAGACACCATCAGTTTTATTTGACATCGGTGTAAGTTGCAAACCTTTTTGTTTAGCACGTCAAGTAGTCCATGAGTAAAAATAACATTTGTTTCGTTTTCGGTGCTTAAAAACGATTTAATGATATCAAAAGACAGAGCGATATTACGTACGAAATACTTCATGAAAAAACCTATTTCATATTTGCAAATTATACATGTAAATTATTACTTCATTCCTCTAACTCAAAAACCAATTTCATAAATTTAATGATAGACATATGTCTATAGGTTTCGTTTCTAAGACGACCTTTTCACCGGTTGAATTATGTCATGTCATCCAGCAAATCGAAAATAAATTGTGGAACTACAATGGAATAATCCTCGCACTGCTGGTAGTGTTTGCAAATATAGTGATATATGCTGTTCTTTTCTTAAGAGATATGTGAAGCATCTTGTTCTTTCCACTCTCAGAATTTAAATACCCTAAAATGAATGGGGGCCGTACGTAGCCTAAAATAGAGCCTGTGCTTTATAAAGCAGAAGTAGATTGATGATCGATCACTACTACATTCGATGGTTGGAAATAAAAGTCCAAAAAGGCACTTCTTTAATCTTTCATTACAGAGACAATAGGAAGAGAAAACAATGTTAACAATGATTATGAATAATGTTAGGATTTGAGTTTCAGATTCGACCTAATAATAAAACAGTAAATAAGTAAAAAATAAATAATACACAGATTTATAGTGCTTCATCCTTAATGCGAGAGCTACGTCCACTTTGTCGCCGCAGATTTCACTATAATCAAAATAGGGAGTTTGTGCTTTTTACAATTCGCTCTTTTTCTCGTCACACACACTCACAGAAAAAGAAAATGGCGCCCTAGAATATATATAGCAAAAACTAGGATGAACATAATACAAGCCTGAAATTCTCAAAATACCCTCCACTAAACACTCTGTATAAAATCTTCATAGTATCAGCGATAAATTAGGCTCCACACCTCAACAAATAATACTACATCCAAACTCAGACAATGTAAGTTCCACGGCATGTTAACGCCTAAAAGAAATTTTTAAAATGATATATTAGTGCTTCTTTCTAAATTGATTTTTTGACATTCAAATTTTTAGGATCATCCAAAATGCCAACAACCACCACTATGTTGTGCCAGCAGTCAATCAGGGGCGGAGGTACATGGTGGCCGGGAGGGCCCGGGCTCCCCTTTAAATTTAAAATTTTCCTAAGATATCTACTAAGAATATTCGTGATATTCAACAGTCGCCTCAATTTTTCGCCTCCTGCACTCAAAAATAGCTCACTTCGGAATCACGACTTGGCCCTGCAGTCAACTCGGCAACTTAGTTATCTTCATCTATTCATTTATTTGATATCTGATTTCCCAATTGCTAGATGGTTTGTATTTTCCCAAATAAATGAAGAAGAGAGATATAAATTGATTCTTCCTAAAAATCGAAGGCGAAGCACTATATTAGTTTTTGATACTTCTCCACGTTCAACTAAATATCCCAACCGAATTAGCCGAGGAATTTTACCATAAAATTATTATATTTAAATTAGAAAACTAACAGTTTGGGTCCGAAGTCGGTGTCTTGAGTCGTGGATCCGAGGTCAGTCCCAATCTTCAATAAAAGAGTTGAGGGACAACTTTAATAACTAAGATAATTTGTATTACTACATGGGCCGCTTTTGTCAAAATTTTTGTGAACAATGTCATTTTATGTCAAGATTAGTGGAATATAATAAATACTCGATAAATTAATTAAGATTAATAAGATGATCCGGACATCACGTTACTAAATAAACACTGACGGAGACAGCATATGGCCATGTTCTAATAGTGATATCTGTTTATAAGAAAATGCAAGTTGCAATCAAACAAGAAATTCCCTTTTGACACCCGAAATGGAGATCAATGTCAGCAAGAAAATGTGCATAATATAATATGCAAGAACCCCACATTAGGAATGTTAAGATATTATTTGTTCTGATCAATTCTCGTTATTCTTGGACTTTAGAAAAAATCAATTATTCATTGCAGTCGAGGCAAGCTTCAAGCCTTATTCACTTTTCAGGGGTATTCTTCAAGTCTTAAATAAATCCTTAATATGTAAGACTAAAAGCCTTCTAGCAAAATATGCATTTAAAGTAAATATACTAAGAATGACGAAAATTTAATCCAAATAATTGGTATCGTCTATTAAAAAAAAATTATAACCTATTTTACGCTAAGCCTGCACGAATTTTGATAGATTCTAAGTCTTTCAAGACAATTTTTTAATATCATTTGTGTTAAACAGTGCCCAACAAGATGGCTTTAGCGCCAAAGCGTCGATTCGGATTTTCAGAATCCGGGATTCTCCTATTTTGTATATTGTATATTTGGTAGACTTAGTCTTGTACCATAATTAGAAGTATACTATTACCTTAGTTGTATAGAATAAGATTTTAGATGTAAAGTAGGAATAGGATTCTCCGATTGTAACTTGTATATATATGTCTTTCATTAATAAGAATAATCAAGAAATTATTTCTTTCATGGTATCAAGAGTCTAGGTTCTCTTTACCCTGCTTCCTGTTAGGCGATTTCCACACGCGCAAAACGCAAGTGTACGTATCGTCTCAAGTAATATAGTCTGTAAGACCGACTATCGTCCACAGAGACTGGTTTCTAAGTAGCGAGCATCTATTTTGTGTTATCTAGTTGGCGAACGAATATTGATTGGGGTTTTTATTTAACTACTGGAATTATTGCAAGAAATAAGTAAACTAATTAGGTTGTATTCAGATTATGAAGGAATCAGGGCTTCCAAAATCATCAAATATCCACTTTATTCAATCTTTAATGTGTTCTAGAATGATTCTTCTTTCTATGTTAAGATAGCGGTTAACTAGACTGTCTTATATTCCGGTTAGGATATATAATCACTCAACCTCAGTGCAGAACCCTTCTATATTTCTATGATAGGATTTACCACATAGGAGGATTAAGAACATTAACCTATAAAGCTACACAAATATCGGGGTACTGTCGTCCACGATTTTAACCTATGTCTATTCAACTACAGCATATCCAAATCTCTCCTCTCGGTTATTGATTCGAAATTATATATGTTATGATAATTAGTGATCAATTAACTATCAAGCATTCACATCAATTATTGAATAGATCTTAACAACTGAAGAAGTAATCAAACTGTTGTATCAAATCATGAATAAAGGTTCAAGTGAATCATAAGGAAAGCCCTAATTAAGTGTTTAGTTTCTAGCCATAGACATGCTACGAACTAACACAATATCCAACATAAAACTGAAATAAAAACTAAAGATAGAAAATTACTAAGATTAAAGTCTCCAATTGTTGCTCCAAGTGCCTTGTGTTGTTCTTGTGTTCAAGAATGGACTCCCCTCCTAAAAACTGATCCCTATTGCTTTAAATAGGTATCAATTTCGTGCCCTAGGGACCCTATTGCCCTTGGCCACTTCCAACTCGAATCGAAAAATTGCATGCAAGCGCGGTTCTGCAGTGCACGCGTCAAACTCCCGCACTCTGAATAAATGGCACCGCGATTCAATGCAATGCACCGGTCTTTGAAAGTCTCGGGTTTCTGTTGTTGCATCGCGTCCTCGCATCGGCACCGCATGGTCGCTGTGGTTTTTCCAAGTCGTCGATTTTCGACCTTTTTCTGCCTCGGAATCTCCTTTTATGCCCATTTTTTGCCCCTTTTTGCCATTTTGCCTTTTTGAACCGCTGTAACTCAAAAGAAAGAAAAACAACCCTAAAATTGTACTAGACGCAACGAAAATGGGTAAAATACTAATCGAACATGACTCAAAATAGGTATATGAAATATGCCTAACAAACCCCCAAACTTAAACTTTGCTCGCCCTCGAGCAAAGAAGAAAACAAAACAAAGAAATAAAATCAAAAAGACTCAAAGACTCACGTCAAGCAGCTGCAAAATGACACTTAGAAACACATGAACGTTAGTTAGGATAATATGTAGGAATAGATGTAGCATGCATTGAACAATCTAGAATTTCAAGTTAGATATTTTGCAGATTCATTTTAGTCACAATCACTGGAAGCATGAATACCTAACATATGCATGTCAATGTCATTGCATTTTTGTCAAGGTACTATAGCCTGTTTACTTGTTATTTTCCACTAATCATAGACATACATACTAGAGATCATCAGGACTTTTCATGGTTGTAATGTAGGCTTAGACAGTGGTAGGTAAAAATAGGCATTTAAGCTCAAATTACGTACCATAAGCGCTTCTTCAACTTGTTTATCTTCCTTGATGTATTTTTTTTAGTTCATACCCATTACTCCCTTTTCACTTTTTGTTGAGAGCGGAACATACACATTCACATTGGCACCCCCAAACTTAAGCTTTTCCATATTTTAATTGGGGTGCATAATTTATTTTTGCTCTCTTTTGTATTTCTTTTTCACTTTCTTTTTCCTCCGTATCATTAGTTATTGCTTATGGCACATGAGGGAATTGGGGTGTCAAAGAAATAACTTTTCATTTTAGGCTCAAAGGGATGACTAGGGATATAATTCATTGTCAGGGTAGGTAATGAAAGGTAAGAAGGGCTAACAAAGAAATGTTTGAATTATCCCCCTAACATGTACATCCTAATTATTTCGCCTCAAATAACAAGCATGCAGGACATTTATCGCAATTGACATACACAGGCTAAGCACACAATATTCCAACTAATTAGGTTTTCATGAATCTTTGGCATATTTAACTTAAGCACACTGATTTTTGCATATCATTACATTACATTATCCTACCTAATTCACTAGGCGTTTCAAGCAACTACAACATGCATGATAAAAAAAATGTGACTCATATAGACACATAAAAGACACAAATCAACGACTCAAAATTATAAGAAAATACAAGTACCCCCCAAACTTAACTGACACATTGTCCCAAATGTGTATGACTCAAAAATGAAACATGGACGACTTACAGACGTACAACGACTCAAAATGGTTGTGGTGGCGGCGGATATTGCATTGAGACGGTATCTGTAGGAGGAGATTTGGCGATTTCGGGCCTTTTCATATTTTCGGAGATCGTGAACTGGCACCACGGTTCTGCCTTTGTGGCACCGCGGTGCATAAAGTACGGAGGCTTTCCTGAATATTCGGCGCCGCGGTGCTGCAGATCGGTACCGCGGTGCTGACTCGATTTCGTGTCTTTTCGCCCTTTCCTTCATGCTATATCCTCTGAGTCCTTCATCTGGCATCACGACATAACAAACACACCAAAAGTGAGAATGTCCAAATTAAGATAAATTGCAGAATTTAAACATTGGGTTGCCTCCCAAGTAGCGATGTCTTTAACGTCCTTTAGCCGGACGCAGGTTACTTATCAAAAATCATTGGGGTAATTTAACCCCACAGCCTATCCATTTCATAACATCCTCCTCTTTCTCATTCTATTTTTCTTCTTCACCAGAAGGGGTTCAATAATACTTACCTTTTCGAGGGCTTTCATCTCATCAATTTTTGTTCCTGCCACCTTGCTGACCTATGGGTTTAATGTTGTAGGGATGGTCTCCCTAGCTTTGGCCTGCACTGGATGAACTGTTGGGGCAGTTGTGCTTGCTGCGAAACACTTGTCAATGGCATGAGACTCAATGACGGATTTGAACACCTTGAACACTATCTCCTTCTCCTGAACCTTGAGTCTCAGTTCCCCTTTTTCCACATCAATCAAGGCTCTCCCAGTAGCAAGGAATGGGTCTCCCCAAGATAATTGGTATCTCATCATCTTCTTCCATATCAAGAATAAGGAAGTCTGCAGGGAAGAAGAACTTTTCTACCTTAACCAACACATCTTCGATTATGCCTCTAGGATGCACCACAGTTCGGTCGGCTAGCTGCAGATTTACTGTGGTCGGTTTGGCTTCCTCCAAACCCAACCTCTTGAAGACAGATAGGGGCATTAGATTGATGCTAGCCCCAAGATCACACAGCGCCCTGTTGCATGTCACCCTACCAATAGTGCGGGGAAAGGTGAAGCTCTCTGGATCCTTAAGCTTAGGAGGCAGTTTCTTTTGCAAGATGGCACTGCACTCCTCTGTCAATGACACTGTCTTATAATCCGCTAGCCTCCTCTTTTTCCCAAGTATCTTCTTCATGAACTTGAAGTATGTGGGCATCTGCTCTAGCGCCTCATTGAAGGGAATATTTATGTGCAGCTTTTTGAACACCTCCAAGAACTTGGAGAACTGCTTTTCAACTGTCTTCTTTTGTAGCCTCTGAGGGTAAGAGATTTTATCAACATATTCCCTCAAAGGTGCTGGTGGAGCTTTTTCAACTGTAGGGCGGTCCTTAGTGACCCCCTCTTTCTCTACTTCAAGTACTTTCTCATCCTCATTCTCACTTACCACTGCGGGCTGGGGAGCAACGTGCTCCAACTGCTTTCCATTCATCAACAATACTACTTGACATTGTTTTCTAGGATTCACCTATGTATTGCTTGGGAGAGCGCCATGTGGCTTGTTGGTTACCATCTTTGCAAGCTGCTCAACCTGTGTTTCCAAGTTCCTAAGAGAGGACCTGATTTCTGACATGAACTGATTCTGTGAGTTGGTCAGTGTGAGCAGTGCAGCTCTCAGTTCATCAGGCTTTTCCTGCTGCTGTGCAGGTGGCCTAAACTGCTGGGATGAAGTGGCCTGATTGTGTCCCTGCTGGTTCTGGTAACCACTTTGATATGTATGTTGCTGGGGTTGGTCGTTCCTCCACGAAATGTTAGGATGATTTCTCTACCCTGGATTGTACGTTTTGGAGTTGTAAGGCCTCTAAAAGTTCCCAACCGCCTGAACCTGCTCCATTGGCACATTGTTGGGATCAACTGCTGTGCATCTGTAAAAATAATGCGGGCCCTCACAAATCTCACAATTTACAGTAGGCTGGACTGCATTCGCAGTCATGGTGTTCTGCTGCAGTTGCTTTGTCAGAAGAGTTACCTGAGCATTCAGGGCAGTGATTGCATCTAATTTATGAATACCCATGGCCTTCCTGCTGGTCACTGACCTGTCATCAGCTCCCTGATGGTTGTTGGCTGTCATATCTTCTAGTAAATCATGTGCCTCATTGGCACTCTCTTTCATGAAGGCACCCTCTGCTGCTGCATCAATGATGGTACGCGTAGTACCACTCACCCCATTATAAAAGATGTGGATCAACATCCACTTCTCTATGCCATGATGTGGGAACTTCCTCTACAGATTCTTAAATCGCTCCCATGCATCATAGAGCGACTCACCATCCACCTGGTAATAATTGTTCAACTCTCCTCTTAACTTTGCTGCTTTGGAAGGAGGGAAGAACTTTGCTAGAAACTTTTAGGTCAGGTCCTGCCAGGTAGTGACAGAGTTGGCAGGCAGTGAGTTCAACCAACTTTTGGCTCTATCCCTCAGTGAGAATGAGAAGAGTCTCAGTCTGATGGCATCGTCAGTGACACCATTGTATTTGAAAGTAGCACACAGCTCCAGGAAGTTTGCAATGTGCATGTGGGGATCTTTAGATGGCAGACCCCCAAACTGTACTGTGTTTTGGACCATGCTCAGGATGGCTAGCTTGATCTCAAAATTGTTAGCCCCTATCGCTGGGAGCCTGATGAAAGTTTGTGCTCCCGTGACTGTGGGAAGAACATAGTCCCTGTTGACAGTCAATTTTGACCCGTTTTTCGTATATTTGTTGCAATTTTATGTGTTTTAGGACACCACATTTTAATCATCATTTTTTGCATTTTTCGCATAATATTCTATGTTTATTTCTTCACAAAAATGGCATTGCATATTTTTATTTTAAATTAAGCATTATGTCTTTGTTAATATTATGTTTCTATTATTATTATTATGTTTGCATCTCTTTAAATAATTAATTGGCATCCCATTTTTACTTATAATTAGGCATTAAACATTTGCTAAAATATTGTATTTTATTATTATTGCGTCGGCATTTGCATTTTAATAATTTTGCATCTTTTGAAATAAGTTTTCTTTAAATAATTAACCCGTCTTGCATTTTGTCAAACCAGTCCAGTCCAAAACACAATTTGAATCAGTCCAATCCAACACCATTTTTAATTTCACCCAAACTTTCATCTTTTTATTTTCCCCCCTAAAATCAAAACCCACTTTTCATTTTCCCCCCAAAATAATACCCCACTTTTCATTTCCCCCCCCCCCCCCCAAATACCAAACCCTAAAACCTACACTATATATTAAACATTACCCCCCTTTATTAAAAGGGGGGGGGGGGCAGCCCTCACCCTACTTCATCACCACCAGCCGCCTAACCCATCTCTCCCCTCTCTAAAAACCTCAGCCCCCCATTCAAACATACCCTAGCCGCCGCCGACCCCATTTTTCAGACCTACCCTCAGCCGCCCATAAGAAAGGCCTAGCCGCAACATCACCTCAGCAGCCCTCTCCCTCACCTCAGCACCCCTCTCTCTTTCACTTATCTTCTCCCTGCCCATCGGCGAACCACGCTCACTCTGGCGAACAACCCACTGTTCACACACACATACACCATCGCCGAATCCCTCACTCTTCAACCGCCGCCTCACCTTCTCTCTAATCCCTCACCCTTCAACCGCCGCCTCACCCTCTCTCTAATCCCTCACCCTTCAAACCACTGTCACACCCACTGAAACTCCCATCGTCGGCGAACTACCTTCAAGCCCGTCGTCGAACCCACTGTCCCAGTCACTGAACCACATACTTTCTGCCATTTATCTCGCTAGAGACCGGCGAAGAACTCCAGCGACGCTTGGTGTTTATATTTTCTTGCGGTTCGCATGTTGTTTGTCTGACTGATTTTTGATATTTGTTATATCACCGGAGCTCCGAACTCCGGTGACTGGTTTGGCTTTTATATTCTGGCTATCCATTGTTTCCGATTTTGTATCCTGCCAGAGTCCTAAAACTCCGGCGACGTTCTGAAATTCTGAGGGATGTTAATACGTGCTTGGCGACTTGCGTTGTTGCACTTTATACACTGTTTTGCTGATTTTCCAGCTGTTCGTTGGACTGATATTTCTGTTGAATTTGTTGGTTACTGTTTGCGTGATATTTCGTACCTGTCCTCTGTGGCCTTATTTTCGAAATGTGTTATGTATTGTTGGACTGATTTTGGTTTGATTTGCTACTGATTTATGGATATGCTGCAATTGATTTTTGGCTATTTGTGTTGACACCCAATTTTGACCCTCTCGCCCGACCGTTAACTACAAAATTACACTAATTTTTTAAAATAATTTTAACAATTTTATAATAATAAAATGCAGCGATAAAACATTAATACAGACATAATAAGCAATTTAATAATGGCACCGCATTTTACGTAGAGTACTAAGCACACCTTGAGTCTCACGTCCGCATTCGTCGTTTTAATAACAAGCAATTTCATTAATATCATTCGTAATTTAAGCCCTATTTTCCATTAATTGAAACTCGAATAATCCTTAACGATAAATAAATAAATAAATAAATAAATAAATAAATAAATAAATAAATACATAAAATAAATAATTTAACAATGTCATCGTGTTAAATAGCATATTCGCATTTACTAAAGGCAATTTCATAATTTTTATTTGTAATTTAAATTAATTTTAATCTAATACATGCATTTTAATAGCGTCGCATTCATAAAAGTATTAAGCAGTCCTTAAATGTCATATCTGCATGTAGCATTTAAATAATTCAACTTTAATTTAACATCGCAAAATACGCATAATAAATAAGTTTTAATAACGGCATCACATTATAGAATATTAAGCACTAATTAAATAGCACGCCCGTCTTTATTTTTGTAATAATTTAGACTAATAAAGCACCTAAATAATTTAATCACATTTGTTAATTTAATTTACCACTAATTAATTAATAATACACTACCCAAATTAATACCTAATTAAATTTAAAACTAACCAGCCCACGTATCCCCGGCCCAATTACCCGTCGCCCCGCCCATCAGCCCACATCATTTCCCTTCTTCATCCCCCAGCAGCCCCCCTTAAAAACAAAACAAAACAAAAAAAACCACTAAACCTAGAAACCAGCAACCGCCGCACCCTCCCATCACCTTCAAATCCGCTGCCATGCCCACTCTCTGCACCCCCAACTACTCCTTTCATTTCACCTACACAGCCCATACTCTGCATCTCCCTAAAATTCGCGATTTGAACCAACAAATCGTCCAAAAATCAGACCTCTAGCAACTTTATTTCGAATTCAAACCCAATATTTCACCTATAAAAAGACCCCATTTGTTCTTCATTAAGGGGGCAGAATTGGAATTTATCTTGCATATCATCTATTTGTTCTTCATTTAAGGGGTCCGATTCTTGAGGATTGATTTCTAAGACCTCCCTTTTGTTCTTCGTTTTTAAAAAAAAATTGCATTTAAGCTTTGTTTTCTTCATTCGCACCCATATACATATTCTTCGAGTAGAATCGACGAGTCGAAACGCGCCCCGGTTCGCTGCCCGAAGAAGGTCAGTAAGATCGATTTTATCTCATCTCTTTAAGCATTTCATGAATCTGTGTACGTTCGACTTGTCGTTAGTGGTTCAAGCATGTTTAGTTCTTCCATTAAATAAATAAATAGAAATATACATTGTATAATTCTGATTGGTCGATATGGTTCAAAAAATGCCATTCGTCGCTTGATTGATGTGTGTTAATATTGTATGATTAAGAAGCATCGCGTGATAGTGGTTTGACTTGGAGTCTACTGGAAAATCATCTCAATGATACTGAACTTGTTTAGAAGGATCATTATGTTCAAGATACAGCTTGAACATGATTATATGCTTCGTTTGGATCAAATGATTCTGTCTGTTTAAAAACCATCTTTGCTTGTCCGTTTCTATGTCCATCATATTCACCAAATTAGTCAAGTTATGCCCTATTTGCCTAAGTGTCATCATGCCTAATGTACATCGTATATGAGTATGCATATTTAGTCTTGGTTTAAAGGGTTCTTTAGGCCTGAAATGTCATCTTCTTATGGTTATTTGGGTGTTTTCTTTGGCTCTCATATTTGCTAAATGGACTGTATACTTGTCTCTGCTCGTCTCAGTGTAATACTATTTCTATGCAAGCATAATAATCCTCCCAATCTATGGTCATCACATATTGCCTACTTTGATAGGAATTGTGGTTGTTTGGTGTTAGTTTAGATAATTCTATATCTGCAGATTTTGTCTTGTTTGGTCAATCAGGTACCCATGTGTCTATTTGCCTGATTGTATGTTTGTCTTACACATTTTTGGCATTAGGATGTCTAGTTGTGCAACATGAATACATATGGTCCTCTTCCTTATTTTCGTGTGAAGCCTACATAGTGAAAATTGGATATTGAAAAGCGCGAGGTTGAAAATGCTCAGTCCTCTGTTTGGAGCACAAGAGGATATCCATGTCTTGTGATATTATTTGACCATGCACATTGCTTACTATTTGTTTAGAATGTCTGGTTTCCTTTATCTACCCTTCGAGCATATACATGAAATCACATAAGAAACCTCATACTGTGCATTAATAAATGTATGATCATTTTCGCCTTAATGTCTAGTACGACGTAAGTAGGTATATTGTATTTATTGAAGTCCGATCTTGAAAATCCTTGTAATCCCTATTTTTATGACATCTGCTCACAATTATGTATGCAAGGTGTGGTGTATGTGTTTCAAATATTGAAAGTGTGCAGTGCATTGTCCTTCTCTAGTTAAAACTGAATGTGCCTATGTGTGCTTCTGCGACATTCTTATCTAATGAATAGATTCATTTCTTCTTTTTCCTCTAATGGTTTTAGAAAAACATATACATATTGTGACCTTCCCTCTTTAAACCTCTTCTGTCCTTTTTTCGAGGGGGATGCCAATGGTGTAAAGGACCTCGATATATGCTAAGTATATATCAAGGGTGTATAATCTTGAATATCCCCGAGTATGTCATATATATCCTGAATATTTCATGTATATCTTGAAACCTGAAAATTTATATTGTTGGGCCTGTTTTCTGCCTAATTGTTTGTATGCAGGGCCCAATATCTGGTTTGGACTGTTTCTTTTAAACTAATAAAAATATCATTTTGGGCCTGCAGTGCGTTTACATCGCTTGTTACGAGGCCCAATATTTGATTGTGTCATGTCGGTTTGCTACCTTCATATATTCTGTATACCTAAGCTATGTGCTAGAACCATACGTCCCTGTGCTTTGGATAATGAAACAGGTCTGTAACTAATTTGTCCAAGTCCAAAAATAAATCTATTAATTGAAAGCATGGCCTGTATGTATTTATTTGGTATATTTTTTTAGCCCATGTGGTATTCATTTTAAACCATGAAGTTTTGACATGCTGAATCTGTCCACCTTAGGGTATCTAGTTACAGTTTTAAGCCAAATAGCCATCTGTATGTTATATTTGACCATGTTTGTACTTTTGTGTAAGCTAGCCTAATATCATATGCAACCATGTCGTATCTGTATGGATTTAGGCCTAGTTAAGCGAGCCTCGGCGTTTTAGTCTAAGTTAAATGCATGTGAAGTCTTCCTGAATCTTATATGAGTTCTTATAACGTGAGATGTTCTCAAAGGTCATCTAACATGCGTGTGATTAATGTGAAATGTTGCTGTGATCCCATAGGATTGTTGGAACTGATTTTGATCATTTTGGGCCATTGTTTTGGCTATTTTTAGACCAATTTTTAGCATATGTCGATGATTTTCAGCCTGCTTAGACTGATTTTCAGCTGCTTAGATCGATTTTTCAGCCCCGCTCGATGATTCTCAACCCCGTTCGGACTTATTTTCAGCCCCCTATTTGGACTGATTTTGGGCCAATTTCAGGACTGATTTGTGCCCTTAGGCCCAGTAATGTAGTGCAGGAAGGACCCCACACACTTAGTTTAGCCTTTGATAGATTCTGAATACTTGAGATGTTGCATTTAAATGGCTATTATGCATTTATAATCCTTCCTATTTTCCCTGAATTGACCACATATTTGTCTTTGTTGTCTGAATATCGAAAGCATGCCCGATATATTCTGGATATTGTATGTATATCAGTCCTTACATATATCTTTGTATATGTGAAATAATATATCTAAACGTATATTATGTGAATTAGTATATCTATGAAGGTGAGCATGTGTTTTTTATTGGGCCCATTACATATTGGGTTGAGTTCGCCTTCCAAGTCTTATGTTTAGAATACTTTGGCTTCGCTTTGCATTTCTGTATATGGTTCACTGTATGTCGGATCGATTTCATCGCTCGTTTGACCGATTTTAGGGCCATTTTGCTACCGATTTTGGCCTCTTTTAGTCGCTGGTTTTGGGCGATTTGATTTTGGCCTCGTTTAATTGCTTTTTGGCGATTTTAGATTTGTTCTACATTTGTTGCTGGTTTTGGCTATTCTGATGGTTTTGGCTATTTTTCAGACTGATTTTCTGGTTATTTTGTCACTAAGTTTTGACTATTTATCTATTATTTGGCGAAGTTTATAACATATACTAATCCTTTTCTTTTTCTTTCTTTTACATGACTTGCATCGGGAGCGACGAAGAGTCTCATACGAGACTCATCATGACTTTGTCAAGCAAAGGATTTACATCCACACTTCTCGCATTCTTCGGTCTCGGAACCTTAAAATAAATATGGCGGAATGATATCGTCATCCGTCCTAGTCATCGCCCTTAATTCGCCACTTTACTTTATTATAATTTAATTATTTGTACTTGCATAATTATTGAATTACTTAGAATAGGTAGACTTAGAATTAATAAAGGTTGGAATTAAAATCGGAAATCGCTAGTTTACTTATTTTAGGCCCGTCATCCATATTTCCAAAACGGTAGTTTTATTTATTTTAGGCTCGTCGCCTATATTTTCAAAACACTAGTTTATTTTATACTATATCTACTTTGGCATAAAACAAAATCATGTTCTATCAAAAACTCAATTCTCATTAAATTTCAAAAAATCTATTTTTTTATAACAAGGATCTATTTTCTTATTACAAGTGCAAAAGAGGAAAATCTTTCTACCCATTTGTATACTCTTTATAAAGATTAAATTTTACATATAATACGTATTTTTAGTAAACCATTTTTTATTATTATGCATTTTATGATAAACCTCATGCAATTGTTTTGTTCAAATAGAATATTTTCCTTGCATTTTATAAATAAACTTCATGCAATTCCATAGAAACTATATATACATACATATATTTAAATAATTATTTGCAACATCCTTATATTAAAACCGCATATATTCAAAATATATGTTTTCTAAAGCATGATATTAAGCCTAAGTTTGAACGGACAACCGCAAGTTAGCGGATCCTTTAGGGTGTCTAACCCCTTCCCTTTAGGATAATAAAGAACTCTTACCTAGAATCTCACATAGCTTTTGCAGACCTTTAAATGGAGATCATTCGTAGTATTTTATGCTACATTTTCAGTGTCCTAATTCACTATAATAATTAGGTGGCGACTCCTTAAAATAAATTTAGGAATCATACCATGCGCAGTAATTTCGTTTCCGACTACGGTTAAAATGAGGTGTTACAATTTGTTGCTAAGGATTTTGGACTGACTTTTATGCTATGTCGCATACTGATTATGACACATATTTTGCTGGTTTACTGATTTGAATTGATACTACATTTGATTGGCCAATGAAAAAGTTATCCGTCGATTTTTGAGGCCTCCACAGTTGCAAAGACGGAAAATAAAATAAATGAAGCTTTCTGGGCGTTGATGATTTCTTCTACTTACACAGGATAACCAACATGCGCTGGCGAGGCGAATTTTCGCAGCCGCACTTGTTTAGGATGTCCCACTTTATTTTTATACATATTTGAGCCCTCTGTGTTTAAAACTATTACTGTTTTGGCGCGGATCTGAAAGTTTTATTTATTTATTGTTTTTAACAATACTGGCCGATGAAGGAATCCCCGTCTGATTTCCAAGACCTCCTCTGTGCAAAAGACGGATTTATTTATTTTTGCTTTACTTATTAATTCCTGTCATTGCTTTAAAATTATTTATTCTATTACTAACACTTTTACTAAGTGTTTATATAGGTACCCGGAGATCATCTTGTGCAGAAGGCTTAAAAAGGGTTAAAAGATGTCCCGGAGTTTTTATTTTTATGTCGCATTTAATTTTAGTTTTATTATTCTGTATTGCGCTTTATTTTAATTATAAATTATGTAAAAATTCTTAGAATATGTAGAATAAAAGACAATAAATAATTAACCTAGGTTTGAATGGATAACCGCAAGTTAGCGGATCTTAAAGGATGTCTAACCCCTTCCCTTTAGGATAATAAAGAACTCTAATCCAGAATCTCATTAATTTCGTAGACCATTAAACGGAGATTATTTGCAGTATTTTTATTGCAATAAATCAAGTGTCCTAATTGTCACGCCCTTTTTCGGTCGCGACTTTAAAATAAAAAGCTCCTGCTTAATAAAAGGGTTAGACAATAAAATAAAAAAGAATGCTAAAATGTTAAAAAGGTGCTAAAATGTTAAAGGGGTGCTTAAAAGGTGCTAGCATATTAAAAGTACTAAAGAATGCTAAAAGGGTTCGCGGAGTCGCCACCTAATTAATTGGGTGAATTAGGACACCTAAATGTTAACTAGTTTAAAGTAAACATTAACTCCATTTTAATGGTCTGCTAAACTTAATGAGATTCCGGGCAAAGGTTCTTTATTAATCTAGAGGGAAGGGGTTAGGCACTCTCTAAGATCCGCTAACTTGCGGTTATCCTGCCAAACCTAGGGTAATTATTATTGCTAAGAATACATGTTTGAAAGATATTAAAAAAAATATTTTTTTGATAAAGATTGATAAGATTAGTGCTATAAAACACATATAAAGTTTAAAGCATGCCTTATATTATAAAAAATGTGATGCGAAATGAATTTATTGACTGAATGTATGCATTTATCTACTTAATTAGTCTTGGTTATGATTTATCCAATGCTTAGGATGATTTTTATTATGCATAATAGATTTCCTATATAATGTTAGATAAGAGTTCAAGGGAAAATTTGTTATGAATTTAGTAAGAAATAAAGTGTTAATTTTATGATGCAAGTTAAATTATTTAGATTATTTAGGCAAAATTTAGACATGCATAATAATCCTAAAAGAAAGATAAAGTAGAAGTGCATTTTCTAAGTTTAAATTACCTTCCCACCTCATATGTTCAAAGGCTAATTGCTCGAAGTTTCCTATTAATTACAAAGTTATATTACAACAACAAATAAGATATAAAAATGAGATAAGGAGGTTAAGAGAGTGAAGGGATTGGAGCGGATGACTCCGTCCTATTTGTTTTTCTAGGAATTTCTGAAGCGGGAATGCGAATGCGGATGCACATAGACGCGGGTTGCCATTTGAAGTAGCTCGTGATGAGTCTCGCCGGGAGACTCTTCATTTTGCTCCGGTGCGTTTCATGTAACAAAAAGAAAGATAAGGATTAGTATGCACTCCCAATAATATAGGACATGAATAATTGAACACTAAACACATGCATATGTATATTGATTATATAAACCGCATGAACACACATCCGTTTCATATGACACGGTTGAGTGATGAACCAAGAAGAAATGTAAGAGATTTAATTGCAGATTTCTATTCAGAAATACTGTGTTGGGCAGTCCTAGTACAAGACAAGGATCCTAGATGATTAGGTTCATCATACTTATACCTTAAGATTGAATACAGACATCACATAAAATCTAAACTACACAAAATGTACCAAGCAAATGCGTATGACTACAGGGTCTGCGACACAATGCCAAAGCAGCCTCAAGAAAACATGAATTAGTTATTATATCAACTTAAGCTAGCAGAATGGACCCAAAGGCTCCTGGCAGCAAAACATATATCACAGACACACACAACTTTAGGCCTAACATATAGTAACATGTAGAGAAAGGTAAAGAAAATAGGCCTACGCAACAGTCTGGGTTTATTAAAGGCAGTTTGGCCCAGATAGTTTCCTCATGACGACAAACAAACAGTGGGCCTCGACAAGAAACTAATATGCAGAAAAACAAAGACTGATGCACGTAAGATATTCAAAGCATATAAGATACATTAGGAGGCATATCCGGGTATACAATTAATTTGTGATACACTCATTCATTTATGAATACTCTAGATAAACTGTGTCCACAATTTATAATCCAGGACCAACACATGTATCTTCAAACAGTAAGGCATGTACTATGTATGTTTCAGATAGTAGAATGCAGTCGTAGCCTAAGTCTAATCATATTGACAAAATAAGTTCATACAAGGCAATTACTGAATAAAAATCAAATTAAAGCCTAATCTCAAGCTATTTTACAAACATACTAACACTTAAGATATCATGCCATTAAAAAATGGATATAGAATCTAAGGGACATGGCTGGGACCTATCATAGCATGGGTGACATAACTTCAAACTTAGGCTAAAGACTAAATGATCATTTTTAGTTAGATAGATGCAAACAAGCAAATTAACCTCTTAGGTCAACAAGCATGATTCAACTTAATTCCCCTCCATTGCAGATATTCATCGAAGCACTTTCAACCCTGATTTCGGCAAATAAACATGTCAATTTAAACCAGCAACAAGTTGATCTAGAACAGGTGTTAACCAAACTGGAGGTCTAATGTCATATAACATGTAACTTTTAGAGATACATTTACTAATCATATTTCCACTGCTTCATAAAAACCTCCTACATTTTATCTAAACAGAATTGAACATGCTCGAGACGTAATAGCAGGCTATAATCAAGGATATAAACACATAAGCGCAAAAAGCGACACAAAAGAACTGAGAGGAATTTGGGTTTACTTAAAGCGGAGCCTATTTCGTGTAAAATTCTTTCAATTATGAAGGCAACTAAACAGATTAACAAACAGGAACAAATAAGCTGAATCTCAACAAAACATGCAGTCCACCAAACATACAGAAATACAAAAACGTGAAATCAGTCATCGACGTCAATTTAACACGCGCTCAAACAGTAGCGCTAAGCACATATTTCACATATAATATCGAATGACATTTAAGACGAAAAGGGTGATAGATTACCTTCTCCGAGCAGCGAACCGGGGCGGCGTATCAAGTCGTCGGTCCACTCGACGGGTTATTGCGATGCGATTGAAAGCGATGCGGTTTATGGTCGATTCTAGGTGCGGATTTTCGATATGCTGCTCTAGTGTTTTTCCTATTCTCGTTGGTTGGCTTTTGTTAGTCGAAAAAAGAAAGGGGTCTGGATTGATGTCCACCCTTGCTCCTTCCCCCGACGTTCTGCTACCGCTCTGGGTTGTTGACTGCTGCTAGGGGGTGTCAAATCGATGCCCATCGGTCTTGCATGCTCTCCCCTTTTATAGTCCCAATCTTGGGTTCTAATGTTGGTAAGTTATCGATATCATTCTGGACTGATTTTTGTGCGATTTCGTACTGATTTCGTGTGATCTTTGACGAGATTTGGGTAGACTTTGTGAAGATTCTCGATAAGACCATGGTATGGACTACCAGATCTTCAGGCGTGAATCGCGGGGTTGTCGGCGATGGCTTAGGGTGTGAGTGGCGATTTTGGGTTTAGGGCTTCGTTAGGTTTCGTTTTTGTATTGTGGATGATGGGGAGGAGGGCTGATGAAAATAAGGCTGGGGCGTGGGCTTTGGACTGGTAAAGGGGAAATAAAGGCTGCTGGGGCGTATTGGGCTTGCGGGTGATTGGGTAATTGGGCTGGGTAGTGGGCTAGGCGAAAATGGTGGGTAGTTAGTTTTAATTAGGTATTAATTTTAGGTATTTAATTAGTGGTAAATTAAGTTAATAAATGTGATTAAATTATTTAGGTGTTTCATTAGTTTGAGTTTTATTACAATAATAAACGCGAGTGTGCTATTTAATTAGTGCTTAATATTTTAGAATGCGGCACTATTATTTAAAATCTTATTTATTGCATTATTTAAAATAAGTTATGAAATTGCTTTGCGTATTAATAAATGCGGCTATGCTACTTGACACGACGTCATTGCTAAATTATTTATTTTATGTATTTATTTATTTTACTATCGTTTAAGAATTATGACAAGGCTTAAATTTAATAAATGCAGGCGCGAGACTCTAAGTGCTTAATATTCTGCGTAAGACGCGGTGTCATTATTAAATTGCTTATTTATGCATGTATTTAATGTTTTTATCGCCGCATTTTATTATAAAAAATCATAAAAAATTATTTTGCAAAATTATTGTAATTTTATAGCTAATGACTGGACGAGAGAGTCAAAATTGGGTGTCAACACTAATTCACTTAATTAATTAGGTGACGACTCCTCAAAAACAGCATTATTGCTCCATCCAGAGAACCGCGCCAAAGAGCAACGTTGCGGATACCGTTCAGACCCCCGAGGTCAAAAACGGGCGCGACAGCATGACGACTCCACTGGGGATAATCAGGTTCTTGACCATAGCAAACCTAGGTTTATTATTGTTTGACTTTATTTTTATTTGTTTTAAATGCCTTAAAATTGCTTGTTTTAATCTTGTATGCTTAGCTGTTTTAATCGCTATTTGCTTTTACTGCTTTTCTTAAACTGACATTTCGCTCATATTTCTTTCACTCTGAAAAATCCACACTATCACACAATACATGTGAGGTGCGCTGGGTGTATCAGCAAAATTCTTTCTTCAAAACCCAAATTTAGGAAAGTTGGTAATATACGTGGAGTGTCCGGTCTAACCGGTGGCCGCGTAGCCTTCTCACTCGAGTTGTCCGCTCGGGAACCTTGCGTCTAGTAAGCCAAATCTTAGAAAGCTTAAGATAGAGCTATACCACCTTTTTATTAGGTCATGCATGCATAAACCTTAGGTGGGTTAATCCTTGGTATTAACGCCACAATTAGAAATCCACCAAACTTGTCGACGGGTTTCACAACCCAACGACCCATTAGCATACTATGTGTAGCGTGATGATGATAGACGGATCCAAGCCTGGTCACGACACGCCGAAATTGGAAAAGTGCACCGTCATTTGGTCGTCATTTCCAACAAAACATTGCAGTTTAACGGCTTGGACCTATTTATCAAAATCCCGCATATTTGGCGTTTAGGCTCACATCTGGCATAAGGGAGGTCCCAAGCATATTAGGGCACGCGCTTGATTTGCATGCTTTTTGTTTACTATTGTTTGTCGCTAGCAACTCTGTACATATTATTTAATGCAATAATTACCCTTTTGTGATTTCGGGCTCGAGCATTTGCATTTTTGCACTTTTGCTGTCACATTGCAATCAGGACTTCTACTACGTAAATCACTCTTGAATAGCGCAACTTGGACTTTGTGAAGCATCAACCACCAGTCCGGTCGAACCAATCAGGGAAGTCTTTGACTATATTGTCACACCTTTGCATTTTTATTATTTTTGTCATTTTCCTACTGATCGGTGTATTTTATATACACTTTTCGAGTCGTTTTTAGTGAGTCTTTTGTCCATTTTTGTACAAATACGTGTCGTCTTAGGATAGATTTTCTTTCTTTTGAGTCATATTGGTTAAAGTGGCTCATTGGCGGAAAATGAGCAAAAAGAGGGCAAAAACGGAGTTTCCAGAGCTCGAAATGTGAGAAAGTGGCGAACCGATCCTGACGGGTCGGCAGCGGCTTTATAACCAGCGGGCCAGCGCGCTGGCGAAGATTCAGAGGCTTGCGAAGTTTGGCGCCGATTGCGCATGGCTGCTGACTGAAAATCCAGATTTTCGAATGATTAATGGGCCAGGCCTGATGGAAAACCCTGCACTCGTTTTTGAAACTATAAAAGGAGAACTCTAGAGCAGTTTTAAGAGTTCCCTTTCTTGCCAATTCACAACACATCTTGGAGTTCAAGATTGGAGACCTTTCTTTAGTAATTTCTTGTTTCTCTTTTACTTTATTTTCAGTTTATGTTGGATATTGAATTAGTTCTTGTCATGTCTATGACTAGGAACTAATTCTAATATAGGGCTTTCCATGTCAATTCACTTGAACCTTATATTTATGAATTAATGCATGTTTGTGGTTTTTCTTCTTATTGTTGAGATTTATCCAATATATGTTTTGATTGCTTAGTAATTACTTGATCATTAATTATCATAACTCATATGATTTCTAACCGAAATCCGAAAGGGGAGGTTGTGAATATGCTGTAGTTGGGTAGACATAGGTTGAATCGTGGATGAAAATACCCCGATTACTTGTGTAGCATTAATAAGATTTTTGTTCTTAATCCTCCTCTAGAGTCAACCTTATCACCGAAAGGTAGAAAGGTCTTTATCTTTGAGGTTGAGTGTTTATATAACCTTAACAGGAGTATAAAACGGATTAGTAAACCTGCTATCTCCGAAAGAAGAAGAACCATAGTCAATTGCATTAATAAGTAAGATAAGCGGATAGTTGATGAGATTTGAAAGCCCTATTTCCATCATCACTGAAGTAAACAACATAGTTAATTAGTTTTCATAATTAGAATCATAAACAACAACTCAATTATCGGTCACCAAATAGATAACAAAGAATAGAAGTTGGTACTTGAACACTAATCCCTGAGGACGATAACTCGGTCTTCCAAGACTATATTACTTGACACGACACGTGCACTTGCGTAAGTGTGTGCATAAATCGCGCATCAAGTTTTTGGCGCCGTTGCCGGGGATTGACGTAGTTCAATATCAATTTTATCTATTCTTAATTTCTAATTTGGTTTTTTTTTGTTTTTTTTTCATTGATTACGTTTTTTTTTTTATTATTTTTGTGAAAACCAGTGTGCCGTGATCCGTTTGTTTGTTTTTGATCTGTTGCAGGCACTCAGTTTATGCGAAGGAGAAGAGGAACAGACACTCTTGTTCCCTTCAATCCAGAAATTGAGAAAACATGTAAGCGAGCGAAGGAACGGCGAATTTGGCCTTAATAGAGATGGAAGGCATACAAAACAACAACGAGATGAATGAGGGGTTAGGTGATCATCAGCCTAACCAAAGAATGCCTCGGAGAGTGCCAATGGATGTAGAGGAGAGAGTTCAGGTCCAAGCAGAGAGAAGCTTAGGAGATTACGTGCTGCCGAGGGTGAACGGAGCACAAACTTGTATTAGGCTCCCAGCAATATGAGCAAATAATTTTGAGATAAAACCTGCGTTAAAGTTATATAAACACTCAACCCCAATATATAACATTTCTACATTTCGGTGATAAGATTGACTATAAAGGATGATTAAGACCAAAGCACTTTAAGTAAAAATATGCATTTAGGCTCAATTACGTACCATAAACACTTTTCATTCAAACTGTTTTTCCTTCTTTTTGATTTCTTTTTTAGTTTCGTACCCACTTTCTCCCCTCTTTTCTTTTGAGAGAATGATATGTATTATAAATAACAGGCACCCTCAAACTTAGACTTTTGCATATTTTTGGGGTGCATCAAATTTGTTCACTCTCTTTTTGTCTCTTTTTCACGCTTTTCATCCCAATACTTTTCCATTATTACTTATGGCACAACAAAGGAATCATAGGGTGTCAAAGAAAGATATTTATTTTAGGCTCAAAGGGGCTGACTAGTGATACATTTTATGTCAGGGTAGGTAATGAATGGTCAGAAGGGCTATCAAAGAAATGCCTGAATCATCTCCCTAAACATGTACATCTTAACTATTTCGCCTCAAATAACAAGCAAACATATTTTCTAGACATTTTTTCAACCTTCTTTCCATAACTGACACACATAAGCTAAGCACAAATATTCCAAATAATTAGATGTCAGAAATTTTTGGTATATCTAACTTTAATCACACAGA